>CM068743.1:24030845-24730749 GCA_035084275.1 Hydrolagus colliei
TAGGGAGAGAGAGAGACAGACAGAGACAGACCCTCCTCTCCCCCCCCCCCCACCCCCTCTCCCCCCCCCCACCCCCTCTCCCCCCCCCCCCCCCCCCCCCACCCCCCTCTCCCCCCCCTAAATAAAGCCCAGGAAAGCTTACGAGAAGTCAAGCCTCAGCATTAAGACTAGACACATCGAGGGGCCGCCGGCTGCTCCTGTTTGAATGAGAGCAGAGAGAGAGAGACAGAGAGGTTGGGGGGGGGGGGGAGAGGGGGGAGAGGGGGGGTCCTCTGGTCAAAGGCTTTGGGGCTGAGCTTTCAAACTCTGGAGACACCAAACTACAAAAGGAAGGAGCCCCTGCTGGCCAAGAGGCAGGGAGAAAATATAATGAATCTGCTTTTTCTCTCTCCCCCCCCCCCTCCCCTCCCCAACCCCCCCCTCCCCTCCTATACACACACACACACACTCTCTCTCACTAACTGCAGGTCAGACCATGACATGACAGCACTAACACTCACTCTCTCTCTCTCAAGGCAGAAATGTATTTGTTCTTTGTCTGTGTCTCTCTCTCTCTCTCCCCACCCACCACCCCTTCCCACCTCCTATCTTAACCCCCCCCCCACACACACACACTCACTCTCTCTCTCTTTCTTGTCAGTGACCAGAGCTCCACAAAGTGAAAAGAGAAGAAGAGGAAGGGGAGGAGAGGGGAGGGGGGGATAAACCACCTTTTAGCTGGGGATGACACCAGGCGGTATATAAATATAAATATCCAGCTCGGATTTCAACATGACGCAGCCCCAGGCATTGCTGGCAGAGTGACAGAGAGAACCCAGCAAGGTCCAGGGATCTCTCTCTCTCTCACACACACACACACAACACACACACACATCTATACTGTATACAGATACACTGCCTCCAACTCACTCACACTTTTCCATCCTGGCCTGGCCTGGCCTGGAACAGCTAACACTGCAGCCAAGGTTCCTGCCTGGGAAACTCCCCCTTCATCCATCACCCCCCCCACCACCTTCACCCATTCATACCCATTTCATCCCCCCCCCACCCACTGTTCCCTCAGTTTCCTTGCTCTTTCTGCCCTACAATCATGTAGCCATATGCCCCAGCACTGCATTCTGCTGCGCCTTGGGTCATCTTCCCTAAGAGCGAAAAGTGTGATACAAATGTCATTTGTTGTTGTTGTTGTTGTTGTTACACCCCACCCCCACCCCAACACACACACACACCCCCTCAATCTCAACTTCTTCAGCCCAGCCTTAGGAGCCGCTCAGAAAAGTAACTTGAAAAAGGAACACTCGTTTTGAGCGATTCAGATAACCCTCCTTCCTTTCCTCTCTCTTCACACCCCCCTCATTTTCCCCTACTCCTCCCTCCCGCACCCCCCAGGGTTGGAGGCCTCAATCGAGGGCAAGGAGCCAACTGAGCCATTGACCCTGTGAAAGTAGCACTCTAAGGAAGCAGGTAATGAGGTGATCCCTTTGAGGCCCTTGGAGACACCAAGTGCTGTACAATCAAAGCACTGTGTGATTTACAACAGGGGGGAGTGAGCAGGACTCCTAGGAAACCGTGAAGGAAACACTGGGCAGATGTCCAGATCTCTAATAACCCTCGGGTGCACTCTCCCTCGGATACTGTAGTTAAGAATTTTTGGAGTAAGAAAAACAGTGGCGACTGACGCATAACTTTCCCCCTCTATCTGTCGTACACTATGACTTCATCCATAATTTAAGCTAAAGTCTGTGCGTGTGTTTGTGTGAGATTAAGATCTTTATTAAATGTTTGTTCCCTATTGCAGGTTATAGGGCATGAACTTAACATGCCTGGAGGTACTTTGAATCTACTGTTACACAAGACTGCTAAATCTGTTTTGATTTAGTACTACAAAAAAAAAGGCAAATTTCCCACAAAAGATTAGCTCTGACCTATTTTATACCAAGGCACGGGGAAAAAAGTATTCTTTTATGTCAAACTTGGGTTACAATCTAAATTCAGTGATAAATCGGTTGTGTGTGATGGAATTATTTCAAATGCAGATTAATGATGAGACAAACCCATCAGGTTTCTTGAAGCTGCACCACATGTGCGCGATGTACTTCCCATCAGTAGTCTCGCAGAATCCACAGTGTCTGTGTTAACACAGCATATCCAGCAACTGTCCTATCATTCGCCCACAAAATACACAATCAATCCACTTCACAATATATACTGTGAAGCTCTTTGAGATATCTCATTGACATGATCAGGCTCTATATCAAATACATTGATTATTATTATTATGACTGTGGCCAGCGACTGTCTTTTGCAAAAAGAAGTTGCCATTTCCATGTACAATAATTTGATTCTCTGAAATAACTTCTGGATCCTGACGTCAAAACCACTACGGTAGATTTCAAAATGCTGGTGTGGGTCTTACAGGATTCCTCATCTCATCTCACACAGACACGGTTTAAGATTCAACTGTGACCTTGTCACCTTTCACCACTTAAAACACATGTGATGTGTAGATTAAATAATGATGGCTTACCTGCATTTGTGTATTGCTGAATCAAGCACTTTGTTAATGCAGAACACAAAATTGCTTTTGACAAATATGTCTGTCTTCCTCTCCCTGTGTTTTGCCATTGTTTTTTTTATCCCATCTCTTCAATAGGTCTCATCATTCTATACATAACAGTAACAACAATTTATGTTTACGGACTGCCTAGGCTCCTAAACTGTGACCAGGGCTTTCTTTTGCCTCATTGTTCTGTTTGCCACCTTCAAAAAATAATGATCACTCCAACCCCGTCCACTATCTCTCCTCCGAGATTCGGAACCTTTCTGGTTTCACTGCTACCTATCCCAATATCATAATTTTGTCTCTTCTAGTAGCTTTTCCAAACAGTAATGTTCCACAGGGCTTTGTTTATAGTCTTCTCCTTTACCTATCTATATGTTCCCCTTTGGTGATATTATCTGCAGACTCCAATTTCACAAATTTGTAGATGACACCCAACTCTACCTTTCTAACTTTAGCCTTGATGCCATGACGAATGCTGTTCTGACAGATAAACTATCAGACATCGAGTTCAAGTTGAAATGCAAAATTGATGCTACCTGCTTGAATCCCAAATTACATTAACAAAAACTGGAAGTGTACAAAAGTATTTCTTAAGGTATTTCATTCATAAATATTGCGATTTGGACCACAAAGTATTTTACTTACAAGTGAAACACATTTTACATAAAGCAAATTAATTATTCAGAGTTCGCAAATACACTGAAATGCATTCTTTTTGAAACAAAAACAAAAGTTGCTGGGAACTTTTTTTTCCCTGTGAATTTGTTCTACTGAAGTCGAGCTAAGTGTGGTAAAGGGTGTACGGGTACATTGCTGTGAATCTAGTGCCACCTTCTCAATGTAGTTCCTGTCCACCCACAAGTTCTATTATCTATATTGTCATGAGATTTTAGGAGCAAATTTGGAGTCAATACAACAACAACAAAATTTAATTTGTTTAGTGATAAAGTTACACTCTCTCATTGCCTAGAAATCACTCACACTTTTACATTGTGAGGGCATCCCAAGAAGCTGATTCAAGAAACTAAGCCAAAGTACAACCAAACTAAATCTTTAATTGAATTCATCAATCTCAATACTCTAAGATTATTGCACCATGCCATCCAGCTCTTGCCCATATCTGTGAAATGTGGAAAATTTAATAGCAAAAGAGAAACCCGAAAGCCATAAAGGAAGATTCTCAGTGGCAGTGGAGCAATTGTTGGTGGATATGATCTTGATGAATAAGAAAGTTCTGCTCAGTGGTGCAGCAGGATATATGATCTGTGATCAATTTGTGGGATAGTTGGCACCTTAAGCAACACCAGAAGGTCTGTGAGATGCAATATGCTCTGAAGGGAAGTGCCAAGCTATGTGCTTAAAGTAGTCCTTAAAAATAGTGTACTGTCTGTTTCAGAAGCTAATTGTGTAAAAGTGGTTGCAAATAGCACCACGCTATCTGCAGATCCAGTGTTCTTTTAGGCTGTCTTTGATTTTTCACATCCTTTACTGAAGACCTCTCTTTTGGGGAGGGGGGGGGGGGGGGTGGGGGGGGGGGGGGGGGGTCAGCCGGATGTCTGACACAAGTGGAAACCCATTACCATGCTTAAGACTATCCAAACCATACTAAGAATGCCATGCACCCCACATGGAAACTGCAGGGATAGATGTCAGAATGTAAATTGTTTCTCTGGTGTCCTGGCCTTTCATGTTGAGAGGACATCTCAAAGCACCTGACGCTGCACCTGAGCCGGGGTCAGGTGCTGAAGGGGTGAGGAGAGATGACCGGAACTGTGTATCTCTTGAGACCGGTCTTGAACAAGGTGAAGGAAGGAGTCAACGGGTCACAGGGACATGACAATACGTGCACAGAAATGTACTTTAAACAGACATGGACCAATTTTATTTGGTGGATTGTTGCCAGGAAACTGGAGAAATTCCCTTCGCTTTTCAATATAACACCATGTGGTCTCCGCCTGAATAGGCATATGGGACCGCAATTTAACATTTCATCTGAGAGACAGCACTTCCAGGAACCCCATCACTTCACTGGAGTGTCAGCTCAAACTATGTGAGTTGAAAGCCCCCAAGTGAGGTTTAAATTCACAACCTTGTGACTCAGGTGTGAGAATGTACCAAATAATCCAAGATGACACTCTTATAGCCTTCCCAAATTTTCAAAAGCTTACAAAGTATTGATAACTCAAGAACCTAGAAGCAACCCAAAAATGTATACATCAATCTGGAATCAGGATTAGTGGGATCATGTGCCATTTGGACATCAATAGAGTCAAAGCTTTATCTATATTAGGTATCCCATCTGATTCTAGGTCATTACACAAATGGCAATGTTTGCACAATTAATATCAACTCCTTAAGCTCATGGAGATTTAGCAATCCGAAAAATGTCTCCTGACGTTCTGTCTGATGGTGAGTTTAACACATTGGACAGCCTTAAATAGAGAGCGTTGGTGGCTGACAAATGGCCGGCAGTCACCAGCATCTCCTTTGACACTGGGAGGGAGTTCAAAATGAACTGGAAAAATGAAAGGTACAGCACTGCATAAAGCCTCAACCTCAACAAGCAAGACTGTGCTTGCAATACCGTGTAATTCAAGTTCATGACGGACAAGGTCACAAAGCTCAGTAATGGCTTCCTTTGGTAGCCTCAAATGTCTTAAACATTGCTCATCGGTTAAATCTAAATTACTTGACCTCTGACAGAACAGCTGTCTCACAGGGTAACTCCTGCCCCCTTTAGTTAATGCAGTCTTCTTTTCCTGTCTGCTAGGGCTCTGGTGTTTGCTGCTATGCCACTGCCTCCAACAAGGCACCCTCTGTGGTCTTAATAACTTAGCACTCAGTGCTAAGTTTCTGCGCTCAGTGCAGAAACATTAGTTAAATATTGTTCTTTAAAAGCCTGGCCAAATCTGGTGTGAAATGAACTAACATTAGTGCCAATGGAATTTGAACTTAAAAAAAAAGGGAACGGTAAAAGGTAAAATGAATTCATGTGCCTATTTGATACATTGGACAGCATTAAGTAGAGAGCATTGGTGACTGACAATAGCAGACATTATAGCATAATACCACACATTACATTAAGGCTATTTGTAGCAGCAAAATAGAAACAAAATGCCTGTTGTTTACCAGCACAAAATTACTGTTATTCTGATGGGAAGTGAAACTTAATTCCCCCTCCACCTCTCACCCAGATTGTATGGGTCAAGCAACCTCTGATATTTTGCACTGGACCACCCTAGCCAATTTAAATCCTAATGCCTTTCAGATGTGACAGAAAATAAAAAAATATGCACAAAGAATCCCTTCAACAGGAAATGCAAACACATACGCACTAAATGTTTGCATGCACAAACACACAGATAAACACGTGCCCGCGTGTGCATGTTTGTACACACCGTTACCTTGAGTACATACCTGAAAGGCAGTTCCGTTTTATAACAACATCATTAGGAAGGTGACAAAGTCGAAGTCACTTACAGACCAGTGATCCAAGCAGAAGAACAAACCGAGGACTGTTTTGACAGTTTGACATTATTTTCATTTCGGAGACAAATTCGAGTGAAACATTTCATCCATTTATCAAACTGACCGGTTTGGGGGTAATTGTTTTCAGTTTTACTTATAACGAGTGATTCATGTATCAAAAAGTCATGGATCTATTAGTAATTCTAAGGGGGGGAGGGAAAGTGAGTTGAAATCATAACGAGAATCTCCATCGCAGCATCATTTTTACACTCCTGTTTGCCAAATAGAAGTGTCATATTAATATTGGTGGCTATAGTAACTAAAGCATACAGAAATTGTCTTCAAACCGAGCATTGAGCAGCACAGATATTGTAAATTATATAGCGTGCAGCAAAATGATTACTGTATCAGCAGAGACATTCAATGGCAACGTTGTAGGGTGCATTGGATAGTTGACAGCAGTGATGTACCAAATGAGGATACATTTCTATCCAATAAATTCAATAGTTTACAAACTTTGTGAAATGTAAATATATATAAATTTTTCATAAGGAATTTATTTTTCACTTACACTGTTTAATTTCAACTGTACATGTATGAACCATCTTTCTGCCTGCTTAATTAAATGAGGAAGCCTACAGTTAATGTACAGGACAATGCAATTTCTGCTTTGCTTTATTAGGTTTGTCAACAACTCAAAAAAGGAATCTATTGGAGGACTTTCCTGTGTTTCAGACAATATCACTGTCTTTTTTTTAACTGCAGTTTCCTCTGCATTAGACGCAGATGATGTGTGAGATGGTAGATAAACATCAAGGTACTTAAATTATTTATATTGGATGGAAATTGGAGTAAAATTTGCCAGCCATTGGAGCCAAGGTCAGCAAATGTAACTTTGATCAGAGATTCACATTCAAAATGGGATGGGGGGATTAAAGCAGTGACAGTGTTTATACAGGAATGGATGTTAGAGCACTGGCACTCTAAACAGGCCTAATATTGGAAAATTTACATTACTTATACAGGACTGGATGTTGCAGTGTTTTAACACACCTGGATGAGAGCGGCAGGAAGGAAAGTTGCAAAATTGATTATGCACCAGTGGATGCAAAGAACATAAAAAATATGAAATAAAAAAAGGCTGTTTGAGTTACTGTGCATAATTTGTTTCATTTTCATAAATAAATACCTACACATCTCTAATGGCTTCACTCAGGCCTACCTCAATCTCTAAACATAACGTTCATCATACAATCCCCAAATCATGGTTTCCCGTGGAATATGTAACTATTTCAGTTATTTACTTATAACCAACAATCCGATTGCCAATCATAGTCCCAACCTGCTCTTGTTAGAATGAGTTCAAATACCTCATCAATTGTTCTAATTGTCCTTTCCCTATCAGCCTGCCCGCACCCTCCGTTCAGCAGACTCAGGCCTGCTCCGCATCCACCGCCCTAATTGTCCAACCATCGACGGCCGGGCTTCCTCTTCGACCACGCCTTCGGCTCCCCCACTACTCTTCCCTCTCTCCCACTCTCCTTCCCCCTACCCCGATCCTCCCCCCCCCCCCCCCCCACCCACTCGGGTCCTGACCTGACTATTCAGCGCTTTGGGACGTCCTCTCAACGTGAAAGGCTCTATATTAGTGCAATTTTGTTGTTGTCCTACCTGTCCATTTCTGTGGTGGTGGGGGGATGGAAATTATCTGATCTCTAGACTTGTTTGAGAGTTGCTCATTTTAAACGTATACTTCTGTACCTTACTTACATCTGCATTGATTATACCTCATAATTTTGAAGACCTGAATCATGTCTGCCCTCAATATTCTTGAATGGCAGTAAACAAGTTTAACTTTCTGTGCCTTCCAATGATAACCAAGACTTAAGTTCTTGCATCCTTGCTGCTCGTCTCTGAACAATTCATCAATGTTCTTTTCAAGGTAGGATGCCAACATTCCTTTGATTTATTATCATATGCCCTTGAGATGAAGTCTAGCACTTGATTAACTTTGTTGACAGCAGTGTCTGGGAACATTCAGTGAATGATCAATAATCACATGCAAATCCTTTTCCTCCTCCATCCCTGCTAATGGATCTGGATCTCCTTTATTGTTTACACGTCTGCTGTTTCAAGTTTCAATGTCCATTACCCACATTTATTTATATATATAAAAAAAGAACTTCTATCTCCTTTATTCTTGTAATTTGGCCTTGCAGCTTGGTATCTTCAGCAATTTGGAATAAAACACTTGCCAATTTTTTTCCACCAATTTTCTCCTAATGCTCATCGTCTGAATACCTTTGACAGCTTTTTACTGCTACATTTTGTTTCCTCGGGCACTGATTGCCCTCTGGTACCTTGCCAACAAGGCTATTTTTCACTGTGTGTATTTCAACAGTGTCTGCAAGCTCTTTGACAATGTAGGAGGCATCACTTACAAAACCAACCTTATCTTTTTGAACGGCTCTTTCAGTGCCTTCAGATGTTCTCCCGACATGAAAGGTAATATTTAATTACAAATTAGTTGGTATTGTTATTGTATAATCTAATATATTGCGGGAAATTTACAAGGTCACAAAAGAGGTTCAGTCTCTTGATCCATTTTATGTAATTCCTCCAGAGTACCCATCCTCGACTGCCCTCTAATTACAGCATCAAACTTATTTTGGCTAATTAAAAGTGTAAAAAATATCACTTGTAGCTCCATATTTACATCCTTTACAAAACATAGCCAAGTGTGTACATGTTAAACAAACACAAGGAGAGATACAAATTACCACTAACATTTTAAAAATAAGAATGAAAAGGGTAGTAGCCTTACTTACAACAACATTCTTACAAATAATATACACAGCAATACCCTGGGGATCTGCAGAGGTTTCTTGAGGGCGTTTTTATCATCTTCATCTGGAGCAATTGAGGGATGATCTTTTAAGCACGGTATCTTTCAAACACAATTATTTTATATCCAAGTGTATTGGAAGTGTGAAGTTTGGGAACTGTGAAAGAGCTTGTAAATCAAAGAGGCTGTAGCCATGAGCAGGGCAATCTATTGAGGTAGCTAATCCTTTTGGTCAGCTTCAGCTTGTAGTTTGTGTAACTGCAGTACACCAATGGCTTCATGGTGTTTGAGGGGCACTGCTGTGCGCTATTGACTATTGCCCACAAAATATTCAGGGATGATGCTGTGAGACGTCTCAAAGCTGTGATAAGGCGCTATATCAAATGCATGGATTATTATTATTACTAGTATTATTATTATTATACTTATAATAAAGGTTGGCTGGTGCCATTCTCTCACTTAGATCCTGTTTCCTGCATCATCAGCTGAATGCTGTCCGTTTAGAATACAGGTAGACCCCGCTTACCAAATGCCCGGTTACCAAAACTTCACTATAACGAGGGTTTGTATTTGTACCTCCTAGGCGCTTAGCGATGGCTGTATTCGCTATAGTGAAAGTTTAAATCTCTCGCGCTTCTCGTCTCTCGGCCACCCCTGCAACACACGCTCGGACTCAGTTGACGAAGCTACATACACTTACTTCAGTATGCCACCTAAACGCCCATCAGCAACATCGCCAACCCCATCAAAGAAAAGGAAATCCATCGCGTTGGAAATGAAGATGGATCGAAGACCAGAACGAACGCCATTGCCCCCTCTCCGCTAGTATAATCCAAGAGAAGGCCCGTACGGTATGGGAGGAGCTTAAGAGGCAGAATGCTAGGCAACCACATGACGCTACTCAGAAAAAGCCAGCGGAGACTTTTGCTGCTAGCAACGGGTGGCTTGATCGTCTTCGAAAATGATACAAACTACATTCTATCAAGATGTGCGAGGGAGCTGCTAGTGCGGATGTTGCTGCTGCCGAACATTATCCAGATGAATTTAGAAAAATCATTAAGGAGGGAGGTTATACACCACAACAAATTTTCAACTTCGATGAAACAGGGCTTAATCAGACGTTACCTGAGAAGAACCAGTACCAAGTATATGTCCGCTGACTGTACAAAACCTATTGCTTTTTCACCAGATTCTCCCGATTATCCAGCCTCACCCCCACCGCCCCCCCTCTAGCAACAATTAAAATGAAGACCTCCTCCCTGCTCCTCACCTCATCTTATTACAGGAAATACGGGAACTTTCATTTTGTTACTGTATTGTGTTAAAAATTTACTAAATAAAATACCGTTCAGGTAAACAAAACAAACATTTTCATCTTGTATTCTTTCATCTTTCATCTTTTCTTCTTGTAATTAAAGTATTGCAGCCTTCAATAGCAGTTCTGCCTACCTTATGCCTTCGCTGGTACACTGCAAATGTTAGCTCTAGGCACTGCTTGGAACAAAACTGATTTTTTTCACATACAGAAACACAATAGGGACCTCCCACCCGCTTAACGAAATTCTCGTTTTACGAGGAGTTTCGAAGTCCCTAACCCCCTCGTTAAGCGGGGTCTACTTGTACCATGACTAAAAGTGCTGTTGTTTGGAGCACAATCTGATATCACAGGAATAGTTGGAAGAAAAGGAAATAGCTACTATCACAAGGACATTCAAAGTTTTTTACACTGTGGCAGATGATACATCAGCGTATGAGTACTGGGATCACAATGTAGCCATTAGTACTCAAGTAACTCCAAACATTCTGAAAGGACATCTTTTCCTACAGCTTTTAAAAGAGAATTAGATCTTTATTTAGGAAGAACGGGTCTGTTAGGTTATGGGGAGAGAGCGGGGCAGTGGGATTGAGTTGCTCTTTTCAAAGAGCCGGCACAGACAAGATGGGCCGAATGGCCTCCTTTTGTGCCGTAAAATTCTATGATTCTATGATACACTTGAATGGCAATATTCCTTCCATTATTTCTGACAAAAAAATGTCGCAATATCCATCAATATAATTTAATTGTTTTGATGTTCAGGCATTTCGATCAGCTCTTTTGTATAAGAAAGGGTGTTTGCTTTGATCTTTCCTGGAAGAAGTTGTGCAGATGCTTTCTTAAACCTCTAGCAGATTGTCAAATCACTACTTTCAGAAAAGACAGCATTTATATTGGAAAATAATCATGCCCTGCATACAAAATGATACTCTCCTCCATTTCCCTTGGAATGGGGGAGAATTCTACTCAGTTATTTTATAGCACCAATTTGGAAACTTGACATGATTTATAAATGACTAGATATTGAAGAAGAGATAGTATGTCTTACAGAACTAGATGTTTGAAAAATAATGGTTTTACAGGACTATATATTGGAGAAAAGACAATGTTTATAAAAAGAGATTTTAAAATTGACCGTGTTTATACAGAACTCGATAATAGGGATGGGATAGTGTTTATGTAGGTCGGGATGTTTGAGATATTACAATTGTTTACACAGGACTAGATGTCAGACAAGTGTTTATAAAGACAGAATATTGGAGAAGGAACAGTACTTATACAAGTCTGGATATCAGAATAAGAACAATGCACAACAAAATAAGTGACATGGAAAAGTGACACTGTTATCTATATTGTGTAACTTGCAAAGGGATTAGTCAGTAGAAAATCCTAGATGCACAGAAGCCAACAGCCTGCTCATTTGGTGACTTCTTTGATGATGACAGAATTTCCAGAATGTTGGTTATGACAGCATCCAGGATAACTGTCTGTGGCGGCCAATCATCATAGCATTTTGATCCTTCATTGGTTTTTCTATAACTGTGAAGCAGAAGTCACCAAGCGTTGGATTGTTTTATCCACTAATAGGAACGTGAGCCAGCTTTAGACCTTCGTGATACAGATTAATTTTATCCTACTGATGACATGTTTCAACAGTGCGACGTCCCCAAAATAAGACTTCCAATGTCTGAGTACCAGCAAGGAGATGAGAAATGTTGGTGGTAATAAATAACTCAATATTACAGAGGGACAATGATAATACAGGAATGGATGTTTGATAAATGGTGATGTATGTGCAGGAGAGAATGGTGAAATGAGTCTCCACTGAGTGTTGGAGAAGTGATAATGTCTAGACAGAACTTGATATTAGTGTGTTATATAAAACTAGGTATTAAAGGGTGAGAGTCCAATGGAAGGATTAGGTGTTGGGAAATGCCGCTGAAGATACTGTTATAAGGCTCTGTACTCACAAACTAACTTTAACCTCAGTTTATTTTGCAGGCATGCCAAGTTCTTATCATTGCCATGTGATTAACTAATGCTGTTTGTGTAACACATCAAGACTGAGTGTTACACGATAACTCATCACCTTCACTTCTCTGCTACATTTTTATCTCTTACATTTTGCCTGTTTTGTGCGGACAAATATGTTTCAACAGAGCAGCGGGACTTAAATGGATTGAGACTGGCTTTATTCCTGGCAGACATTTAGTCTACTTCACTCAGCATTTAGACTGTGAATCAAAATAGTTGGATGACCTCGCAGTGTGCAGAGCAGTGAACTATGTTCTGTTTTTATCACATAGATTGGTGTAGGGGCTGTAATGGCCTGGTGAGCTGATTAATTATTCAAGTGTCAGTCAGTAACTTTGCAAGGGCAGGATGTCGTGTTATCAGCCTTGCACTTGGGAGTCCATTCATTTTGTGTGAGCAACAGTCTGTCAGCCATCCACTGAGCCCGATCATGCAGTTCAGAAAACATGGAGCGGAATTTGCAAAATAATGGTACACTGAAATTCTGTTAATTGAATACTCAATCTGACAGGGGAAATTATTCAATAAAACCAAATTACTCATATAACCGGTCTCAACATAAGGGAAGACTCAGCTCCTGGAGATCGAACCCGCAGTCTCCTACTGCAAGGGAACAGGAAACAAATTCCACCAACAATCAAACATGTCTTCACTTGCACTTGGGCAACCAACTGCTAGCCATTGACCTCCCTGTGTAGGGAGGGAGGAGAGGACGCCAACAATATTCACACTGTACAGGAGAAGGCAGTGAGTTGGGTCACTGTCTTTATCCCCACTCTGATTAATTGTGTTTTATGCAAATGGTTAACGGGAAAATTATTCAATAAACAATAAATTATTTGTATGTACAGATATAGCTCGTCTAACGTTGATTCGGTCAATGTTGTTTCGTTATTACGTTGCTGATACATAGGGGAATGCATATCCATTTCACGTTGTGACTTTTGCTATTGCGTCGTTTGCCAGCGGGGCAAGCGTAGGCGTATATAGACACCGATTCGCTTAATGTCATTTCGCTTAAAGTCGCACTTTGCAAGAACACAACTATGATGTTAAGCGAGGACTGATTGTAATTGAGCAACAGACTCACACCAGTCCTTGCCAGGCTCCAACGGCTCCCAATCACCGAACAGATCGACTTCAAGATCCTTTCACTCGTTTTCAAATCACTTAATTCCCTTGCACCCCCAACCTATCCGGCCTGGTTACACCCAATTCCACCACCTGTTGTCTCTGCTTGCCTGGCTCTAGCCTCCTATTCATCCCTAGTGCCCTCCATTCCACCATCGGTGGCTGTGCCTTCAGCCACTACGCCCAAAACTCTGGAACTCTTTCGGTTATATGAGTAATCCCTTTATCCCTTTGTCTTGTCTTGCCCCCTCCCTCCCCATCTTCAAATCCCACCTAAAGACTTTCCTTGTTGATTTTACTTAGTCACCTCTCCCAACCCTCCCTCTTCCCTTGGCTTGTTGTCTGACTCCGCCAAGTTGAAGTGCACTGTTAACTCAATTTTCCTGTACTCCTGTGCCAAATCAGTGCATCAAAAATTGGAATAATCCCATATTCCCATACCAATTTATTGTTTGTAAACTTTTTTAATATGCACATAAAATTGTCCTGCCGCACCATACTGTAGCTTTTAAAAAATAATTTTTCTATGTTAATTTGAGGATGAACAGTTGCATAACATTAATGTTAAATGTAATAATTGTAATATTACAGAACATTTGGGGCAAATTATTGATGTGACCCTCTCTCCCATCCCTCAATTTGAATTGAATATTTTTTAAAAATTGTTTAACTTATACTGTACCTGTTTTCTTGAGAATGTCTCCCGCTGGAATTAGATATACACCTGTACAAATTATTACATCTAACTGGCCAGCAGGAGGGAATCGGCAGTCACAGTAGATAAAAACACTGTGATGAATAGCTAAATACAGTCTGTGCTGAGTTAACTGATTTCATTGTGGGTGGTACAGTAGTTATGCTACTAAATATGGGTCAGCGTACCATGGTTTGGGAATGCAAAATTCAGCCTCTATCTCCTGATTGGAATCACCAGCATTTTTTTAATAAAAAAATTAATGATAAGAATATTTTGTGTTTTTAGTTTATTTTGCATTTTTGTAGATGTCGATCATAACAATGGAGAAACTGGGTTGAAAGAATGATGGAGTCTGATTGTGTTTGGCACATGGCCTAGTATCACAAGAGGTGTAGTCATCAATCCTAAATTTCCAGTGATATTGTGGTTTCTATATTGCCTATTTTAATTCATTTCTTCCACACAATCCTAATAATCCTTGCCTTTGATGTCTTTGAGATGCCTCAAAGCGCTTCATAAGATATATTGTAATGTCGATTGACTGTGTATTTTATGGGAGAAACATGCCAGCCAATTGTGCACAGCAATATCCCACAAACAGTTGTGAATTGAGTGACCAAATTATTCAAAAAAATTTTTGAGGAATTATTACCCGTTATCTTGTTCAGTAACTCCTTAAAAGCTCTTTCCCCTAAAGTAGCAGCAGTTATTATCTAATTAAAGTATTCAACTGAAAAAAGCAACTAAAAGGATATAAAATGTTATCAAAACACTTTAACTATAGATTTTGAAACAGATTACTTATTGTGATTCTATTATTTGGATTGTGAAAATTGTAAAATGGAGTCTTTAGGTAGTCCATAATTGTGTATTTCAAAAAATGTATTGATCTCTTTTGTAGAACCAATTGAATAAATGTTATTTTAATGTGTGTTTCAATAATTATTCAACATACCGAGAAAATGCTTCTAACTTGAAAGCAGAGTTGCACTTTCTGCATCTTTGGTATGCTAAAAAAAAACAGTCCTGGTAAGTGACACGATAAAAATTCTCATGAGACTATTTTCCCGGAGCAGCTCTAAAACTACAGTGAGCTGAGCTCACAATGTCGATATGACTGAAGTGTTACCTAGCTTTAAAGATAAACACAGCTTTATTTTATTGGGCTTCAAGCTGGTTGTCAGATCTGTCCTGCCCTTTGGCCAAATGAGGGACTGTTTCCCCTGGCAGGAGAATCTATAACCAGGCGTCACAGTCTTAAAATTAAGGGTCAGCCTTTTAGAACAGAGTTGAGGAAACATTTCTTCACTCAGAGGGTAGTGAATTTATGGAATTTATGGAATTCACTACCCCAGAAGGCTGTAGATGCTCAGTCCTTGAACATTTTCAAGGCTGAGACTGATAGATTTTTTTTAAATAGAGGGATTAAGGGATATGGGGATAGGGCAGGTAATTAGAGTTAGATCATGGCTGATCTTCAATAAGATCAGCCATGATCTTATTGAATGGCGGAGCAGGCTCGAGGGGCCGAATGGCCTACTCCTGCTCCTAATTCTTATGTTCTTATGTTCAGTCTCATTATTTTTTGTGCTTGCTACCACTGACATTTTATTCACCCTTTTCTTGTATTTTTCTTTGGTACAGTTAGTGATCGATTGTCTTTCTCTATTTCCGCCTTCAAATTGGAGGGAGGCACTTTTCTGCTCGATTAGAGAAGACACCGTGATATTTTGTTTCGACTACAAATGTCATTCTAGCATCATACTTTGATATACACCTAATTTATTTCAGATGTATAATGGGAAATGGTGATACAAATTATACCTATGTAGCTCTATCATATCGAGAAGGCATCTCAAGGCATTTCACAGCAGACTGAGAGCTTGAGCTAAGGTAGGGGAGAAGAGAGGAAAAGAACATAGCCGAAAGTGGGGTTGAAAACATAGGTCTAAAAATTGGCTACTTTTTCCACTGTATACGAGACGCTGTTTGCACAGATTAGCTGCCTTATTGATGTGGCGGCCCGATTTTTTCACACCCCTCTCCACTCCATTTCATGTAGCCCACACGCTCCTTCCATAACCCATAAATGTTTCCCAAAATAGGGCATCCATCCCTCAACAGCCAAAAGGTTGGCCCACTCTATATACTGAAGCAATATTCACATTCATTTCTGATCCACTATATTTTGTGAACTACTGTACTTCAAAAAGTTTATTTTATGCAAAAGACGCTTTGCAAATGTAAATTTATTACAGTACTTCCCTTCTCGTGAACAGCTGTGTCGGAGATGGGAATATCTTGCATGCAAAATATTTACTGTTTTTAATACTGATTAACAAAGTAAATATTCATAGAATAAAAACATATTCTGTTTAGTTTTTGTGAAATCCATTATAATGATTCGAATATACAGTACCTACATTCAAACAAACCTCCCTTTTGTTCTAGCTGACTTTCCTGACTGAACAGACTCTACTTTTAGCTCATTCTGAACTTCGCTGAACCATCTCTGTACAATGGGCCGTCGAAACTGCATGTCCCTGATGCTCACTGTCAAACATTGATGGAAATTTCCATCTGTGAAGCTAAAGCTATATGCTGTGGCGGTAAATGCTACAGTATCCATTTTAGGAAATCCAAAGCATATGCATGTTAAAGAAAGACAGAAATTGATAACCATTGATTAATTTCAGGCTGGTACATGCCACCTCTTCCAAATTGGTACAATGGTTCTCTTCTAAATTTTTTGGCTACTATCTTAGGTTATCCCTTACCAGTTGAATCCTAGAGTCAGTACAGTATTTTGGAAACTGGTTGAGTCAAGCGCTCCCCCGCCCCCCCCCCCCCCGACTTTCCAGTGTCTGTGTGATGTTTGAACCTGAAGATTTCCATGCCCCTAATCATGAAGAAAAACATATTCGCACAGTTAAACATAAAGCGCTGGTTTAGCTCAATTAATAGCCTGCGGAGGGAGCAGCATTCGGATGCGTCTCCAAAACAGAACTTTTTATGGCCCATTATCACTGAACAACAACAAATTACACTTGTATAGCAACCTTCATACAATGGCATTCATTTCAAAAAGATGCCCCAGGGCACAGGACAGTCAGGGGTTTTGCATGTGTGCTGAGAGTTAGGGTTAGGAGGAGTGGAGGGAAGATAGGGTGGGAGTGTGGCTGAGGCACAGCTATAGAGGAAGATCTTTAGACAGGACTTGAAGGAAGGCAAGAGTGAGGCAGAGGGATTGCAGGACAGATTTCTGGAGTGTGGGGGCTCAGATCCTAAAATGATAATTATCACACCTCTTATAAAAACATTGTAGGACATGAACAACAACAACAACAACAACAAAATTACATTTATAGAGCGCCTTTCACGTCGGGAGGACGTCACAAAGCGCTGATCAGTCAGGTCGGGTTCCAAGCACGGGAGAAGGCTTGGGGTAGGGGGAAGGGGAAGAAGAGTAGGGGAGGTGGAAGAGTTAGGAGGGGAGTAGAAGGCATGGTCGAAGAGGAAGGTCTTGAGACTGGCCTTGAAGGAGGAAAGAGAGGAAGTGAGGCAAAGGGATTGAAGGATGGAGTTCCACAGTGTGGGAGCAGAGTGGCTGAAAGCCCGGCCACCGATGGTGCGGAGGTTAGGGAGGTGGACGCAGAGCAGGCCAGAGCCTGCTAAGCGGAGTGGATGGGATAGGGAGACAGCAGGTCGGAGAGATAGGCGGGGGCAAGGCCGTGGATGACCTTGAAGGTGATGACCAGGATCTTGAATTTGAACAGATAAAGGCATGCAATGAACAGATATGGTGGCATTTATTAGATCATGGCAGATCTTTTGATACGATTTCCACATTTTCTTCTCTCCATCCCTCAATGTCTTCACTTTCCAAGTACAGTATCTATCTCTCTTTCAAACATCTCAAGTCACCTCCAACCGAGTTAAGTGTAATTTTCATATTATGTTCCCTTGCTTAGGATCTGCCTACTAGACGGTCAATTCCCTATCCAGCTGGTCAATGTTAAACATTTCAATCAAATTACCCTTCAACCTTTACCTCCAGGCAATACTGCATAACCTAAATTTACATAATCTCTCATTATATTTTACCCACAAGATATACCAATTCACTTTACAGTATATTCTGTGAAGAGCTTTGAGACATCTAGAAGACATGAAAAGCACTATATTATACATGTATTATTATTATTATGGCTAAACCCATCCATCTCAGATATTAATTTAATAAATCACCATTTGATGCCTGCCAAGACTATCATATCCTTCCTAAGGATACCCAAAGGGTGTCAAAAACTGAATACAATACTCCATATGAAGTCTGGCCAGTGCTCTGTAGAACTACAGTGGCGCTTCTTTGCATTTGTATTTTCAAATGCAGCTTCTCTCAATTTTATGGAGTTTTCAAATAATTAGCAAAACATTCACTAAAAGATCAGTTTCATAATTGGTCTGGATCCAGAAACTTATTTGGGGGAATTTGGGTATAAAAGAGATGCTAGGTTTCAAAGCTATTTCATGCTTAGGGCTAAATTACTTTCAGATATAGTGCAATTGAAATAACAATATTACGTGAAAAGCTGACTTCATTTTCCCTGCATTGATCATATATATTAAGAACATAAAAAATGCTGGACAAAAAAAGACCAATGTCCATCTAGTTCATAGAATCATAGAATTTTACGGCACAAAAGAAGGCCATTTGGCACATCTAGTCTGTGCCGGCTCTTTGAAAAGAGCAACTCAATCCCACTGCCCCAGCTCTCTCCTCATAACCTAATAGACCTGTTCTCCCTAAATAAAGATCTAATTCTCTTTTAAAATTCATCTTCCATTTTCCTGGCAGTCGCATGCACATATGTCCCAAACTACCTATGCACTATAACCCATAATGTTATTTCCCCAAAGAAAACTATCCAATCTGTGGTTCCAAGAATCAACACTTCCTGCTTCAACCGTCTCCCTAGAGAGCCTGTTCCACCGGTTCACTATCAGCTCACTGAAATAGTGTTTGCATAGATTTGTTCTGAATTTATCCCCCTTCAATCGCAGGCCATGTCCTCTGGTTCTACATTCTAGACAAGTTGAATCAGCCTATATATGAAACAGCCTATATATGAAACAACCTATGTATGCAACAGCCTGTCATGATCTATATTGTCTTGCCCCTTCACAATCTTAAAAGACAGCAATCATGTCACCTCTCAATCTTCTCTTTATCAGCGTGACATGGCCAATTTACTTAGTTGCTCCTCATAGTTCAGTTCTTCCAGTCCCTCAATCATTTTGGTTTCCCTCCTCTGTATCTTCTCAATTTCTCCTACATCCTTTTTATACTGCGGCAATCAGAACTGAACACAGTGCTCTAAGTATGGTCTCACCAATGATTTATACAGTGACAAGATTATCACACTATTTCGGTTTCCTATTGATCTTTTCATATTGATCTGCTTCATGTTCCCCCCCCCCACCCCCCCGACTTGCTCCCTCAAGATGTCTCTCTTTGACTGTGTTTTCAGTCATCTTTCCTCTCCCCACCTATTTTGGCAGCTGCCATCCCAGCTTGGGTATCTAACCAGCAGTGTAAAGCATTTTGAGACTCTCCCAATGTGAATCATACATCAATGTAAATTGTATTGTACACAATTCTTGCAGCAGAAAAATGCAGTGCGAATGCTTTACCGTGTAGCCCCGCAGATACAGACAGCTTTTGACATAATATTGCAGCATTCAACTTCGCTGTAATTTGCTGGAAATTCTGGCAAGTTGCCACAGCCTGTTTTCAATGGAGAATTTTATTAGCTTTGTCTCCAGCTCATTACAAATAATCAGAATGAACATCTGGTTAATTTGAAGAGAGAAAGCAGAGGAAACAAAATTATTCCAATTATATATAAACAACATCATCACCTTTAAGAATCGGAAACCATGATTTTTCCTCCTGTTAGTAAAAATTTACCCAGAAATAGTGAGGACATTTTGTCCATTTAAAACAGGATTTGCAATATTCTTCCTGGCAAATAATGGTTCGCGACAACTCTTGAAAATAGCAATTAAACCATGTAATTGATGCGGGAAGCTAATTAACTTGGGAAATCTACGGTTTTCCATTGCTTCTAAGGCTCACTGAGCATGGGGCCGTTTAATCATGGTACCAATAGACAACAAGTCATAGGTCTGTACATTGAAAGCTGCAGCTTCGGCAGAGTATGTTGAGATGCCTGTATTAGAAAATACCATATGTTACAATTATAGCCAACATTGTATTATATGAGGAGTAGAGGAATGAAAGGGAGGTCAGGTCAGAAGCCAAGGACCCTATCTGTGGAACTTGAGGCCCTGACTAAAATATATGAATCATACGCTCCTTCCTGGCAGTAATCTTATGGATTAAAGATAGGAATATTCATGGCTAAAATATAGGAAGGGTTAATAGCCCATGGACTAACTGTGTTCAAATGCATGTAGGTGCCCTAATTACCTAATTATCCATTATAATTGATTATAGAATCACCTACAATCTTGTTTATTGGTGGTTAGGCACGTATTAAGGGCATTTACATGCAATGGAACATGGCGAGTCCATGGCTATTAAGCCTATCACGCTGTATTTTCTATGCTTTATTGATGTGAGATTCTGAAGTCATCACACCACATCATTGAGAAGCACAGTATTAATAACAAATCCTGATAAAATAGTACAGAACTGTACATATATTACAAAAAAAGCCTTCTAGATTGAAAGAATGTATTTCGCATGAATCTTGGGAGATTAATATTTTTGTACTTCTTGTAAAAATAGAAAATGAAAGATTTGCCTCATCAAATCTCGTTTGAATGCCCTTATGTTTCATGCTTCTTGTTTTAGATCGACAGTAACAGGAGTAAATATTTTAAACCAATGAGATTGAAAAGGATTTTTTGTTCCTTTTAGATATCATCTTTTGGATTTGTAATTAAGAGAGTGGGCAGTCAATCTGCTCCAGGTCTCTGGCGAAGTCAGGCATTGGGAGATGCCTATTTTGTTTCTCTGATTGTTGCTTGTCCACTGTTGTGATGGGAACGGCCTCCGCTAAATGCATCTTGAAGCTCAAGTACAATTAGGGACTGATCATGGGGTGGGATTTCTGAACAAGAACCTCCATCCCACACCTAACTGCTTAGCGAGACTTAGCTTTCAACTGAGATGATTTACACACCCTATCTCAAATGATACAAAATGAGAGCTTGTGAGTTTAAAATAAATGGATACAGCAGGAAATTATTGTAGACCTGTAAGATCATTTAAATGATACAATACAGTATACTGTACAGTAGGGTCCGTCGATATGGAAATTTTACGATTTAGATATATCGATGGGCTCATATCGAGATATACTGAAATATCGATATTTTCTGTTTTTTTGTACTGCGCATGCGCGTGCATTCGGGGCCTATCCCCTCAGGAGGTAAATATCTTTCTCTCTCTGTGTCTCTCACTCTCTCCATCTCTGTGTTTTTCTGTCTGTGTCTCTGTGTCTCTCTCCCTCTCACATCCCCCCCCATCTCTATCTATCTGTATATTAGCACATCCACCCCGTCTCTCCCCCCAACCTCCCCCCCCCCCCCGCCGTCCCTCTCTCGCACCCCCCACCCCCGTCGTCTCTCTCCCCCACAACCCCCAGCCGTCTCTTTCTCCCTCCCCACCCCGCCATCTCTCTCTCCCTCCCCCCCCAGCCGTTTCTCTCCCCCTCCCCCCAGCTGTCTCTCTCCCACTCCCCCCAGCCGTCTCTCTCCCCTTTCCCCCAGCCATCTCTCTCCCCCTCCCCCAAGCCGTCTCTCTCGCCCTCTCCTCCCCCACCAGTCGTCTCTCTCCCCCTCCCCCCAGCCATCTCTCTACCCCTCCCCCCAGCCATCTCTCTCCCCCTCCCCCCAGCCATCTCTCTCCCCCTCCCCCCAGTCATCTCTCTCCCCCTCTCCCCCACTCCAGCCGTCTCTCTCCCCCTCCCGCCCCCCCCACCCAGCCGTCTCTCCATCCCCCCCCCCCTCCCACCCCTTGCATACCCGTATATTGTATTCGAGGACTATGAATACAATATGGCGGCTTTGCACCTCGGTCTGTGCATTGTGTATAGAGATGAGCATTCTGGGTCTTGTAGTTCAGTGTGCTCGCATCCCGATTTTTTTCCTCGATATATCAATTTTCCGATATATCGATATTTTTGAAATGTCTATATCGGCGTATCGATATGAAAATTATATCGGGTTTTAGCGATATATCGATATATCACCAGACCCTACTGTACAGTGGCCTCCTCTTTGCCATGTTAAGTTAGTGACACATAGAGTGGCTTGATTGCTGTAGTCGGTTTGCAGATTCTTTGCAAAGCAGCTCCCGAAGTGTATATAAGTGTAAGTGTGAAATATATTTAAAAAATAAAAGTGTAATTAAAAAAATTCCTACCAGAGCTTGAATCAGAATAAAAGTACTGTAATGCTAAAGGTCCACATTTATAATACTTGCATTTGATATAGCACTTTTCACGTCTTCTAGACGACTCAACGTGCTTCACAGAATATACTGTAATTGACTATATATGTGGGCGAAAGGGAGAGACAGGTTAATGTTTTGGGCACAACCTTTCAATGACACTCACGAAGACTGTGCTGAAAGGTCACATGCAAAACATCAATCTACCATTTTTTCCTTTGCCCTCAGTGAACTGTGTCATTTTTCTGCCTGGCAGCCATTTCCAGTGTTTTCCTCCTGTCTGAGCACATTTTGGTTATTGGATGCACGAACGACCTTGTTAATTGCTCATATGAGATTATTAGGTGCTTCATTCTGCCTTTTCCCAATTGATTTTTTTGTCTTGAACAACAGCAGCAAAGGCAGCTGAGAGCAGAATTATGACTTTTTCTCACCACCTACTTAATACCATAAGAACCAACAGGAGGTAAATTCCACTACGGAACAATTCTCCATCCTAGAATACAACGTGCATCTCAAGGCGCTGAACAATCCCAGAGTTTAATGCAGTGCCACAGTAAGGGGAGGTTATCGGCAGTATAGTTGAAGAGGAAATTAGGTGCACTTTGAAGAAGTGTAAAGGGGCAAGGTGGAAGGATTAAGGCAGAGAGTTCCATAGGTTTGAAGCATATTGGTTGAACACGTGGCTGTCAGTGATGGAGCTGACGGGTCAGGAATCTAGCAGGAGACCAGAACGGGGCAATTGAAAGGGGTAGGTAGAGAAGTGTGATGTGAGCAGCTTTGAGAGATAGGGAGATGATAGGCATGCAGTGATTTGTAGCTGTGTTGGAAATTTGCAGGCGAGTGTCTCAAAGATCACCTGATTGGTTTGTATCAAGATGCCCTTCAGACCATCTGATCTCATCCTTTTAGAACACCCACATTACTGTCCTCCCATCACAGCATTCGGCTGTTTCTTTTGAATGAATGAGTCCAATGTTTTGGCCTCAATCTCCTTTCCTGATAACTTGACCCAGTTGTTAATTATCCACACAAAAATTGCAGACGCTGGAAATCTGAAACAAAAACAGAAGTCGCTGAAAACACTCAGCAGGTCAGGGAGCATCTATAGAGAAAGGAAAAATGAGTCAATGTTTCAGGGCCACGACGAAGGGTTCTGACGAAGGATCGTGGACCTGAAACGTTGACTCATTTTTCCTTTTCCCATAGATGCTTCCTGACCTGCTGAGTGTTCTCAGCGACTTCTGTTTTTGTGGTGTTAATTTATCTACGTCTGAGTAAAGAAATGCCCTTTGCATTTCTGAATCTGAGTCTCCTGGTCCTCTCGGTGCTCCAGAAAGTATATATTCCTGGGTTTATTTCTCAATTCCATTTAATTCCATAAGGCCCTTTTAGCAAGGTCTGCTTTCAAGACTGAAGGGCCACAGCTTATCTATTCATTGTTCATAGCTCAATTCTCTAACACAACAACTTAGATTTATATAGCGCCCCTCCACGCTGGATGGCATCTCAGAGCACTTAAACACTGGGGTCATGCTCATTGCTCTTCCGCTAAAATAGTCAAAATATAGCGACACAATGTGCTGCTGTCCAAAGAACCCTGTAAGGTGTAGCAAGAATAGATTCAATGCCGAAGTGAAAGGAACAATTGGAAACCAGACAGAAAATGAAAATCAATACAGAATAGTGGTCCTTTCGTTGAAGTTCCGACAAAGAAATATTGCTGTTCTACACAATAAAGTTGATTTCTCCTTACCTGGCATTATATTGCATGAGCTGAAAATAGACACAAACAGACATCCAATAGAGTTGAGAGTCAGTGTAGCCTTGCTGGCAGTCAAATACCCTAATTATACAGTTAAAATAGTACTTCCTGCTCTTCATTGCACTAGTCATTGCTGGAGTCAAGCACTCCAGGTTGCTACTATTGTAAAGGACCAATAAACCACACTTTGTTTTTGGTAAGTTTCAGTGGGGGTAGTATAGCACGTTGCTCAATCTCAATACGCAAAGTCTTTGAAGAATCATGAAGTAGAGAATAGATGAGGAAATGGAACAAAATCTATTCACAATGGCTGCTTGATGAAGACTATTAAAAATCAGTTGAAATGTCTTAGCATCATGTTTGGTCTCCCTTGGCATTCGATTTGATGGCGCTGGTAAAATTTTCACTTTGTGCTGCTAAAAATGTTGACAATGGCTTATGAAATTTGGTATGTGATTCTGCATTGCATTAATAACACTGAGGTATCAGAAATAATTCCTATTTTACCTCACATGAAGAACCACAGTACTGTGTATGAGGCTTATTTTTGAGAAAAAAAACAATCCTTGCATTTGCTATAGTGTTTTTCACATCTTTCACGTCAAAGAGCTTCACAAAATATACTGTTAAGTGAATTAACTGTATATTTTGTGGGCAAAACGCGGCAGTCAATTGTGCACAGCTAATTTTTTTTGTGACCATTGGCTAAAAAGATGCTCTGTGGGTACCGTATGGCTGACCTCATCGTACAGGAAATAGGTTTTGGTTCTGATAGTTTTCTGATATATTTGTTCTGATATATTTGTACTGATACACACAAGAAACTTGAAACAAGAACAAGCCTGTATAGTACCATGAAATACAATATGAACAATAACCCACTGATCCTAAATCAATCATTTTAATTTGGAGTTCAAATAATCAGGAAAAACAAAAATGAAGCTTAAAGAGATTGTAAAGTACTTATCATTTGAACCAATTAATCTATGTTTTTATCATGAACAATGCAGAGTTGATGGGAGTTTAATTCTGTCTTTAATCCTTTTTTGGCGGTGATGGCAAACATCAACAGCGCCTGAAGTTATGTGGAATGACATCTATATGAAAGGATTAATAACAGCGATGAAATTATGATAATCAATGGCTTATTATTGGTAAATAACAGCCATTATATTCTATCAATTATAATGACCACACCATTTCCATACATAAACATCAAATGTTTCTCGATAAACTTGCAGTAGTCACAACACAGTCATCAATCCTTTATCTTTCACATCGCAGAATGATACAGTATAGAAATAGGATATTCTGCCAAACAAGTCTGCGCTGATGTTTTTCTCCACATGAGAGACCTAATCTAATCCTATTCTCCTGCCCTCTACCCATAACCTTCTAATATCTCCCTGGGTTCATGATTATAGAAGGTAATTTTTGCAACATCAGCCCAAACATTGTTTCAAGGCACTTCTCCTGGTGATATTATCAGTGCCTCAGTTTAGAACCAACTAAATTAAAGGTTAATAATAATTTCATTTTTTAATAAAGCTCCCAAAAGTGGCACTAACCTTTGAAAACCTACGACAAGATCAAGTCTAAAATAGTGTCTGAGAGTTTGAGAGACAGGAAGGCTGGAAATCATTGCCATGGACAGATAGAAAAAAACAACTTGTTAATTTATATGCTTCTTTATGCTACTTTCCCATTTGTTTTGGAAAATGATTAGTAATTTCAACTGCAGTTTTGTAGCTCTGCAGAATCTTGACTGTTTCTGCTTGTGTTAAATGCTCAAATTGAGACTAACACCTAAAGTAATACGACAGGTTTATTGCTCAATCACATACAACCTGTGTTGTTTCCAATTATCATCTCAACTCCAAGATTAAATTACAGCCTTGAAATCACTCGAGAGGATCTCTACGCTTTATTTTCTGAAATGATACACTTGTCTACGTTTCATTTTAGTGATCATTCTCTTTCAGTTCTTGGTTGTTTTTTTGTGTGGCATGAACAGCTGTCAGCGCAGGCGATGACAGCACAAAAGAGCTGAATTATCATCAATTATCATCAGTAGATCTAGTCATTGACCCAGGATCGGTCAAACAGTTTGGATGCACATTGTAATTTAGCTGCCTCATACCGGCAGGCTCAGTAACTCTTCCCGCCCAGGATTTTTCTGTTCCCCACAGTGCCATCAACACTCACAGTTTACAATTACAGCAATAAACAAAGGGATAGGAAAGTTTCATGGCAATTCCTTGCAATGGTTTGCTTTGGGTACTCACGGTGTACAAGTCCTTTAAAGCATATTTCTCAACACCTTAAAAGTCTAATGGTGTGGTTTGGGACATATTTGTATATACACAAGGAATTCTTGCATTTGATATAGTGTTTTGCAGGATTTATTGTACACTGACTATATATTGTAGGTGAAATCTAACTAACGGTCCGTTGCCAGATCTGGCTAGATATCCTCCAAACTTACCGCTCCTCTCTCATCGCTGCTAAACTGTCCTTCTGCACTAAACTAGTCTTGGAGACCAAGGACAACTCCAGGTTCCTCTTTTCCACCACAAACTGGCTCCTCTGCCCACCCTCTCATGCCTCTCCTATTCTCTCCTCCAAGTCCAACTGCGAGAAGACGCTAGACTTCCTCAGAACTTCATCAACTACTCTATCCTCCTCCACACCTCTTCTCGCACCTCAACGGTCCTATCCTTGACTGGTTCAGATCCTACCTCTCACACCATCTCCACTTTGTCTCCACAAACGGCTTCTCGTTCAGCCCCCACACCATCTCCTATGGCATTCTGCAGAGCTCTTCCTTGGTCCTCTGGATAGGGTTGGGATTAGGGTCCTCTCCTAACTCATCCGAAGACATGGAGTCAATTCCGCATTTATGCATATGACACACATCTCAATATCTCTGCCTCCACCCTCGACTCCAGGACTACTGCTGACCTGACAGAATTTCTGTCGGAAATCAAGTCTTGGATGAGAGCTAGCTTTCTCCAGTAGAACGCTAACAAGACCGAGGCGCTCCTGATTGGCTACTGTCGGCACCTCCACACCTCAGGCACTGAGAACATCACCATCAAAGGGTGAGCCAGTTCAGAATCTTGGTGTCTTGTTTGCCCCTTGACTATCCTTCCTAACCCACATGCATGCCGTGACCTGCTCTACCTTCCCCCACCAATTGACTGCTGTGTTTGCCTTCAAAATACCGTCACCACACCGCACAATACATTCTGTGAAGCACTTTGACATGTGCTCTTGACGTGAAAGGCAAGCATTTAAAAAAAATTAAACGCATGATTTATCTTAGATTTTCTTTTCTTATTTCTCTATTCATATTTCATGTCTTCCGTGGTTTGTGAAAAGCGCTATGCAAATGTTGTTGGTATTTCTGTGTTCTCCAGTAGCTGCTGGTTTTGTTTTTCTGCTTGTTTCATATTTTTGCTTCTTCTATTCCTGTTTCTTTCTGTTGATCTATTTTGTGCTTTACTGTCTTTAAACTGTACTTCTATTATTTATACTGTATCATACTGTAAACAATAATTACAATTTACAGAGAATACCGTGAAGCGTTTTGGGTTGCCTTCCCAAATTGAAAAGCACTGAACCAAATGTAAGGAATATTGTTTATTTATAGGTATTCTCTCTTACTCCATATTTGTGTCTTTTTTATTATATAAATTATTTGTTTTTCTCTTTGTTTATCTGCACCCTAATAATAAAAAAACTTGCATTTGATACAGAACATACGTGTTAAGATTGTGTTAAGGCACTTCACAAAGTCGTAAGTGTACTAAGTGTAGACAAACCATAGATTAAGTGCACACCTAACCCATCGTTCACATAAACAGTGAAGTGCTTTGTGACATCTCAGTGACATGATAAAACTCTATAATCAAATGAAAGAATTCTTATCATTGCTAACAGTGTATTTTGTGGACGAACATTGGTCTTAATTTCTCTGCTTCACTGTCAGTATATATTTCAGTCAGTTTGTATCTGCTGTTTACGCCCATTGTCTATTTCACTTCATGTTCTATTTATCTATTTTGCTATCTGTTTCTATCTATGTTTCTCTGACTCTGAATTGTTTTCTTTTGTTTGGTTTTGTCTCTGGAGATACACTCTCCAGATCAGGGTACTCAATGCAGCTTTGCACTTCTTGGACTCGAAACAAGTAAACAGTTTCAATGAAGGCGAAAAGATAATACAGCAGTTTGATAAGAAGTCTACCACACTTAGCTGAACTTTTACTCTTTTGCTGAGAAGTAGCCTTGACGAGACTGAGTCACATGAATCACTACATCTTTGTGGCTGTTTGAAAGTTTGTTTTAATTGTTGCTATTTTAAAAAAAACCTTATTTACATCAGATCTCTTATTTTTTGAGTTTATTTTCTTTGACTTGTTTTCTCCATTTCATGGTAGAGTAATAATAATCCTTGTGTATTAAGTTAAGGTTGCTTGATTTTTCTATCCCTATTTCTCGGCAGCATGGAGCCATACCGATCAGCGGTAATAATTTTCATTGATTTTAGTGCTGACTTGAGGTTGCCGGGTGCTCAATATTTAACATGCCTTATGTATATTGAACTCATCAGAACAATCTGTGTGGTCCACACATATTTCATGCAAATTTATTGAGAAGTTATTATCCCTAGGAAAATTGAGCATATCCCAAAGTCTGAGCAGAAACCTATGTCTTTAATAAGAAGAGAAACTCAACTAGTTGTGTGTGCTACAGTTTCTAAGAAGTTTTCTATGCTGTGAGATTATGTGCTGCCAAATGTGCCCTGGGATGTGATAATTATCACACTGTTTAAAAGGGGTCCGGTTGGGGCAGAATGCAGTTATCTACTGTTTCATGGCTGTGCCCCCTCCATCAGAATGGTGGTACCCAAAGCCATCCACGCCACACATTAGACTTGCCAGTTAATGGAACAAGGCTTATGAGAGCTAGTTAGGGATACCATCTGATTGTAGAGTTATGGCAATATTACACTAACCGTCAGTTCATTGCCACTCTCTCCAACTAGCAGTCCAATATTACTCACTCCCAAATGGCAGTTCAATGGGCAGCACAGCCTGCTTCAAATTCAATCGGCCAAAATCATTGGTAGTGGTTAGTGGGGAGATCAGTTATCAATCAACTAAATTTTTGCAACGTTAATTAACTATCGCAATTTTCACCCGAACAATGTATTGCCTTGATTTAAAAGATATTGTTTCAGGACAATCGCTCCATGTTAGAATTACTGTCCCGCACTTAAGGTGGGCACTAGGAGGTTTGTGAGAGGAGCCTGGGGTTGACATGCTGTCAAATATTCCCTCACTTGCTCCATGTGGGAAGTAATGGGACCCACGTGATACCTTCTCCCTTTTGGCACATGTTAGATCGGGACCTCACCGGGTGGAGACTAACGGCTGTGAATGTGGAATTCAACATTGGATCATTAACATATTGTGTCACTGTATGAACCCAACCTTTCAGATAAACATTTATATATATATATATATTTAGTTACACATATTCTCTCTCACACACACACACACTATTTATTCCCCGGGTTTGATTACCATTTCTCCTTTTGAGATCAATTTCTAACATCAACAATATCATTAGCAGGTCTCTGAATCATTTCAAATACAGCCTATGAAAAGAACAGACATCTACAAGAGGAATAGTGGATATCTGTACAAAGCTGAAAATTGTGATTGTTACTTATATTAATAAAAAACACTTGGTAATTGAGCTGTTTTCCAACATTTAGGTGTGTTATTTATTTGCATCAGAAGGTCAAACAAGGAGAAATGTCTGTGGAAGCTAGGAGGCACCTACAAAATGTTGCTCTATGTCAAATTACCTCAATACAGTATGAAGAGAATCTTACATTGAGTACGATTGCTCCAGTTTGAATTATAGGATATCTTGTGTCACAGATGCAGATTTTCTCTTTCGGTTACAGCAAACACGAGATTGTACAAACTATTTTTAAAGAAGCTTTTTTTTGAAAGACTAGAGCATCAGTGGAAGTGGGTATTCAGTAAAGCATAAACACAAAGCAGAGCATAGAAGTCGGAATAAGACAAAATGAACTTGTCATGCCCCACTACCTCCTTTGACCAGAAGAAAGCCGTGCATTTCACATGCAAATGTGTCTCCTTGGAACCCATTCTGTGAATTTGTGTGGTTGATGAACAGGTGCATGGAAGTGTCCTTTTGGTCAACAGTTGGGAACACGATGCTTGTGAAGTTCATCTACATCGACGCTCATCCTGAACAAAACCTCTCAGGGTATCACATGCACATTTGACACGAGATTCAACAAAAGTGCGTTATCGAACAAACCAAGCACGCTGATGAATTTAGTACTGTGCAAAATTACTATACAATGGAAATTTCAGGAATTATATTATATGTACTTGCTGAATATATATTGATATACACTTGTTTAGCTCATTTCATTATTACGTTCCCTTTATTAAGTTTTACATTTCTTGCAGGTTCTTTTGGAAAGGCTTTATTCCCAGCCAAGAGAATGAGATGAAGCAGTTCTCCTGCCCTCTTTCATGAGGGCAATAGATGCATAACAAACTCCTTGCTTTTACTAGCTGAGGCCCCCACATGACACGGATCATACCAGAATTTTCCATTTGGATAACAATGGAGGTGCATGTATTAAAAACAATAATAAACTGGTCATTTCAATCCACGACTGTTTGTGGGTCACTGCTGTGCGCAATTGGCTGCCGCGTTTCGCCCACAAAATATACAGTCAATTCACTTTACAGTATATTCTATGAAGCACTTTGGGACGTCTAGAAGACATGTAAAGCGCGACATCGAATGCAAGGATTATTATCATTAACAGTTTAGAGGCCGATGAACACCATTAATGTTGCACCACTTTGTTACAAATTTTTAAAGTTTTTTTTAAAAAAACTAGGCAAATACAGTAAATGAGAAATAGAAATGCCTTGCGGTTCTGAGCCAAACAAAGAATGAATATTTCTGATTCTGGGGTGAGCTCATTGATCTTAGTTAGGGTAGAGGGAAACTATAATTGTCCATATTTTTTGAGAGGGGGGTAATGGGTAATAAGATATTTGCAAATTGATCTTTATATTGGATGTGCGTCAGACTGACTCTGGAACCCTACTCAGACATTGAAGAGAGCCTCTTTTGATTGCAATTTGGCTTCACAGAGGCCAAGACTGAGTTTGGCATCTCACTGAATTTATAATAGGTAAACATGAGAGAAAGACAAAACCTGTAGGATTGTCTTTTGGTTAACTCCTTTACAAATCTTGAAGGTCAACAACAAAATTACACTTGTATAGCGCCTTACATCAAGAGGATGTCCCAAGGCCCTGGACAATCTCTGTGTCAGACCTGAGCTGGGACGGGTGGGCAGTTTGGTAAGGGGTTATAATGTCACAGATGTACAGTGGGGCGAGATTGTGGAGGGCTTTGAATGTGAGGACCAGGATCTTGAATTGGATCCCTTGGGTGATGGGGAGCCAATGGAGTCGGGTGAGGATGGGGGCGATGGGGTCGTGGAGTTTGGAACAGTAGGGGACACGGGCCACAGAGTTCTGCAGGCTGTGGAGGGAGGAATCCGGAAGGCCAACAAGCAGGGCATTTGCATAGTTGAGCAGGGTTATTATGAAGGCAGGGATGAGGGTTTCAGTGGCTCTGGGGGTGAGGTAGTGGCGGAGTCGGGCAATGTTACGAAGATGGGAAAAAGCAGAGCAAGTCATTGCTTGGATGTGGGGTATGAAAGACAGTTGAGGGTCTAACAAGGCACCTAGGTTCCTTACTGGCTTGGTGAGGTCGATTGAGCAACTATGGAGGTTGATGCTGCCAGCGCCTGATGTGTGAAGGCACTGGCACGAGCCGATCAGTAGGGTCCTGTCTTGTTGACATTCAACTGCAGAAAGTTAGCTCTCATCTAGGACTTGATGTCTGACAGACAGTGTCATTGTTGGGAAGTTAATCCCAAATCTGCGGATGATGTCACCTAGTGGGAGCATGTAGATGTTGAAATGTATGGGACCATGACAGAGCCCCCGGGGGACGCCACAGGTGACAGTGCGGGGGTTGGAAGAGAAGCTGTTGTTGGCGACAAAGCGTAGGTGATGGGAGAGGTAGGAGTCGAACTAGGCAAGGGTAGGTCCACGTAGATTGAGGAGGGAGGAGAGGCAGTGTAGGAGGATGGAATGGTCGACGGTGTTGAAGGCGGAACAAACATTCAGAGCACAAGATCCCACATAAAGCACCTGGGAAACTATACCACACTATTATTCTAGATTAAGAAAAGAAGGATGAAATTTGGAGGTGAGGAAAGAGCATGGAACAAACCTGAAAAGGCAAGGAAAAGAAACAACATTAACTTGCACATGATTAATATTAATTATCCAATTTATTATTTTGATATTGCAAATCTATTACCACATGCCCAACTACCCAAAACATAGCAATACAAAACATGCCACTAAATCCATATGGCGTCTTTGCACACAAAAACAAGGCAATTCAAAATTGTGCTATAAAGAGTTAAGAATGCATTTTTGAAAAAAAAAACATTTTCTCCTCTCGGGCAAAGCATTTATAATATACATTCTATACACAAGTAGAAAATTTGAATGTTTTCCTTCAGAGGTCAGATAAGCGTATAATGCTGCCAAGTCTTTGCTGGCATTTTACTATTGACCAAATCTTTAGTGCTAATCATAGTCACTGATGTAAGACAAGTTGGCACTGGCCAACTCCTGCTGGTGTTTCTGTAGAGAATCAAAAGATCTTTTGTTATATTATATTTCCACTCTCACGTTTTTGCGTTTAACTTGCTCCCCCACCCCTTTCTTTCAGTCCCATTATGTCTTACATCAATCTTAACTGTGATGGGCAGTTAACCTGCTTCTATGCATCTGCCAGTGCTACGTTTGAGCTAACCATTGAAAAGATGCAGGAGGTTGACCCAGGGTGATTCACTTTTATTTTCCTCTCTTTAGAGTAAGCTTGGTGTCTGAGCAGGGAATTCCAGACACCAATCTGTATCCCTCAGCACATTGAAGTACCAACATGCTGTGCAATTTCATTCACTCAAAAGATGGGGGCTTTAGAAAACATCTTAAGAGAAGGTCATGAAGGATCTCTTTCAGAAGCCAATTCCAACCTTGAACTCGTTTTGAAAAGAAATCATAGACAAGAATAATTTATTTGAAACAACGGTCAAAATACATTCAGAGTCACAGACTGGTGAATCTTAATTTATGGATGTTAATCAGACTGGGGTAATATCTTGAAAAGATTTACAGAACACATGACTTCAAACATGCAGAGGTGGGTGGGGGATATCATGCAACTTGTGCTGACCTTCTAATGATTCTTTACACTTCCTCTAATCCTGACCTGAAGTTCCTAGTAAATCAAAGCAAAAACACGAAAGAAGGAAGAGACTAAGATATAAGTTATATTCAGCATATCTTGGCTATCTCTACGGATCACCCATGACTTAAAAATACTTTTAGAATTCATATCATTACTAACAATAATAAATCTTTACATATTCTGTCCAACCAGCAAGATTTGTATTCTGCTTGAAAAGATGCAGACATTTGATAGGCAACTATTTCAATATCAGCCACAGCAAAACATATTTCTGCTTATGAATTTACTTTTTTTTTTTAGGATTTGCATTGAGTACTCATGGACAAATAACAGGAGCTTTGGCCAGCAATGAATTCTAATTTTGTTTTTGCTCCATGATAAGTATGCTATCAAACCAACAGGGAACAGAGAACACGATGAAGCAGAAGGAAGGCCAGTTTCTGGTAACAAATGCAATATGCACAGAATTCATCTTAGAATGAGACATTGACTATAACTATAGAAGGATCACCCCAAGCTTCCTGTCTTGTTATAACATCCCACTGTGTTACAACAGTTGCTGTGGAAGAAATGCTTGCACAACAGAAGTAGGCCATGAGGTGTGTTATGTCTGTGCTGGTGTCAGCAACCCATTGTAATCCCATTGCCCCGCTCTTTCCTGTAAACTTTCATACTGGTATTATTTTTCTTCAAAGACGTATTCAGGGACTACAACAACACTTGGAGGAAATAGCGGCAGATAAGGACACAAGTACGCAAGTTATACATTGATTAGCAATACTGATACTTTGCTTGGACATGATGTTGTAAACTATCAAACAATCTCAGGGGGAAATCAAAAGATTTTGTTCACCAGTAAGTAGTGTTTGTGTTTAAACATTCATGTAACACAAAGCAAAGCTCCTATTATTCTGTTTGATTAGGCCACATTATTATAATAATATATAATAATAATTCTTGCATTTGATATACAGTGCTGTAGTGCTTCATCATTTCTTCGAAAGTGCCCCTAATATATTCCACTTTTTCTCCCAAACGACAGCTGAATCTTACTACAGCATTTTTGTTATTTACCCCCACCCAATGTATTTCATTTTGTTTATATTTTCTTGGTATAAAAACACAACTGAAGAGTAATAATAATCTTTTGATATAGCTCCTTATCGTGTCATTGAGATGTCTCAAAGCACTTCACAGAATATATACCGTAAAGTGAATTCACTATATTTTTGTGGCCATAACCCGGCAGCCAATTGTGCACAGCAAATTCCCACAAACAGTCGTATATTTTGTGACCAAATTATTTTTAACTATTAAAAATATATTTGAAAGTGGAATGACTGTATATTTTGTGGGCTAAACAAGGCAGCCAATGGCACACAGCAGTATCCGACAAACAGCCGTGGATTGAGTGACCACATTTATTTTTGGTGGGGGTTAGGCAAGGAGAGATTATTACCCCCAGAAAGTGATTTGCCAATCGATTAACATTCGGGTTCTTAATTACCGCTGGGCAAACACAGACATGTGGAGTAAGGAAATTTGCCTGAAATTTCACCACTAATAATAAAAGTGGAATCGAACAATGCTAGCTTTATCTTATGGAAGCTAGCTTCTTTGTTAATGCTTTCCACACTTTCCATTTACAAGATTATTCCACACATAGCTTCTACAAAATCAACATAGTATCCTGAATTTAGGCAATAATTAAGTGTGTATATTTGGGGAATTTCACCACACCAGTAACTGTTTTGGCACAAGGCTGAGCTGAATAATAAAAGAAATCATTACTGTATTCGTGGAAATCTAAACATCCACATGCCTTTGAGTCTGTTATTCCAAATTATACCTCACTGAATGAAATAAATCAAACTGATTTATTGACTGACTTTACTGTATATGGATACAATAAGCTAACCAAACCACATATTTTCAGCTCAGTGTAGTTTTAAAATGTTAAATAGTTAATTAATCACCATTGGCAAATTGAACATTTTTGGCCTGCAGTGACAGCATTGAGGGAAGAATCACAACCAGATTCAGATTAAAGCTTCCTCTACTCTAGCCTAACAGCTTTCTTTAGCCCCACAGAGGAAGAGCACTGGCTACAAAATCCATATATGGATTCATTTTGTAGGTAAGCCATTCTTCGGGGATCTGAAACTGCCAATTTCATGCCAGTTAATAATAATCCCTAAAAAAAATCTCAATAATAAAATTGGTCATTTCAATCCACGACGTTTGTGGGATATGCTGTGTGCAATTGGCTGTTGCGTTTCGCCCATCAATTCACTTTACAATATATTCTGTGAAGTGTTTTGATATCTAGAAGATGTGAAAAGCGCTATATGAAATGCAAGGATTATTATTATTATTAAAGTTTTGTGTTTGTGGACTTGTGTCCATTCAGAACAAGAGAGTTTGAGAAATGGACCAAAATGCTCCAAGAAAGATCAGAAAACAAAACGCTGTCTGTGCAGTGGCCTGAAGGCATTCGGGATCATAATCATTTCAACAAACGTATTCAGTACCACATGCAGTTTAAGTGAGAAAACAGAAGTTGCAATTCGTATAACAACTTCTGGTTTGTGAATGCCACATTTTAGACCGTATTTGCCTTCACAACAGTAATATGGGCTGAAAGCACCATAGTGTTTTCTTGTTTTGGATGTAATTGCCATTGCGGTTTATATTTAAGTGATGCCTGCTTTGAGGTGAATAACACAGCAGTGCTTGGCTTAGTGCCAGAACTTAAAGCTTGTGCTGATGATTTTGATAAACATTGGACTCAAAACCCAACTATCATAATCCTACCTTATCTGTTTTAAATATGGGTCTGAGACAATAGTAATTTTCACAGACGTGTCCCATGATATTTTAAGGTTGAACTTTCATGATTCTTGGCAACAACTGAAGAACGCAGCAGTATTAAAGATCCATCTGTACTCCCATTACTTCAACCCATTGAAAGCCTCATGTGACTATGTTTCCTACAACATGTGGGGAAGATGAGGGGGTGAACAGAGAATGGGAATTAACTCTCATTGAGAAAAACCATCTTATTCAGTTCTCCAATCCACTGTTCATTCCCTTGCGTTTCCTGTTGAAGTGCAGATGGAGCAGAGTTTTGATTCACTCCTTGGTGCTGTGGTATTCCTTATGGAATACAGCCCATATACGTTAGCTATGCCCAGTTGGCAGACCCTGCATCAGAAGGATATGGGTTCAAGACCCACATTGGGACTTAAATTCATAGCCTAGGTTGACACTCCAGTTTATTGTTAGTGAACAATGCATTGGCAGAGACTGAATGGGTACTTTGGAGGAGACTTTGGAGGTTGATGTAAAAGATCGCATTACCCTATTCATAAAGAGGAGCTTCTCCTTGCATCCTGACCAAAAACCCCAGATTTTTTTTTAAATGGTTATTAATTTCATGGCTGTTTGTGCAACATTGCTATGAGCAACTGTCTACAAACACATTGTCACTGCATACTGTTCAGTGCAAATAAAGCCCACTCAACAGCTAATTATCATACAGAGTTTAAAGTGACAAGCTTGCTGAAGCATATCATGGTGCACTGATATCTTTCTCTGTGTTGTAATACTAATCCAGTTCCAATCACACTGTTGATCCTTCTGGCTCATGTTTGACAGTTGCTTTGATGTGTAATCAGCTCTAGCTGGCTAAATAAAAATATTTTTAAAGATGAGATATTGACATGAAGCAAATAGAAGGATGGGAAGTATTCATGTGTGACATTCAAATTTTGTTTAAGGAGTGGTGATGGAAGAATTTCCTTTTGATATAAGGGGGACATTTAGAGATAAGGTCCAGTATGTTGTGGGTTCATACTCAGTTCATTCGGCATATTCCTTCAACAGCAAATACCTATACACTAGCCATCATTCTATCATCCGGCAGCAGAACTCTTACAGATGGGCATGATTTACATCGCATTTTTAGGAATTATCTTGTTGTCTGCTGAAGAAATCCTGAACCACTTTTAAATCAACTTGTGTGTAGGACTATAGATATAATGGAACCTTTCTATAAAAATGCTAGACTTGCAAACCATTACTCATGTATTTAAAAGAGGGATATTTTTACGCGGGGCTAGACTCATGTAGGACTAAAGCAATGATTGATTGCAAGTTATTCCAGCCTTTAATAATAACAATCCTTGCATTAGGTACAGCGTATTTCATGTCAGGAGAATGCCCCAAAGCACTTCACAGGATATTTTGTGAAGTGTACTGACTGTGTGTTTTGTAGATGCAAGCGGCAGCCAAGTTGCGCCAGGACACCGGGAAGAAACTCCCTTCTCTTTTCGAATAGTGCCATGGGATTTTTAACGTCCACCTAAAAAGGTAGATGAGGCCTCGGTTTAACATCTCATCCAAAGGAAAGGATGGCACCTCTAACAATGCAGCACATTCCCAGTGTTAGCTGAGGTGATGCGAGTTTCACGCCTTGATGTGGAGCTTGAATCTGAAGGTTCCAGATTCAAGCTCCACAGCAAGGCGACGACAACAAGATTTATAAAGCGCTCTTCTCGCGGGGTAGCATCCCACAGTGTTATGTCAGAAGTAGACATACCTCCAGAAAAAAATTCTGTCTCTGAAATCTGGGTTTAGTATTTGATCAGATGCTAAATTCATTAAATAACAACTCTTTAAGAGGTAAACAATACCAGGATACTAAACAATTGATTATTGACCGATTATCAAATGTCATTCATGTTCTCTAGAGTGCTGTTCAATTAATGCTTGAAAATACAAGAATACAAGTCAAAATAAAGAGGAGAACTGAGAAAGTATAAACCTAATGTCCTCTATACTGGGGCCAGCTGTTGAAAAACAATTGCTCCATTCATCAGATTATCCCTATTAAACAAAACACATCAAGATTGATTTAGATATGTTGGGAATCGATTAATGCCTCAGGAAATGTATCCATATGTCACCTATTGTGTTAGGTATGGTGTCACATCTTCAGATAGGGCTGTTGAACACTTTCTAATGGCTTTATACTGCAGCAAGGATGACTTTATAGTGCACACCAGAAATGTATAAAAAAACAAAAAAAAAGATCGTCTTCTGGTTGATGGAAAACCACAGTAACATAAAACATATTGAACAAAAGATGGATCCAGAGGGAATAAAATATTCCTAGTATTCTTCAACTTTCACTGGAGGCCATAGATCATCCTTACAGATTTGCATATGCTTTACCCACATGTGTTGATGAACTCCTGTGATTTTGTACATTACAGGACACTAGGGAGTAATGTGCAGGCAGGAACAACAAAACCAATAATTTGCTCATGTTATGATCTATCTAGAAGATAGCTGTAACTCTATTAAAGTGATTGATTCCAAATATTTTGTTGCCTTCTGTCAGGATATGTTTGTTTTCTTTAACTATTTGAGGTTGCAGAACAGCAATCGTATTTCCATTTGATAGTAAAAAAAATCATCCTAATTGTTAGATAGTTATTTGCTTATACGCCTTTCAACAGCTAGACAACACATTTCCCTTTGTACATTTCATTTACTTTAATACTGCCATTATCTCCAAGATGCAATAGTTTCATTGAAAACTTTATCTCCCACAAAAACAACTTTGTTCCATGTATTTTATTGACTTGCACTGCAGGACAGAATACACTTGTCCAAAATTAGATAGGTGAATGTGATATATACTATATAGAATTACAATAATAATATGTGAATCCTTGCATTTGATATAGCACCTTACCTGTTTAGTGCCTTGTGACTTCTTCCTGACATAAAAGGCATTCTATGAATGTAATTTTGCTGTTGTTATCAAAGCACTTCACAGAACATACCTTAAAGAGAATTCATTGTACATTTTGTGGACGAAATAAGCTAATAATCAAGTAAGAACAAAACAGTGCACCAAAGATATTGCAACTCAAAAGCAATCCAATTAAGCTCCAATTCTGAATACAGTAAAAGTCCATTTTCCGGCACTCTCCGGGGGGTCGACTAACTGACTGTGCCGGATAATTGGATGGCAAGTTGCCGAAAACTCAACACAAAAAATTTACTTATTTTAAAACATACCATATTAATAATATAGCAACAGAATATTGGATGGATACTTACCAATAAAGATTTCAGCACACTCGATAAAAAGATCAGTAAAACCCCCCAAGTTTGTAAGTTTAATAAGTGCGCATGTGCACGCATGCGCAAAGTGAGCATACTCGCGATTGCTGGAATGGGGAATTGCCCCGGGAGGCAATCTGGTTGATCAGGTCACAGATAAACAGGCTTTTATTGTAATTCTGTGGCCAGAAAGATATATGGTTAATATATCCTGGTACTTGAATCCAATCTTGATGAAAGACAAAATACGGCAGATGCTGGAAATCTGAAATAAAGACGGAGGTCGCTGAGAATACTCAGCAGATCAGGCAACATCTATGGAGAGAGGAATGTGAGTTAACGTTTCAGGTGGTGACCTTTCGGCAGAACTCGATACATAAGGGCCATATGTAGAAGGATGATGTATGGTCTCTAGTTAAAACTGAAGGAAACTCAGGCAATCTGGATCACTTTCCCATGTCTCACATGACATAACCCCCTCCCCCACAAATGTCTTCAATTTATGGCCTCACAAGAAGGAGGCTGATAGGTTTGCCTGGAATGAAAGGAGCATAACACCCAACTACTGCGTGCACAGTTTTGCAACAATTTTAACACGTACAACTGGGTCTAAAATGTACAGGTTGTTATGCATAAGAGAGGCAAATGCTGCTTGTGATAACGAGATGTGGCTGCAAAAGTGATAATGTAAACGCAATGGAATTCTGAATGACTTTTGGAAGGTTCGGAAGTTCTAAAAACATCTGCTTCAACTCCTCATCAAAACAGTTCATCGAGCATTAAAGCAAAGCTCGTTCATTCCAGAATAGAAACATTTGCAAAAAATTGTCATTCACTGTAAATGCTGGTGCGAATGCCAAATCAGAGCTGGTCTAGTGAAGTGCTGAGATAAATGATATTCCAAACTTGGTAAAGCTTCTATTCGATCTTGCAGACCAAGGTTAAGCCAATAAGATTAACAGTGGGAGGGAAAAAACACCTGCTGCGTAAACAGAAAAGAAGGTCTATGACTTTTTAAGGGGAACTTGATGCCTGAAGGGCAGATTTTAATGACTGTGGCGCTGCTAGACATTTCCAAAGGGTTAGATAGCTTCGACCAAAGTTTTATGATTATCTACAAAGAAATAATGAAAAGCTATTAAAAAATAAAGCTAAATGTTAACAAAATAGTTTTGAACGATTGTTCTAATAAAAAGGAACAACCTTGGTGAGATGACTGTCGTTCTGAACCGTTGCTGATCAGACAGGAAATACATTTGAAACTTAAAAAAAACACTAGTAACGATTTGGTCACTCATTCCATGACTGTTTGTGGGTCACTGCTTTGCACAATTGGCTGCTGCGTTTCGCACACAAAATACAATATACAAATAATTCACTTTGCTGTATATTCTGTGAAGTACTTTGAGACATCGTGAAGACGTGATCAGTAGCTATACCACATGCAAAGATTATTATTATTACTAAGTATAGTTGATCAAGGGATGGTACCTTTTGGCTATGCCATACTGTAACATTTACTTGCTCACACTGCTCTTTGTAAGAAGACCTGCTCCAAACATTACAATGCCAACAAAGCGTGTGCAACAGCTTTACCAGCGGCTGTGAGACTGAAATGTTAAACACAGCTAATCTACTGGGTCCAGTTACATAAAAAAGTTCTCGCTTCAAGAGATTTATGAATTGATTGAGGCTAATTACGCACAGTTCAGAGAGGGGAAAACTAATTAGAAAAGCGGCATCTGGCAACAGTTAAGCTGAAGTTCTTTTCTTCAACTATACCCCTCTTCACTTATAGGACTTGTGACGTTATAATCTCTCAATTTATGCTGTGTTGAAAACTGTCATGCTCCCACTACCTTAAAAATAACTCATAACTAGAGGCAACCAGTGCTCAAGTATCCCACACAAGGTTTAGCCGGCAGACATGGTTAACTATTTAATGTTGAAGGATATGTGCAGCACCGCATTTACCTTGTGGTTTTAACTTGTAACCTGCTGCAGTAGCACTAACTCTGTGCCTGTGTGACAATAGCTGTAGGGATTGTAAGACTGAAGAGACATGGGAAGGAGCAGCTTTCTATGAATGAATCTTCAGGATCCTGGAACTATGTGACAGAGAGAAGCCTCGTGGGTAATGCCACCGTGCCACCTAAAGCCTCTTTCATGTCGACAAGTCCAAGTCCAGTGCTGTGAATACATGTTGTACCTCCACCACGTTGCTTCTCCTTGTAACCTGCTAACTCCATACCAACCTGTCTGCTCTTTCCATTCAGTAGGCTCTGGCCCACTCCATTGGCAGTCAGGCCTCTAGTGTAATTTATTGTTGTTTAACCATTCTGCCACTATCCTTTGGAGCACCATCCCAAAGTCCAGCCATATTGCCGCCTTCAAGACCCAGCTCAAAATCTTCCTCTTCATCCGTGCCCTTGGTCCAGCACTTCCAACGCCTCGGGATGTCCGCCCAACGTGAAAGGCGCTGTATCAATGTAATTTTATTGTTGTTGTTGTTGGTCACCTTCCTAGCCCCAATCTCCCCGCCCCTCTACCGTCCTGATCCCAACCCCCAGCTCAGGTGAAAATCCTTGTCCAGCACTTTGGGATGTCCCCCTCCCCGGTGTGAAAGGAAGGAGCTGTACAAATGAAATTTGTTGTTGCAATTGTGACGGGCAACATGAGTGCAGAAATAGCTGTGATTCTATAAGATACAGTACTTGGAATGGACAATTCTTTCACTCCTGGCTATCCAGGCATCCATAATGATGAGTAAGTTTTATCATGCATGATGTTTGGTTAACCTAATATCAGTGCTTTCCATTTTCGTACACAATAAATATATCTTGTGCAACGTAGATTTTGTTGTCATTTGTATATTGACCTTTAATGATTTGCTGCCATATTCAAAAAAGATTATGCTGATGGTATATGTTACTTAAATGGTGTTTTACAAAAGCAATCATTTGTCTAACACTGCAATATATATTTAACCATTTTTTGGTAAAGTATTTTATTGTCCCTAACATTGCTTTAAATAATCATTAAAATATTTACAATTTTAGGGGAAACAATGCTGAACACATATAAGAAATTAATTATTTTGTTGAAACAAATATTATTATGTTTATTCTAAAACTACTTGCTACTATTAACTATTTTTTGACTGTAAATAATATTCTTTACATTAGATTTACTGCCTTATCACACCACCGAGACATTTCAAAGCGCTTCACAAGACTTTCCTGTAGAGTGGAATGACCATGTATTTTCAAATGAAGGTAGCAGGCTATTTACGTATGACAATATTCCACAAACAGCCATAAAGTGAACAACCAATTTTATCTGGGGGATTGTTGGCCAGGACACTGTGAGAAACTCCTATTTCTTTTTGAATGCTGTTATTGGATCTTTAATATCCAATTGAACAGGCAGATGAGCTCTCCCTCAACACTGTATTGGAGAGTTAGCCTACACAATAGGTATTGTTCATTAACACTACAGTAAAACCTGGATAATCCAGCGCGGTTGGGCCCACACCCCTCCCAGATTTTGGAGTTTTCTGGAACAGTAAAAGCCCGTTTATCCATGACCCGATCAACCGGATTGCTCGACCCCTTCCCGGGGCAATTCCCCATTCCAGCAATTGCGAGTATGCTCACTTTGCACATTGGTGCAATATGTGCGCATGCGCACTTATTAAACTTACGAACTCTGGGTTTTTAATGCTTTTTTACTGATCATTTTACCGAATGTGTTGGAATCTTTATTGGTATGTATCCATACAATATTCTGTTACTATTTAGTATATTATTAATATGGTATGTTTTAAAATAAGTACATTTTTTGTGTTGGCTTTCCGGCAACTGGCCGTCCGATTATCCCACAGTCAATTAGTCGACCCCCTAGAGGGTGCCAGATAAACAGACTTTTACTGTATTTAGAACCTACCCTAGAAATGGCTGGGAAAGCCCTGCCCCATACATCACGTGTGCTGTAAACACAGCACTGAAGCCAAAAAATGGTCAAGCTCCACCCACAGCATTGAATGAGAGTGGCGATAATGTGAACTACAAGCAGCTGTTCTGAACTTTGGGAGATTTGCCGGACATCGGAAAAAAATGTAACACTGTATGTACATATCTTGAAATCTTGCCACTACTGTATTAGGGAGCTGCAGCCTTTCAGGATGTCAGATTATAGAGGTTTTACTGTATACAGCATATCATTTGATATTACCGAAATAATGCTGGTTCTCTATCTGCCATTGATCGATTCCAAAATATATGTTATCAAAAACTAACTAAATTAGAAATGAATAATAATACTATACCTATATATCAACCTTTACCTACAATGATGCAATCACAGTAAAATGATTAAAAGCACTTTGAGACATTCAGTCTGGGGCATACCAGCTACTCTGTGAGATAATCATCATTCATTTATCAGTGACAACGGCGGAATGGATTTGAAAACAATCTTTGAATATGACATTATTTCATTATCATAGCCTTCAGAGTCTTTGGAAATAATCTATCAAAAATCCAGTACCTCCATTTACAATAACAATGACTGTATTGGTGACTAAATTCTCCCTCACTCCCAACAAAATATTCCGCAATCTTTGAAATTCTTTAGCAGCTGGTTTATTCAGTAGCCTGTAGTAAATTTGAATTTGGCTGCAAGGCAATGAAAAGATCAGAACATTTCAAAAGAGATTCCAACTCATTAAATAGACACAGATTATACTCATGGTGTATAAGTTTTGTGAAATTTCTATTTTGAAAGATTGGCGCTCATCACAGGACAAATTGGGCATCCAAAGAAAATGTTATCACAGTCATGTGCTTACTCTAATTAAACCCTTACCTTCTTTTTGGTTAGCTGGGTGTCTGACACAACCCATCACCACGCTTAAGAGTTTCCAAAGCAAACTGAGAATTCGCTAATGTAACTCAATCCAAATCAAGGGTGTGTTGGTATAACTCCTTTGCTTGTCAATCCCAAACACTCATAAATCCACCACAATAAATCACACACTTTGTCTCCCTCCCAGTGGTGTCCTTTTTGTATTTTCTGCCATCCTCTTATTGCCCTTTTTGTTAATGGTCAATTGACTCTTAAAGGAGTATCCAACAAATTCCATGCATCCCACTTACACCTGAAAATCTCAGAGATAGATTGTTGGAATTGCACTCTCTACCTGGAGGGATGCATCCTGCTTAGCTAAACAGTGTTCAGGTGGAGTTGATACACCACTGCATCATTTGAGATCCAATTTTATTGTGTAAAAATCAAAATATCAATTTTTTTAAGCACAAATCCTGCAAGAAAACAAATTAACGGGTGACTGGAAAATGGGGTCCATCTGGCTGGCTCAAAGGTCACATAACTAATGATCATATTACTCCATTTCACCAAAGACTATATTTTTCTTTGTTTCTTCAAGGTTTATGAGATTTAATGTACCGCTGGTATGAAGTCAAGCTTTTTCGAAACGGTGTCATGGCAATTTATTGCTTTATACCTTTGTGCATTATGGGGTCGGGAAGGGTCCATATTCAGAATTTGCGAAAAATATTTGTAGAAAATTGTTTTTAAAAATAACTCGCAATTCCCTTGAAAATATGACAACCAACAAAGCAGCAATACAATTTGTAGATTTGCACCTCTGGTTCCTCACAGAGTGATTTCTCTGATCTCAGCTGTGGAGTAGGTGATAGCGAACACTATAGATGATTTCAATGGAGGTGAATGAACTCAGCTGTTATTCTCTGAAGTCCCAAGTACTCGCTACAGATGAATGAATGCTGGCAGACATCAGAGAAACGTTCCAGCCTCTCCATTGTCAGCAAAGGTAAATAATGTAGGAAAACTTTGATGGTGTAAGAGGAAGTGAAATAACTTTCAAAGAAAGAGGTATCAAAATAAATCTTATGCATACTCATGAGAAAACAAATCTATCAATAGCATTGTACAGCAGATACCTCGAAAATACACTACGATCTTGAACTTCTCATTAAAACATTTTTTTAATATGCATTTCAATTTACCCACCTCATTTATTAGATACCTAAACTTTGTCACCAATACCATTTCATGGTTACTATGTTGTGAAGTGGATTTTCAATTCCACAGTTAGCTGGATATGTATTTTAATTGTTAGATGTTTTTAAACACAATGGGCATTTTATTTGATATACAGTACTCCACCTTCTTGTAAACTTACAAGTGGCATTTTCAATGTCTTTATATAAGTTCATGTTGGTTTGAGTGTTAATATTTCAATCCAGGCAATAATTGTACAAAGTCTGTGCACACATTTCCATAATACAGTAAAGCCCGTTTATCTGGCCCCTCAGGACCCGGCCAATGCCGGTTAAAGTTCGGCCGAAAACCCAATTAAAAAAAATAATAATAATAATACATTGTGCCGGATAATTTCCAGTTAATTGAATGCGGACCTTATTTTGCGGTGCCGGTTATACGGAAGTTCCGGTTGATTGAGTCACGGATAAACAGGCTTTTACTGTATTCCCATCCCATAAGCGCTGAACCTAAAGCATACATAGAACTTGCCCAGTTCATACAGTACTTTGGTTAATGCAGAAGAACGTGCAAATATATTCTAATAATCATCCTTGTGTTTGATACAGTACCTTCCAGAGGAGGATATCTCAAAGCGCTTCAAGGGATTTACTGCATCGTGACTGTATTTTGTAGACAAACGTGTCCCAATTTAGAATGCCTACCTCTTTAAATAAAATTACAGCCTGCTGCTTCACTTTATTATGGGTATGCATTAGATCACCAGTAACTGGTATGAGTAATGTAACAATAATAATAATCATCATCATCTTTGCATTTGATATTATATTTTATCACATGGTTGAGGTATCTCAAAGTGCTTCATAGAATATATTGTAACATAGATTGACTGTGTATTTTGTGAGCGAAATGCAATTGCCAGCAGGGCACAACCTTGGGCAGGTTTCCTTGCTCCACATGCCTGATTCACAATCCCTCAAGAAAATAAAATAATAATTTGGTCACTCAATCCCAAACTGTTTATAGGGCACTCTGTGCGTAATTGGCTGTCACATTTCACCGACAAATATAGTCCATTCATTTTACAGCATATTCAGCGAAACGTTCTGAGACATCTAGAATATGTGAAAAGTGCTATATCAAGGATTATTATATATTCAAACACGGGTTGTTTCGCTTGTGAGGCGAGCGGGCTAATTATGACACTATAGGACTCCACAGAAGAGGCTTTGGGAGTTATAGATTAGTGAAAGTCATTTACAGTTTAAAAATATTAGCTATTATTTTGCCATATAACATCAGAGGGAAGGTTGCACAATGCATTCATTATTAATTTGGAATGTTATTGGGAATAAAACCAGAGAATTCCTGAAATCACAATAACATTCAAATAATTCAAAGAAACAAAATAGGGCAGAGATTAGTTTACATTAAAAAAAATGTCTTCATGTGAATTACAATGCTCTGAAAACAGATGTTGGTTTCTCTAATCAGCAGAACCATCAGTGTTACTAATTAAAAGGACAACACATCTGGATTGTCCAAAGTGCTCTAGGGAAGCATCAAATAGTGGCTAATGAAAACATCCTGTGACCCAGAACACGTGAAAATAAAATTCTGTAACATCAAGTGAAAAGTATGCCAGATGGCATTAGCTCTTATTAACATTCACACTCTCCATCAATAAGCCATATCCTTCAAAATAGTTTACCAGAGAATGTATAACTGAACTGTGTTGCTGAGCAGATTAATTGTCATTCACCCAACGGCTGCTTGAAGGATTTTGCTGGCTCAAATGACCGTTGTATTTTCCTACAAAAACAGTGCCTGTACTTGACAATGCTTTGAGGTGTTTTCATGCGGCATGGCATCGTACAAAAAGCAGGTCCTCCGCAGCACAATAATAAACACAATAATAAAATTGGTCATTTCAATCCATGACTGTTTGTGGGATACTGTTGTGTGCAATTGGCTGCTGCGTTTCGCCCACAAATACACAGTCAATTAACTTTACGGTATATTCTGTGAAAAGCTTTGAGACATCTAGAGGACGTGAAAAGCGCTATATCAAATGCAAGAATTATTATTACAGTATTATCATTGAAATACATGTACTGAAAATAGTATGTCAACACGTCCCTTCTACTTTCATCAAAAAATGATTTTGACGCTTGTTGAAATGTTTTTGTATTTAATATATAAATGTTGAATATGTTATCTCCTGATATGTAACATTAAACAATTTGCTTTGTTAATTTGGGAACCCTTATGTAACATAATTCTAGGGAATAAACATAGTTTTTATTGGAATATTTTTGATACTATTGAAATCCCGTTAAGAAACACCACTTATTAAACCCTGACATTTTTGTAATTTTAATGGGACTAAAGGCCAGACGAAAATAGTCGAACATAGTTGTGTAAAACATCTTTCTGGAATGAATAATGCAGACTGTTAGAATCTCTAGATTCTCGAAATTCTGCGAAGAAACCAAGAGAACTACAGGTGAGAGAATGACCTGGATGGAATTAAATTCCTGAACTTAGAAAAGTATCTTTCCTCTACTCGTGGCCTCCCCAGACTCAGAAGACAAGATCCATCAGTAACCACGTCAGGAATCATTAGGGAAAAACATGTCACCACCAGCTCCAGCTATCATCATAAAGGAGGAGTTTAAACCAAACATTATACATTGTTGGATAATACAGATTTTAAATGACAAACTTTCCTTTTGATAGTAAGCATCACTTTCTATAATACAAAATTTCACAACTTTATAGAAAAACACACAACATACACCACCGCAGAGAATATAGCAGAAAAAATAAGATCTCTCTCTTTTGGAGCCAGGGTAAACAGCCTAACATTATCTAGTGTGCAAAGGTTCTGGATCATATTCCTAATCCTATTCAGTGAGAGTTAGCTCTGCTCAGCGAGAGCAGAAACCTATATTTAGGACTCAAATAAGTGCATCTATGGGTACAATTATTTCTGTGTGCATTATGTACTTGCGTTTAGAACATGCTTTAGAATTGTTATCATCCTGGCTACATAACAACAACTCTCATTTATATAAGCAACCCTCATGCAATAACAACAACAATATTACACCTGTACAGTTGGCCCTCGCCGAACACGGCGGTTACGTTCCTGGAAAACAGCGCACTCGGTGAAATCACGTTCGGTAAGCTTGATAAGTAATGGGAAAAGAGGGGTTAGGGGGAATCCATCCACAGGCTATCCAACCTCAAGCCTCCAGGCACATCCACACCCGACCAATGCAAGGTACGTACTGAGGCAGGTTACAGCTGGCTGGCCTGCTCTCCCTGCTCGTCACTCTCTCCGCTCTCACTGACTCACTAGACCCAATAAAACAACACTTTACACTACCACAGCTCAGCTAAATTATTTTACCTTAGGTCCTGGAAGTGTTAGGAGACTCCCTCTCTCTCTCTCTGTCTCTTCTGTTTACCATGCAATGCCATCAGATTGCTCCGAGGCCGAGGATTCATGGGACTCAGGCGGGAGCTGGCGGCGTCCTCCTAAGTGTGCATTGCACGCGGGGCCAGCCAGCGCATATATGCAAATTTTACTCGCATATAAGCAACAAAGTGCCGCATTTATTTCTTCATGTATAGAATCCGTACTTGAGAAAGTCACATTCGGCAAGGGTTGACTGTATAGTGCCTTTCACATCACATCACAAAAAAGGCCCTGGACAGTCATTGAAAGAGGCACAAAGTGTATGGAATAATAATGCTTACACTTGCTACAGCAGTTTGCGTGTCAGGAGGCCATCTCAAAGAACTTCACAGGATATACTGTACAGCTGAGTGACTGTATTTTGCAGGCGAACATGAAAACCAAATTGCGTATAACAATATCCCACAAACAGCCATGAAGTGAAGGACCAATTTTATCTACATGGTTGTTGGACATTGGGACATGAGATCTTTAACGTCCACCACAACAAGCAGATGTGGTCTCAGTTTAATGCCTGATCCGACCATCATGTCCTCCACAATACAGCTCATCACAGCACTGCATTGGAGTACCAGCTTAGTGTCCATAAATTCCAAGTCAGTTTGTGGAGTTTGAAACCACAACTATTTGACTCAGAGACAAGAATGTTACCCACTGAACATGGTTGGCATTGTTACATAAAGCTTTGTGCCTTTGGTTCCTTCAAGCATTTGGTTCATTAAGCATGTTAATGTTTTTGCTGGAAGTTGTGAACTGGCTCTGAACTAGCAGCACCAAAATAAAAATACTTTTATTATCAAAAATACTAAAAACACTGTAAGATGTCATCATGGTCAAGCAAGGATAATTACAATGAGAAAGTCTTACAATTGGTACAATGCAAATTTAGTACAGTGTTATTCTGTTTCAGATTAATGAATGGAGAAATAATCCCAAAACGATAATTCTGTATTCCATATCCAGATTGAAGCAATCTAAGCACCAGTTGGTTGAAAGCCACAGATAGCAATGAATCTTGATTAGTAATGGTGCAGAAAGAAAAGCACTCTGGTGCTTGGGAGCTGAAATTTGGCCAATTTAATCAATAGACAATTTCTTGTTCAGTTATTTAAATATAACACTGGAACAGTTCCAGCCACTGCATCATCTACTTTGTACCACAATGTAAACCACAATATCGTAATTTCAGTTTTAAGTTACATTTTGTTTAGGTTTCATTAAAAAAAGTTATTATGAGTTAATAATAAAAATAAGAATGCATAATTATTCAAATGTTGACAAATTATTAATAATAATGTTATTATTATTACAAAATGTATGATGCTTGTTTATAATGCTATATACTGTACTATCCAACCAGGATTACTAAAAAATCAAAAGCTACAACTGATCCATTAAATGTGACACATTATTAATATAACACATTATCAATATTATTAATATCAATAGTATTATCAATAGTATTAATACACAATATTAATAATAATAATCCTTACATTTGATATAGCACTTTTCACATCTTAATATCTAACACAAAACTGATATCCAGAATATTTCACTCTTACATTCTGCCCCCATTTTACTCACAGTTTGGTCTACTTCAACACAAACAATTGCTTGACCTTTAGATTTCAATGCTCAGAATTACAGCGGTAAAAGACTGATAGAAACGAGTACACTCCCCTCCTGAAACAGACTTCAAATTCAAGTTATTACTTCATGCATTTTAATATGGATTTTTTCACTGTCTGATTACGTCTTCAAAACATTTATCAAAGTATCATAATGACATTCAGTCAGATCCGGCAGGTAACCAATAGTTGTAGCAAAGTGAATTGGCCTTCTGGTAAATGTTTCCTGTTGTACAGTGGAAATCCCTCAGCCAATTAATTAATTAGACAAAACTGCCTTTAATCTATACTTTAACATATTAAAAAAAACTAAACATTGGGTTCAAGCTAAATATTTTCATTGTTTGGATAAAAGAAGCAACAGAGCAATTTAACCTAGAATACTGTTCCAAAATAAACTTCCAATTGCTTTTTGTACCTGACAATTATCCTAGCAAGAGCATCATGGCTTGTTCTTTCCATCTGAAAATTACATTAACAATTCAAATTTTGACAAATAATAACTTCATATTTATATAAGTCCTATGATGATTATAGTTTCAAAAATATTTTGTATTATTTTTCTGTCCCCTTTCTGACCTGTACATTGAAGACTTCGATAAGACATGGAAAGTGCTATATAAATGTAAGGATTATTATTATTATTGTTATAAGAGTGATTTTTCTCAGCGCTCCCAACATTGTTAGAAGTATAAAACTATTACCCGTATAAAATCTCTGCAGCCTCACCATAGACTGCATGCTCATTTTGTTGTATATTCAAATACTCATTTCATTATGCATTAAAATGTGCTATAATCATCAAATGATATGCCGTAATGCAGTGATAATACAATAAATGTACTTGTAGGGTTTTCTAAATTGTCCCACATCCCCTTACTGTTCTTTCGCAACTGTGCGCAATTGGCTGCCGCGTTTCGCCCATAAAATATATACGTAGTCAATTCACTTTACAGTATATTCTGTGAAGCGCTTTGAGACATTGATAAGATGTGAAAAGCACTATATCAAAATGCAAGGATTATTATTATTATTTCAGTTTTCAACTGTTTATTTTTCCCAGGTATTTTAGAATATCTGGATGTAGCACTACTTGCGGTGAAATAAAATCTGGATACAATTAAGGGGTTTGTATGGCTGATTTAGAAAGAAATAGCTCTAAACCCATAGAGCCAGTGTTGATTTCTCCTTCAGTTTCTTGACAGAGTACAATCACAGCCAACGTTTATCCAAAGGAGACACATAGGTTACTATTGCCTTCACAGACCAGCAGTTTTGGCAAATTAAATCCAAAATTATCTTGATTCAGTTAGTAGTGGATCTGAAGGGACTCCTACATTCAAACACAATAATATTTAGGAACTAGAGGAACCTATTTTGCTGTTTTGAGCTTACTCTGTCGCAGACCATTCCATGGCCTACAACCTCTCCGAAACCCATTTCCTCACCATATCCCTTAATATTTTCCTCGCCACATCCACGTATCTTTTTTCAACCCATCAATTGTTCTCCTTTCTAACGTTTTCTATGGTACTATTGCTTTTGGGCTACTGTAGCAAATTATTTGTCTCTCTCCTCTGCAAACTCAAGCTTGCTGCACATCCTCCACTCTCTAATGCAGATAGTATTTTCCTAACCTTCAGCCCTCCGTCTTGAGTCCTTCTCACTCTATTTAATTCCCACCTTAAAATTTACCCCTTTGACCACACCTACTGCCAACTCCCCTTCCCCCTACACACTTACTTTGTAATAGGCACCTCCTTTTTCGCAAAGCTCCCGTATATGTTACTATATGTGAAGTGTACTATATGAATGCACATTGTGGTATCTTTTGTATACAGGTACCCCTCCCCAACCACGGGGGATACCTACCTGTAAAACTTTGTGGTTGGTAAAATCGCGGTCGGGAAATGCAGGGCCCTATGGGAAACATGTGGATAGGGGGAGTAAGTTTGCGTTTAGTAAAACTAAACATAAAAAAAACACATACAGTTATAACATACCTGGGGATAGGGGGAGTAAGTTTGGGCGCATTGGCTGCCGGGATCTACAGCAATCAGACAGTCAGGCTGTCTGACTTACAGAGAGAGAGAGAGAGACAGAGGGTGGGGGGGGGGGTGGGGGGGTGACACGGGGGGCTGGTGGATCAGTCTGAGAAGGTGAGAGAGAAGGAGGGGTGGGGAGGGGGTAGGTGGGGGGAAGAGAAGGTGATTCAGAGAGACAGAAAGTGAGAGAGAGAAGGGGGGCGGGGGTAGTGGGGGGAAGAGAAAGTGAAATAGAGAGGTGAGAGAGCGAGGGGGGTGGGGGAAGGGGGGGTGGGGGGAAGGCAATGCTCCCAAACTTACCAGCTAGGCTGCGGAGAAGCGACAATAAATGCATGTTAACTGTATTTACCTTAATCCTAAAAGAGAAGTGTTGTTACTGGTTGATTGCAACATTGCAACTGGGTCCTAGTGCGATACGCCAGCTGTTCAAAAATTTAAACCCACGGATTTAAATCGCGGATGTGCAAAACGCAAAATGCGGTTTGCGAGGGTTGTCGCATTTAGCAAACCGTGCATACTTGAGTTTCATGGTTGGCGAGGCTGCAGTTGGGGAGGGATACCTGTACATTAAATAGTCAACAATATTATAGCTACTAGCCACAATATATACTGGCTATACCTCACCAAGCCAGTCAGGAACCTAGGTGTCGATCCTCAACTGTTTTTCCTCCCCCACATCTAAACCATCCATGCGGCCCATGTCCATCACCCAGAGGATTCAATTCAAGATCCTGGTCCTCACCTTCAAAGCCCTCCATGGCCTTGGTCCACACTATCTCTGTGACCTCCTGATCCCCTACCAACCCGCCTGCTCCATCTACTCAGTGGGCTCCGGCCTGCTACATGTCCCCCGACTCACCCGCATCACCATCGGCGGGCGAGCCTTCAGCACTCTGCCCCTAACCTCTGGAATTCCATCCCGCAATCCGTCTGCCTCGCTGTCTCCCTAACCTCCTTCAAGTCCCGCCTAAAGACCCTCCTCTTTGATGGTCCCATCAGTCACCCCAAATCCCCTTCTTCCCTTCACAATCCCAACACCAGCTCGGGTCTCAAACATTGACTGTCCAGTACCTTGGGACATCCTCATGACGTGAAAAGCGTTTTACAAATGTAATTTTGTTGTTGTTGTATGATGCCATGGCAATTAACTGTTAATTATCACAGAACTACATTTGTAATGATTTTCTCTATTGATAATCTTTACTCAATGACATATAGTGCACCGGTATTCATTGGTAGACATTGGTATCCATTCTGGGAGCGACTGCTAGCTCTCAGAATGGATCTAATAGAAATAGATCTTCTATTTAACCAGCTTTCAATTTAATTATTTGGTCCATCAAGCCTATTCTTTCCACAGGAAATCAGCACTCTGTCATAGGCTCTAGCTTACCCATTTAGCCTTCTAAGGAAAGGCTTAGAAAAGTTTATCTCTGCTCCTTTAAGATAATATAAAGCAAATTTCCAAACAGTCCAACCTGATAGTCACCAATAATCACTCCTGGCCAGTCGTTTCCATTTGAAGTGGCAGATGTGTGATTTGAGATGTGTGTGCCACAGGACTAGTATATTCCGCATTTTTGATTATTGCACTGAGATTATGGCCTGGTAATCAATGCCAGTTAACTATTAACTAAAGTATAAATAATAATAATAATAATAATCCTTGCATTTGATATAGCGCTTTTCACGTCTTCTAGACGTCTCAAAGCACTTCACAGAACGTACTGTAAAGTGAATTGACTGCATATTGATGAAACACAGCAGCCAATTGCGCACAGCAATGTCTCACAAACAGTCACAGATTTAAATAACCAATTTATTATTGGGTTTTTTTAGGGATTATTATTAGGAGTATGGAGTAAGGAAATGTGCGCAAGGTTTTGCCCTGCTTGGAATTGAACCCAGATTTCCCGCTTGTAAGGCGAGTGCTCTAACCCCTGAGCTACAGGACTCAAATTATTTAACTCGGGGAGTTAGAAAACTGCCTCTTAATCACTCCCAGGTATCCATTATTTTCAATAGAAACCACTGGTATGCTGCTATGATTACAGTCTTAATATCCCGCCAAATCAGTTTAGGTATCCATTACTCCATATATAAATCTGCAAATAGATAACTGTATCTAATCAATCATGGGTATCCATTATTCTCTAAACAAGAGACATATAGAAGTGAGGAACAGAGATGATCAGTTCTTAGATCTTCCCATTATAGATGAAAACATAGAATACAAAGAGTTTGTACTTAAGCCTTCTCCTCCCTCTAAAATATTGAAACTTCTCTCACAGGTGATAATAATCAGTTCACAGAAAGCAATATTCTTCTTAATTACGTCTTCAATGATTATTCAGGAAAATAGAAATTAAAATACTGCTAAAATAAGAAAATCAATCTATTGCAATTAATTTTTCTTGCTAATTTAGATCTGCTTATAGAGTGCAGTGCTATACACTGCTTTATGCCATCCACAGATCTAACCTGAACTCTTTGATAACGTCAGCTGCAGCTGCTAAACTGTCCCAGGGAGCAGGGGACAGTTAATACTCTGTTGCCATTTCTTTCTGTAAACAGGCTCTTATTATTCCCAAGTGCTGTGTTAATTAGAGCAGACATTTCAGTGACAGCTTCTGCTGAAACTTAATTACCCTGCTCTCATTCAGAGCTCTGCTGAACTCCCTCCTGGGTGATGCTGCTGACACCTCACTCAAAACAAACCCTTGTGGCAGGCGTTTTGAAATAGGTCTTCAGGTCACTCTGCTTGCAACCTTTACAAACCCAGTCAAAGTAGATGAAAACTTAACATCATCAGATGCCACCCATATTGACAGTACATGACAACAATACAGTGGCTGAATATTAGCTGAAACATACAAAATCACTTCACAATAGCCGAGAAACTGTCAGCATCTCAGACAGAGGAACGTGTGCAGAGTAAGCTTTGTCTTTCACCATTTGATATGCCTCTGGGTGCATTGAAAGGACTGAAAACTGCTCAACCACAAGCGACTTGTGCAGAACATACAGAACCGAGATGTACATTGTTGCTTTGGTGTTAACATTTTCCTTTAAATATTTTCCTGGAACTTTACTCCTAATAAAAAAAGAGATCTTTATGATAGCATGTTTAGCAAATCTATTGATTTGAAGGCATTTTATCATTTTTGAAAATAGTTTATGATGCACAGAATAAAATCTGATCCCTGTGCAGGATTAAGTCTTGTAAAATTACATGATGAATATTTCCATGTTTGGGCAAGCATAGGAAAAGTAAAATCTTCATGTTACCATAATAACTTAGAATGGTGGGATGTAATGATAAAGTGGAGTCCCTAGCTCAGTGGTTAGAGCACTAGCCTCACAAGAGAGAGGCTAGAGGGTTCAATTCCCAGCAGGGCGAAACCTTGGGCAAGTTTCCTTACTCCACGCATCTGATAATAATCCCTCAAGAAAAAAAAGCAATAATAATTTAGTCACTCGAACCACAACTGTGATATGCTGCTGTGTGCGATTGGCGTTCCGCCTACAAATATGCAGTCGATTCATTTTACAGTATATTCTGTGAAGCGCTTTGAAATGTTTGGAAGACGTAAAAAGCGCTATATGAAATGCAAGGATAATTATTATAAAGACTAACTTGTATGAAGCTAAACTGACTAAACAAACCCATGTGAAAATATACCCATGTGAAAATATTACAATATCTTAAAATAAAACAGACCAAGAATGGTACTTAAATGACCACTTTTGAAACAGAGCAGGAAAACATATTTTTAAATAATTTTATGCATGTAGTCCATTCCTTGTTTTCAGTCTTCCCCCCCCTTTTTTGCCAGCAGACAGATTAAGTGACCCTTTATTTTAGTGAGAAAAAACAGACTTGAGCTTGTATCCTTCACCTGGGTCAAAGGTAAAGGCTAAGCCAGCACTTCCATGCTGCGGCATTCCCTGGCAGGCAGCTGCCAGTTGTCAAGGAGTTTAGCTCCTTCCAAAAACTTCTGAGCACTTTCCCTTCTCTGTGTTCGCTGACCTCAAGGACCTTTCAGCTATTACTAACATTAATGAGGTTCAGCTTATCATTATCTTTCGGCTGTCTGACTGTCAGACAAAACGCTGAACCCTACTTTTTGTGTGAGCTGACATGAAAGCACATTCCTTTTTCAAAGAAAAGGGTTCTGTAGTGTGAACATGGAAAAATTAGTATTTTAGCATAAATATTTGAATACTCTTTTTAAAATTTAGTGCTATGGTAGACAGACTTTGGCTATTTGCCAGATTTAATTCTGAAAGTACTAATATTTCAGTCCTTTCAGTTTTCCTTACCAAATAAGTAGCTGCAGCAATATCTAATGAAAGCTGTATAAAATTATTGTAAGTGGTGATGTTGAAGATATCAACGATGCTCTATTGTAATAAAGGGTTCAGTAAAAAGCTAATAAGGGACAGATTAATATAACATATATTCTTAAACAGATTTATTAGGCATTACTTCTGATTGCAAATGGATCATACAAGTTCACATTTTATATTTGTTTTTTGTATGTTGATAAGACTCCTAGGTGTGTGCCACTAAAATAGCTACAAATAATCTGAAATTCAGAAATATTTTATTGACATTCTAGAGGAATGCATACTTTAATTTATTTGATATTGTGTTTGCTTTGCAGTGTTGGGACTCAGAAAGACTCATCAGAATAGATACCCTCCGAACAAAAATGTAGTGGGCTGCATTGTCTTTCACTGAGAATGAATGGAGGGAATTGTTTTTATCTCTTTAGATGTCCATGATTGTTAAACATTTTTAGTATATTATATGGCAACCATTTGATTTTGAAAATACTGTTATGTTCAAATTACAGAAAAAATCCTGAGATTGTACTAATTTTATTAATTTGAGAATGGTCAATCGCAGCTTTGAAAAATGGAAAGCCACTTTCATTGTGGTCATTGCCACATTCAAAGCCTTCCACGGCCTCCCTCCACCCTATATCTGAGACCTCCTAACCCCCTACCAACCTGTCCGCCTTCTGCCTCCAGCCTGTTCCACGTCCCCCGACTCATCCGCCCCACCATTGGCGGGCGAGCCTTCAGCTGCTCTGCCCCCAACCTCGGGAACTGCATCCCGCAGTCCCTCCTACTTGCCCCCTCTCTGGCCTCCTTCAAGTTCCGCTTCAAGACCTTCCTCTTTGACGGCTCCATTGGTCAAATCCTCCCCTTTCTCTCCACCCTCCTCCATGATGGGGTAGGTGGGTAGGGGGACGTGGAGCAGGTCGGAGTCTGCTAAGGGGGCAGACAGGTTGGTCGGGGGTTAGGAGAGCTTTGAATGTGGCAGCTCGGGTCTGAAACAATGACAGTCCAGAGCCTTGGGACGTTCTCCTGACGTGAAAGGCACTATACAAGTGTAATTTTGATGTTGTTGTTGGTGCCTAATTTGTGAAGGGCTACATTTTCAAAATACATCCAATTTTCCTTCAACTCTCTTCCCTTTTGATATTCTGTTACAGGTATATTGTACTTACACACAAGATATGTCCTTTCCCAGGATCTATTTGTGTTGACTGTGGCATTGGAAACAATGGATCTTTTTGATTACCGGTACATCTTGCAGAAGGCATCACTATATACTAAAGTGGAACCATCCAGTCTTTTCTTCAAGTCAATTAACTGAAAAATGCAACAGTGACACAATGCAGAATTACGTGCCAAAGGTGAACAGAAGTATACACTGTGAAAAGTCAGTGTGCAACATTCTATGATCTAGGTGGACAAGCTTATGAATGGTCTTCTAACATACTGAAGGCAGTCCATCAAATAACTGACGAAGAAACTTTGAGGGTAGAGATGACACTTGCTGGAAGGCACTATCTGAATTTGGGGTTTATAATCACACACTCATATATTCAGAGGGTTGTGACTTGCTATCTGTATAATAATTTTTTTAAAAAGCCCCAAAATATAGGGTGGATAGACGAGCTATAGAAAACTTGTCAGACAGTATTCAGAATGGTAAACTATACAGTACAGTTTTAGTGGGTATTCTGCCTGCCCCCTAGAGGAGTGCCAATTTTGTGTAGATGGAGGAAATGTGGTCAGAGCTTAAACCAACATCTTAAAAGAAAGTTGTGTGTCAAACAAATATTAAGGACTTGCATAAGTTCTGTGTGTTCGAGTGAGTAATCAGGAAGGTTTGTACAACAAATGTCTATATCAGATGCTAGCAGGAACCAAGCAGAATTACCTGAGTTGTTATGGCATTGAGCTGGAGAAAGTTAAGGTTCATCCAGGACTTGATGTCTGTCGGGAATTGCAGTAATCCTGGAGTCAAGGGTAGAAAGCAGAACAGTAGAGTTGGGTTTCATCCGTGTACCCAAGGTAGTGGATCCCTGCTTGCGGATAATGTTACCATGGAGAATATGTACATGAGGAAAAGATGAAGAAAGAAAAAGCGAAGGATAAAGCCCTATGAAATGCCACTAATGATTGTGTGGGGCAGGAGAGCTCAAATACACATTTCCTTGATAAAAGAATGTAAGTGAATGGTTTCAGAGGTTGTACCATCATTGGAGACATATTACCTATTAAAATTACATATTGTTTGCTTTCTCCATTGCAAACCAGAAAACAGTAAATAAATCATGCAAATTCACAAATCAGTTTGTAGAATTCAGGCTGATATGTGGAGGAGGGGGATGGAAAAATAATGATTTTATATTTTGAAAAGATTTGAAAATTTCTCCTCTTGTGTCAACCCATTTATGTCTCCTACAAGTAGCAAGCATAGTCATATTTTCACAACGCAAAAACATTTTGAATATTGTGGCAGTCTTTGCTGAAAATCATTATCTGAAAGCTTTTCAAAACTGTATCCTTTAAATTATTTTATTTGTGTGCTAAAAATGTTTACAATTATTGTCTATTTACCATTAATTATGTCAATTTGGGTGCACAGTAAATTACAGGCAGTGATATGAATGTTTCACTCCAACAAATTATAAACTAGAAATCTGTTAGTAGCCAATGTCCACTTTGAATACTATTCCATTTTGTCAACATTTGTATTGTGCACTATTTAACCTTTTCCCCTTTAGCCACCTCTCAAATGATCATTTCACACATGGCATCTGTTATCTGACCTGCAGATGGAAGTCCATGGCCTGTGTTTGACCCAAGAAAAATGTCTGCTCAGTCTCATTCGCCTGCTTTGACTTATAAGCAACAGGGGAATAAGTGTGGAAAGTGGATGATATTAAAGGTCATTTCCTTTATTTTCAAACAGAAAACTACAGCCAGAAGATCATAATGTTTTGTCATGCTACCTGTGTGTACTGCTTTTCACAAAATAAGCTCTGTTGCATTGACTATTAAACCCATATTAATTGGGAGGGCTTGGGCAGTTTATTTATCAGCTGCGTGTCTGGCATAATAATAAGAATAATCCTTGCATTTGATGTTCACCTTATCATGTATCAAAGCCCATCATAGAGTAAACTGTACTGTAAAGTGAATTGACTGTACATTCTGTGGGTGACACAGGGCTGCCAATTGCAAAAGCAATCCCACAAAAAGTCATGGATTGAGTGACCAAATTATTATTTGTATTTTTAAAAAATTTTGAATCGATCATTATCTTTTGAAAAGCGATCCATCAATCAATGAACAACCGGGTTTCTACTTGCTGCTTGGTAAACCAGGTGTGTGAAATAAGGAAACATGCCCAACCTTTCACCCTACCTGGGAATCGAACCCAGGTCCTTCCACTTGCGAGGCGAATGCTCTAACCACTAAGATACAGTACTCCATTGATATAAGTAAAAACCATAAGTTTTCAATCCAAATGAGTTCCATATATGCACGTCACCTATAAATGGAAAAGAGTGTGTACTTTTGCCCTGGATAGAGCAAATTGGCAAGTAATACAGTATAAAGTGATTTTCATTGCGTATCCAGCTAGGATACGCAATGAAAAGCTATCTGTTAGGGCTTCGGACTGCAAGGTTAACAGAAACCAAGTGGAAATAATCTTTCCCTCAGTCACTTCTCTACTCCTTCATGTCAAGGTGATGAGCCAGGCTACCATTAAGATGAGACCCAGGGAGACCATGCTAACCTTCCACCTCACCAAGAATAGTCTTTAGCCTATTCATCAGACATCCGACAAGCACACCTCAGTATAATAGGTATGAGAAAGTAGCCACAATATTTCTGCCACAGGAGGAAGTGCAGAACTTCAGCAGCAGCTGCTTAGCTTTGGTTGCAAATCATAGATAGTACCAAGACCCGGAAATGAATGTGTATTCTTGAACCCAGAATTCAGATGCACACCACAAAGGCATGTATAAATGTAAATGACTTATACCAGCTGTCATTCCAAGTCTCAGAACTCCCTCTTCAATTATTTGACAGACACCTACCTTCATGATACAGCATGATACAGCATGGCTTGTGCACAGACTAGCCAGGGTTATGATCTGGAGCCCCAAGTTCAATGCTGTGTACCAGGTGTACTTAACCAAACTGCTTATTCCAGGTCCTTATGTGAGGGAGCTTGGCAAAGAGATGTGCCTGTTATAAAGATGCCTCTGCTTCCAAGGTTTTATAATAATAATAATAATCCTTGCATTTGGTATAGCGCATTATTACCCTGTTACATTATTACCCTGTTACAGAACCAACCTGCTTCTGTAGCAGGGTGTGGTGGGGGGTGGGTTGGGAAGGATTACCTCTGCACACTGCACTTCGGTGGGAGGGCCAAGACTTCCCCACCTCAGGGTTACACAGTTACAAATGGATTCTTGTAAGCCACCCCACCCAGCCCTCCCCCTCTTAGTGGGGAGTGGGGACATGTTCACAGCACACAAGTTGCTTCCAAGGTGCTGATCAATAGCCCCTTTCCCTTTTAATCCCAAATTACTGTGACATGCTGCATACTGTATTTATTGTATTCTAACAAGTGATCTCCATATGCCTATCTCTTGGCCAAGGCTTATCTTATTGATCAGTCAAGAAAACAATGCCATGTGACTTCCCAAATTGTCTTTGAGAAATCCATCCATAAAACTGTCTGACACCAAGATAAATGCATCCTCTCTGCACTGAGGTAATCAGTGAGTAATAGGGCAGCAGAGAGAAAGAGATGACAACAAGCTGTGCAAAAGAATAACTGTCCCACCTCTAATTGACTACATGCCAAAACCCTTAGAGGGAGAGTGGACCTAGCTGGACAAGCTGCGGCAAAGCTTGCCAGACAATGCTTTCAATGGCAAGCTGTGTATTAGACTACAATAGTACTCCAATGCTCACTATATGGTCCCCAAGCTTTGGCTTTCGCCACCTTGTGTCAAATATTCACTGGAATTAAGGAGAGAATGCATATTCCATTCCAATATCCAGGAACTTCCACTCATAGGTGGAATTCTCAGGATGGTTTAGATACTCTTAAATATGGCAATGTGTGTCAGACACCCGGTTGACCCCCAAAAAGGGTGCCAAATCTGCCTCCGCCAACTCCTGTAATCTATGTATACAATATTCACCATTTCTGAGTAAAATAATGAAATCTAAATTGTTTTAAGTATTTATTAACACCCCAATATAAGAAAAGTTACAAATTGCTCAATTTGTAGACACAATGCAGCCTCATGGATAAAACAGAAATGTGTTCTCGTGCATGCCTTTATTCTCCCTCTGATATGAAGGTAATTGCTTGCAATGTAAGGAAGCAACAACCCTTCAGTAACTAGCAGAAGAAGCCATTCTTAAGACACGAAAAAGCACTGCATTGCATCTGGTCAAATCCAAAGTAAAAATAATATTCTTACACTACACTGCTCTTATGAACTCAGTTGATTTGTTCAATAACTGCATAATTTTCACTTGGACATTGTGCAATAGCCCCTCCTTGAGACACAGTAATGATACTATTGGCAATACTAACAACATTTAGTTTTTTGGTTTGGAAAATGCGGAAACTTATCACCATGCTTAAGAGTATCTAAACCACACTGAGAGTTCCACATATGTATGTCAACTACGCACAGAAATGTCCTTGTATCTTGAATGTAATGTGCACTCTCCCTCAATTCAACTGGTAACTGTTCTATTAATACAAAGCTTCAACTTTCTTTGAAAGTCTGGCATGTGAAGCTTAATCAAATACTGTACCATCTGGAAGTGATAAGAATAATTTTTGCATTTGATATAGCATTTTTCACATCTTCTAGACGCCTCAAAGCGCTTCACAGAATATACCTACCGTAAAGTGAATTGACTATTTAAATGTGGGTGAATTGCGGCAGCCAATTGCACACAGCGGTGTCCCACAAACAGTCGTGGATTGAAATGACCAATTTATTATTGTGTTTTTTTATAGGGATTATTATCAGGCGTGTGGAGTAATGAAACTTGCGAAATATCCTTTGGGACATATGTACAATGTTTGCCTTGCCAACCAACATCTCAAAAATATCAGAGTAGGTGACATTGGAGATGCAGTAAGTGTATGCAATCATCTAACATTATAATAAAATATAAAGAAATACAATGCCGATAATCCTGCTAGAATTAAGTGGGGTTATTAAAATATCTATGATTATACTTAATAATAAACCTTGCATCTGATATACCACCTTATCAAGTCATTGGGACATCTTAAAGCGCTTCAAAGAATATATTGTGTGGTGGATTTTGTAGTAATTATATGCTTAAGCCTTATTTTACAAGTAAATCCCAAGTAAATCTCCAAGAATTGCAATGTCCTTACAAGACAGTGGTAACATTACCCAATCTTCAACATTCCAGTCTTTTAGAATTTCCAATAATGAAGGGTTTCACATTCTCCCAGGTAGATGATCATTACAAAACTGCATGGGTGACACACTTCAGCTCAAAATGCTAGGATTCCACAGTGCAGAGACTAAAGTTCACCTGAATTATTCACTGACTCTTGTGTGGGGTAATGTTTTCACTAACCAGGTTTTTGCACATTCCCAGAAGCATAAACTATGTAAATAGAACAGCAGATGCTTAAAGGCAGGAGTGTTTGATCATGACAGATTGTAAACAGCAGGTGCTTCAAAGCCCCAGGTAACCCTCGACACTCTGCACAGATAATGTACCATCTCTTCCCCACAATAACGCTGTCAGAGATACAGTTCTTTCCATAAGTATATTTACCCTGCTGTGCCCACACCAGATATTTTATTTCAAATTAAACTAGTCAGAAATCACCTTGAAAACTGCTACGTTCTTATTTTCTGATTTATTTTGGGCAACTTTTTACTTTCCATCTCCTTTGTAATTATTCCATGCCATGCACAATTAGCTTGACCAGGAGGTGAGCGAGCAACCTGTTCTCAGCTCTCTGTCAGTGGTGCCCTCACAGAATCCTAGGAGGTGAGCTGAGTGTCTTGGTTCATTTACCTTCCAATTTTCTTTCTCTGTTGGGAAGTCATTTTCTTTCTCAACACTGCCCCTCCTTTCACTGCCTTTTGACATGTCTCCTCTACTCTCCTTTCTCTTTTACTCATTAATTCCGCCTGTATAAAACATTGCCGCCTTCCAACGCAGCCATATCTTCTAAGTACATTTTCTTCCTTAATGAAAATCTTTGCATTTGATAAACCTGCCTTTCAAGTTCGGAGGATGGCTTCACGTAATTTATTGTAAGGTGTAGTGACTGTATATTCTCTAGATGAACAGTAGAATTTATGGAGTCCTGCAATATATTGATTAGAGCATTCGCCTCACAAACGTTAGGACCTGTGATCAATTCCTGGGCAGGGTGAAACCTTAGGTAAGTTTCCTTACTCCACACTCCTATGTTTACCCAGCAGTAAGTAGGAACCTGGTTGTTAGTCGATTGACAGATCATGTTTCTACAGATAATAATCCATTCAAAAAAATCTTATGAATACTGTACTGCAACTCGTGTCCTCTTCTACATCATGTCCCGAGATCCCATCACACCCTTCCAACGCCATGTTTTTCCAAATTGATTCAGTTACCTTTCACAATTTAGTATTCATATTTTTTCATGTCTCAGGGAGATTATTTCATGTTTATGCTAATTCAGTGCTGCTCAACCCATCTTTAAGCAATATCATTAAGGATATATTCAAGCAATCTGAACCTTTAACAAATCGAAGGGTTACATTGGAATAAAACAGACTAACCAGTAACTGTATTTTGTTGCTTGTTTTATGCAGGCAGTTACATTCAGTGTATAAATTCTGTAAAGCACGAAGCCTGTCTTCCATGGATGCAATGGATTTAGTATTGGACAATAAACTTTTTCTAGACTTAATGGTGTTTCATCATTATTATCTTTCAATCACTTGTCCACAGGGACATTAAGTGAACAGCTGGTTGTTCCAAATGTGGTGCTGAACAAAAGACTGTTTTAATTGAAAGCAGCCATTTTCTAATGTCTCCTGTGACTTTTAAATCTGTATTTTAACATTTGAAAAAAAAACACAGGTGTTCTGTGTAATAGCACCTTAATCTTTTAAGGACTCTTTGGGCATTTCCAACTCAAATGCCGAAAAGCTTATTTAAAAAAAAACTGTGGAATATATTGCTAAGAAAGAAATATTGTTTCATTTCCCAAGGAAAACTTATAAATTAATGACTGAGAAGATCTGAGTAGATTGGGTATTTTATTTTACAAACACTAAAACAATCAATAGGTGGGAGAAATTCCCAATAATGCACATCTTTCAATGTAAGACATAATACTGTACAATAAAATGTTACCCTATTTCTTGAGATTCTTTGCCTTTGCAATATGTGGCAGTAATAATAATAATCCTTGCATTTGATATAGCAATTGATCATATCTTTGAGACATCTCAAAGCACTCCACAAAATATACTGTAAAGTGAATTGACTGTATATTTTGTGGACGAAACACCACCATCACCACCACCAATGTCAGTATCTCAGTGCACTTAATAATGGCAGAGCCTGAGGCCTAGCCAGTGGGAAGGTGGAGGTGAACGTAAGAGTGGTCGAAGAGAAAGGTCATCAGGGGCTAACTGAAGATGTGAAAGGAGTGGTTGAAATGAAGGGGTTGGGGGAGGGAGTTCCAAAGTTCCGTGCCTAGTCTGAAAGCACGGCCGCCAATGGTGGAGTGCTGGATTCAAGAGACAAGGAGGAGGCTTGACTGTGGAACCGAGAGAGTGGATACTGCTCTGAAGAGAGGAAATTAGAGAGGTAGGTGGATGCCTGGGAGTGGAGGGATTTAAACACAAGAGTGAGGATCTTGAAGTTGATATGTTCTGTGTTAGGTAGCCAGTGGAGTTCGGCTAGGACTAGGTTAATCGGGGTACAAAGTTTGGTGTGGGTGGAGGAGTTTTGGATGAGCTGAATTTTGTGAATAGTGGAGGAAGAGAGACTGGCATTGGAGTAGTTCAGCTGAGAGGTGACAAAAGTATGGACCAGGGATTGGGGTGAAGCATTTTGGCGTATTTTTGGGGTGACGTATTGATGGAATGCAACACTTTCGCAACCACCAAGTGTTTGCTAAAGTATTGCATGTAAGTAGCGAAACAAATACTTGTATGGCCCAAAATTGTTATTTATTTACTAATGCTTCTTCTAGGATAATGCTATTATAAAGATGGAACAAAAAATAATTTATTTCAACAAACAGCATAATGATAGTGACTAATGCCTTTTATAGAGGCTGGTACAACATCGTAGTGGACCTACAACAAGATCGTTATTTATAGTATAGTGATAGACCAGAAAGAATAACATATGGTTGAACAGCCCCAAAACAGGCACAACTAGTCTGTGCCAGAGTTTGTATACCACATGAGTCTGTGTCCATTCTGATTTCCAGACCCTCTCTCAAAATTGAAATTTGAGGAATGATAGGATACGTAAGTAAAGAGTTCTGCCCAGTTGTAGTGTAGAATTTTGGGGGCCAAACATTAATGCATGAAAAGTGTGCAGAATTGCAGTCAATACAAGGGGCTGTGCCAACTGCAGAACTTATGATGGTGGAGCAAGTCATAGTTCCATTAATATCTAAATATCTGGAGCTATGCCAGACCAGGCCCAGTGTTATTGATGAGAATTTGGATTAAACTTATAAACCTCTGCCTTGCTTTCTAAATGACGTTTTAAAGCATATTGTTACTAATAATTTCACATATGCTTCTTATTTCTATTTTTCAGACGCGTAACCATCTCTGGTTTGCAAGAAGAAATCAGCCTGTACCTGCAACAGCACAAGCAGCATTGCCAGCAGTGTATGTGAGGAGCCGTAGTCTCCAGAAGGAAAATGAAGAAGAGGAAGGATGAAGAGAGAGAATGACCTAGTGGAATAATGGCTGGCTGCCAACAGCAACTTCCATTTATGTAGTATCCTTCATGTAGGATACTGTATTTCCTTTCATCCACTATGTCACGAAACTACACAACACTGCCTCAATCCCTCCACCTCGCCCATCTTCAGATCACACCTAAAGACTTTCCTCTTTGACTGTGCATACGATCACTGCCCCTCTCTTCCTGGCTCGGTGTCGAATTAAGTGCTCCGCATGAAGGGTGCTATAGAAATGCAAGTTGGTGTTAGTGCACTTAACAATGACGGAGTCGGCCAGGTAGGTTTTAAGGTGGGATTTCAAGAGAGGGGTGAGACAGAGTGGGAAAGGGATTGAGTTTCAGAGATGTGTATCATGCCGACAGGCACAAACATACCTCATGCAATCTCCTATAAGGAAGGATACAGTAGATATGAAATCCCACCGCTAATAATAATAATTCTTCCATTTAATATAGCGCCTTATTACATCTTCCGAGCCATCTCAAAGGGCTTCACAGAATAGGCTGTCAAGTGAATTAACTGAATGTTTTGTGGGCAAACGATTATTGTGACACACTGCCAAGTACTTTCAGGAGTTGCTATTTACAACTTTGAAGTTTACAATTCTAACCACAATAATTAAAGGGGTGGTAGGGGTGTGGTGGTAATCAACTTTGTCACTGTGTTTGGAAACAGACCTGTACTTCATGGGAGGGCAAGGGAGTTGAGGGTTGTTGAGAAGCAATTCTTTAGCAGCTTGGTGGCTGCATCAAGATCACTGTGGGTGGAAGTTCAGAGGATGAAGAGATCTAAGAAAGAGAAGGCATCAGTATTCAAGGGTTGAAATCAGGTGGAAGCTTTTTTAAAGGTCCAAAAACGATGGTGGCGGGCTTAGAAAAGGGGAGGGGTATGCGGGAGGAGAGAGTAGATGAGCAAAATGGTCTGAGATGGCCTTAATGATAGTTAACTTTCAAGTAGACAATGGCAACTCTTCTTGTCTTTTTACTGAACTGTTCTGTGGTTTGTTGAAATGACAAGAAGGGTTGCCAAGTGTCTAGAGTATCTTAAATATTGGCTGCTGAATCATACTTGCAGGCAGCTTTCAATTATAATAAGGACCTGTTTTAGAGAATGCAGGTCAAAATAACATGTTTATAGAAATAATTCATCAAGTTAAGGAAAACCTCTGTGATAGAAGTTTCATTGACAATTTCCATCTAAGACATATAAGATAATGGAGCACAAAAGGACATACTCTTGAAAGCCATTCTGGTGTGACAAATTTAGTTCATGGTCTCCTAATGTTTCACAAAAAAATTATAAACTGAAGAAACTGTTATTGTCATTAAACAAAACACCTCAATAAGCTCAATAACATAGTGTCTCCTTCAATACCAATTTCAAGATACCCGAACCTCCTCCAGCCTTCACCCACTTTGACGGTGCCTTCAAGCACCCTCTTCTACCCCCTGCCCTCCACCCTCCCCAATCCTGAACCCCAGCTCTGGACCGAAGCACTGATTGACCAGCGCCCGGGACATCTTCCCGACATGAAAGGCACTATACAAATATAATTTTGTTGTTGTTTTTGAGTTTTGATAAATATGATAGGATCTTGCTTCTCATACTATAGCACCAAACGTATAGAAGAATTATTCTAACATTTGCTCTATGGCCACACTTTTAGCATCCCTTGACTGTTAAGATGCTGTATATGCTAGGCTGTAAAATGCTGTAATTACCTAATTCTGCTCCTAATTCTTATGTTCTTATGCTAGCTATCAGCCTTGTCAGTGAGAAATTTGGTTTGAAGGGGAATATGCTTTCAGACACTAGATTAATTTTACATTAATTCTAGTGTTTGCTAAATGGAATTAAATGGGATAAAAACATGTTGATGCCTGTAAGCACACTCCTATAGAGGATTTTGATATGCATTAATCCTCTGATTCTTATGTGAACCCATTTTACTGTTGTGCACAATGCTTTTAGAAGCAAAATAAATCCCAGTTCAATCAAGTATTGTTAGTTTTGTCCCATGCAAGTGCATCTCCTAGTGGCTGAATAATGGAGTGGCATATAACTTGACGGATCTGCCTTTTATGGAAGAGGCACCTAACACAGAATGTGACTGAAAGATGGAAATAGACAGAAGCTAACATAAAACATACTTTTAATATAAACAGACATTTATATAGACGTTTTGGAGTTACTATCTTGCCAGTATTAAGAAATAAAATAGAATAGAATTCCATGAGCCCTTGCAAAATATTGAATAAAAATAATTTTCTTAAATCTTTCAACTCTGAAAATAATGAAAGCCTTGATGCAGATTATTGCAAGTTATGCTATTCACTTCTCTGCTGAATGCACAATTTGATGTTAAGTTTAGGAAAGAAACAAAAATGGACTGCTGAATGCACTAACTGAACTTTCCACAAAAAAGAGTGTACCGGTATTCTGGAACAGACCAGCCTTATTCTGGCTAAAAGGTTTATCCTGTTTTAAAGTTACTAAAGCTCCAACAAATGTAACTTATATTGAAAACAGTAATAACTCCTTTGTAGTTCAAGCCAAATGATAATGCAAGTTTTTGTCAAAACGGGAATTGTAATTCAAATTGTAAGTCAAATGAAATAATAAGCAGCAATAAGGTGGGAAGTGGGAAGTATTGATTATGATGATATTTAATATATATAAAAGAGAAGAGAGCATCATCCTTTCACAGTTGTTATGCCCAGAAACCAGAATGTATCATGCACTGGACTTCTGGCTCACTTGTGGCTTAACTAAACCATACAAATTTGAGTTAAGGACAGTATAATACAAAATGGTACTCAAAAGCAAGCCAGAAGTCAACTAAAAAAAGGAAAATTCTGTAGTTCATTAATCCTGTAGCTCAGTGGTTAAAGCCTTACAAGCGAGAAACCGGGTTCAATTCCAGGCAGGATGAAACCTTGTGCATGTTTTCTTACTCCATGCGCCTAATAATAATCCCTCAAAAAAAATCTATATTAAATTGGTCATTTCAATCGATGTCTGTTTGTGGGACACTGCTGTGCAAATCGGCTGCTACATTTCGCTCACATGTGTACAGTCAATTCACTTTACAGTATATTCTGTGAAGAGCTTTGAGATGTCTAGAAGACATGAAAGGTGCCATTTCAAAGAGGCGATTATTATTATTATTAAAATGTAGCACGGTTGGCTCCTGTATGCAATCACGGTTAAGAAATTGGAAGGAGAGATCTGTCTCCAATACATGCATGGACTATTTGATATTAACTTATCATTGGTTACTGACAGAATGGACACAGATCCATACTTAGTATGCCAGTGAGGTACTTGTGATGGGAATTTGGGACAAATATCTGTTCAAGTAGCAAACCTTTTTGTGAAGTGCTTTGAGATGTCTCATTGATGTGATAAGGCACTGTATCAAATGCAAAGGAAAAAAAGTCAACAGTACTCTAATTATACAGAATAATTTCACATCCTAATTTGTACTAGCAGGAGGAAGTGTATGCATGGGGCAGAGAAAAATCATCATGAAAAATTCATATGAAATTCAGGATGTCATTACTAGACAAGAAAAATAATTAAAGTAATTATTCAGTGCAAAAATCATCAGTAAACAAAACACTATTCATTAGTTGGTTTGTTAAGGAGTCAGCAATCATTTGTTTCAAGTGGCATTTGACATTAACCAGGGTGACTGATTGATAATCATTAAACAAGGCCTCGGTCACTTCAATTAAATTTAATCCAAATTAAAGAATGTTGTTTGCAGTGCTTAGTTAATGGCCTGATCCCAAAACCGGAACTAATTTCACTTCAAATCTGGCCAGTTTAAATAGCAAGACAAAAATAGTTCACAATGCTAAGTTATATTAGTTTGGTTAGAGGTACCACCACAATGACTTGTACCACACCATCAAAGAGTATTTGGACTTTTTAAAACACGGCTAATACAATGCCTTGGGATATCCTCCCAACGTGAAAGGCGCTCTATAAATGTAAGTTTGTTGTTGTACAGAACATAACTGCTACAGCCACAAAATAAATTCAAGCAATAGAATCAATATACTCTTTGAGATGACTTTATTCTCTTTTGATTTGTCTAAAATCTGATCCAAATTTGTATTTGCTTTTTGACTATTTTACTGCAGATTCAACTTTATTTCCTATTTCTAAATAGAGTGCTTGACTCTGAAGCAAAAGGGGCAAGATTTGAATGGAAGGGCAAAACTTGAGTCACATTTCCTCACTCCACATGCCTCTACTTTCCTAGCAGTAAATAGGAATCCTGTTGTTAGTTGATTGGTTAGTCGCTTTCCGGGGGTAATAATCTCTCCCCCCAAAATTAACAATTTGATGACTCAATTCACGACTCTTTGTGGGATACTTCTGCATGCAATTAGCTGCCGTATTTCAGTCATAAAATATAGTCAATCCACTTTACAATATATTTTGTGAAGATCTTCGACACGTCTCAACAACATGATAAGGCACTATCATATCAAATGCAAGGAATATAAATATATTGACTCAAATTCAAACAACTTTGTATACAATACATTGACCTTGTCCAGCTTCTTTGTAATGTACTTTAAGTATTCCTATATTCTGTTTCATAACTTATCGTTTTAGCACACTAAGCCATTGGAATACTGTAGCACTATAATGTGATTCGTAAAAAAATTGAATTCCTATGCCTGCCCAATGCAGTGATTAACCAATGTCAGCAATTATATGTTGTGCATTATATGCACTTCACTGCCTTGGGATATCCTCCCAATGTGAAAGGCGCTATACAAATATAATTGTGTTGTTGTTGTTGGTTACTATTATGCACCATAATTTCATTATTAACATTAAAACATAAAATCCTTAGCACTCGATCAAAGCTGATAGTATAACCTCCCATTTATAGAAGATGAATTTTAAATTTGCTTGAGTCACATGCACAAAAACAATATTCAGAGTACATTAGTTTGGAAACTTTACATTAACCATTGTACAATCTTGCACTAGAGGGAGCATATCCTTCTATAATAAGGAATCATTTGCAAGCCATACAAAAGTACAATCATCACATTCCATTGCTGGGAGCTAAGCCACTTCCCTTCTGACAATAGAGCAAAGTAGTGCAGGAAGCTTGATAATATTGCCCACTCTATGTTCTTACCCAAAAATAAAGACCCAAGTTTGTTATTCTGTGCGTGCTGATTACCTCCCCCAAGTTTTGCCTTTTCCAACCAGCTTGTATGAGGTGGAGGAAGAAGATCTGCACAGACAGAAAACTTTATTGCATTGAAACCCCCTTAACTGTGAACCACTCTGAGATGTTTTAATGTGAGAGGTGCTGGATTTAAAAAAATCAAATACAACAACTTGTATTTATATAGTGCCCTTTTAAGTAGGATAACATCTCAGAGCATTTCTGTAGTGGGATCAGCTGAGCAACATTAACAACAACAAAATTACATTTGTATAGCGCCCTTCACATTGGGAGGACGTCCCAAGGAGCTGAACAGTCCAAGCATGGGTGGTGGTGGGGGGGGGGGGGTGGGGGGCTAGGCAGGGTTGTTATGAGGGAAGGAAGAACTGTAGGGGGTTGGGAAAGCATGGTCGAAAAGGAGAGTCTTGAGTTGGGCCTTGAAGGAGGCAAGGGAGGGAGCAAGCAAAAGGGATTGTGAGATGGAGTTCCAAAGAGTGGGAGCAGAGGCTGAAATTCCGGTCACCGAATTTCATGGTAGGGCGGGTCAGGTGGAAGACATGGAGCAGAGGAGGTGAGCAGAAGATTGGATTATGAGCAGATCAAAGAGATAAGGAGGTGCTCCAATGATTTACATGTCATGGGTGAGGACCTTAAAGTCGACTCTTTTGGAGCCAGTGAGACAAATGAGGATTGGATGTGTGGAGTTTGGTTCAAGTGAGGATACAGACAGTGGAGTTTGGATTAGCTGGATTCAGAGTTTACTATTGTATAAAAAATAGAAATATTATGTTACTTTGAGCTCATAGTCATAGATGAAGGTGAGACATTAAACCAAGGTCCATCTGTCTGTTCATGTAGATGTTAAAGGTTCCATGGCACTATTAAAAAAGATAAGGGAGTTTCTCTAGGCCAATAATACTCTAGATTAAAAAAAATTTTTTTGACAAAATGTCCTTCACTTTCTCGCTGTGGAGCATTATTGTACACAAAATGGCTACCATATTCACCTACAAACACAGGCCACAGCCACTGTTCAGAAACACCCATGAAGTGCATTGAGGTGTTTGAACATGATAAGGCACTATACCAACCCCGAGGAATATTGTTATTTTTGAACCTTATTTTCTGGAACTTATTGTATTTACTAAAGTGTAGATAATATTTGCACGTTTGAATTTATATACAAATGCAATTTATTGTACTACATATTAATATATTGTTTGTGGCTCTATGATTGAACATTTAAAAATTCTGATTACATCACCAATGTCACAGTTTGCAAAACCTCTGTCAGTTAGATATAACAACAAAATTACACTTGTATAGCGCCTTTCACGTCAGGAGAATGTCCCAAGTCGCTGGACAGTCATTCTTTCAGACCAAGGATGGGGTCAGGGACAGAGAGGATGGAGGCAAAGTGGAGGATTTGGGGTGACTGATGGGACCGTCAAAGAGGAGGGTCTTGAGGCGGAACTTGAAGGGGGCTAGAGGGGGCGAGGCAAAAGGATTACGGGATGGAGTTCCAGAGGGTGGGGGCAGAATGGCTGAAGGCTCGCCAGCCAATGGTGGGGTGGGTAGGTCAGGGGACATGGAGCAGGCTGGAGCCTGCTGAGCAGAGGGGGCAGGCAGGTTGGTACAGAGCTAGGAGGTCATAGAGGTAGGGTAGGGCAAGGCCATTGAGGGCTTTGAATGTGAGGACCAGGATCTTGAATTGAATCCTCTGGGTGATGGGGAGCCAATGGATTCAGGCGAGGATGGGGGAGATGGGGTCATGTAGCTTGGAGCGGTAGAGGATATGGGCTGCAGAGTTCTGGATTATCTGCAGCCTATGGAGGGAGGAATTCAGAAGGCTGATATGCAGGAGGTTGGCATAGTCAAGCCACGATGTGATGAAGGGGTGAATGAGGATTTCAGCAGACTGAGGGGTGAAGTAGTGGCAGAGTCAGGCAATATTGCGGAGATGAGGGAAGGAAGAGTGGGTAATGGCTTGGATGTGAGGGAGAGGAAGGACAGTTGAGGATAAAACAAGACACCAAGGTTCCTGACTGGCTTGGTGAGGTTGAGTGTGCAACCATGGAAGTTGATGCTGGCTGATGTGTGAAGGCTTTGGAGCGAGCCAATCAAGAGGGCCTCAGTCCTATTGACATTCAACTGTAGAAAGTTAGCTCTCCTCCAGGAATTGATGTATGACAGGTCAGCAGTGATCCTGGAATCGAGGGTACAGCCAGCAAGATATGAAAGATAAGAGGCTGCATAGGAGAATGGAGTGATCGACAATGTTGAAGGCAGCAGAGAGGTCAAGGACAAGGAGGCAGAGAGAGCCCTGATCACAGATGTTTAAAATGTCATTAGAGACTTTGACCAGGGCTGTCTCTATGTTATTTATGTAAACCGGATTGAAGGTATTCAACGAGGGAATGGTGAGAGAGAAAGGAGCGAAGCTGGGATGCAACTACTCGTTCCGGGGCCTTCGAAAGTAATGGGAGGTTGAAGATGGGGCTGTAGTTGGTGAGCAGGGATACAATATAAAGCATTTCCCTTCTTTGAATAGAAAGCTCAATCTAGTAACTGCTCACATTTTTGGTTTGTGACAACATTTGCAAACCTATATTGAAATACTTAAAAAAAAACTTTAAAAGTTTACTTAAAAAGTATACTTAAAAAAAGTAGGGCTTTATTTTTTAAAAAAAACAAGATTTATTTAGACATTTTTGTACTGCACTGTTTAATTATTTTACACTTGTTTTATGTGTTCATTAAAGTGTATAATGTCAGTAAAATAGAGTGGAATAATGTTGTACTTCTAGCACGCACAGCCATTTCAAACTGGTTTGGCCAAGCATGACCTGTGTAAATAAAAATTCTGTTACTCTGCTGCAACAATGCACCTTAACCCCAAACTCGGGAGAGGACCCTGTGCACCTCAATGTGTATTTTTCCATTTCCCACACCTTCCATCTTTTTGGCCTAACTCAACTTCCCGAGGTGAGGTAAAAGAACAATGTCCTAACCTATCGTTACATTTAGCCCCCTGGTATTTTACTATTATTATTACTATTTTGTAACAGAAACTTACAGAAGAGATTCAATTAAAATGATCTGAGCAATGTTGCAATATGGAATTAATAATATTTCATCTGGGTTAGATTAGCAATTGTAGCAGTAAAAGCAAATTATGGAAAAGTAGAGTCAGATGGAAATTTACCTGGAAGAAAATGTGCAACCTGAAAAGCATGTAAAGTGTCAATAGGGGCAGCAGTAATATTGCCAAACTGTTACAATGGAAAATTACACTTCAAAATCTCCTAATTTATTTTAGTCCATGAATATGCAAAAAATGACAGATTGAAATCATGCAAGAAGTGATGAATGCATTTCTGTGAAATACTTGTGATATTTATTGCCACAAATGAGACTTTTAACAGTTTAAGACAACCTTTAAGACAACCTAAATCATACTAATACAAGCACATTGACAATGAGTTTCAGATTTCAACTATTCTAATTACTCTATAGATCCACTGCCACTGAAAAGCAGAATGATCTAAAATTGGAATTTTTTTGTTTCTTTACAAAAGGAGATTTCTCCTTCTCCTCGAAGAAAAGCCAGTTATATATTCAGTAAGAAAAAGGAAAATAACCTGCATTTCTATAAAAACCTATTTAAAAATGCTTCATTGGTAATTACTAATCATTGGTAATAGTGCCATGAGCGTTTCGGGCAATTTTTTCTGCTGGGACTATCATTCGATATTTCCATCCACTCCTAATAACTGTAGGAAATGAAACCCCACTATGAAACAATCATTTCAATACATTTGAATTGGGAATCAGGCACAACATTGTTTTAAATCCAGGAGTTATGCGCTGCGTGAAAAATGCAGGAGCCTAATTAACTAATTATCCTCTTTTTAGTTTTACTTAAATGCCAATCTCCATGATTAAGAACAACAAAGGAATGTAGAAATTCATAGATGCAATCAATACCAAAGGCTGGGTGGGTAATGACTTCAGAGTTACATTCCTGTGGATCAGTGGGAACACTTACAGTTAGCATGAGTATTAATTTGTCATGTTGTATTAAAAAGGAATCCCTAGCTATGAATTTCATCCACTTTTTTTAATCAAAAAATAGTAACGGAATTTGTGGGACAAATTTAAGATATATTTTGTTAAAATACATAAAATACAAAATTCCATATATTGATTTTGGGTGTAAACCACTAAAACGTTATTAGAGTTTAATCCCCCTCGATTTCCCTGATCCATTCCCTTGATTCCATGAAGTAGTGGTTTCTGAGATCTTGCAAAGTTACATGCAATTTCCTCCCATTTCAGTAAACTTTTCTAAAGAACCAACAGGAGTGGGAAAAACATTCCAAAATATTTTCAGCAATGCTTAGCTATGGTATGTACATGCTAGGAGAACTTTGCCAGGTGTTTGTAACCAGGAGATTCACAATTTCAATTGGGAACAACTATACACCTTACAGCCTCAGATGTTAGCTAACTCCTTGCATTTGGCTTTCCACAGAATATAAGAACGTAGAACATAAGAATTAGGAGCAGGAGTAGGCCGTTTGGCCCCTCGAGCCTGCACCGCCATTTAATAAGATCATGGCTGATCTTCCAATCTAACTCCACTAGGGCCTGGCGATATATCGATATATCAGTTATATCCGATATAATTTTCATATCGATATGCCAATATCAGAATTTAAAATATATCGATATATCAAAAAATTCGATATGAAAAAAAAATCGATATGTTGCAAATATCAGTATATCGTGTCCGGCGATATATCGATATATACCAAAATTCGGATTTGACCAAAAAACGTATTTTAACAAGAAAAATTGTACTGCCGTATACTTCAAGTTATCGTACTAAATACTGCAAAAATGTACTGGTTGGCAGCTCTGCATATCTCTTAATCCCTTTATCCACAAGAAATTTATCAATCCATCAGTAGGAAAAAATTGCAACAAGAAATCTATCAATCTCAGTCTTGAATATGTTCGAGGACTGAGCATCAACAACCCTTTGGGGCAGAGAATTTCATAAATCCTCTGAGTGAAGAAGATTTTTCTCAACTCAGTGTGAAAGGGCTGACTCCTAATTTTAAGACTGTGACCCTTAATTATAGTTTCTCTAACCAGGGGAAACAATATCTCATAATAAGGTTTAGAAACTTTGGAAGATGGTACTTGTGCTGCGTACAAGTAGGTCACCATGTCAGACACTCCACCCAAGAGACTGATAGGGAGAGGAGGCACATGGCTTGCCTAACAGCATCTTTATCCTCATTCTGGGGGTTGTCCCTATAAATGTGTTCACAGGTTTTGCAGTGAGAGGAGTTTCCAGGATATTACAGAGCATGAGTACATCTGCAGGCACCAAAAGATGCCATGTTGGAGTCAGGAGACCCATTAACACAATCTTTGCTGTGCGGTCAGGACTGTGCTTTCAATGCTTGTCCCTCAAGTTCTACCACTTGAGAACTTCCAAGGTCCAAAGGCTTGGAAGAAGCAATGAATTTGATGTCCAGTGGTCCATTGATCAGGGGACCATGCAGTTTGTACCTGTTGACATTGGGAGAAACTCACTTCTTTTTGAAGAGTGCATTGGGATCTTTAACATCCACTTGGACAGATATCTGATTTAACGTGTCCTTTCTGTGTGAAGGGCACTATAATAAATACAAGTTGTTGTTGTAGAGGTTGGGGTAGATGCAGGCCCATATGATGATGTCAGCCACTTTACAATTACAGCCTCACAATAGGAACTCATCAACAATGCCTTTAGCAGATGAGGGCAAGGCGTATGGCCTAAATAGTTTTCTTGTCTGATGAGGATGACAACTTAATGATCAGCATGGTCTGAGATCAGAAAGTGCCGATTACTTTTCTGGAGTCTATTATTAGTTTGGGGTCAGTGATACAATCACGTCTGTAATTCATTGCAACTTTTATTACTCAAGAAAACAATAACTTGCATTCATATATTGCCCTTCACAAAGACAGCGTCTCTGAGCGTTTTAACAATGGCGGAGTCTGACGTCGAGCCAGAGAGAGATGGTAACTCTTAAGTGCAGTCGAAGAGGAACACCTCAAAATAGATGTCAAATTATTTTTAAATCCCACAGATTATAAATAAATGCTACCTATTTTAAGTGCTAAGTTCCCCATTCCCTTAAAATCCAGATATTTCTGAAGACTTGCTTCAGTTCTACAGTTCTACTGCTTATTAAAATAGCACACATCAGACAATGGTTGTGTTTTGACATTGTATTAATAGGAAGTGATATACGGAACTCATGACAGCAAAGCACTGAGGTTGAGGATGCTTTCTTAGGTTTTAGGAAAAAAAAATATGATTCACAGTCCAAAAGCAGTTACGTGGTTAGGCTCTCCCTCCCTTACTTCAGTCCTCATCGCTGACTGTTTTCTGTAATTCTGACCACAAGCCGGAAAGAGCCCTATGCTAAGACATCTTGCTGAGAACTGATAACAAAAAGTAATGTCAACCACAAAAATAATTAATAGGATATATATTCCTAGCATGAAATCTAACAATAGAGAAATGATATGAAGACACTCGGCCCACATACATTTCAATTTGAAAGTACTATAAGTGTTTGGTAATGACAGAGAATGCAGGCCATGATAAAGCAACCCTTAGTTAATTCCATATATAACAATTGTGTCAATCACCATAATATTTTTTTCTTTTGTCAAAACAATTACAGCTACTACTCAGAACAATACTTTTAATTGTCTAGGCTAAGCACCATTAAGCCCTACCATGTGTGAAGGTCGCTACATAAATGGAAGTTATTCTTATAAGGCATATTTACTTAAAAATCAAATATTTATTTCACTCGACAATAACTTTAATTACTCGTTTGTTTCTCAGTCTGCATGTAAAGAGGAAATATTACACTTTTATGTTGTGAATCTTGGATGTCAAAATGCACAAATACAAGTGAATTTACACATTAAAGCTTTGTATCAACATAATATTCAACTGAGTTTCAACCATCCAAATTGTTAGAATAATGCAGCTTAATGTTGCTGTAAATACTAGTGTTTTACCTCTAGCAGATTGGCGTAGATTTCTCCTGGGATCTTTCAGTTTCATTTGTAGATACATGGCTGTGTAACTGGATGCCATACTGATTAGGGAAAATGTTTTCTCCTTTTCTAGACTCTGCATTCAATGTTGTGGAAACGTGTCTGTCACCGTCATATCAAATGTTTTTGTTCTGTTTCAGAAAGACTTTCTGCAGAACAGGAAATTGTCCTCTTACCTAATTGGTTAGACTTAATGTGCTTACACAGCACTACTGGTTGCTTGATACCGGTAATATATTGCTGCTATTAACACCCTTTCGCTCCTACTTCACAACTTGTGGACAGTTTGGCAGGCCTCAGTAAACAAACATAGCATGTCAGCTTTTCTGCAGACACTTGCATGCACTTGAATTTAAAACCAGCAGCTAAATTATATAATTTATTACTGTTTCTCTATAATAAAGTCGTTGAAAAACGACACCAAATGCCTGACATGAAAGATACTTTACAAGTGTAATTTTGTTGTTGTGTTGTTTCATGTCTTTGACATATCAAAGCACTTCATAGAATACACCGGAATGTGAATTGACCGTATATTTGTGGGCAAAACTCATCAGCTAACTGCGTACAGTAGTGGCCCACGAACAGTCTGGATTGAAGTGACCAATTTTTTAAAATCAATGTCAAGACATGAACAATGGAGTCAGAATTGGCTGAAGAGAATTAAGCAGAGTTGATCTGCTGGGAAATGGGAAAGCAAATGGAACCAAGCAAAGATGGGTGATAAGCTTGTGGAGCATTATTACTCATGATGTATAAAATACTGTTCAAAAATAACTTCTACACTTCCAGAATATCATTTATGGAAAATAAGGATTATAATTTCTACAAACTAAGTGGTAATATTTCTTAAAATATATTGGGTGCAATGGTTTGGTAAAACTATTGTTAATTTCAATTTCAAAGTAAAGTATTACTTTTTTTAATTACAAAAATGAACTACAGTCTCCCATTAATTTGAGGATTAGGGACTAAAAAGCATTTCAATTCTCCAATCTCAAGCTTAGTGCAGTTAACCTCTTCTACAAGCAATACTTATACAATTTTAAAACCTTTTCAGCAATTGAAAATGGAAACCATATTTACAGAAGTGAAGAATGATTTGCCTACTGGTACAAAAATTGGATGATGGAAAAATAAAATGAACTTTAATGCTTTTAGTCGAGAATGGTACAGTATATAAGTGGATCATCGTGTACCATAATGATCCACAAATAAAACAAACCAGCATGTACTTCTTTGCAAATTGAACCAATTTAGCACTTTCGCAACCACTTGTTCAAATACATGTACTTTGAATATAGGTGTGAATATATTCCAACTGTTGCAAGGGTTCCCAGGCAAAAAAGTATAACATAACTTTTTAAAGTAATTTCTGACAAATAAAGACTGTAACTTTTCACACAAAGCTTATCAGTGTTTTATAAATAATACTCTCAACAGAAACTGAGCAAATGGTTGCATACTACAAAAATAGGGTTTGGCATAAGTTACTAGTTCATCATTAGATCAAAACCACAGTGTGCACTTCCTTGTTTAATTTCCTGTCCAATGTTTCAGTGATTGCAAAGATATTAGAATGGGGGTCAAACTGGATTTCTTTATTTTGATAAATTGTGTAATTTTACTGCAATAATGAGTGCATATCAATATCAACTATGATTATTAATAGTAGAAAATGTTTCTAAATTTCCCAAGATTGACTTTTGTCATTGTTGAAGTGCTACATGATACAATTCTTGGTAGCGGGGGAAGTTCTGTTAAACCACAGTGTGCATGTGTGGTTGAACATGTGGGTATCAGGCCTGACAAAAGTGGTTACATTGCTGAAGTACTGCTCAGTTTTATATCTAGAGTTCAGTGCAGAACAGTGGTTCAGCTGAAATAGAAAAAAGCAATCCACCCGAATTTCTGAAAACGTTTGACATACTTGAATACTTCAGTAATGCAGCAACAACTAAAATGTCTGATTTGGAGCACAAGGAGAAAGAACATTATACCCAAATGAAAGGCCCATGCAATTACTATTGACATTCTTCCATGCAGTTTATTTTACTTTTAAATGCCTCCATAGCCTTGCCCTCAACACCTCCCTCCTTAGATCATACAGAACCCTGCAGTCTGTGACCCCTCACGAAACTAAGGCAAGTTTCCTTATTCCACACTCTTGTTTACCTAACAGCAAGTACAAAGTCAAAGTAAGTAGTTCATTGGCTGATTTTTCCAGTGGGGGTGGCGAAGGGGGGATATGATAATAATCCCTTTTTAAAAAATTGGGTTACTCACAAATTTAGTTACTATTGGTGGGATACTATTGTGCGGAATTGGCTGCCACATTTTGCCCATAAATTATACTACCAATTCAATTTACAATATATCCTGTGAAGTGCTTTGAGAAGTTTCAACATTGTGATGAGGTGCTATATCAAATGCAAAGATTATTATTTCAAAGCAAGCTGGGCACAGATTCAATTTTTGTGAGGTCCTGTAGCTTAGTGGTTAAGAGCAATCACTTCTCAATCTGGGTTTGATTCCCAGCAGGGCGAAACATTGTTTTGTACCTCCCCCGCTCTTTATATGAAATTTATGTAAACTAGGTATACCCACAAACTGTGAGCCACTTTCTCAATGTTCTCCTGACATGCAAAGTGCTATGTGAAATTACAAGGATTTTATACCTGTAACATTTTTAATAACTTAGTTAAGTCTGACTTGAACCATGCGATTGTAGTCCCTTAAAGGTGGAGGAGGAGGATGTGGTAGACTGCGTTGAACCCAGTGGAGAGGTCTAGGAGAACAAGGAGGCAGAGGGAGCCCTGGTCACAGAATCAATACCATGCACTCTTCCAAATCAATCATCATTTGTTACTTTGGCGAGCAGTGTCTCTGTGCTATTGGCTTGGTGGAAACCGGACCAGATGGGTTTGAATAGGGAATGGATGGAGAGGTGTGAAGCAAGTTGGTTTGTAGCAATGTCTTCCAGGTCTTTGCCAGGATGGGTAGGTTTGAAAAGGGATGGAAGTGCGTAAGATTGAAAGGGATCGAGAGTAGGTTTTATTAAGGAGTGAAGTAATGGCAGCTGTTTTGAATAGGAGTGGGACTGAGTGAGGAAAGGGACTGATTTAATGTCTGCCATTAGTGGGCAGAAGACAGGGAGTTGAGCGACCAGCAGTTGGGTGGGGATGAGCTAGAGGAGGCTTTCAATAACGTGATGGAAGTATGAGAGAGAGGAAGGATGGGGACAAAGGAGTGTAGGTTTCGGCCAGTGGTACGAGCTGTGGGAAGAGTGGGTGATGGACAAGGAATGGGTGGGGAGGAATTTAAAAGAGAACTAAAGGTTGAAAAAATTGTCCCTGTGAATTGGAGTGAGCTGCTGGGGAGTTGGTCCAGTCAGAGATCGAGTTTTGGTTGAGAGCCAACTTTCTTCAGTTGAACGTCGACAAGACCAAGTCCTCCTGATTGGCTCCCATCAACACCTCCATACCTCAGGTGCTGACAACATCACCTTTCAAGGATGCATACTCCAATTTACTGAGCCAGTCTTGAAGCTTGGCATCTTTTCTCCACCATAGCTGTGCCATGACCCAATCTGCCTTCCCCCACTTCCGCATTCAAGCCCTCCCCCACTGCAGGCCACCAAAACCCTCATATATGCATTCATACCATCCAGACTATGCAATCTCCTTGCTTGTCTACATCTCCAACTCCTCCCTCCATAGGCCAACTGCTCAACTCCTTCCTCCATATATCATAAAGAACTCTGCCACCCATTTCCTCTCCCGCACCAGACTCCGTGACCTTATCACCACCATCCTCGCCCGATTCCATTGGCTCCCCATCACCCAGAGGATTCAATTCAAGATCCTGGTCCTCACTTCAAAGCCCTCCATGGCCTTGCCTCCAATGAAGACCCATCTCATGACCCTCATCTTCGACCATGCTATCTATCACCCTCCTTCCTTCCCCCCCCTCACCCCCTACCTCTGCGCCCTCCTAACCCCCAACCAACATCCCCGCTCCCTCCATTCAGTGGGCTCAGGTCTGCTTCAAAACCCTGCCTTGCATTCCTCACCATTGCCGGGCAGCCTTTTGCCACTCTGCCCCCACCCTCTAGAACTCTATCCTGCAGTTCCTCTGCCTCTCCCGTTCCCTTGCCTCCAATGAAGACCCATCTCATGACCCTCATCTTCGACCATGCTATCTATCACCCTCCTTCCTTCCCCCCCCTCACCCCCGTGCCTTCCACCTTTCCCAATCCCGACCTCCAACCCGGGTCCAAAAGACTGACTGTCCAGGGATGTCTTCCTGATGTGAAAAGTGCTATATAAATGCAATTTTGTTGTTGTTTAAAGTCTCATCTGTAACTGCAAATCATAGAATCTTAGAATCATAGAATTTTACGGCACAAAAGGAGGCCATTCGGCCCATCTAGTCTGTGCCGGCTCTTTGAAAAGAGCGATTCAATCCCACTGCCCTGCCCGCTCCCCATAGCCTAATAGACCCGTTCTCCCTAAATAAAGATCTAATTCCCTTTTAAAAGTTGTTATCGAATCAGCCTTCACCACCTTTTCAGGCAATGCATTCCAGATTCGAACAACTCGCTGAGTGAAAAAATTTCTCCTCAGCTCCCCTCTACTTCGCCTTGAAACTATTTTAAATCTGTGACCACGAGTCACAGATTCACCCACGAGTGGAAATAGTTTTTCTCTATTTGCCCTGTCGAAACCCCTCATGATCTTATAAACCTCTATTAGGTCTCCCCTCAATCTTCTCTGCTCCAGAGAGAATAACCCTAGCCTATCTAGCCTCTCCTCATAGCTGAAGTCCCTCAATCCTGGCACCATCCTAGTAAATCTTCGTTGTACCCTTTCCAATGCCTTCACATCCTTTCTGTAGTGTGGTGACCAGAATTGAACACAGTATTCCAGCTGAGGCCTCACCAAAGTCTTATAGAGGTTAGTCAGCACTTCCTGACTTTTGTACTCTATACCCCTATTTATAAAGCCTAGTATCCCATATGCCTTCTTAACAGCCTTGTCTACCTGTCCTGCCACCTTCAACGAGTCACTAACACAAATCCCCAGGTCTCTCTGTTCCTTTACACCATTTAAAATTGTACTATCTAGCCTATATTGCCTCCCTTCATTTCTTCTCCCAAAATGCATCACCTCACACTTCTCTGCATTAAACTTCATCTGCCATGTGTCTGCCCACTTTACCAATTTGTCTATATCCTCTTGCAGATGGCTACTATCCTCCTCACTGTTTACTATTCTCCCTAACTTAGTGTCATCTGCAAACTTGGAAACTGTACTCCGTACACCCAAGTCCAGATCATTGATGTAGATTACAAACAGCAATGGTCCCAAAACTGATCCCTGTGGCACACCACTGCTCACTTCCCTCCAATCTGAAAAACAGCCGCTCACTACAACTCTCTGCTTTCTGTCTTGCAGCCAGTTGTGGATCCACGCTGCCATGGACAGTGATTGGTTGAAAGAGAAGCCACTTTATGTGCCACAAGTTACAATGGAGAATCAATACCATGCACTCTCCCAAATCAATGTAACTGAGCCTGTACATATGGAAATACAACTCTCTGAATTTGCAAATATGTCACCTTCAAAGTTGAATATATTATATTAAACTTATACAGTACATAGGAACACACATTCAAAGTTTACTGAAGTTTCTATATTTTTCATCACTCACCATTGTAACTTGTTTTGTTCTGTGGTTTCCTTTTCCTCCACAAAGCTGTGAAGCCACATAATTTTCCACTAGATACCTATTCAGTCTTCACCGTATATGAGAGCTAGCACCTTTGCTTATCATTTGTTTGATCTTGCAAATAGTTTGTTACTATCGCTCTGCATCAACTTATATTTTTATCTGTTGTGCTAAACTTCACCAAAACCACTAAGCTAAGAAAACCACATACACACTGAAAACCATAAAAAATGTATTTGAAGGCTTCCACATTCAACTAATAATGACAATCTATAACGTAGCTTTAACATTTTCTTCTCTTTTTGAAAATTAGACTGGTAATTATAAAACTTGTTGTCGGTTAAAATCTGTGATTTAGTTTGCAATTGTGTGCCTCCAACAGAAACTACAACATATAAAGGTGCATAACCTCATGTTTACCACAGAGCATGTGAAAATAATTTGCTCGGGTGACGGAGTGAGTTAAAGTACTCTGCTTTCACTTCTACAATTGAATTTGAATCCACACAAATGGATTCAGTGAAAGTATCATTTTTCTCAGTTCTAAGGTTCATCACACGACACAAGGTTGAGCAAACACAACAACAAATTGCATTTATATAATTTATATTTATATTTCACATCGGAAGGACGTCCAAAGGTGCCGAAAACTAAGCTTTGATTGTCTATAATTCAAAACCTGTCTATAATTCAAAAACAGAGACTGTACTCAGAAAAGGTCATAATAGTGTTGGTCTGGAATGCCAACTCATTGACGAGCAATGTGAAAGCCTTTTCTGAGGCTGTGGTTACGACCTATTATGAAAAGACTCGGGTAAAAAAAACGAAAAGAATCTGTGTCTTTTAGGCTCTTTTTCAGGGAAACAAATCATCTGCAAGACTACTGGTAATGGAAGATGATATCCAATTGTACAATGTTATCAACACTATCAATCAACAAAAGAAGGGACACACAAGTAATTAAAGGCCAATGAATTTAACATCACGTGTGGGATTCCTTGAGAATTTGAAGGTGCTTGCCACAAAAACTTGCATTTATATAACGCCCTTCATGCAGGACGGCACCTCAGAGCGCTTCATATCTCCAGCTGTCCTTCTACCACACTGAAGGCAATTGTCCAACACATAGCTGATGAGGAAACTGAGGTTTGGGTGACAGCTGCTGGAAGACATTACCTGGATACCGAGATTGTGAACATATGTTTGTATGTCAAGCTCTTGGAATCCACTTTGATTGGCTTGCAAAGGTAATCAGCTGCTGCTTAAACCCTACATCACCAACTGGTGAAACAATCCCTCAATGGGAAGGGACATGTGGCTGAGGTAGTAATGCTCTCACACATTTCATGCTGAACTGTATTGCCCACTAGGCAGCTCACAGGGAGATCTGGTACCATTGACCCAGTGAGGGTTCAAATCCGCTCTTATCAAAGCGGATTTGATTCCTGGGTTTGATTAACCCAGCAGGGCAAAACCTTGGGCAAGTTTCCTTACTCCACACACCTGATATTATTCCCTCACCAAAAAACAATAATAAAATTGGTCATTTCAATCCATGACTGTTTGTGGGATACTGCTGTGCGCAATTGGATGCCGTGTTTTGCCCACAAATATAGTCAATTCACTTTACAGTATATTCTGTGAAGCGCTTTGAGATGTCTAGAAGATGTGAAAAGCGCTATATCAAATGCAAGGATTATTATTACTATTATTAGATGTCAAACAACTAATTAGTGACTATCCTCCGGGGGGTGGGGGATGTAAACAGGGTCTCCTTGAGCTGAACTGGCTCTTAAGGCGACATGTTTGGCAACGGAATGCTGGAATTGAGCCATCCTAGTCTAGGTTCTGAGGCTGGCGTATCTGCAGTACTCCAGAGCACTCCTGATGACGGCACAAATAGCCTTGCTCATTGGCAGGACTCGAAGAGCAGACTAGTCACTGGGGGCAAGGAATCCTTCCACTCATCTCCTGTAAATCCTGAAAGCCAAAGCCCTAGAGGGGAAGGGTAGTTCTATAGTTAGACAAACATTTACCATACATTGATGTAATTGGCAAGCAATGCGGTTTGAGTTGGTTTGACTCTAGCAGTTCCCCAACACACATTCTGGAGTCCCCATGCCTTGACTCTTACCAACCTACGGTTAATACTCTCCAGAATTTAGTAACCAAGATGAGTCCTTCCAGAGACAGAGAATGCATTCCATTCCAACAATTCACCTCTGGAGTTTCCATGTGTAGATAGGAACCATGGAATTAGAATTCTATCTACAGGGTCAGAGTAACTGAGCATTTAGATAAATATGAACCAAACAGAGAGTGAACATAGTTTTGTGATAGATGATATCTGACAAATCTTAAATAATATTCTCATGAGTCTGGCATACAAAATCAAAGAAGTGCTACTCAGTTGTGCAGAATGTTGATCACGCCTCAATTCTTGGTGCCCAAAGGATATAATGTTCTTGCATGGAGATTAGAATTAATATGAAAAATAACAAGGGTTAGTTTCATTTTATGAAAGCTGTTAAGGCCTTGAATGGAGTGTAGATGTTTACAAGAATGATTCTGGAGATGAAGGGCCATAGTTATGAGGAGAGACTGGAGAATCTGGGTCGTTTGTCATTGGAGCAGAGAAGGTTGAGGGGGGACCTGTTTGAGATGTAAATTATGTGGAGTTTTATAGAATAGAGACATTACTTCCATTGGTTGGGAGTCAGTAACTTGAGGATTTAGATATAAGATTGCCAAGAGTGAAAGGAGAATTTTTTCTTCACCCAGTGAGTAGTTGGGATGTGGAATGTCCTGCTGAGTAAAGTGTGATAGTAGATTCCATTTGTAGTTTCAATTTCAAGATCCTCACATTTTTAAATCCTTCCATGCCATAGCGCCTTACTCTCCAACCTGCCTACATCCCAACCCCTTAGCCTTTTGCCCTGCCCTCCATTCCACCATCAATGGCAGCACTTTCAGCCACTACACCCTTAAACTCTGGAATACTCTTCCTCTATCCCTCCGCCTTATCCCTTCCTTCCCCATCTTCAGATTGCATCGAAGACCTTTGTGCCTAGTGACCTCCCTTCTCCCCACTCAGCATTGTGTGCTGCCACTGTCAATCACTCTGGGATGCTACCGTGGATAAGGGGCACTGTTTAAATACAAGTTGTTGTAGCTTTCAATCAGAGGGGGCTTGAAGGGGTATAGGGTTAATGCAGGGCTGTAGGATTAAACCAATATCCTTGCTCTGTGAACCATTGCAGACTTGATCGGTAGAATGGCTTTTTTCTATCCTAAGAAAAACAATAATGTAAGCATTATATTACACAGAATTATAAATTATGATACGGCACAGAAAATGGATATTCAGCCCCCTTGTCCATGCCGGTGTTTATACATGAGTCCTCACCTCTTCACCTCTCCAATAAAACTGTATCCCCTTCTCTGTCATGTATGGGACATCCTCCTGACCTGAAAGGCACTCTATAAATGTAATTTTGTTGTTGTATGCACCAAGGGAGTATTGTATTTATACACTCCTGATTTTGTGAGTCTTTTTGATGATTCTACATTATATAGCATCTGAAAAGCGAATGCTTTTCTTTATGATTAAAAAAAGTTAGAATGTGGGAAAGTAACTAGTCATTTATAAACAGGAAACAACACGGTTTCCCCCCACTTCTGTCTTGGTAAACCAAAGCAAAGCAGAAGTGATAATGCACTAACTGCCTCTACACATTATTATTGGAGGTGTTAATAGTCTCCATAACCAATGAGAACATTTAAGAATAGACTTATTTCACGTTAGTTCACATATTCTGCATGCACCAAATATTACTTTTTCTGAATATGCCTCCATGTAATAATTAGAAAAAATTAAAACAGGGATTTCAGTAATTTCGACATGTACTGTACCTTTTAAAGTATTATTTAAAATATACTGCTTGTGTAATTTCCCTCTAATCTATCGCAAATTACATTTTAAAAAATGCTTGTCAGCACAACGGAAGGCAAAAGTTTCCGGTAAATATCATTTTGCATTGTATTAGGTATCATAATTCAGAAAAACAGGAAGGATTCTTCGAACGTTCACAAATAGCAAAAATGTTTTACTTGAAATCCCCCAGCAAAGGCTCGATCTTGTTTAGAAATTCCTGTACTTAAATGACAAGATTTGTAAATTTCAATCAAAGTAGTCACTATAAAATTTAAGAATTAGTTATTTCCTGGGTTGGGCTAATTTCAAAACAATATTTTGAAAATAGCTAATACAAGAATTCCAAAGCAAACATTCAAAGAAACATGGGCGTCTTTTTCCCATTATATATGCAGTTAATTCACTTAACAGTGTGTATGTATATATATATATATATATTCTGTGACACAGACAGAGAGCTGGGAAAACTCAGCAGGTCAGAGGGCATTCCATAGAGAAAGGAAAGCGAGTCAACGTTTCAGAACTGGGGCACGTTGGGAGGGAGAGGTTTTTAAGGGCAGGTGAGAGAGGGGGAGGCAGGACAAGGAAGACAAACGAGACAACGAGGACAGAATATATTCTGTGAAGCATTTCGAGGCGTCTCGAAGACGTGATCAGGAGCTATATCAAATGCAAGGGTTAGTATTGTTATACACCCCCCCTCCTAAAACACACAGCCACTGCATTTTACAATCAAATCCAGCAGATTGCTTTTGAGACACCCTCCTGGGTGGGTGGGGGGGCGGGGGGGAGAGAGCTCTTTTGTAAGTAAAGTCAGACATTTTTTTTCTTACATCCCTGTGAAGCCCAGTAGTATTAATATTAATAAAACCGTGGGCTGCAGAAACCCAGACTAGATCAGGCTGGGCTCTTTAACGAGTCACTTCTGTTTTAGGAAAAACAATCTTCACAGAATCTTTTGTTTTTTTTGGGGGAAAAAAAATGTAAGGTTTTAATTTCATTTGGTGATCACACGTCTCTCTCTCTCTCTCCTTCCTTCTCTCGCTCATCAGGCGCCACATCTCCTCGCCGACACCCACTGACCACACGGCATGGGCTTAACAGTGGCATCGCGAACGGCCGTTATTAACGACCCCCTCAGCGCGAGCCTCCCCTCAGCGCGAGCGCCGAGGACCTGACGGGGGGGCGGGGCGGGGGGTGGGTGGGGTTCGGGTCATGCGCCTGCGCGCTGCAACCCGAACGCCACGTGCCGCGGCCGTGCCTCTCCCTCCTCGCGCTCTGTGAGAAGGGACATCGTTTGTGACGTGGGGATTTAACCGACAGAGCACGCGCGGGCTCTGTCGCGGAACGAGTTGTGGTTATCTCGGGACTTGAGCCGTGCCGCCTTCAGCTCAGTCACCAAACTGTCATCAGCAGGTGGGTCCAGAGGACGGAACCAACCTGGGTATGCTGTGATCAGATTTTGTAAATCAAATCTAAGAAACGTGTGTGTGTATATATATATACATACATACACACAAACTTCGCTCCCCCATTACTCCCAGTCCTTGCCAGACTTCACCGGCTCCCTGTCGCAGAGAGGATCGACTTCAAGATCCTCTCCCTTGTCTTCAAATCCCTCCACTCCTCTGCACCCCTCCTACCTCTCCGACCATCTCTCTCCCCCAAACCCGGCACCCGCTGCCTTCGCTCCACCGGGTCTGGCCTCCTCCATGTCCCCCGAGTCCTCCGCTCCACCCTCGGCGGCCGTGCCTTTAGCCACTCTGCCCCGAGGCTCTGGAACTCCCTTCCTCACTCCCTTCGCCTCGCCCCCTCTCTTCCCAGTTTCAGGTCACAGCTGAAGACCTTTCTCTTCGACCGCGCCTTTGGTCACCTTTCTCCCCCTGCCCCTGGCTCGGTCCCTGGTTCCGCTGTCGTGAAGCGCTCTGAGGCGCCGTCCGGCGCTGTATAAATCAAAGTTGTTGTTGTATTATATATAACTTGCTGTGTCTCACACATTTTTGTGCCAGCATAGATTTGACGAAAGTCCATAATCATGGGTTGTGTTTTCTACCCATTTGGTACTCCAGAATATGGGTTAGACCATTCGAATGTATATCTATAAAAGCAACAACAACAACAAAAAACGTGTATAACACCTTTCACATCAGGAGGACGTCCCGAGGTCATTGTTTCGGACCCGAGCTGGGGTCGGGGACGGGCTATAAAAATATTGGACTCAACGCAAATTCCTGATTCTGGTAGTACAGGTCGACCCTGCTGAACAGTTGCTTCGGTCAACGTTTCGTTATTACGTTACTGATACATAGGGAACATATACCCATTTAACTTTGCGTCGTTTGCTATTACGTCATTCGCCAGCGGGGGGGAAAGGGGGCACGAGGGCGCTAGGGCCTGCCCGTCAAGAGTGTGACGGGTGGGCTGGATGTGAGCCAGGCCGGCAACAAGAGAGCGAGGCAGGTTGGTAGCGAGTGAGACCAGCCAGCCGGCAGCGAGTAAGTGAGCCAGGCAAGCAGTCGGAGCGAGTGAGTGAGCCGGACAAGCAGTCAGGGAGGGAGCGAGTGAGTGAGCCGGACAGGCAATCAGATCAAACATAAAGTTTTTTTTAAAAGTAAATCTTTACAAAAAATGTCCAAAAGAACCTAACTCCAGTTTATACATTAATTCTTATGGTAAAAATGTGTTTGCTTAAAGTCATTTCGCTTAAAGTCGCACTTTTCAAAAACCAAACTACGGTATAATAAGATATAATACAATATAATACCTGTACTGGAGAAGCAGGTTGTTGGGTTAATGGCTGTGTTTCTCTGATGAGTATCTGTGTTACCATTTTATTGCTGGCACTCGATTTATTGATGAACTCGAGAAGTGCCAATTTTGTCCGGGGACGCAACGCCTCTGTGAGGACTGACTGTCCTCAGGGAAATTCAGAGATAGATGTATGCTCACCCTTACCAGAAAGACATGGACCCAGACAAACCAGAGCTCACTGCTTGCCTAGTTTCCTTTCCGAAGGAAGTCACACTGTTTTATATTTTGCTTACAAAATATACGATTAATTCACTTTACAGTATACTCCGTGAATAGGTTTGAGACAACAACAACAAAATTATATTTATAGAGTGCCTTTCACGTCGGGATGACATCCCAAAGCGCTGAACAGTCAGGGGTCGGGACCCAAGCAAGGGAGAGGAATAGGGGGAGGGCAGGGAGAGAGTTGGGAGGGCGACAGAAGGCACGATCAAAGAGGAGGGTCTTGAGACTGACCTTGAAGGAGACAAGAGAGGAAGTGAGGCAAAGGGACTGGCATGCAGTTCCAGAGTGTGGGGACAGAGAGGCTAGAAGCCCGGCCACCGATGGTAGGTTACAGTATATTCTGTGAAGCTCTTTGAGATGTCTCTCGGTGCCTTGGGACATCCTCCTGTTGTTGTCTCAGTGATATGGTAAGGAGTTGTATCAAATGCAAGGATTATTTTAGGTTAAATAAATCACATTATTTGTTTTGGTTGATCCTTATTTAATTTTTTAAAAGGCTCAATTTATTTAATAAATAGAATCTACAACCATGGTTTCTTACCAATTGCAGGATTATTGCAAAAGGCATATTTGAACTCAAATACTTCCGAATGTCAGAATTCTATAAGAAACAAAGTCACCAAGAACCAAATCTGAATGAAAGAGACCAAGACGTTTTCAACTTTGTAAAGCAATGCTTCGACCGTGACACAAAAAGTGGTCTGTATCAAACGTTTCTATATAAGCCTAATTCAAATGGAAAAATTCATACTTGTGACATAGTTTAGTTTACAACTCTTTGTTTTTGGCAGCATCTTCTCTTCACTTCCCATTCACTTACAAGCAGTATTTGATTTTAGTTGAGAATATGTAGTTTCACATTTGTTACATGAATATAAATTGAAATAGGTGTTCTGTGAAGTTTAGCTGTTGTAAGTTACAAGTTGACCCTTTACGGTGGTCTTGGTAGTCTGGAGGTCCATTTATCCTATTTGAAATTATCTATATAAATCGCTGTCTTTTACAGAACTCTAAGGGAATACATTTATACAGATCTCTTCAAGTAGGATAAAGTCTCAAATATTTAATGTTGAACCAATACGGTGCAAGGGAGAAGGAGGAAGGGGAAGATGACCATTGGTGTGGTTAAATAGGTAGGTTTTAAAGTGGAATTTAAAAGAATCAATGAAAACTCAATCAAAACTTACATTTATATAGTGCCTTTCACGTCGAGAGGACGTCCCAAGGCAATGTACGGTCAGGTAGGAACAAGAGCAGGGGGGAGGGGTCGGGGCAGAATGAAGGAGAGTAGAAGAATTAACTATATTTGTGGGTGAAATATAATTAAAAGCAATGGGATAAGACAGAGGGATGGAGGACGAGTTGCAGAAATTAGAGGTATTGCAATCCTACTTATTTACTGCAGCATCATTGTGGGTAACCCCATTAAAAACTGATCTTTGTAAGTATTTATACTCGAGTAGAGTTATCTTCTCAAAACTCTTTTACCCTATTTGCAGCCTAAGCTAGCCTGATATATGTGATTGGTGCATAAAGAACAAAGCAGATGTTACGAAAATGGATAATTTGTCTTTTTGTGCAGGAACAACTACCAATCCATTATAAAATGTATTAATTCTAATCCATTCTTTTATAGTGGTGAAATAATTATTTATCAGTGAGAGTAATTTTAACTGGGCATTGTAAGGGTCGATTTAAATTTGTGACCCTGCGGTGAAGTAAGGAGTATACAAATGTTGTACAATTAATATTCAGGTTTATTAATTTAGGTTAGTAATAGTTAGAAGGAATTAAAAGTATTCATTCCAAAAATGCTTACCGTATATCTCCGCGTATAAGGCGCACTTTTTTTCAGGTCGGAAGATCTCGAAAGTCGGGGGTGCGCCCTATACACAGATACAAGAAATTTTGAGCCTCGGAGATACAGTAAACAGGAGGGGCGGCCGGTGCACTGTCAGCCGGGGTTTGGTCAGTGTCCGGCGGGGGTTGGGAGGAGCGGGTGACGGGGCTTCGGCCTCGGCCGCCCGGGCAGCGGCAGCAGCAGCGGACTTCAGTGCTGTGCTTACCTTCTGCCGAACCCAGTCTGCCTGCCTCACTCCCTGCCGCTCTTCCTCTCTCCCTCTCTCCCTCCCTGCCTGCGTGCCTGCCTGCCTCTCTCCCTCTCTCTCTCCCAGGCTGCCGGCCTGCCTCTCTCCCTCTCCCGGGCTGCCGGCCTGCCGCTCTCCCTCCCTCCCTGCCTGCGTGCTTGCCTGCCTCTCTCCCTCTCTCTCTCCCGGGCTGCCTGCCTGCCTCTCTCCCGGGCTGCCTGCCTGCCTCTCTCCCTCTCTGTCTCCCGGGCTGCCGGCCTGCCTCTCTCCCTCTCTCTCTCTCCCGGGCTGCCGGCCTGCCTCTCTCCCTCTCTCTCTCTCTCCCGGGCTGCCTCTCTCTCTCTCTCTCCCGGGCTGCCGGCCTGCCTCTCTCCCTCTCTCTCTCTCTCCCGGGCTGCCGGCCTGCCTCTCTCCCTCTCTCTCTCTCTCTCTCTCTCTCTCCCGGGCTGCCTCTCTCTCTCTCTCTCCCGGGCTGCCGGCCTGCCTCTCTCCCTCTCTCTCTCTCTCTCTCTCTCCTGGGCTGCCTGCCTGCCTCTCTCCCTCTCTCTCTCTCCCAGGCTGCCAGCCTGCCTCTCTCCCTCTCTCTCTCCCGGGCTGCCGGCCTGCCTCTCTCCCTCTCTCTCTCCCGGGCTGCCGGCCTGCCTCTCTCCCTCTCTCTCTCCCTGCCTCCCTCTCTCCCTGCCTGGCTGCCTGCCTCTCTCTCGCCCTACCTACCTGTCTCTCCTCCCTTCTGCCGGCAATATCATTGAAAATGCTTCCGTTTTTTTTCACCAAGAAAAGGTCAAAAACGGGGGGTGCGCCTTATACGCGGGTGCGCCTTATACACGGAGATATACGGTACATCAACTCACAATGAGTTGATGTAAGTTGACCAAAAAAAGGCGTCTGCTGTGAGAGAAAGAGTAGCAAAGTACAATTTTCAACGTCTTGATTAGTCCAAATATAAGTCCATCATAGTCCAAATATAAGTCCAAATATATTTTAATTAAACGGTGTCCAGTTGTTTTTGTATGATTTCCAGTTCGATCTCCAAATATGCAGGTATTATTGTACTTGTAGATTTGCTTCATTCATATTGTTGACCTTCTCTTCTTCGGAGGCTAAAAAACATAGATTCAAGATCCCAAGTTCCAAATTACCATCTTCTTCCTTGAATTGATTGTTCTTTATTCAGTTCATTGGGTGGCCCTTCACCCATTGTCTTTTGCAAGATGGTTCAAAAACAAATGTAACACAGCTCCCTCTCCAGCTGCAGACCATATCTAACACAGCTTCTTCTCCAGCTGCAGACCATATCTCCATGAGAAGATCGCTGACATGTACTGAAAACATTGTGATGTTTATTAATTCAATCCCTTGTCTCCTCTACCAAGTTCGACACAACCAAGTCCTGTCAGGTGCAATTCAATTGGTTACATGTGTCTCAAATCGCCAATATAATTTGAGATATTAATTAACACATTAATTGCAGAATCTTACAGCATGAAATTATTATGCAGTATAAGATAGCTGGACAGTCATTATTTCGGACCCAAGCTGGGGACAGGGAGGGTGAAGGTAAAGGGGGGGATTTGGGGTGACCGATGGGACCGTCGAAGAGGAGGGTTTGAGGCGGGACTTGAAGGAGGCCAGGGCGGGACTTGAAGGAGGCCAGGGAGGGGGTGAGGTGGAGGGACTGCAGGATGGAGTTTCAGAGGTTGGGGGCAGAGTAGCTGAACGCTCACCCACCGCGGGTGGGTCGGGGGACACGGAGCATGCCAGAGCCTGCTGAGAGGAGGGGCTGAGCAGTTTGGCAACAGGTTAGGAGGTTGCAGATATAGGGTAGAGCGTGGCCATAGAGGGCTTTGAGTGTGAGGACCAGGATCTTGAATTGAAATTGATAAATCCTCCCAACATGAAAGGCGCTCTATAAATGTAATTTTTTTTTTTTTTTGGTTGGGACCAAGCACCTCCCGGATTTCAGAGTTTGCCATTACAAGTATTTAGAAACATAGCCCGGCCTAACATTACAAACCTAACCCAGTGTAACTTTACCAATGTTGTTTTATTTACCCAATGTAGTTTTTTGTGTGCTATTTAACATGATTTATGTGTAAAAATATAAAGAAATAAGTGTTATGACAGAAAAATAAAATAATTGTAAATAAATTTTAAATTTCAATGTAATATTTTGAAATCTTGTCGGTGTTAGGGAGATGCCGGTTTTCGGAATGCCAGGTTATCGAAGTTCTACTGTAATAATAATCATTGCATTTGGCATTCGGGCTCAGGATCCGTTATTGTGAAGAGCTCTGGGACGCTGTCTGGTATGAAGGGCGCAATATAAATTGAAGTGTTGTATAGTGCTTTATTAAGTCCTCAAGACCTCTCAAAGGGCGTCACAGAATATACTTCAAAGTAAATTGACTGTATATTTTGTGTGTGAACTGCGGCAGCAAGTGTCCCACAAACATTCGTGGATTGAAATGACCAATTTATTATTTTTTGAAAGAATTATTATCCCCAAAAAAGCAATCTGCCAGTCGACGAACAACTGAGATCCTACTTACTGCAAGGTATACAGTGGCGAATGGAGTAACATTTCGTCCTGCCAGGAATCGAACCCAGATCTCGCTTGTGAGGCGAGTGGTCTAACCACTGAGCTATAGGACCCCCCACCCACCCCCCCCTCTGCACAGGATAGAATATACTGTTACAAATAAAGAATGCTTGGCTAAAATCCAAAGGATCAATTCAGTTGTAAAGTGTTTTGTTTTAATAGGTAAGAGCCGCATTCCTGTTAACACTGGGATTGAAGAGACAGTTGATGCGAAATGGAGGAAGAAATATGAAAGAAGAGAGGCTTTTCTAAATGCTGGCTTCTCTACAGCTGTTGATAAGTAATTGTCTTTTGAACATTTTTCAACCAGATTGCATAGAAAGACTTAAATATAATGTATTTTTTATTGGTGAGTGAAGTTAGGCCCCCATTAAATAAATTAGATCTAAACATTTCACTTTGGGAACGAGGGTTGTCCCCACAGATATTTCCCAATTCCCTCCCCCAAATCTTCTGGACCCCAAACTGTCAAAGGATCCTAACAGACCTGAACCTCACGTCCACCCAAGCAAGTCAAGTGACCAGATAACCTCTCTGGCAGGGGATAGCCCAGCCTGAGCCTAGTGACCAGCTGTTCCGTCTCCACCACATCTTTTCAAGGACAGATCAAACTCCTTAGATCGGACTGCAATACCAGTCTTAACCATCAGAGAGCTGAAAGCATAGACAGGAACTCAGTCCTTCCCATACCTAGTTATTATGGGAAGACTAGACCAAATCTTACGATTTGGTCTAGACAACCAAACAAGCAAATCTCAAAAGATTAACTTTTCCAGCTTTGCTAGCTCAAGGGGTAACTGATTTGAATGGAAACTACACTTGATGTTAGCTGAAAGCGATCAGATCTAATGTAGAGGCAGATAACTCATGTCCACTGGCAGAATTATCATCTGCTACCTACAAGCCATTGGTTATGAGATTTCATCTCTAATATTATTCCTTTACTAGACAACAGAGAAATGAATTGATGTTTGTACCAAATCGCTAAGCAATTCAAGGCTGAAAATAAGATTTCATATTTTACGCTGACACTAATCAACACAGGAGATATGATCAAGGAAAGTTGGCACCACTGAAGGATGACACCTCCAAAAATGCAGCACTCACTGTGGAGAGTTTAGCCTTGATCCCACAACCTTCTCTCACTCCAGAGACGAGAGCCCCCACAACTCTGGCCTTGGTCTCTTTTTGAACCTCTACATGTCACCTCTTGGTGACATCAGCCACAGACATGGAATCAATTTCCACATGTATGCAGATGACACCTAACTCTATCTCTGCCTACACTCTTGATTCCAGGATAACTAGCGTCCTAACAGACTACCTATCAGACATTGTCCTGGATGAGAGGACAGTTGAGAATCAGCAAGACCGAGGTCCTCCTGATTGGCTCATGCCAGTGTCTCCACACTTCAGGCATTGGCAGCATCAGCATCCATGGATGCACAACAACAATAACAAAATTACATTTATAGAGCTCCTTTCATGTCGAGAAGATGTGCCAAGGCGCTGAACAGTTAGGTCGGGACCCGAGCGGGTGTAGGGGGGGGTCAGGGTAGGGGGAAGGAGAGTAGGAAAGTGGGGAGAGTTAGGAGAGGAGCAGAAGGCATGGTCAAAGAGGAAGGTCTTGAGACTGGCCTTAAAAGAGGAAAGAGAGGAAGCGAGGCAAAGAGATTGCTGGATGGAATTCCAGAGTATAGGGGCAGAGAGGCTGAAAGTCCGGCCACCGATGGTACTTCGGTTTGGGGGGGGGACATGGAGCAGGCCAGTGCTTGCTGAACAAAGGAGACAGGCAGACTGATAGGGAGATAGTAGGTCGGAGAGATAAACAGGGGCAAGGCTGTGAATGGCCTTGAAAGTGAGGACGAGGATCTTGAATTTGACTCTCTGGGAGATGAGGAGCCAGTGGAGACGGGCGAAGGTGGGAGTGATATGATTGCTGAGCCTAGTGTGGAAGAGTACACGAGCTGCAGAGTTCTGAATAATCTGTAGCTTGTGAAGGATGGAGCTGGGAAGGCTGACGAGGAGAGAGTTCCTATAGTTGAGCCTAGATGTGATGAAAGCGTGGATGAGTGTTTCAGCAGCATGGGGGGTGAGGTAGTGGCGGAGTCTGGCAATGTTGGGGAGGTGGTGGAATGCTGTAGAATGCTGGAATGCTAGTCATGGTGTGGATTTGGGGGAGGAAGGATAGTTTGTGGTCGAACAAGACGCTCAGATTCCTAACTGGCTTCAAGAGGTGGAGAGTGCAACCTTGAATGCTGATGTTGCCGGCGCATGAGGTGCGGAGGCGCTGACACTAGCCAATCAGGAGGGCCTCCGTCTTGTTGACAGTTGGAGGAAGTTGTCCCTCGTCCAGGACTCAATGTTGGACAGACACGCAGTCAGAACGCCAGTAGTCCTGGAGGGTGGAATTGGAAAGGTAGAGTTGGGTGTCATCCGCATATATGTGGAAATTTACCCCATCTCTGCAGATGATGTCACCGAGGGAGCATGTAGAGGGTGAAGAGCAGGGGGCCAAGGACAGATCCCTGGGGAACGCCGCATGTGACTGTGCAAGTGCTGGAGGAAAAGCCGTTGGAGGAGACAAAGTGAAGGCGGTGTGAGAAGTATGACCGGAACCAATCAAGGACAGAAGGTTGACGAGGGAGGATAGGCAGTGGAGGAGGATTGCGTAGTCTACCGTGTCAAAGACGGTGGATAGATCGAAGAGGCAGAGGGAGCCCTGGTCGCAGATGGTCTGGATGACGTTTGTGAGCTTGACCAGAGCAGTTTCCGTGCTGTGGGCAGTCTGGAAGCCCGATTGGAGGGATTCAAAAAGTGAGTGGGTTGAGAGGAAAGAGCGGAGCTGGGAGGCAACCACTCTTTCGAGGACCTTGGACAGGAAAGGAAGGTTGGAGTTGGGCTGGTAGCTTGAGAGCTGCGACACATTGAGGGAAGGTTTCTTTAGGATGGGTGTGATAATGGCAATTTTGAGGGGTGTGGGAATGGTGCCAGATGAAATGAACAGGTTAATGGTGTCAGCAATTAATACACTACTCGCTAAACCAGTCAGGAACCCAGGCATCTTGTTCAACTGCTCTTTCTCTCCCATATCTGTGCCTTGACCAGATATCTGCATTCCACCCACTCCACAACATTGCTCGACTCTGGCCCTGCCACACCGCCCAGGCCGCCGAAACCCTTACAAGTGCATTTGTCACTTCGAGGATGGATTATGGAAATTCCCTCCTCGTCAGCCCTCCATCTCTTCCTTCCAAAAGTTGTAGATTATCCAAAACTCTGCAGCTCATATCCTCTCCCAAGCTCTGTAACCCCATCACCCCCCCTCATCTGGTACCACTGGCTTTCCAGCCCTCAGAGGATTCAATTCAGAATCCTCATCCTCATTTTCAAGGCCCTTCACGGTCTTGCTCCGTCCTGCCTCTCTGACCGGCTGACCCCTTATCAATCTGTCCGTTCCCTCCATTCAGCATGCTCCATTCCTCCCACCTGACCCGCCATATCATCGGCAGCCAGGCTTTAAGCATCTCTGCCTCCACAATCTGGAACTCCAACCACAATCCCTTTGCATTGCTCCCTCCCTTGCTTCCTTCCAGAACCTTGGGACGTCCTCCCAATGTGAAAGGCACTCTATAAATGGTTCAAGGCTCAACGAAAGACCCTTCCTTTCGACCATGTCTTCAGCCTCCTCCTTGCCCCCCGTTTCCTCCATTCCACCATCGGCGGCTGTGCCTTCAGCCACTACCCCCGAGGAACTGGAACTCCCTTCCTTACTCTCTTCACCTCACCCCATCTCTTCCTAGTTTTAGGTGTCGGCTAAAGACCTTTTCGACCGCTTTCGGTCACCTTTTTCCCCCTCCTTGTGGCTCGGCCTGGGATCTGTTATTGGGAAGTGCTCTGAAACGTTGTCCGGCGTGGAGGGCGCTATATAAATCCGAGTTGTTGTTCTGTACATTTAAGCAAGTACGGGGTTTTCCAATATTTGAGGGGGGTTTTTGTACTTGCAGGCCGTACCGTTGTCTAGGAGATGTTATTCTGGACAATCAAGATCTGTTTGCAGCATACCTTACCTCTGAAGATCAAATAATTTTAAAGGTGATTGTTACTTGGAGTACAGTTAAGTTGATTAGCATATACAGTAGAATGTTTTAGAAATCTTGTTTGCTATGACAGAGTATTAGTATATCAGTAGCCAGATGATTGGATGGCTAATTATCTCATTCTCTGTTAGAACGTTAAGGAGGAATTTGTTTAAACTATTCAATTCATGAACACACAATAATGCAAAACTTTGCTGTCAGCATTAATTGAAGTATGCTTTGAAATAACGTGATGACAACTTGGCACGACTTCACTCATATCTTAACAGAGTAACAGTTGTACAAGACGAAGTACAGAGCTACCTTGGAAGACACAGTAGCTGCCTCAAAGCCAGGAACAACCTTAGATTTTAATTTTCCATTCATTGGGGAATGAACAACAAATACAGAAGTTGTTGTTGACAAAGATATTCTGCCTGGTGCTGGACCTGTTGTGGAACATGAGAATTAACCAATCAGACCAACAACAACAACTTCGATTCATATAGCGTCCTCCACGCCGGACGGCGTCTCAGAGCGCTTCACAGTAGAGAATCCCAGGACCGAGCCAGGGGCAGGGGTAGAAAGGTGACCAAAGGCGCGGTCGAAGAGAAAGTTCTTTAACTGTGATCACGATGACCCCATTTATGACCACTCATAAAGATGCACCAAGTTAGAAAGCACTAAGGCGTGCTGCACTGTTGAGTGCAAGGAACATCAAATACACCCATAGCATACTGATAGTGTTAAACAGTAATTCACTTCATACTGAGCACCCGCTAGTTGTCAACTTATTAATAATATGTTAATGAATGTACAGCATAATATTCTCACCAGTAACAATATTTACTCTTCCCTTAACTACCAGGACTCTAGCTGCTGCACCTAGTTCAGCTCCACCTCAAACACCACGCTTACTACTGAAGGTCCTGCTTCCACTCTGTCCAAATTATAGCCACCGAACAATTACATTTTGTAAACATTTCCCTGGTAATATATCTGAAGATTCAGTATTTCTCAAAAATAACTTTATATTATGCCTGTAAATTATTCACTTTTGTTTCAAGCATACCAAACTTTGACTCATTCATTTGAAAACTAAAGTGTTAGTAGCTGCTTTCTGATTATCTTTTGATGCTTTGCATGAAATCTATCATTGAAAAATATATATCCAATTCTGATTCTTTGTTGCACTAGAACATACTTGAAAATAAATATGGAGAAAAACAATTACAAAGTAGACTTATTCAAGAAAGATCAGAGCAGGTAAGGAATAGATAAAAAGGAGTAAAATTAATGCTTCTCTCAAAGATACTACACCAGAAAAATGAATTCAACATGAAAACTGATATCACAATTTTAAATTAAATAATAAATCTATTTATCAGTTAACTCTAATTTTTTCATTTGTTTAACACTTTAACTTGGTTTTGTTCTTATGTGGAGCATTAACATCAGTATGGACTAATTAACTCGAACACTGTTAAGCTCTCCAAGATGCAAACCCACTTGCAGGATGCAATGTAAATGCAAATTGATGTTGATGAGCTGATGGGTTGTTTCTGTCCTTTGGCATTCTGCGTAATTCCATGTATTACATGGAATGACAAATGCTTTGATCATTATCTTGATAGTCCAGTTGAACATATATATCTTTCCCTTCTTGTTTAACATCGCTAATTGATTTCCCTAGTTATATCCACAAACATTTGCGGAGGTGGGTGGAGGGAGATGAGCGGATTATGGCATGATTGTGGTGTAGAAAGGATAGTTGAAGGTGAACTAAGATGCCAAAATTCTGGACTGGCTCAGTGTGGAGTGGCATCCTGGATAATAATAATAATCCTTGCATTTGATACAATGCCTTATCACGTCTTCGAGACGTCTCAAAGCACTTCACAGAATATAATGCAAAGTGAATTGACTGTATATTCTGTGGGTGAACGGCAGCAGCCAATTGCACAGATAGGTGGATCTTGAAACATTTGTTTACATTTGCAGCCAGTTGTCTATCGCTCTTTTACATAATTCTCTCTTGTTTCTGTCAAGCTTAAAATCTTTCCTGAATCAACTATGTTTAAATTAAAACTCATTCCACTGTTTTCCAATCTAATTCATAATTTCTCAGGATCTCAAAATTGTGGAACTCTAAACCATGAACACCTGAGAAAGAATTGAGTTTTAAATCATAACATTGGCATCATCAAAAAACTTTGTGATTGCTTATCTAATACTCTTTACATCTTGGTAGTGAACTGAATTTGGAGCCTCGAAGGTTCTCGTCTTAAAAAACACAACACACTAGTGCTATTTACTTCTTTCCATTAAATTTGGAAAAATTTCAGATTATGGTATATAAAGACTGGCCAGTTTCACAATAATTACAAAAGATACTACATAAAATATATAAAATAAAATCAGAAAATTGTTTTTATATTCTTACATTTAAGTGAATCGATGAGAAAAAACTGCCTTCTTAATATTTCTATATTTCATTATTTCTAAGTTGCCGATTGAATTTCCAAAGGATTTGTGGAAACAACAGAATGGATTCATCCACATCAAACGGTATTTAAATCAAACCGATTGGATTCGAAATGCAATGAATACAGGGCAGCCTCTTTCACATTGCCTACAAGAAGTGGTAAGAGTACAAAATCATAACAGGCTTAAATTGACATCCAATCCTTGTAAGCCCAAGTACATTTTAATAGAAATTTGTACTTTACCTATAGCATATCAAGCAATTTGGAGCATATTATTCAATTAAGTACTAAGTAGGGAACGGCGATATGGGATTTTTCCGGATATGGTTATATCGGTTGGCTCATACCTGCTTAAACCGATCTATCGAGTTTTTATACTGCGCATGCGCGTGCATTCGAAGTGAGCGTGCATTGATGGCGCGCGCGCTCAGTCGCGGTGCGCGCGCATTGACGGTGCGTGCGCACTGACGATGCGCGCGCAGTCGCGGTGCACGCACATTTCGAAATGCGTGCTCTAGGTCCAGAAAGTTTGTAATGTTGGTGTCAAGGTCTGTTGAATTATACGATGTTGTTTGCTCCCGACCTCCCCCTCTCCGTCTCTCCCTCCTCTCTCTCCTTCTCTCCCTCCTTTCCCCCTCTCCTTCTCTCCCTCCCCCTCCACTCTCCCCCCTCCCACCCTCCCCTCTCTCCTTCCCCTCTCTCCTTCTCTCCCTCCCTCTCTCCCTTCTATCCCTCCTTTCCCCTCTCCTTCTCTCCCTCCCCCTCCACTCTCCCTGTCTCTTCTCCCTCCTTTCCCCCTCTCCTTCTCTCCCTCCCTCTCCTCCTCTCTCCTTCTCTCCCAACTTTCCCCCTCTCCCTCCCTCCCCTCTCTCCTTCTCTCCCTCCTTTCTCCCTCTCCTTCTCTCCCTCCCTCCCTCCCTCCCTCCCTCCCTCCCTCCCTCCCTCCCTCCCTCCCTCTCCTCTCTTCCTCTCTCCTTCTCTCCCTCCTGTCCCCTCGCTCCTTCTCTCCCTCCTTTCACCCTCTCATTCTCTCCCTCCTTCTTCTCTCTTCCTCTCTCCTCTCCCAACTTTCCCCCTCTTCTTCTCTCCCTCCCCTCTCTCCCTCCCTCCTTTCCCCTCGCTCCTTCTCTCCCTCCTTTCCCCCTCTCATTCTCTCCCTCCCTTTCCTCTCTTCCTTTCTCCTTCTCTCCCAACTTTCCCCCTCTCCTTCTCTCAAAATAGAACACACACACACCAAAAACAAAATCTAGAGATTTATTCTCCTCCATTTCTTGCTTGAAACTAGCATGTAATGTCCACGTGTAAATGAGATCTATTACAATAGAAAAGAGAGAGACAGACAGTCTGACTGTTAGAGTTAGAAGCCAGATTATCACTGCTGTGTGTGTCTGACTAGACACACACATAGAGGCATTGATAGTTTGGCTTCTAACTCTCTCACACACAAAAATAACACTTACAGCCACAAAATGCCACTTATTTTTATGTAGTCTGAAGTCTGAATCAATGTCCTTCGCTATTGGCAAGCTCTCCTTTGCTATGCAAAAAGTGACAGCGTTCGTGATACTTTGCCACTTTTTGTCCCCTCTCTGGTACAATGTTCTCCTCTTAAATAAAGCAGGAATTGTTTGAGCTGCACTGGCCCCACTACCTGTCGCTTTCTCCGAAGCGCTGGTTCGACTTCGTTCTGTTGTCGACAATGATTTCGCTCTGAGGGCAGCGTGCTGGGCGGGGTGGTGCTGCTTAATGTGATGTCGCAGGCTGCTCGTGCTCGAATCAGATGTCTTAACCAAGACCTTGTACATCTATACACACCATTACTGACTGCATTGGTTTCAAAGTAGTCCCACACGGGGCTTCTTTTCCCCATGATGAGAAAGGTAAATTTTCAAACTACAATTTTCAGCGATGCGACTTTGTTAAGACGCCACGACTCACGTCGAGTATACACAGTAAAGTGTGCGTGCGCATCGGATGTGGGCGCCCGTTAATTGTGCGCGCGCACCGAATGTACGCGCATTCCATGCTCTAGATCTAGGAGGTTGCAATGCCGGCGACAAGGTAAGCTGGAAAAGATCGCATTACACTGATAATACCAACAATATTGATATATTGCCAGGAACGATATTAAAAATATATCGATGTATATTTTTAAAATCGAATCCCTCGATATAACAGGTTTTTTAGAATTACCATATCGGCACACCGATGTGAAAATCACATCGGGTTTAATCGAAAAACCGATTAATCGCCGTTCCCTAGTACTAAGGTACAATCATTTTATGAAAAGATTATTCTGGAGTAACATTTGCTTTGTCTTTTGGTAGCAATTGAACCGTCAATTAACCATATGACTAAGTTTCAGAGAGAGCTTAGGTAGGTTACTTCAATGTTGAGAAATGTTTGGTATGTTTTTTTTTGGAAAAAACCAAAGATGAGAATTACAGTCTAGTCATGATATAGTAATACAGTAAAAGCCCGTTTATCCGGCACCTGCGAGACCTGGCCAATGCCGGTTAAAGCGTCTGCCGGATATTTGGGCGGCCTGCGGACGAAAATCCACCACAAAACATTTTAAGTTCTTTTATCGCACACCATACACATCAAACTAAATAATAACAGATAATAACAGAATATTGTATTGGTACTTATTGTTAAAACTACTCTCGCACGCTTTTCACAACAACAACAACAACAATTTACATTTATATAGCGCCTTTCACGTCGGGAGGACGTCCCAAGGCGCTAAACAAGAGGTGTGTGACCCGAGCTGGGAGGGGAGTGTTTGGGAAGGGGTGAAACACGAAGGGGAGGTAAAAGAGTTTGGGGTGGAACAAAAGGCACGATCGAAGAGGAAAGTCTTCAAATCGGCCTTGAAAGAGGAAAGGGAAGAGGCGAAACGGAGGGATTGAGGGATGGCATTCCATAAGGTGGGAGCGGAAAAACTGAAGGCCCGGCCTCCGATGGTGGGGCGGTTCGGGCGGGGGGCTTGGAGCAGGCCAAGTCCTGTTGAACGGAGGGTGCGGGTGGGCGTGTAGGGGGAGAGTAGATCGGCTAGGTAGGATGGGGCAAGGCCATGTAAGGCCTTGTAGGTGAGGACGAGGATCTTAAATTCGATCCTCTGGAGGATGGGGAGCCAGTGGAGACGGGCGAGGGTGGGGGTTATGTGGTCACGGAGGCGGGTGCGGGATAGTACACGGGCTGCAGAGTTTTGGATGGCCTGCAGCCTATGAATGGAGGAACTGGGGAGGCCGACTAGGAGAGAATTTCCGTAATCCAGCCGTGAGGTGATGTACGCGTGCACGAGTGTTTCGGCAGTGCGGGGGGTAAGATAGTTGCGGAGCCTGGCAATGTTGCGCAGATGGAAATAGGCGGTGCCGGTCAAGGCGTGGATGTGGGGGAGGAAGGAAAGTTTTTGATCGAACATGATGCCGAGGTTCCTGACTGGCTTTGTGAGGTGGAGAGTGCAGCCTTGGATGTTGAGGCTGGCAGCGCCCGATGTGCGGAGGCGCTGGCTTGAGCCAATCAGGAGGGCCTCGGTCTTACTCACATTCAATTGCAAAAAGTTGTCCCTCGTCCACGATTCGATGTCGGACAGACATGCTGTCAGAACATCGATCGTCTGGGGGTTGAGGGATGAGGCAGAAAGGTACAACTGGGTGTCATCTGCATACATGTGGAAATTTACCCCATGTCTGCGGATGACGTCGCCCAGGGGGAGCGTGTAAAGGGTGAAAAGAAGGGGACCGAGGACAGAGCCCTGAGGGACGCCGTGGGAAACTGTGCGGGGGTTTGAAGAAAAGCCATTGGAAGAAACAAAATGTAAATGATGGGTCAAATAAGAGTGGAACCAGTCAAGGACTGTGCCTTGAAGGTTGAGGTGGGAGGAAAGACGTTGAAGGAGGATGGTGTGATCGACTGTGTCGAACGCAGCAGACAGGTCAAGGAGGACGAGGAGGCAGAGGGATCCCTGGTCACAGGCGGTTAGGATGTCATTTGTGACCTTGACCAGGGCAGTTTCTGTGCTGTGGATAGGGCGGAAACCTGATTGGAGGGGTTCAAAAAGTGAATGAGTTGAAAGGAAAGAGCGGAGCTGGGAGGCAACCACTCTTTCAAGGACCTTGGATAGAAACGGGAGGTTGGAGATGGGTCGATAACTTGATGGTTGCGTCGCATCAAGGGAGGGTTTCTTCAGGATAGGGGTGATGGTGGCTGTTTTAAGGGAGGTAGGGACGGTTCCTGAGGACAGGGAAAGGTTAATGGTGTCAGAAATGAGTGGGGCTAACAAATGGAGCTGGGTGCGGAGGAGTGGGGTGGGGATGGGGTCCAATGAGCACGTGGTGGGTTTCATGGAGGTGATTGTTTTTGTGATTGAAAGCGGGGTGGTGGGGTTGAAAGTGTGAAATGGGGGGTGAGTAGGGGTTGAGGTAGCTGATGAGGGCGCTGAGGTGGAGGACTGGTGGGGGGAGGAAACCACAGAGCGGATTTTCACAATTTTGGATTTGAGGAAATCCAGCATCTCCTCACAACGAACGTTTGAGGAGAGGATCTGCGAGGTGAGGCGGAGGGGGCGGAGGAGCTGGTTGGTGGTGGAGAAGAGGAGGCGGTGGTTGTCCTTCGCTTCCAGGATTATCCTGGAGTAGAAGGCTGATTTGGCGGTGGCTAGGGCGGAGCGGTAAAATTTGATGCGGTCCAGCCAGATTTGCCGGTGGACCGTGAGGCCAGATTTGAGCCAGGTGCGTTCAACTGCTCTCACTTGGCTTTTGAGGAAACGGAGGTGAGATGTGTACCACGGTGATGATCGGGAATGGGAGACGGTTTTGGAGGTGAGGGGGGCCAGGGTGTCAAGGGTAGTGGAGAGGGTGTTGTGGAGGGCGGTGGAGGCGGAGGATGGGTCGGTACAAAAAGAATGCCATTGTGGGAGGAGGTCGGAGGTTTCTAGGGCAGAGGTGAAAGTTTGAGGGGGAATCTTCTTCCAGGGCTGGTAGAAGATGGTGGTGGGTTTGGAAGTGGAGGGGGGAGGGATAGAGGTGTTGCAGGAAATGAAAAAATGGTCAGAAATGGCCTTGTCTGTGATGGTGACGCCAGAGACGTTGAGGCCTCGGGTGATCACCAGATCGAGAGGATGGCACCTTTACTGATTGAGGTTTACAGTCCAGCAATTCTTTTTTAAATGGAGGACGCCAAGTGTCCGAAAAAAACGGCAGTGCGATTTTAAAGTTGCGCAACTTTACTATTGGCAAACCGATAACCCTAGACTCTACTGGTGGTAAACCAAAATACTGCACCTGCGCGACAATATGGGTTATCGGCTAGTGTTATCAGCTTGCCGCTAGTATGGCTGTAAAGTCGCGCTCCGTTTTTTTCACCCGCTTGGCGTGCTCCATTTTTAAAAATCGCTGGACTATAAACCTCAACCGCAGCATCATGGCTTCAAGCGCAGCATCTACCAGCAAAGGTGAGAAGCACAAGAGTAGTTTTAACAATAAGTACCAATACAATATTCTGTTATTATTTATGCATTTACAAATGCTCCACCACTATTGTTCCGGATAAGTTCCCATTTTGTCTTGTTTTACCAGTGGGTTTCCCATTTCTTCTTCTTTTTCCACATGATTTTCCATTTCTTCTTTCTCCTCTAGATTTCCCATTTCTTCTTCTTTATCCTTTGAATTTCGCTTTCTTCTTGTCTTTTCACTGTACTTCCCATTTTGTCTTGTTTTTCCACTGGATTTCCCATTTCTTCTTGTTTGTGAAATTCCTTTTAGAAAAGTTAAACAGTACAACGGTAGTGTGGGCTTTAATTATCCAGGCTTTAAAGTGATACATAAGCCAGGAAATAATGTTAAATTTCTATGAGTCATCAGCTGGGCTATATTTGCAGTGCAGTATTTTATAAATGGCTGGCTACCCCATTTGAAAAGGGTCATCAGCATCATGGAAAGAGTATAGTAGGGTCCGTCGATATGGAAATTTTCTGATTTACATATATCAATGGGCTCATATCGAGATATACCGAAATATCAATATTTTTGGGTTGTTGTACTGCGCAAGCGCGCGCATTCGGGTGCGCGCTCATTCGAGGCCTATCATGAGGTAAATATCTTTCTCTCTCTGTGTCTCTCACACTCACTCTCTCCATCTCTGCGTTTTTCTCTCTGTGTCTCTCTCCTCTCTCACATCCCCCCCATCTCTATCTATCTGTATATTATCACATCCACCCCGTCTCTCCCCACCCCCCCCGCCGCCGTTCCTCTCTCGTCCCACCCCCCCACCGCTGTCCCCGCCCCCCCCGCCGTCTCTCTCCCCCCCAATCCCCAGCCGTCTCTCTCCCCGCCCCCCCCACCCGCCCCAGCCGTCTCTCTCCCCCTCTCCCCCCCGCCGTCTCTCTCTCTCCCTCCCCCCCCCCCCAGCCGTCTCTCTCTCCCTCCCCCCCCCCCCCAGCCGTCTCTCTCCCTCTCCCCCCACCCAGCCGTCTCTCTCCCCCCACCCAGCCGTCTCTCTCCCCCTCACCCCACCCCCAGCCGTCTCTCTCTCCCTCCCCCCCCCCCCAGCCGTCTCTCTCCCTCTCCCCCCACCCAGCCGTCTCTCTCCCCCTCACCCCACCCCCAGCCGTCTCTCTCCTCATCCCCCCCCTCCCCCCACCCCTTGCATACCTGTATATTGTATTCGAGGACTATGAATACAATATGGCGGCTTTGCACCTCGGTCTGTGCATTGTGTATAGAGATGAGCATTCTGGGTCTTGTAGTTCAGTGTGCGCGCATTCCGATTTTCGATATATCGATATTTTCGAAATGCCTATATCGGCGTATCGATATGAAAATGATATCGGTTTTAGCGATATATCGATATTCTCGTACTGCGCATGCGCACACGTTGCGAGGTGTGCACGCATTCGGAGGTGCGCGCGCATTCGGGGCCTATCTCCTCAGGAGGTAGATATCTCTCTCTCTGTGTCTCTCACACTCACTCTCTCCATCTCTGTGTTTTTCTCTCTGTGTCTCTCTCCTCTCTCATACCACCCCCATCTCTCTCTCTCCCTCTCTGTCTGTCTGTCTGTCTGTCTCTGTATATTATCACATCCACCCCCCCGCCATCTCTCCCACCCCCCCCTCCCGCCATCTCTCGGCCCCCCCCCCCCCACCCCTTGCATACCTGTATATTGTATTCGAGGACTATGAATACAATATGGCGGCTTGCACCTCAGTCTGTGCATTGTGTATAGAGGTAAGCATTCTGGGTCTTGTAGTTCAGTGCACGCGCATTCCGATTTTTTTCGATTTATCAACTTTTTCAATATATCGATATTTTTGAAATGTCTATATCGGCGTATCAATATGAAAATTATATCGGATATAACCGATATATCGATATATCGATATATCGCCGGACCCTACATTTTATGAATAGTGGAGGAAGGGAGACCGGCGAGGAGGGCATTGGAGTAGTCCAGCCAAGAGGTGACAAAGGCGTGGACCAGTGATTCAGCAGCTTTTAATAAAAATAATAATAATAATCCTTGCATTTGATCCAGCGCTTTTCACGTCTTCTAGACATCTCAAAGAGCTTCCCAGACTATCCAGAACTAGCTTTAGTGGATATGATATGGATATGAGCTTTAGTGGATAGTCTTAAATGGCCTAATGGAATACTATCCTGTAATTGCCATGATTCTCTGAAATAATTAATTGATTTTTTTTTTCCATTTTAGTGAAGTCTGTAGGAAATTATTGATGTACATAACAATTTGCTAAGAGAAACCATTCTGCCTATAAATCTGTGCTGTAATTGATATCAAAACACCAAAAGTGGGTTCCAATTTTCAGGATATGGGATTTGTTAATAATGAATATATGAACATAATGAGTAGGAGGAGTAGGTCATTTGGCCGCTCGAGCCAGCCCCGCCATTTAATAAGATCATGGCTGATCTTCTATCATAATTCCATTTACACACCCTAGCCCTTTAATCGCTTTAGCTTTTTTGGAAAAAAAAACTATGGATCTCAGTCATGAGTATGTTCAATGACTCAGTATCTACAGCCTTTGAGGGGGGGGGGGGGGGGGGGGGGTAGAGAATTCCATAAACTCACTACCCTCTGAGTAAAAGGCTGACATTTAATCCTGAGACTATGACCCCTAGTTTCAGATTCTCCAACCAAGGGAAACAGCCCCACAACATCTATCCCGTCAAGGCCCTTAAGAATCTTATAGGTTTCTGTAAGATCACCTCTAATTTTTCTATATTCTAGAGAATACAGGCCTAGTTTACTCACCCTCTTCTCGTAGGTCAAACCCCTGATACTAGGAACCAACCTAGTGAATCTACGTTGCAGCCCTCCCCACCCCACCGGACAAATATATCCTTTTTGAGTTGCAATTGCTTTACGGTAGTGGAACAGGAAGTACAGTATCCCAACCTGTGGATACTCTGCTTCAGAAGTAAATGATGTGCAGCCTTAAGGTATATGGAGCCTTATGGTACCAGGAATGAGGGACTTCAGCTACGAGGAAAGGCTAGATAGGCTAGGCTTATTCTCTCTAGAACAAAGAAGATTGAGAGGAGACCTGATAGAGGTTTTTAAGATTATGAGAGGTTTCGACAGGGTGAATAGGGAAAGACTGTTTCCACTGGTGGGCGAATCAGTGACTCGTGGTCACAGATTTAAAATAGTTTCAAAACAAAGGAGAGGGGTGCTGAGGAGAATTTTTTTCACTCAGCGGTTTGTTCGAATCTGGAATGCATTGCCTGAAAAGGTGATGGAGGCAGATTCCATAAGAGCTTTTAAAAGGGAACTAGATCTTTATTTAGGAAGAGCAGGTCTGTTAGGTTATGGGGAGAAAGTTGGGCAGTGGGATTAAGTTGCTCTGTTCAAAGAGCCGGCACAGACTAGATGGGCCGAATGGTCTTCTTTTGTGCCGTATAATTCTATAATTCTATGATATGGAGAAAATATTGGAAAGTAGGATCAATAAGACAGATGAGGTTTTAGAAATAACAGTAAAAGTATCACATCATGTATTGAATTAACCGTTTAAATAATAAACAAGGCAAAAGGAAATTATCAGCTATTTTACCAAATCAGTTGAGTTCAGATTCCCAGACTTCATACTCAAATTCTATATTCGCTGGTCAGGCCACACCGTTGAATATTACTTATAGTTATGCTAACTGCAACATAAGTGGAATGCATGCTGGCCCTTAAAGGGAATTCAGAGGAAAATGGAAATTATAAATACATTAGATGTACATTACACAAACTCTTTCAATATTATTAGTGATCAGTTTTGCAATGTAATGTTTTCATATTTTACAGGACCATGTTTTTTCAGCTTCCAGAAAGCTGGCTAGCTTCAGAGTTTTGCCTGTAGTTCAAAGCAAAGTTAATTATAGTAAGTATAACTTTCAAAGTATTCTTTGATCATTCTGTGTAGCACAACACTAGAAATGAACCCTTAGACACTGTAAAATGGGAATTAAGAAACAAATTCTCACAATCCTCAGTATTATATATAGCATATGTTGGAATGTGCTATAAGAGAGCGCATTCCAACCTATGCTATATATAATACTGAGGATTCATAAAATACCGCAGTGCATTGAAGTGACCAGGATATCATGAATTGTGAAAACTAGTATATTGGTTAGAGCACTACAGTAATTATAATCCTTGCATTTGATATAGCACCTTATCACTTCTTTGAGACATTTGATAGTACCTCACAGAATATACTGTAAAGTGAATTGAGTATATTTTATGGGCAAAATGCAGCAGACAATTGCGCACAGCGGTGTATCTGAGCCCCTAAAGTATTACATTCTTGAAATACACTCAACCTATGTTTGCCAATCAGTACAGATCCATTGATGATCGACTGCTAATTTTTAAAAATTACATTGGTTGCACCACTGCCTCATACCATCATATAAGCATTAAGTGCCTGATGTACAGGGTTTAAACATTGTGTTAGATGCACTTGCACTGTTGTGGCTACTGACAGCTTGTACAAGCATCATGTGAGTGTTTGTCAAACCTGCCTCAGCAAGAAGGTAATAATTGAAAAAATGTGAGTGGTAATCAACCTACTCCAACCCATCAAGAACTAATTCCACTTCCAATCTGTCCAGCCATGCTACTGATTCTTCATCATTCCAAAGCATTCCTAGCATGCTTGGAGTCAACCGAAGTGATGGCTCAGCCTGGATCATTTGATAGTGTTCTTGCCTCTTGAGTCGTAAGTTTGTGGGTTCAAGCCCACGTCACGAACACATAGTCTAGTCCCAAATAAAATTGATCGTTCACTTCATGGTTGTTTATGGATTATTGCTATGCACAAATGGGCTGCTGCCTGTGCCTACAAATGCATTATCACTAAACATTACAGTATATCCTATGAGTCATCCTCGTGACATGAAAGACACTATATTGAATATAACTTTTAGGGTTATGATTTGAATTAATGATTTGTGATAACAAATCTTAAGAGTAATATTTCACATTCTCAGTGGCTAATGCCACCGCAAATAAAAAAAAATTCCCGTACATTTTCTTTCCTTCCAATGCATCATCTTAAACTGAATTAAGAATACTTAAGACTTCTCTTAGTAATAATTCTCCATTTTTTTTAAATAGTTGCAGCCCGTGCAAAATGGAAAAAATTAGTTTATGCAACTACCATATTAGGAAGAAAGAAACAAGAAAATATTCTCTTACTTGGAGATATACCTAACGATCTTGAGGATGAGGAAACAATAAAGTATGGAAATGTTATTCAAATATGATTTTATTTTGATCAGCCGAGTATCTGACAAACGCAGAAATCCATCACTATGTTTAAGAGTATCTAAACCATTATTATTTCATTAGTTACTTTCTTTCAGTTCTATGTAAATGTGATATTTTAGCTTGCTATCCATCCATCCATCCATTAATTAAATTATATATAGAACATATAGAATATAGTATATTATAAATATCCTCTTTGTGATATTATTTGGTATGCATAGGCCTTTAGCTTGCCTATTATCTCTTTATTTGTGTTATTATTTGGTATGCAAAAGCACTATATGATGTAAGAAATATCATTGATGATAATGATAACATTAGACATGGCATGCTTCGTAAAGGAGGGTCTTGAGTTGGGCCTTTAGCAACAACAAAATTACATTTATAGAGCGCTTTTCATGTCGGGAGGACGTCCCTTTAAGGAGGCAAGGGTGGGAGAAAGGCGAGGGGATTGTGGAATAGAGTTCCAAAGGGTGGGGGTGGAGAGGCTGAAAACCCAATCGCCGATGGGTGGGAGACATGGAACAGGCCAAAGCTGTGAAGGGCCTTGAAAGTGAGGAAAAGGAACTTGAATTCTATCCTCTTGAGGGATAGGGAGCCAGTAGCTCTGTGCGAGACTGGAGGTGAAGGGGTCAGGGAGCCTGGTGCGGGAGGGACACAAGCTGCAGAGTTTTGGATGATCTGCAGTTCGTGAAAGGAATAGTTGAGGAGGCTGACAAGAAGGGAGTTTCCATAGTCGAGCCTTGAGATGACAAATGCATGCATAAGTGTTTGGGCTGCCTGAGGTGGCGACATTCGCCCACAAAATACCATTCTATAGTACAGTTAACCCTCGGCAAACCCTCGGGGGTTATGTTCCTGGAAAACTGCGCACTCAGTAAAATCGAGTTCAGTAAGCTTAACAAATTATGGGAAAAGAGGGGTATGGGGAATCCAGCCACAGGCTACCCACCTCAAGTCTCCAGGCACATCCACACCTGACCAATGCAAGGTACATACTGAGGAGGGCTACAGCCGGCTGGCCTGCTCTCCCTGCTCTCTTCGCTCTCCCCGCTTTCATAACAGTCAGAGGCCGAGGAATCATCGGCCTCAAACTCCATCGTAATGGATGCTTGGGGAGAGGCAGAAGTGGATGGCCGAGAAGATGCAGCAGCAGGTATGTTTTCAGTGGATGACTGCTGAGACAAACTGGCAGGTTGAAAGAAGGAAGTGATTTTCCATTGTTTTGACTTGACTTCCCAAGTGTGCATTGCATGGGGCCGGTGTCCTCGCAAGTGTGCATGCGCGCGAGGCCAGCCAGCGCGTAGACGTGAGTTTTACTTGTGTTATGCAAAAAAGTGACGCATTTTTTTCTTCGCATATAGTTGAATTCGCAATCGAGAAAGTCATGTTCAGTGAGGGTTAACTGTATATCCTATGAAGGGCTTTGAAACTGATGTGATAACGCATTTTATCAAATGCAAAAATAACTTTTTATAGACGTTTACATTTGTTCATGCTGTAAGTTGTAAATATGAGGAATTTTAATATTGTTTTCAATTTTGTTGAGAGCTTTATCTTGTACTCACCTTGGTCTTTGCTAATGTCATATTAATCTAATAATCCTGTTTTTTAGTTGTAGTTATGCTACAGTGGAGCCCTATGGAATGATAATTCACCCATTGGTCCTCTCAAATAGTGTGTGGCCTGGAGAGAGAAAAAAATATGTCTGCATTAAAAAAGTTAAAAGTTCCATTATTTACAGTGGATAGATTCAAAATGTTCCAGACTAATTTGTATAATTGTATAATGGAATGTTTTATGCTGTTTCATAAAGGAGAATACAGGCCAGAAAGAGGGAGCATTTTATTGAAAAACTGAAAGTCATTTACAGTATATTTTGCGGGCTTCTGAATATGAGATGCAGAGATCTCAAACGTTCTGTAAGTCCATAAATTCTGTGTGTGATATTCATCAATTGCAGAAAGATTAGCATGAAAATCAACCATTTAATTGAATATAGTAATTATCATACCAAGTGTATTTATGTATTAGTGTTATAAACTTAAAGGAATATTGAATTGCCAACAATTGGCATATATCCAGTCTCAGCTGGGGCTGCTTTTGTTTTCGTCAAGCCAGGTGTCTGATGCATGCGGAAACCCATCACAATGCTTCAATGTATCCAAACCAGTGTTTGGAATAGAATGCACACTTGCAGAATGCACTGAATTCCTAATTCCAGAGAAATATTAGGTATAAGCTGGAGAGATTTGAGGCTTGGGGATCCAAGTGTGCATTCAGGTTTTGCTGGTTTAACAAGCTTCATTGTCTGATAAGCTTTCTACTGCTTATCCAGCTAGGCCCACCCTACCATTTGGCACTACAGATCTACAGATCTGCTTGGCTCAGGAACAAGACTATTGAGAACATCACATAGGATTAATTTGATTTCAACATGTTACCTTGGATCAGCTAAACTTCAAGGAGACCTTGCTCACCACCTTTTAATCTCAAATACTGGAAAATTCCATATAAAAGTTTTTACATCATTTCAAGTTATTCTAACTTGTTTTCTATTAGCTAAATGTGTAAACATCATATTCAAATTGCACATTATAATTAAATTACAAAATATGTTCAAATCTACACATATCCACATTGCTATTGAGAGACTAATTTACAGCTAATTAACTAAATAATAATATCAAATAATAATATATAATAGCCAACATGGCATCAGAGGTGTAGATTCATTAACTAACTTTTGAGAATATTGGCATCACAATTGATGGAGCATCTCTATACTATACAGTAGCTATTAAGATAAATGCATAAAAGGAAGTTAAATAGGAGTCACACACTTTCCACGGATCAGATCACATTAAATAGACTAATTTTTAAGACATGACAATTTAAAAATATATATCTAATAGTTTAGAATGGACTGGTTGCACTACAGCAAAAGTAAAGCAAATCCTTAAGTAAATTTCTGCCACATACTAAAAGGTCAAACACATGACAGATGAGGGTTAATGCAGTGAAGTTCGAGGTGATGTACAGGTACTTTGGGAGGAAAAATGAGGAGAGGCAATATACAATAAATGGTACAGTTTTAAATGGGATACAGGAGAAATGGAACCCGGGGGTTCACATCCCAGGTGAACAGGTTAGGTTGATAGGGCTTTTCTTTTTTTTTAAAAAAAGCATATGGGATCCTTGGTTTTATAAATAGAGGCATATAGTACAAAAACGAGGAAGTTCTGTAGGCCTCAGCTGGAGTATTGTGTCCAATTCTGGGCAATACATTTAAGGAAGGATATCAATGCCTTGGAGAGGGTGTGGAAGACATTTATCAGAATGGTAACGGATGAGGGATTTTAGGTATGTGGAAAGACTAGAGAAACTAGGATTGTTTTCCTTGGAGCAGAGAAGATTAAGGGGAGATTCAGTAGAAGTGTTCAAAGTTCCAAGGGGTTTTGATAGAGTAGATAGGGAGAAAGTAGGCTGTGGGTCAGTAACCAGGGTACATAGATTTAAGATAATTGGCAAAAGAACCAGAGGAGAGATGAGGATAGTTTGTTTACCCAGAGAGTTGTAATGGTCTGAAATGCGGTGCTTGAAAGGGTGGTAGAAACAAATTAAATGACAAATTTAAAAATGGAATTAGATAGGTAGTTAAAGGAAAAAAACTGCAGCAGTATGGAGAAAGAGCTAGGGGAAGACTGATTGAGTAGCTCTTCCAAAGAGATGCACAGGCACGACAGGCTGAATGACCTCCTTCTATCTTGTAATATTCTAGGATTCTATGAATTGTGGAAAATTCTTCCATTCAATTTTAATTTGGAAGGCAAGCTAATTTTATTAATTGCAAAAACTGACTTCCAAATTGGAAGAATTTTTCAGAAATCTGCATCATCTTAACGTTTTAGCTAGTCTTAAAAGTAAAGGCTAGATGGAGTTACAGTACCCAATTGGCTCATTTGTCTGCCCTGCAGTTTCTTTAATAGTATGGTATTGTACTCTCTTGTAACTGACTTTCTTGAATTAAGTCTGCGCGCTACCTCATTAATATACTTGATTTACTTTTTCTAAACAATTAATTATTAAAGTTAGACCTACAAGGGGAAAAAATAATTTACAACAGGGATTCCAGGAACCAATACTAAAGCACTTTGCACCTGAATTACATTGATTGCAGAATACTTTGCCAGAAAAATGTGAATATTGTGCTACTAGAATTGTTGAATTATTCATATCAAATTTGCATTGATAAAACATATCTTTCAATTAGACACCATTGCCCAGTGATTATATACAATATCTAATGAAAGATCTTCAAACTGATAAGAATGTGAGTCCTCTCAGACCCTTACAAAAAGAAAGGTGAGAACAAATTTTGTGTGAAGTTTGATTGTGTGTGTTGAAGAAAATTACTACATTAAAATTGCTTATCACGAAAGCAGCTACATTGTTAGAATAAATGTTTTTTTCAGTAACCTGCACATCAAATGGACTGTTAGATCTGCTCTGCTAAAGAAATGTACCTCCTTGTAGGAAATGTAACTTCATGCTATTGTATAATAATAATAATAATAATAATAATCCTAATACAGTAAAAGCTTGTTTATCCGGCACCCTTGAGACCTGACCGGTGCCGGTTGATTAAATATGCCGGATATTCGAGCGGCAAGTTGCCGAAAATCCTACACAAAAAATTTACTTTATTTTAAAACATACCATATTAATCATAGACTAAATAATAACAGAATATTGTATGGATACTTACGAATAAAGCATTCCAGCACACTCGGTAAAATGATCGGTAAAATAAAAATTCCAGCATTTGCTAAGTTTAATAAGTGAGCATGCGCACACATTGCACACATGCGCAAAGTGAACATACTCGTGAGTGTCCAGGATAGCTCCGGTATGAGATCCATTTGCTGGAATGGTGAATTGTATTGGGAGCGCCGTGGGATGTCCTCCCGACATGAAAGGCCCTCTAGAAATGTAATTTTGTTGGGAGATACTGGTTGATTGAGCGTTCCGGTTGGTTGGGTGTCGGATAAACAAGCTTTTACTGTATTTGCCTTTCACATCAGAGGATGTCTCAAAGCAGTTCACATGATTTGTCGTAAAGTGCAGTGACTGTATTCTATTTTGTGAATTATGAATTCAAAGTCCCAAAGTGGGTAGAGTATAAAACCCACAGTCTTCATCACTCAGAGCATTGTGGTATTCTTAACGTCCACCTAAGCAGGCAGGTGTATTTTGTTTTAAAATCTAATTTAAGCATAACACCTCTGATAATGCAAAGCACCCCATATTGCACATGAGCTTGAGTTCCAAAATTGGTTTTGAACATGCAAGCTTCTGACTTGGAAGCGAGAGTACTACAAACTGAATCCAGGAGACATCTAGGTTGCAACCAAATCAATTAATTCTGCAAGTTTTTGCTTCTGATCTGAAAAGCAGTAGCTAAGGAAAACTTTATGTTTTGTGTGTTTAATTTCCAAAGCATTCTGTAGAAGCATTTTTAAAACTTTGAAAGTAGATTGCAAAGTTAATGTTTATATACTTTTTTAATTACTATAGTGCTCGTTCGACTCTGAGGAAATGTTATCCATCAATCATACTAACACCAGAAGATATGCATAATTCAGAGTATATATGGAAATCTTTTGTTCACAGTGAAATCCGACCACCGAATTCAGGTACTTGAGCTAAAACTCTGTCATCTAAGAAAAAAAAAATTCCTTGATTTAACAGCTCATTCGAAGGAGGAAACCTCTGAAAATCCAGCTCTTTATTGTAGTATCAGGCCAGATTGTGAGTTTGGGATTTAACTTGGTGCTTGAAACCTTCTCACCATTCTTTCTTTGAAAGACAGGAATTCAGTATAGTGAAGTGTGCATGCTTGAAAATACAAATACAGTATATAGATGTGAATATATTCTACATAGAAAACCACAGGATTAACAAAAGATTTAATAATCATAACTCGTTGAAAACTAGATACCTTGTAGTTGGTGCAGAAAGTAATTCAACTAGGTTCTGGTGCCCAAACTAACAGAAGGGAAAGTTGCTTATCTTAATTATGGTTCTTGCCACAGAAAGGCCCTAAATGTATATACCGGTACTGTACTTCCCCAATAGTGTACACACTACCCATCCCCACCAAAACCCAGTTGTAAAATGATGAGGCCAATTTAAAATAAAATATTGTTCAGGCATCTGATAAGTGCTAGTTCCTAGTGCTAGTATTCCTCATATCTTCACCAGCAAATATTCCACAACCTGTAATAACCAATGTCCCATGTTAACCCTTTCATCACTTCTTAATTCTTTCATCCTCCATGTGGAGTCCTGCAGCTCAGTGGTTAGAGTACTCACCTCGCAAGCAAGGGACCTGGGTTCAATTACTGGCAGGGCAAAACCTTGGGCAAGTTTTGTTTCTCTATATGTCTGATAATCCCTCAATGAAATAAATTAACAATTTGGTCATTAGATCCACGACTGTTCATGGGACACTGGTGTGCACAATTAACTGTTGGTTTCTCCCACAAATGTACAATCAATTCACTTGACAGTACATTCTGTAAAGCTCTGTAAGACATCTAGAAGACGCTATATCAAATACAAGGATTATATTATTATTATTAAATCTTTCACCTTGATAGCACTGTGCCACCAATCTTACACCAGTCATTGAATGGACAATATCCAGTCTCTATTTTACAGCAAAACTCTCGAACCTTCAGATGAGATGTTTAACTGAGGTGTCTGCCTGTTCAGGTGAACGTTAAAGATCCCATGATGCTATCCAAAAAGAGAAGGAAGTTTCTCCTGGTGGTTGTCCTGGCCAACAATCCCCCAAATAAAATTGATCATTAATTTCATGGCTGTTTGTGGGACATTGCTCTGTGCAATTGTGCTGCCTTGTTTGCATACAAATATATTGTCACTTCATTTTACAGTAAATAATCCTGCGCAGTGTTTGAGATGGCATTCCTCTGTGATGAGATGCTATACCAAATACAAGGATTATTATTCTTATAATAAAAATAATCTTCACATTTGATATATCAATATAGCAACTTTCACATTGGAAGAACATCTCAAAATCCTTCATAATATTGTACCTCTAAGTGTAATAATTACTGTATTTTATGGGGAAAGTGGCAGCCAAATAGTCGCAATGTGATTTTACCTGGGGGATTGCTGAGTAGAACATTGGAAAAATTCCCTTCTCTTTTCAATTAGTGCCATTGGATCTTTAATGTCCACCTAAACTGGCAAGCAAACCTTGATTTGAGGACACAGCACACTTCCAACATTGTATTGAGTATTGCCATATATTTTTAATTGAAATCCTGATAGACCTGAAGGCAAAAGTGCTAGAAACAAAGCCATCCAGGGTTAATGCTGTATTGAATGACCAATTTACTGCTTTTGGTTAAGGAATGAATGTTGATTCTTTAGAAGTTCATTTTGGGGATAGTTAGTGGATCTTTGACATCCACTTCAACCTCCAAGAAAGACAGGTGAAATCTTAATTTATTTTATCTGCCAGGACTGATTAGGGCCAGCAATGCATTGTTTGTGTATCAGCCTAGATTATAAAAACAAATCCATGCATTGAATTTTAGTGTAAAAGTGTTAATAACAGAACCAAACTGATATTTAAGCCAAACCTTAAAGTACACTTTCTGTTTAAATAAACTTTTTTTGTGAACTAGAAGTGAAACCGATCACAATTCTAATTCTGTGTGTTCTTCCTATTTAATTACAGCTTGTGATTTATCAACTAAATTATTTGGGTAAGAATTCTTTCGATTGTGTGCTATTGAATATTTTGTTTAGCAAAATTTTTAAAAATCCATTTTATCTTAGATTTTTGTTTTGGAGCTCAAATCACAAATTTCATTTATATAGCATATTTCACATAAAAATCCAATTACAATATAGTTTACACTTATATAGTGCCTTTCACCTCAAGGATGCTATGTCAAACGGTTTGAGAATAGCATCTGGATATCTGAGCTGTGGGAGGATGAGAGAGAAAAAAATGACCAAAATACTGAAATAAACATTGAAGTGCTTATAAAATATATCAGTGATTAGAAATGAAGTCAATGTCACAAAGACAATAGCCTTTATCCTGATAGACAGAGGAGTGATATTTCCTCACAGATTTGATGTGACTTGAAATATTTGTCTTTTTTTTATAGATTTATAAAGTCAAAATCAAAGGGAAAAGACGCCAAAGATATAGATGTTGAAATAATAGACCTTCCTCCCTGGTTAGCATTGATTGAGGCTAAGAAATGTAAGAAACTGACAAAACTTAACTTATTCCAGCAAAGTAATTTATTGATTTTAAAAAAAGCTTAGCAATGCATTTGTAATTAGAAAAAGAAAATGTAGAGGGTGAAACAGGTCAAAGTGTTAATAGACATTTGTTCCTCACAGAATTTGAAATAAGTTTGATCCCCCCCACCTAGTGTTTCTGTAATCTAGTTTTGAAGCCAGGTAGTAGCCTAATATACTCTCTGGGATACTCAAACCTTGGCTTTTGACAACCTGTACCTAATACTCTCCAGCATTAGGTAGGCAACATGGCCTCTCCAGGTTGAGAGTGTACATTCCATTCTGTCTTCAGAGAAACTTCCATGTTTAGGTGAACAACAAAATGACATTTGTATAGTGCCTTTTTATTAGCACCTCCCGATGTGAAAGGCGCTTTATAAATGTAATTTTATTGTTGTTTGTTGTTCACGTCAGGAGGACGTCCCAAGGTGAACTATATATGTAGATCTTTCAATTTGATTTGGAAACTAAAGCGTGATGATGAGTTCCCTCACATTTGACATTCAGCTTACCAAAAAGTGTGAATTAAGAAAAACTTAAAATGTTGGAAAGTCTTCTTCAATGTTATTTGAACTCCCAAAATGATGCTCACATTTGTTTGTGGAGATAATGTACTTTTTTTAAAATGAGTAACTTAATAAGTACCAATGATAAACTATTACCTAAATTTTAATTAATTTGTGCAAGTTTCTATTGTTTGTTGTTTCCAGCTGAAGAAGAACGTTTTCAACAAAAGTGAGTATTAATTTTCTTCTTATATACATATATATTATATATAAACCATTTCTATATTATTATATATAATGTAAGACAGAGTTTGGCTCCGGGTATAGTTTCATCTGACTTGCAATCTACTGTGCTCAATTGGCTGCTACGTTTTGTCCATATAATATAGTCATCCACTTGACAATATATTTTGTGAAGCACTTTGAGATGTATCAATGACGTACTGAGGTGCTGTATGAAACGCAAGGATTATTATTATTTCCAATTTTGAGCCACTACCAGATAAACAGCAATAACAGCTTACCCATAAATAGCACCCTTCACCTAGGATAGCATCTCAAGAGTATTGTACAATGATATCATGTTGCTGTGCAAGAGCAAGGTGACCATTGATGTTATCAAAGAGGTTTTAAGGTGTGACTAGGAGTAGAAGGAGGGGTTTCAGAGGTTAGAGGCACAGTAGCTAAAGGCTCAGCCATCGATGGTGGTCCAAATAAATTACAGTCAATTCACTTTGCAGAACATTCTGTGAAGCGCTCTGAGACGTCTAGAATACGTGAAAAGCACTATTAAATGCAAGGATTATCATTATTGTTATTCAACCTTCAAGAATAATGTTTCAGAGCGCTTCCTGCATTAGTAGAACCCATTTTATGAGAAAAAATGCACAAGTATAAACTCATTGCTTCTATGTCTGATTCATTGATTTATTTTCTATTTAGATTAAAAGAGAGCCGTAATCCAATTGGTACATTGAAATCAAAGTTTATAGAGTTGCAAAGTTCCTTGGACAAAGCAACTAGAAAAAAGGTGGCAATGAAAAGGGAGTAAGTACAAATGCTTAATCATAATGCAAACTATAATTTCACAGAATTAGAAGGGGTTTCCAACAGTCAGTATTTCATTGCAAAGTACAATCCTGGAGGAGAGAGACTAAAGGCATTTCCAAAAAGTAACAAGGAAGTAAAATAAATAAACGTGAAGCTAATCCATGTTCATTAGTATATGGCAGTATGATCAGAGGATGATTTGGAGAATAGAGGGGAGATTTCTCTCTTCTATCCAAGTTTAAAATGCTTCCGTTTTAAAACAACAGATTATAATCACCTACAGATCCAGCAATATTCGAAATATTCAGTCTCCTTTAATGCAAGAGTATCTGTTGGATGACGGGATATTGTAGCTAAGGAGCGAAGGGAGGCGTAGTAAAGTCTAGATGTAATGAATGCATGGATGCGGATTTCAGCCACTTGAGAGGAGAGGTTGTGTCAGAGCCAGGCAGGTGGGGGAAGGCAGAGCTGAGAAGGCACGGATGTGGGTATCACAAGCGACAAAAGCTATAAAGAAAGCTAATAGCATGCACAGGGGCATAGAATATAAAAGGAAACCAATAAAGCTAAGTTTGCATAAATCGTTGATTTGGCAGGAATTGGAGTATTGCATCCAGATTGGGAAACCTCACATCAGGAAAGATAGTAAAACCTTAGAGGGATTTGATGAGAATCATTTCAGGGATGAAACGTTTTGGTTATGAGGAGAGATTGGAGAGGCTGGGTCTGTTTTCATTGGAGCAGAGAAAGTTGAGTGGGGAACCTGATTGAAGTGTAAAACATTATTAGGGAGAATAACATGGAGAAATTACTTCCATTGATAGGGGAGTCAGCAACTAGGGAACATAGTTATGATAGTCACAGAGTCAGAAGCTTATGGGTGTAAAGAACAATAAATTACAGACTTTGTAATTAACAGAACAAAACTTGTACAAGAAATGGCTACAGCTGCCTTTTGAATAGGAATATTATTTTTTAAATGTAACTGAGAACCATTAAAAAAAATTCTAGACGGACGTAATTTTCTTTTGTTCAAACAGAAATCGTGCTAAGAGACTGGGAGCCATCCTGACGGTTGTTAATACTGTGCCAGATGTAAATTTCAACTCAATGCTAGAAATACTGAATCATCAGTCTAAATTTTTAGAACCAACCAAACACCCACCCCTTTGGTGAGTATCCTTATAAGGTATAATATAAATTGCTAATTGATGGTTTTTTAGTCCTACTGAAAATAATTATGAATTCCAGATTCTCAAAATTAAGAATATTGTGAATATTTCAACTTTCCTGTTATCTCAAGTTATGAGACTAATTGATGGTGCATACAAAAACACATAACATTTGTGGTCTGTTATTGGATAAGTTTGTAATAAAACTATTGAACTAACTTCTAGGGTTTTAGGGTTCAACTATTGGGAGAGATGAAGATGTGTGTTTTTAGTCTCAAAAGATAAAAATGTGGTGTCAGGATGGTTCAGTTAGCAGCATTCTCACCTCTTCCATCTTAATTTTGTGGCACACTCTGGGGAGTTCTGGATGATCTGCAGTTTGTGGAGGAGAGGGTTGAGAAGGCTGACAAGCAGGGAGTTGGCGTAGTCGAGCCTGGATGTGATAATAATGTAATAAGCGAAGAATGTGTAGATAAGGGTTTTGATGACCCCCAAAGAGGAGTAAAAACTCATAATGGGTAGCCTTCTCCAGACAAAATCATTGAACCCAAGCTATCTGTCCAAAGATACAGAAAATCGCTGGGAACACTCAGCAAGTCAAGCAGCATCTATGGAGAAAGGAAAGTGAGTCAACATTACGGGTCCACAACCCTTCAAGAGAACGTAGACTTAAAACGCTGACTCACTTTCCTTTCTCCATAGATGTTGCCTGACCTTCTGAGTATTCCCAATGATTTCTGTTTTTGTTTCAGATTTCCAACATCCGCTCTATTTTGCGTTTTGTTTAACCAAATATAAGTTAAGTCTTTGCACTTAACTTCTTAACGGAGTAAATGTAGATACTTTGACAAAGCAGCATAACTTTTGCAATGTTCACCAGTAGATGCGGGTTAGCCGCTTATCCCTCTGCAATAGAAGCTGGTGGCATTCTTATTCTCAGGCAATAACTATTGTGCTTTCATTATTGAAAACTTTCTGAAGTGTGTATTTCTCAATACAGTACACAAATAAATGTGTTGCAAAGTGTTTCATGGAGAAAAATACCTAACTTGTAACATGTTGACATTTTCACAGAGCACACCTCAGTAATTCATCTTCTATCTACCATATACCACTATTGGGGAATTTAAATATTGTTTATTCAATCATTTTTATTTCAATCAGCAACTTCATTTATTTTCGCCAGGGAGATTCAGTAATAACAACTCTCTTACATAACATAAAAATGTACCAAGTACAACTAACCAGTAATCTAATTAATTCTTATTTATTTGGCTCAAGTTAGTTTATTTAAGTTCACAAGTGTTTTTAAAAGGGCTATCTTAATGTTTGTGTACACTTGTACTCAATGTACACGTTGTTTCCCCCTACTCCAACCCTCCCCATCCCGCTCAGGTCCCGACCTGACTGTTCAGCGCTTTGGGACGTCCTCCCGACGTGGAAGGCGCTATATAAGTCCAATTTTGTTATTGTTGTTGTTTTAGAATTTCTATTGAGCCACTATTTGCGCCTCAAATAACTCAAATCAGTATTGTGATTCCTTGATTTAGAGTGACATACTTATTAAGGAATCCGATTAAGAAATACTGCAGATGAATCCTCTCATACAGAGTAGAAATTCATAGGTTAGAATACTTGTTTCCACAGAGTAGGTTGAGCATAAGTAGAGCACTGCTCTGTTCCACCTCAATGTTTTGCATAAAGACAGGGTTCTTCCTGATTGCTATGCTGAGACCCCTGCTGGTTAGGTGTGTGTATGTGCACCTTGGCTACAGCAGAAAACCCTGAACATTCACTGGGGAAGCTCACACATAAATAATGGTAATTTATGGAGCAAGCCTCAAGAGAAGAAAATGGAAATAACATTACTGTAGGAGAGGAGGAATGGAAGATCATATGTTGAATGGAAAACAATAAAAGTATTATTTTTCATTAAACATCCACTAGGTCTATATTTCAGTTGTTTAGGATTCATATTAGAGTAATAAAAACACAGAAATTCTGAGCAGTTTCTGTGCCCCTGTGTATGACCTGAAAACATACAAATCAATCTGGCTCAGGAATTCAGATTTTTTAAATATTTTTTTTATTTACAATGCAGTTTGCTGAAAAAAATTAAGTTTGAAGTGAATCTAATCTATTATTATGTGCCTCTGTAGGTTTAATATATTAAAATTGGAATGTTTGGGAGCTGATGATCCAACTGAAGAAATCACAAACCAGTTGAAGAAAATTAGATTTTTCCGAAACTTTACTTCACAGGCTTTACCTTCTTCTGAGGTAAAATTTTGGTAAACAATCATCGCTATCATGTGATTTTGCAAAAATTAGACTTGGATATAATGCAAGACTCGTTACTCCTCCAGATAAAACATCATGGTTGTCTGTGGGACACTACAGTGGCACACATTGGCTGCTGCATTAGCCTACAAAATACACTGCACTTACACTATATCCTAGGGAACGGCGATATATCGGTATATCGGTAAAACCCGATATGATTTTCATATCGGTATGCCGATATAGACATTTTAAAAATACCGATATATCGAAAAACGGTATATTGAGATAAAAAATCGGGATGCGAGCACAATCAACTGCAAGACCCAGAATGCTCATCTCTATACACAATGCACAGACCGAGGTGCAAAGCCGCCATCTTGTATTCATAGTCCTCGAATACATAATACAGGTATGCGAGGGGTGGGGGAAGAGAGACGGCTGTGGGTGGGGGGGGTGAGGCGGAGAGAGACTGCTGGGGGTGAGGGGGAGAGAGACTGCTGGGGGGTGGTGAGGGGGAGAGAGACGGCTGGGGGGGGTTGAGGGGGAGAGAGACAGCTGGGGGGAGGGGAAGATAGACGGCTGGGGGAAGGAGAGGGGGAGAGAGACGGCCGGGGGGGGGAGGAGAAGGGGAGAGAGACGGCTGGGGGAAGGAGGAGAGGTGGAGAGAGACGGCTGGGGGGAGGGGGAGATAGACGGCTGGGGGGGGGGGGGAGAGGGGAGAGAGATGATTGGGGGGGGGGGGGGAGAGGGGGAGAGAGACGGCTGGGGGGGGGAGAGGGGAGAGAGACGGCTGGGGGGGGCGAGAGGGGAGAGAGACGGCTGGGGGGGGGGAGAGGGGGAGAGAGACGGCCGGGGGGGGGGGGGAGGAGAGGGGGAGAGAGACGGCTGGGGGGAGAGGGAGAGAGATGGCTGGGGGGGAGGGAGAGAGAGACGGCGGGGGGGGGGAGGAGAGGGGAGAGAGACGGCTGGGGGGAGGGGGAGAGAGACGGCTGGGGGGGGAGGGAGAGAGACGGCTGGGGGGGGTGAGGGAGAGAGAGACGGAGGAGGGGGGGGGAGGGAGAAAGAGACGGAGGAGGGGGGGGGAGGGAGAAAGAGACGGCTGGGGGGGGGTGGGGGAGAGAGACGACGGGGGTGGGGGGTGCGAGAGAGGGACGGTGGGGGGGGGGGGGGGGAGAGACGGGGTGGATGTGATAATATACAGATAGATAGAGATGGGGGGGGATGTGAGAGAGGAGAGAGACATAGAGAGACACAGACAGAAAAACACAGAGATGGAGAGAGTGAGAGACACAGAGAGAAAAAGATATTTACCTCCTGAGAAGATAGACCCCGAATGCGCGCGCACCCGGAACGCGCGCGCACTCCGATGCGCGTGCGCATGCGCAGTACGAAAAAACTGAAAATATCGGTATTTCGGTATATCTCGATATGAGCCAACCGATATATCCATATCCGGAAAATTCCCATATCGCCGTTCCCTACTATATCCTATGAAGTGCTTTGAGACCTGTTATATGTGCTGCCAGCAAATGAGCTTGGTGATTGTATGTGTTGCAGGCAGCAGTAAAAAAAAGCTTGTGCATGTCTGAAAAAATTCCACATTTATAAAAAAAAAGCAGAGCATATTTGAAAATATTTTTCAAATACACTGCTTTTTGTGCTTTACTCATTTTGAAAAGTGTATGCAATACCAGAAATATTTATTGTAATTGCAAAACGAAGCTGGAATAACTGATATAGACCAAGTTACAATGACTCAGAAAGCAAATTTATTTCTCCAACAATACTCACTTTCAAGCTACTGTTCTATTGTTCAGTTCACTTTTTTTCTTAGCTCTGCATCATGTTGGGAAATATAGGATTAATTAAACTCTTGCTGCCAACGCACAGTAAATATAACAAAAACATGCTTTCTAAAATTACAATAAAATTTAGTGATGTGCCATTTTCCATTAACAATAAATTACTTTTTAGACCAAACAAAACATCTGTTTGTCCTCTTGATGAACAGATTTTCTTTGACTATATATGTTTACCAGATTGTGATACATACCGTATATCTCAGCGTATAAGGCGCACCCGCGTATAAGGCGCACCCCCCGTTTTTGACCTTTTCTTGGTGAAAAAAAATGGAAGCATTTTCAATGATATTGCCAGCAGAAGGGAGGAGAGACAGGTAGGGAGGGAGAGAGGCAGGCACGCAGACAGGGAGGGATGGAGGGAGGGAGAGCGGCAGCCCGGGAGAGAGAGAGGGAGAGAGGCAGGCCAGCAGCCTGGGAGAGAGAGAGGGAGAGCGGCAGGTCGGCAGCCCGGGAGAGAGAGAGGGAGAGCGGCAGGCCAGCAGCCCGAGAGAGAGAGAGGGAGAGAGGCAGGCCGGCAGCCCGGGAGAGAGAGAGGGAGAGCGGCAGGTCGGCAGCCTGGGAGAGAGAGAGGGAGAGAGGCAGGCCGGCAGCCCGGGAGAGAGAGAGAGGGAGAGGCAGGCAGGCCGGCACGCAGGCAGGGAGGGAGGGCGGCAGGGAGTGAGACAGGCAGACTGGGTTCGGCAGAAGGTAAGCACAGCACTGAAGTCCGCTGCTGCTGCCGCTGCCCGGGCGGCCGAGGCCGAAGCCCCGTCACCCGCTCCTCCCAACCCCCGCCGGACACTGACCAAACCCCGGCTGACAGCGCTTTCCGCCCCCCCTGTTTACTGTATCTCCGAGGCTTAAAATTGCTTGTACCTGCGTATAGGGCGCACCCCCCACTTTCGAGATCTTCTGACCTGAAAAAAAGTGCGCCTTATACGCGGAGATATACGGTAATATGTTCCAGATTGCCATTCACAAAATAATCTTGTGATTTTGTGAGTTCTTTATATACATATTACCAACATGCATGGATATTTCCCTTTGTCTGGAATAAAGAGTATTGAAACGATGCACCTTCCTTATATAATTCTGGAAAATACAGTAAACCCTGGAGAATAATAATAATGCTTGCATTTGATGTAGCACTTTTCATGTCTTCTAGACCTCATCTCAGAACCGCTTCACAGATTATACCGCAAAGTGAATTGACTGCATATTTGTGGGTGAAACGCGGCAGCCAATTGTACACAGGAGTCGCACAAACAGTCGTGGATTGAAATGACCAATTTATTATTGTATTTTTCATGGGATTATTAGGCATGTGGATTAAGGAAACTTGCCCAAGTTTTCGCCCTGCCTGGAATTCAACCCAGGTCTTTTGCTTGTGAGGCAAGTGCTCGAACCACTGAACTGCAGGACTCCACAAACTTGGCACTCCAAAGGAAAAAGGCCAAGTGAATTATCTGATGGGACAAATTAGTGTTGGATCCTGACCTTATGTTCCTAGACCCTCAGTGCTCTCTCGCACGCTCAGCTAGCACCCACTGATCGCTGACCTCGCATCTGAACATACTCGTCAATCCTCCACCGAGCACCTACACTCATGGGACAGCGCAACCCTTGGTAGACCAAAGGCCTCAGCCTTGCTTCTTTGCCAAGCACCCACACCAGTTGCAGGCTTCTCTGATTAGAGTTCTAGAGTACTCTAGGTCATTGCTGTGTGCAATTGGCTGCAGCATTTCATTCACAAAATATAGTCAACTCACTGTACAGTATATTCCGTGAATCACTTTGAGACGTCACAAAGACTTGATAAGGCGCCAAATTGATTGTGAGGATTATTGTATGTTACTTATTTTTTATTGCATTAGATTTAAATAATTTTCTTTGAATTCGTTCTTTCAGGAAAGGTTGTGTCTGTTGGTGGTTTCACTTTCAGCCGATCAGCTTCTTACCCTTGCTGTTCAGGATGCTCTTCTCTTTATCATGGAAAATATTTTCAACTGCTCTACAAAACACCTGATCCAGTGGTACCAGTATAAGCAAATACCCTTTACACTTATTTATTGACTGCAGAAAAAAGTGTACACTTATTGCCGAGAATACAATATATATGTAAAAGTACACTCTTAAGTTAGTGTGCGATTTAACAGGATCACCTGTTTCCTACCCTGTGTTTCCATTATAATCCATAATCGAAAATAAAATTCTGACCTGGCAAAGGAAATGTAAATTTTTATGTAAAAATGGATAACTGCTACAATTAGTCGCTTTAGAGACATTTGTGGGAATTGTTGTTTTTAATTTTTCACTTACACTTCAAACTACAGCTATTTTTATAATAATTTGCAATGTAAACTATGTTGAGGAGTTGTGAATTATGTTCAATCCTTTTTCTCAGCCAATTTTAAGGTGTGGTTTTGGAAGCGCTTAAATTTACATAAATCCAAGATCATCATTGATAGATTTAAGGGGGGCTTAAGGTGTTAGAATTTTCTCAGGACAGTTATTAAACAAGGATAAAAAGAAATTGGGAAATATTTAAGATTGATATAAGCAGGAATGAGGAAGGAGCAGGGAATTGAAAATAAAGCAATTAGATCCAAAAGAGGAGCTGCACCAATTACTAAAATGGATGCATAAACTAGATACATATTTATTGAGATTATGAATCATTATTTCAAGTGCAGCAATAAAGATTGTAAGATTTAGATAATGATGGTACAATAAATATGAAATTCATGAGAAGAAACTGCTAAAGATTGAGTGCAGATATTAACATATTGCGATCATGGAGTGAAGGGTTTCCTTTGGCCCAGTTTTGAATTGTAGAACCAAACAGTTAGTTGGATTCGTCATAAACTGGGGAAGTCGCTAGAGGCAGGGACCGCTCCAATCTACACTGTTTGAGCATCCAAGAAAATGCTTACAAACTACAGTACAACCAATCTGAACCAACCCCCACTGAACATGCTCCCATGTCTATTCCCCTACCTCTGCTGCTCGACCTGTGTGCTTCTCTCCCACCTGGACTCTTCCCCTGCCTCCCTCTGCTCTAGCTTGGGCATCCTCTGCTGTGCTCATTCGTGGCACACATCGATCGTTGTCCCAGAGCAACCACCCTGACTGTCCAATCACCCACTCTCTCCACTAGACCTTCACCTGCCTTCACACAATATGCTGGCTGTTCCGCTGTAGGATCTGCTTTTTGTAATAGAATATATCAGTTGCACCCAAGAAACAAAACAGCAATTTCCCATAACTGGAACATTTACTAATTTTATTAGAATAATCCTTGCATTTAATATAGCGCATTTCATATCTTATAGATGTCTCAATGCGCTCCACAGAAATATACTGTAAAGTGAATTGTCTGTATATTTGTGGTAGTAACGTGGCACGGTGGCAGCCATTTGCGCACATTAGTATCCCACACACAGCCGTGGATTGAGAGGACCAATTTTTGGGGGGAAGTATTATTATCAGTGTGGAGTAAGGAAACTTGCCCAAGGTTTCCCCCTACTGTGAATCGAACCCAGGTCTCACTTGTAATGCTAGTGCTCCAACCACTGAGCTACAGGACTCCTCAAAATAGAATTACTAGGCATGTGCTTTCTAGATATGTGCTGGACTATAAACGAATTTCAGCCCATCTGTAAGAGCTAAATTATGAGTCATCCAAACTATTCTCTGTACTGATAAGTGTAGCTCCCACCAGTCTCTGTAGCAGACCTGAGCAGTCATGGATGATGTGCAGCCACGAATGGTATGCCATAGTGAAACAAGGAATGTAGCAGTGAAAGGAAAAAAAGTCAAAATTTGAAATTAATCAGGTTTAAAAAAATTCAGACCCTGAAGAAGCTTGTACTGTAATTAACAAGGCACGGTTACAATTATTTGAATTTTTGTAACTCTTGCTCTCTACCATTTAACAAAAAAAAACAAGACCATATGCCTGTTATGAAACGCTTGAAATGTGTTTCTTTGTACAGATAATTCTCACAAATTTAGCAATTAAAATACGGTTTCACAACTTCAAAATTTGCTTCAAAACAATCTGTAAGGTACAATTTACACATTTTGTGGAGTTGTTTCTGCATTTAGAGATTGTGCTTTGGTCTTTCGCAGATGCAAAAAATCCTGCCAATGGAATTTTTTTAGACTTTCTTGCAGGAAAGTTTAAGGTGTAACCCATCCAAGGTTACTGCTAGATCTATAAAGGTTTTTGACCTTTTAACATATTCAGTTCACAAAAATACAAGTCAAATGGATAAATCTTGCTTAATTAAGTCACCAAAATTTTAAAGAGATTTGTATTTAGCATTTGTAACAAACAACATACCATCTGTAACAAACAACAGCTTGTGTTTATATAGCTACATGCAATGTTTGGAAGAAATAGGGAACAGAATTATTGAGATGTTCAAGACACTGAAAATCGTGAGAAAAGTTCTGTAGGTAGGTGATTTGTGGAGATAAGTGCACCAAATCAAGATTGTGAGTAGAATGTAAAGCACATTTGGAAGAACTTCTTCAACAGAGTTGCCTGGGTATGGAATAATTTGCTGCGGTGGATCCTGAACAGTCAATTAGGTATTAAAAAAAATTGGACATGCACAATGAACAATATTAGAGCATTTGGTGAAAGAGTGGAGAATCTAGGATGGATGGCTTCTTGGAGGGGAAAAGCAATAATTGGCCAATTGGCCTTCTCCTGCGTCATCTATTTCTATGGTTCTAGATGTTTCTATTGGACATACAGTATTTAACTTTTGTTGATTTTATAAATTTGTTCAAAATGGAAAATTAAAGTGAAAGACCATAAACATTGGCAGCTTGCCATGTTGAAACTTAAATTCTATCCCATTGTTCAGTACCTGCAACCTGCTTCCAATTTAATGATGCTCTCCCAACTTGAACCAGTGGAGTCATGTAGCTCAGTGCTTAGAGCACTTGCCTCGAAAGTAAGAGGTTTGATTCACGGCATTGTGATACGTTGCGCAAGTTTCCTTACTCCACACTGCTGCTTACCTTGCAGAGAGTAGGAATACAGTTGTTACTCGATTGGTGGACCGCTAAATCTATGACTGTTTGTGAGACTATCTGCAATTTGCTGGTAATATACAGGTATTCCTTGCTTAAGGTCGTAGTTCGGTTCTTGAAAAGTGAGACTTTAAGCGAAAAAACATTAGGCAAACATATTTTCCCCGGAAGAATTAATGTATAAACTGTAGTTAGGTTCTTCTGGACATATTTCGTCAAAATTTTCTTTAAGAAAATTATGACTCACTCACTCGTTCTCCGACTGCCTGCCCGGCTCATTCACTCGCTCCCTGACTGCCTACCAGGCTCACTCACTCACTGCCGCTCTCACTCGATGCCGGCTGGCTGGTATCACGAACTCGCTGCCGGCTGGTCTTGCTCTCTCGCTGCCGGCCTGGCTCACTCCCAGCCTATCACTCTCTTGACGGGCAGGGCCTAGAACCGTCGTGCCCCCTTTCCACCCGTTGGCGAACGACGTAATAGCGAATGTCGCAATCTTAAATGAATATATGTTCCCAATGTATCAGCAACTTAAAAACGAAAGAACCGAGGCAACATTAAGTGGGGTTTATCTGAGCTCCTGTAGCTCAGAGGTTAGAGCACTCCCCTTACAAGTGAGACCTGTATTCGAATCCAGGCAGATCAGGGTGAAACCTTGGGAAAGTTTCCTTATTCCACATGCCTAATAATAATCCCTCCCCCCAAAAAAACAATAATAAAATTGGTAATTTTAATCCACGACTGTTTGTGGGACACTGCTGTGCACAATTGGCTGCCACATTTCACGCACAAATATACAGTCAATTCACTTTACAGTATATTCTGTGAAGCGCTTTGAGACACTAATAAGATGTGAAAAATGCTATATCAATTGCAAGGATTATTATTATAGCTATAAGGGTCTTGAATTGTGTAATAGAATTGTCAGATTCTTGTGAATCCAACTTGTGAATCCTATAGATCTAGAATTCTTTGGACAAACCGAAATAGAATATTTTGAAATAGAAAATAGCACAGAACAAAACAAGTTGAGATTGAAATAGCAAACTGTATTTGTTGGTCAAAAAGCTACATAAATCAGGAAGTCCAAGAAGGTGAACTGAAATATTTATGTACAATCCTATTTTAGTTTGCTTTGAAACTCTTAAGCTCTATAAATGTGAACATAAAACATTTTAAAAGTCAGTGAGAATACTGAAAGCACCACTCACCCAAAGCAAAAACATCCTCACAGCAAAGTGGTTGCTGTGTCCCAAGCCCATTTGCAAGGCAACAAATCTTTAAAATTATCCATTAAAAAAAATCAATGAAGCTAAAATTATTCCATAAATTAAAAAAAACATTTGATTTAGCGCAAGTCTTCAAATAATTTCGGTTCAATTGCCTTAAAAGTCTCAACTTTGGGTTGGTTGCAAAGGTGAAAAAATGTACAAAAAGAGAAACTATTGTAATTGTTTATCTGGTTTAACTCTGATAAACAAACCAGCATTATGAGTAATATTTGTACTAATGATCTACTCATTCCATAGATTTGGAGTCATACAATGCTGTAAAAAAGTTGGGGGGGGGGGAAATTTAATTGTTATAAACCGTTAAAACACATGAGCTGACACATTTAGCTGTGTGAGAAATGTGTGGGTTAAAATCTGGCATATGCTACAATAAATATCTGAGAACACAGTAAATTTTAAAGGTTCTGAACAAAAAGCCTTATCAGATTGCTTTGGAATTGAAATGCGTTCGGTGGATGCACCTCTGTGCATGTACACATACAATTTTCAGTCATCATCTCTAAATTGTACAGCAATTTATACACGATAAATCCATAATAAAGGCTTCCACTTTACATGCAGTCATCACGGGGGAAAAAAATCAGCTAAGAATATTTAATACCCCAAATATTTTGCTTGTGGGTATCTACACAATGTTGAATTAATAAAAGCTTAAAAAAATATAAAAATACATTTTTTCAGAAATAAGCATTTAAATGCTAGGGCAGAAAGGTCTTAAAAAGTGGCATCTGTAAGATTCTCTAAAATTGGAAATGCCCTCTCTTAATGTTTCCTTTCGGTGAGTAATTAGTTCTCGGCAAAGCTGCAGAAAGCAGAGCCAGAGAATGTTAGGAATGACCTTGCAGACATGCCGATAACAGCAAAACACAAGTCGATTCCAGCGACTACCATCTAGCAGCTAAGTCTCAACGTTGAACTCCTGAAACACCAAAATAGATACAGAATTTGCAGTCTTTGGCCACATGCTGACTATCGCTCACCTCAGTGATGGGCAGGGAAGCGTTAAAAGTTAAAAACATCAACAGTCACTGGCAAACGTACAAGCTGTTAAAACATGTTGATATCCTTCTCCATGGGCTCCTTGCAAAATGCTGTCACTGCATAATAAAAAGAAAGTTGTGCTGATAGCAGCCGTAAGTGGACAATGCGTTCTAAGTTGTGCATCACTGTAAACATCTTCAATTAGAGAGAAATAAAATCTGTACAAAAAAAGTTGAGGCGCTTTGGACACTTTTCCCTCCTATTTCAGGAAAGATAAGTTAACTTCACAGGAGTCCCAGGAAGTGGATTTTGTGTTCAGATTTGATACGCTGAGCCAGTTACAGTAGCACGATCTGTCTCTTGGACGGTGGATGATGTCACATTGTCTGGTTGTTCATTCTCAGCCGATGGGCTAGGAGTATATGGAGGTGGAGCATCGCTCAAGCTGCATTCATCGTAACCCTCTGGGACAGACAGAGCACGAGTGTCCTCAGCACTCCCAGCACTAGCGTACTCTGTGTATGGTGGTGGCTTTAAATCATCTGCAGCAATACGAAAATCCAAAGGATAAGATCATTCTTCACATTAAAACATTCAGAAATAGCATTTCAGAATAAAGTACAGGTTTTCACAATTATGCATTGAATAACTGCAGGTCATTGATAAGTAAAGACTTAATAATATAATAATACTAATAATAAAGCAGACTGTTAAATGAATCCTAAAAAGATTTGTCAAAATGGCACATTTTACTGCTTTGCAACATAAGCAGCACAAAGTGTCTGGGAGTGTTTGCTCTATTTAATTAAGTAGCTTTGGAGTCAGGGCAATATAGGATAACCTACACTGTGCATTACTGGAGTGGAAGACATCTTAAAATATGAGTGCCTGTGGGCTTGAACGTGCAATAAACTCCCATTGCAGACTGGACTGGGTGGTTTCCTGTGTGCGCACATTGGGTGTAGGAAGCCAACCTGTCAGCCACAACTTCTCTTGTAATTGTTTCTAATTCTAAAAACATACGAGAACGGTTGTGACCAGTTGACTGCTCTAGTTTCATTATTATTATATTAACAGTAATCCATTTGTCATTTTTCACAATACAATGCAAAACTTAATGTTATAAATCCCAAACACTATTATGGGGAGGGGTTGGAGTTTGCTGTGTAGTGGTTAATCATCTCCATCTTCCAATAACTGCACTTAGCAATAATGTATTGCATATTGTACTACATGTAAACCCAGTTTATTTCTAAACTGAAGTTAAAGGCAGTTTCTTTTTGTGAAATGAAGGTACCAAAATTGTCATGACAAATGAGTTCTGTTTGTAATAAAAGACATATACTATTCATAAAATGGAAAGCTACAAAGTGCTGAAGTACCTGTCTGACCTCTCGACACTGCTTCATATGGAGGTGGCACCTCCAGCTGGCTATAGGAAGGAGCAGGGGGCAGGGACCCAGAGGGTTCTCCAATGGAGCTGTCATCTTGACCCCCATACCAACTATACCACATAGGACTCTGTAAAGAAAGCAATACACTTTTAACTAATATTTTTGTTTTGCTGAACCTGTAAATAAAAGGCTACTGAATTAAAATTTTAGATTTCGAATGGATCGTTTGCTCAAAAACAATTGAAAGAGCAATACAAATTATAAACATGCAAATAAGCTGTTTTCATTTTCCTTAGGTTATTCCTCAGAAACTCAAAGCCACCTTGAGATGCTTGAAACTATAGACCTACCACAAACCACTATTCCAAACAAATTCATTGAAAGGGTAACATTGTCTAACCTGTCAGACATCAAGTCCTGGATGAGAGCTAACTTTCAACAGTTGAACATCAATAAGACCGAGGCTCTCCCGATTGGCTCACGCCAGTGCCTTCACACCTCAGGCACTGGCAACGTCAACCTCCATGGTTACACACTCCATCTCAGCAAGCCAGTCAGGAACCTAGCTGTCTTGTTCGATCCTCAATTATCTTTTCTCCCCCACATCCACTTCCCGCTCTGTCCTCCCTCACTTCCACAACATTACCCAACTTTGCCACTACCTCACCCCTCAGGCAGCTGAATCCCTCATTCATGCCTTCGACACATCTAGGCTCGACTACGCCCTGCTTGTCGGCCTTCCCAATTCCTCCCTCAATAAGCTGGGCATCATCCAGAAGTCTGTGGCCCATGTCCTCTACCAATCCAAGCTCCGTGACCCAATCCCCCCCATTCTTGCCCGACCATTGGCTTCCCATCATTCAGAGGATTCAATTGAAGATCTCGGTCCTCACCTTTAACACCCTCCATGGCCTTCCCCACCATACCTCTGCAACCTCCTCACTGTCTAGCAACTGGTGCTTCCGCTCAGCGGGCTCCGACATGCTCCATGTGCCTGATCCAGCTGTCCCACCTTCGGTGGGCGAGCCTTCAGCCACTCTGCCCCCAACCGTTGGGCTTCCCACAATCCCTCCGCCTCACCCCCTCCCTAGCTTCCTTCAAGTTCTGTCTCAAGACACTCTTCTTCGACCGTACCATCGTCCCGTACCATTGTTCAGCCCCCTTCCCCTCTCCGATCCCAACCCTAGCTCACATCTGAAATACTGACTGTCCAAATCTTGGGACATCCTCCCAATGTGAAAGACGCTATACAAATATAATTTTGTTGTTGCCAGATCAAATGGACTGTACAGTAGCAGGTAGCATGTGCAGAGCTCTGCAAAACGTAAATTAAAGGACACAGAAGATATAGCAACAACAACAACTAAATTATATTTATGGAGTGTCTTTCACACTCGGGAGGACATCCCAAGTCTACAATATGCACAGTGCAGTGAATACTTGATCAAATTAAGTATTATTAATTCTATATGCTCTGCAACATCTATTTATAAGTGTAATTTGTTGTTGTTGTTGTTGTAGTTTGTTCCAAAGCAGCATCACCCTTTGATTTTGCTGCTTTGGAACATACAATAGACTGAATATTATCCTATATAATATGATTGACACCAGGCTCTCACAATCAAGATACAGTAATATGAAAAAAGTACTTATTAAACTATGCCACAAAGATTTAACCAATGACAGGAATCATAGCTCGAGTCTCTTTACTGTCAGCGCTTACTGGTGCACGTTTGTTCCTCTACTGGCGTAACCATATTACGTTTTGGTGCTGTACATAATAATTATTCTGAGTTTTGCTCCAAATATGGTTGATTGCAGCTAACGTTCCAACCTCAGCTGGTGGAACCATCGCTCATTGTGTAGGTAGACGTGTCTGAGATGTAGCCAGGAAGATTTCATATTAAGTTGCACTGTTCAACAGAGCCCTGTACAGGTTTGCTATTACCTGCTATCTACTAAGTGAGGGCTCAAACCTGTACTTGCAGTATATCAAATGATCATTTAATGATTCCTCTTGGGAAGGAAAGGGAGTACGATAGGGGCTGAGATGATATGCCTGGCAATGGAATATCAGAATCAAGTTGATCCTCTGTGGTGGTAATAGTAGTTCTGTTCTTGAGCCTGGTGAGTTTGTGGTACTGCAGCCACTGACAATGACAGACCAAACAGTCTGACTCATCAACTTGAGGGAGCAAACCAGTCATTGTTGGCTAGTGTTTTTGCACATAGCAAAGAGGCCTAAAGGATAGTGATCCTGGCTGGGAAGCTTGGCAGACCGTGCTTTCAATGGTAAGCTCTGCAGTATCAGCTGGTTTAACTCCAGCAATTCCCCCAACACACCCTCTGGGGTCCCTAAGCCTTCACTTGTCAACCTTCATTTCATACGTGGAGTTCTACAGCTCAGTGGTTAGAGCACTTGCCTTACAAGCATGAGACCTGTGTTTCAATCCAGGCAGGTCAGGGCAAACCTTGGGCAAGTTTCCTTACTTCACACACCTAATAATAATGCCTCATTTCAACCCAAGACACTGCTGTGCCCCACAAAAAATATACAGTCAATTCACTTGACATATTCTGTGAAGCACTTTGAGACATCTAGAATACGTGAAAAGCATTATATCAAATACAAGGATTATTATACTTTCCAGAATTATGGTAAACAGGGAAAAAATGCACATTCCAGGTTACAAGGAATTTACCATGCATACATATGTGGAACTTGTCTGGTGTGGATGCTCATAACAGAGCAGTAGATTTCTCCATGCGTTAATACACCTGGCTGACAAAAAAAAGATGGTGTTGGGGGAGAAGAGATAGGCAGGAGGATAGGTAGGGATTGAGGCAGGGAGTTCCAGAGATTAGGGGCATAGCTGCTGAAAGCATAGCCACCTGCATGAGAATTATTTCTGGAAACAGGAAGAATGCCATCCATGCTACTCTGACTTGAGAAACTTTCTCCAGGAGTAGATTAAGCTGCAGTGGTGTTTTTGTGATTACTTATCACGTATTTCTTAATGGTAAAAAATTCTCCATGAGATGCAATGCTCTATAATTAATGCTTCAACTTGGAACATTGTAGTTACTCAGAATTAACTTTAAAAAAAAAATGAAGCATTTGTTTGAAATGCAGTGTTCAGTTTGCTAACATGAGCAATAGGTTTCAGAACTGTTTCTATCAAATTACCCCCCTAGAACTTTGTTTAGTCCCTGGAGAATATTTGGTTTCAGAATGTCTTGCATCTACTCAAACATTTCCCGTAATTACCCAATTATAATTTTTCCACTCCCAGCATTTCTCCATCAAACGTTAAGACTGCTGAAATAATCACAATGAGTTGGGTTTCATCTCATGTGGGATACTGAAACTTAAATCTGATGTCACTGTTTACTGTGGCACCAGTGTTCTGACAACTCACCATTCTTTAAACTGTTCGAACTTAATCTCAAATCTAGAGTCAGTTTGGCTTATATTTTAGTCGATCCTGTATGGATATTCTTGTTAGGACCTGCAAATCATTTAAAGCCACATTTATGATTCATGATTGCTTGTTTTTTAAAAAAAACTTTCAATATTCTTAAGAGCGCAGACACTCATCAGCCTAATTTGTAAGATCAGATATACATGTAGATTTGAGTTGACCTACCCTTCATTAGATCACACCAACAGCAACAAAATAACATTAATAGAGCGTCTTTCATGTCGAGAGGATGTTCCAACGGACTAGGGGCCGTCAATATGGAAATTTTCCGATTTCGATATATCGATGGGCTCATATCGATATATACCGATATTTTCAGTTTTTTGATACTGTGCATGCGCGCGTGCATTCGAGGCTTATCTCCTCAGGAGGTAAATATCTCTCTCTCTCTCTGTGTCTCTCACACTCACTCTCTCCATCTCTCTGTCTAGTCCCTCTCCCCCTCCTGTCTCTCCCTCCCCGTGTCTCCCTCCCTCTCCCCCCCGTCTCTCCCTCCCTCTCCCCCCACTCCTTGTATTGAGGACTACGAATACAATATGGCGGCTTGCACCTCGGTCTGTGCATTGTGTAGAGATGAGCATTCTGGGTCTTGTAGTTCAGTGCGCACGCATTCGGATGTGCGCGCGCATTCGGATGTGCGCGCGCATTCCATGCTCTAGGCCCAGGAGGTTGCAATGCCGGCGACAAGGTACCGATATATTTTTTTATATCGAATTTTTCGATATATCGATATATTTTTAATTCCGATATCGGCATATCAATATGAAAATTATATAGAATATAACCAATATATCGATATATTGACGGGCCGCATAGGTGACATTGACAAACAAGCCACTTTTCACTGCTCCAATTCCCCTTCGTCACCATGTACTGGGGTAGAATCAGAAGTCAGAGTTAGAAGATAGGATCTCATGTGGTCCATGTTCATACTCCAGGGTAGATCTGGGGCCTCCTGCATTGTTACTATATCCTTTAGGTGCAAAGTGAATCTGAGGTCCCCTCTGCCTAAACAATCCCCTATCAGGTAAAACTGATCACTAACTTCATGGCTGTTTGTGGAACATTGATGTGTGCAAATTGGTTGTTGAGTTTACAAACAAATGCACATTAACCACGCTTTACAGAAATATCCTGTGAAGCACTTTGGGATGCTTCGACAACACGATAAGGCAGTAACTCAAATGCAAGAATGAATGTATTTACTTTGGAGAATTTTCCCTGTTGTGCAAGACAACAAATATCCAATGGAAATGGATGTCATTTAGCTAGGGACTGTTCCTACCAACTAGGGTCCGGCGATATATCGATATATTGGTTATATCGATATAATTTTTTATATCCATATGCCGATATCATAATTTAAAATATATCGATATATCGAAAAATGCGATATAAGAAAGATATCGGTATATCGTAAATATCGGTATATTGTTTTCGGCGATATATCGGTATTATAGGTATAATGCGAACTTTTCCAGCTTACCTTGTCGCCGGCATTACAACCTCCTGGGCCTAGCAAGGAATGCGTGCGCACATCGGAATGCGCGCGAGCACACCCCCGAATCACTGAACTAAAAGACCTAGAATGCTCATCTCTATACACAATGCACAGACCGAGGTGTCGGAGGCAAGCCGCCATATTGCGTAGTCCTTGAATACAATATACAGGTAGGGGGACAGAGGGGGGAAGGGGGACAGAAGGAGGAAGGGACAGAGGGGGGGAGGGGACAGAGGGGGGGAGGGGACAGAGGGGGAAAGGGGAGAGGGGGGAAAGGGGAGAGGGGGGAAAGGGGAGAGGGGGGAAAGGGGAGAGGGGGGAAAGGGGAGTGGGGACAGATGGCGGAGGGGACAGAGGGGGGAGGGGGAGAAGGCGGAAGGGGGAGAGGGTGGAAGGGGACAGAGGGGGGGAGGGGACAGAGGGGGGGGAGGGGACAGAGGGGGGGAAGGGGGAGAGGACAGAGGGGGGGAAGGGGGAGAAGGGGACAGAGGGGGAACGGGGACAGGAGGGGAGGGGACAGAGGGGGGAAGGGGCAGAGGGGGGAAGAGGACAGAGGGGGGAGGGGACAGAGGGGGGAGGGGACAGAGGGGGGAGGGGACAGAGGGGGGGAGGGGACAGAGGGGGGGAGGGGACCAGAGGGGGGGAGGGGACAGGGTGGAGGGAAGGGGGGGAGGGAGGGGACTGGGTGGGGGTTCGGACAGAGAATGAATGAATGAATAGGTGGACTGGATGGGTGGGTGGGTAGGTGGATGCATGTGGAGAGAGAGAGAGAGATGGGGGGGTTGGTGGGGGGGATGTGAGAGATGAGAGAGACACAGACAGAAAGACACAGACAGAGAGAGAGAGAGGAGAGAATGAGTGTAAGAGACACAGAGAGAGAGAAAAATATTTACCTCCTGAGGAGATGGGCCAACACCTGAGCCAGATCCACATCTTACCCCCCCTCCCCCTCCCCCTCCCTCCCTCTCTCCTCTGTCACACTCTCTCTCGTCGCGTCGAGGACCAACCAAAATGGCGACCTCGGACAATCGGTGGCGACACTTTGTGGAGGAGATGAGTATTCCAGGTCTTTTAATTCAGTGCCCCGAATGCGCACGCACCCCCGAATGCACGCGCATGCGCAGTATAAAAAACCCGAAAATATCGGTATACATCGATATGAGCCCACCGATATATCGATATCGGAAAATTTCCATATCGACGGACCCTGCTACCAACCAATACTCAAATCCATGTCTTTTGGACAGGAAGTCTGCATTCTGCCATCTGAGCCATCAGATTAATAAGCGAAGCCACATCTCAGAATTTCAATGGCAATACATTTTGCATATCAAATTTATAATCTGCATCTTTGGCAGCATAGCAGTGCTATTCCTATATCTTTCATCAATCTCAGAAATAGTATCATGAGTTTTTTTATATGGTTAGGCCAAGTAGGTGCCTGACACTGGTCCAAATCTAGGGTGGAGTATCCATTCTGAGAATTGCATATATCCCACCTACATAGAAATTCCAGAGACAGATTGTTAGAAAGTAATTTACAGCCCAACCCTGGAGGGACACATCCCGCTTATCTAATTCGAGAAAGTATTAGACACAGGTTGGCAAGAGCCAAGATGGGAGACCCCAGAATGTGTGTTGGGATACTGCTGGACTCCAACCAGTTAAAACCTAATTGCTTGCTACTGATATCAATGTGTACTAGGGTCCGTCAATATGGAAATTTTCCGATATCGATATATCAGTGGGCTCATATCGATAATATACCGATATCACCAGGTTCTTTTATCCTGTTATGCGAGCGCATTCGGAGGTGCGCGTGCATTCCGGTGTGCGCGCGCATTCCGATATGCGTGCTCTAGGCCCAGGAGGTTTGCAATGCCGGCAACAAGGTAAGTTGAAAACGTTTTATATTATACCGATATATCGCCGGATGCTATTTACCGATGTTTTGTGATATACCCATTTTTTTTAATACCGAATTTTTCGATATACCGATATATTCAAATTTCCAATATTGGCATATCGATATGAAAAATTATACCGATATAACCGATATATCGCCAGACCCCAATGTGTACCCAGCTTTTATTCTTCTTGTCCAGCTTGGACCACCCTATCCATTAGGGCTTTTCCTTGCAGTGTTAACAGGAGCGGAGTGAGATGATTCCTTGCACCCAGTGACTAGTCTGAACTTCAAATTCCAGCCGATGAACCAGACTGGTTGTACTGTCATCAGCAGTGCCCTGGAATACTGTGGACCTGCCTGTCTCAAGAGAAGGACTGGTTTGTTTATGATATTCCATTGCCAAACATATCATCGTAGAGCTAGCTAAGCGCCAATGAGACTCCGCTTACCAAGCCCCCCATCAGCACCAGCTGCTTAATCATGACATTCACAAATTCTGTTATGAAAATCCTTCATCTAATAGGAAAGGTTAAAAAAGCTATTTAATCTACAGGCTTCATCAGGCACTTATAAACATCAAATAATGCTCTTAGTGTCTGAAGAAAACTATTTATAAATAAACATCAACTGGGGGCAGGCGGGGGGGTGGGGGGGGGAGGTTTCAAGAGGGAGTGAAAGAACCAAATAGGTCGATAAAATTAATGGAATTTATGGTGAAATAAGAGTACATTTAAAATATTTTAATTTTGTTTTGTGGAAAGCCTCACCGACAGCAGCAGATTTAAACACAGATTACAAGTCTGTGCAAATCAAATCCCATCTGTGATACTCGTTTTACTCCAGTGATTTAAGTCTATACTGACCTAGTTGCCCTGGAGTCTCTTTGGAACTTTATATTCCACATTTTGAGTTTGGGATTTATTGCTATTTGTATCTAGATGAGAACAGTTTAACATAGACTATTTATTTTCTAAAATTATTCACATTGGTTAAAAAAATTTAAGGAGCATATAGCTAGGGTTAAAAAAAATTGCAGAATTCATGTCAAGCCTGCTAATCCCACAGATAAATACCATTATCAGAGCTACCAACCTTTTTTAACAAAATAAAGTACTCCTGAAAGCTAAAAACAGTATTTTGTAGTTAAAAAAAAGTATTTTCCCAAGAACCTACCGGTACTTAACAAAAAAATTACAGTGTGAAAAGATGCCAAGTAAAATGGGACTTCAAAACCCCTCGTTAAGCAAAAATTGCGTTAAGCGGGTGGGAGGGAGGTCCCTACTGTGTTTCTGTATATGAAAAATATCGTTCCCAGTAATGCCTTGTGCCCAGCGCTAACATTTACAGTGTACCAGCGACAGCATAAGGTAGGTAGCACTGCTATTGAAGGCAGGGAGAGAGAGTTAAAGAGAAAGAGAGAGAGAGACTGTGAGTGAGATTGTGACAGCCAGAGACTCAAACAGAGAGAGAGAAAGAGACACAGAAAGAGAGAGAGACACAGAGAGAGAGAAAGAGAGAGAGTACAACCGAGACAGACAGAGAGAGGGAAAGAGACACGGAAAGGGAGACAGAGAGAGAGAAAGACACACACAGAGAGAGAGACACACACAGGGGGAGACTGAGACAGAGAGAGACGGAGAAAGAGTGAGGACAGACAGACAGAGACAGACAGAGACAGACAGAGACAGACAGCATGGAATTTCCAAAATTAGGATTTTCCAAAAAATGTATTTTACCAAGAAAAATCGTACTGCCGTATGTATTTACTGCAATTTACCGTACTAAATACGGCAAAAACATACTGGTTGGCAGCTCTGCATTATCTAGCAGAATTCACCGGCTGGTGCTATCTCCATCGGGTAAAATAAAGAGAATGAAAGAATGAGTACATTTCTAACACTAATGTTAAAACAAATCTAAATTCAATGAGCCTTTATGACATTCCGTCATAAACAGGGCAATTTTGATTTTAACAACTGATGCCCTATTCATACCGCTGGAAGTGATCGGAAAACAAGTATATTTCCCCCTTTATTCTGATAGCTGATTTGCTGGGATTCACTGAAACCTGCAAGTGGGGAGCAAAGTGCTGGCTTTCAAAGGTAAAATCTCCAGTGCAATTCGCTACAAGCTTACAAATTCGAAACTCAGTTTACACAGCATTTTTGGCATTGATTGGTGCCACTTATTTTCACACAATTGACTGTAATCTAGAGCTTGCATATTCTAATATTTTGAGAGAGGGAGGAAAGGAAAACAAACCCACAAGGAAACAGGATGTGCTATTGTGAGGGAGACAAGAGAGGAAATGAGGAAAAGGCAGAGGACCAAATCAAATAGCAGATGTGAGCAACATTGACCAATTGTATTTCTTTAGAACCCTTCATGTAAGATAATGTCTTCGACTGCTGTACATTGAGTGGAAGGTTGGACACCGAGTAAGGGGGAAGGGACAGGTGACCATAAGCAGTCAAAAAGGTAGGTTTTCAGATGGGACTTGGATAGATAAAGAGGGGACAAGGCAGAAGGACTGAGGCAGGGAGTGCAGAGATTATAGACAGTGTCTGAAGGCACAGCCACTGGTAATGTTTCAGAAAGGTTGGACCTGCAGCAGGCCTGTATCAGCTGAGCAAAAGGAGCCAGCAGGAGTGAAGCAGGTGAGAGAGGGAGGAGTAGCAGAGGAATGCTACGGAGTGAAGAGATTTGTAAATGAAGGTGAGCCACTCTTCATGCTGCAAAAATTCATCACATCACGGCTGAGGTTCAAAATCATCCCATGATTTGAGGTCACTCAAATCCCTTCCACCATTGAATAATGGACTCGGGTCTGAATTCGCTACGAGTCCAGAATTTCAACGGAGATGGAAACCATCACCAGAACAGCTGGCTTGCGGGAGACTACCGGTGAGTGCCTTGTTACCAGAATAAAAGATCCCCCCCACTCAACATCAAGTCTAATAAGTTACAAATCAGTTAAGTATGCAAATAGGATTCTCAAATACAAACTACCCAGCCAATACAAGGAACTTACATTTTGCCGCTCGCAGAGCTGATGTAGATAGGCTCTGCCTCCAACAATCACTATCTGAGTGTTTCGGGGATTGCTTAGATAGGCATCCAGCTGTCGTTGCCGTGAACGATACCAGCAAATATAGAAGAAGATTTTGACGATAATAAAGATTATCACTATTCTGTGGGAAATGAAAGAAAATTCATTAACAGGAAACATCCACTCTGCTTTACAGTACACCTGACCATCAAATTGCAAAATACTGGTTATAAAAGAAAAAAAAATCAACTAATTGCTATAATATCATACAAACCACATATGTATTTGCTTGCAGTGCAATATATATATAAAGTATATATACACACACATGATATAATATACACACACATACACGTAATATGTTCCCCACAAAAGGTTTCAAAGATGCGAGTATGATGTGAAAGTCCACCCACCCAGTATTTGGGCACCGGAAATAAAAGCCTTGACTAATACATTCCCGCTTTCAAACACACAAAACCTACCTTGATAAAATTGTTCCACCAAATTTCCACTGAATGGGGAAGTAAACAAAAAGACCAAGAAGAATCACCCAAAAACATTTTCTTACTTGCCTTCGTCTGTCCTGAATACAATGAATCCCGAAGGCTAAGAAAAACTGTTGGGTTCCTAACTCATAATTCTTCAGAAGTTGGTGGCGTAAGATTTCAAATTCAGAAACACAAGCTAATACTTTTAAACTATTTTCCACAGAATGCCAATAGACAACGTTGTATGTGGAAATGATCACCTAAAATTGGGATCCCATTTGGAGATACTAATTTCACCCATAGATCTCCTAAAGATCAAGTCAATTTGATGATGCTGCATTTGATTGCTAAATACAATAGATAGTCAGATATCAGAGGAATAAGGTTTGAACAGGAGGAGCGTGGATTCCTGTCCGGTATCCTATGGCAACCTGTTGGATAATTGCCCGAACACAGACATTTACAACATTTTACTTAATAATTTTCCTGGGAAAATCCATTGGACCTGCCCTTCCTGTGCAGCTTAATAAAGTGCCATTTTCCTTATCTTTTCACATTTCCTCCAACAGACTTTCCCACTATTGGTTCCCACTAATAAAATGTATTAATAAATAGCCTGTAACTATCAGTTTATTGCTTTAATCATGTATTAGATGAAAAATAAGTCTTGGAAATACATGTGAAGAATTAGACACATTTGTTATACTAACCACTAAATGATATTTTCATAATGGTGATCACACATACTCAAAACATAAATTTTAGGGCTGCCCATCACTTGAGCACTTGTTTGCTTGGCCACCGGATGTGAAAGAACAGAAGCTTGAGCCTGAATAGGCAAGATGTCTCCTTTTAAAGAGCCGGGGCAGACAGGATGGGCTGAAAGGCTTCCTTCTGTGCTGTATAATTCTATGATCCTATAATGTAGTTCAACTGGGCCAACTCAAACTCAATTTAGCATCTCCTAAACCAGTTTTCTTTAAAAGAAAATGGACTCATGCAGTGAATTGGAAACTCATATTAGCACCAGAGAGATTTACAGCACAGGTCAACACAGCCCATCGCATCTGTGCCATATGGAGAAGTTTGTAAAATTCACTCTAAAAAATTGGAATTCGATATATACATACTTAAAAATGAAAAAGTTGCTCAGCTATGGGGAAAGAGAGGGGTAGTGGGACTAATTGGATAGCTCTTTAAAAGAGCTAGTATAAGCACAATGGGCCAAATGCCATCCTTCCATGTTGTAATATCTATTATATATATATAATTCTATATATATATATATATATATATAAAAAAGGCTTAGGTATGTTTTCGTAATTGTGTCCTCCTGACGCGGATGGCACTGTGTCAAATCTATCTTCTATATACAGGTATCTCTCCCCAACCGCGGAGGATGTGTTCCTGTAAACCTTCGCGGTTGGTAATATCACGGTTGGAAAATACAGGGCCCTATGGCAAACACGGGGATAGGGGGAGTATATTTGCTTTTTCGCAGTTGGGAAATGCAGGGCCCTATGTAAACACAAAAAAAAGACACAGTCATAACATACCTGTACATGGGGATAGGGGGAGTAAGTTTGGGCGCATCTGCAGCAATCCGCGAGGCTATCTATGACTGACTTCCACGGAGAGAGAGAGACATGGAGGGTGGGGGGGATGATACGGAGGGCTGGGGGCTGTCTGACTGACTTCCACAGAGAGAAAGAGAGAGAGAGACACGGGAGTGGGTGGGGGGTGACACAGACGGCTGAGGGGGTTGTCTGATTGACTGGCTGTCTGCAGATCCTGGCAGCCAATCCTCCCAAACTTACTAGCTAGGCTGCGGAGAAGCGACAATTAATTCATTTCACTGTATTTACCTTAATCCTAAGAGAGAAGCGTTGTCGCTGGTTGATGGCAACATCACCCCTGGGTCCTAGTGCTATACGCTAGCTGTTCGAAAATTTAAACCCACGGATTTAAATCGCGGATGCGCAAAACGCATTGTTGCGGTTAGCGAGGGTTTTCGCATTTAGCAAACCATGGATGCATGAGTTTCGTGGTTGGCAAGACCGCGGTTGGGGCTGGATACCTATATATATATATATATAGATACACATACATAAAAAGCCTTAGGTATGTTTCCGCAATTGTAACAATGAACTTCTAAAAGGAAAACAAAAACCAATACGGCTTAAAAACAAACAAAAAAAAACAAAGAAAAACAACCCAGTGATTAAAGCTCACCCTTTTCTTTGTAAACAACAAATACATTATTTTTAAAAAGTTTCAAAATATATGAATAAACGTGTTCAAAAACACTAGGCCGCTTTATGTTACGCGGGGGCTTAGCTAGTTCTATGGAAAGCTGTTGGTATGAAAACAGATTCCGTATGAAAGGAAACTGAATAAACAGGTAGGATGACAGACACCTACACTCACAGATGCATGGCTACACAACCCTATTGTTTATACGTGGCAGGTTAACCCAGTTAGCCTGTTTGCGCATCGGCACATGACGTTTTAGCAAAATAATGCCTTTCAAATCTGCACATCCTCGAGTCCTTCAGCAGCATAAATCTAGGAGTGATTCAAACTATTTGTATTGCTATTTTAAACTCTGAATTTAATCCAAGTATGGATTCTTTCCGGAGAAATTTTACGCTGTGGATATTAGTTTTGAAAAACAAAAATTGTCTGGCACATTCCTGGTTCGATGTAACATACTTACATGTACCAATAGAGTTCCATGATTTATTCAAACGAAGTTACTTCTCATTAGTGCAGACAAAGGTCAGATTCTGTAACAAAAAAAAATAAAAACTCAGATGCATAGGCACAGTACTCAAATCAATAGTGATAGAATAATAGAAACACAGGATGATAATCACTACAACAGAACAGGATATCCCCAGATGAAAGCGCCTGCTTACCTATTTCCAGAAAGCACTAGGCACACGTTAGCAAAATGTAGCCAAGTGTTAAGGATCCCAGAATATGCCATGGGGTACTGCTAAAGTTTAAACCATTGTGATCTCTACCTGGCAAGCTTCCTGCAGCTTGTCCAGTGGGATTAGCCTACCCATTAGTTCTTGAGCTTGCCTGATTATCAGGAGCCAAGTGAAACACTGTGGGCGATACCAAATGCAAACATTGTTACTACTGTATTATGATTGGCCAATGAATAAAATTGGATGAATGAAACCCTAGACAATCCACCATATTATAAATGGAACTATGCAAAAGAATATTTTGCTTTCTCACCAAACAGCATTTCCACAAGTCAATTGGTGTATTTTTTAAATGCTCTGGGGAATTGGGGATGGATGACATTTAATACGCTTTTTCCCTATCATTTCATTTTTACTTCCATGGAACACATTTGTCCTTGTAATTTTGTTTGTGTGTTTGTTTGAATTTGGTATAGAGCGTTTCACGTTGGGAAGGGAGTCTCAAACACTTCACAGGATTTATTTACTGAGTCATGGAGAGACTGTAATTGTAGGCAAACCTGGCAGCCCAATTGCATACAGTAATGTTCCCATACCACATTTTCTTTAATTTGTGGGATTGCTTCCAGAACATTAGTAGATGGCTCAGATGTTCTGGCCAGAAATCCCACAAATAAATCCCACTTCCTTCTCTTTGAATAGTTTAATGGGATCTTTATTGTCCACCTGCTATACTGTTGTTGTTGTTGTTGAATAGGCTGGGACTTTGATTAAACATCTCATCTGAAGGATGGGACGAACAATGCAAAATGCCCCAGAACTGCATTAGAGCGTCTGCTTATCTTATGTGAGTTCCAGTCCTGATGTGGTTATTGATTCCACAACCTTCTGACTCAGGTGCCAGAGAGCAACCACCAAGCTAGGCTGACACACTAGTTATTGCATTCCATGACTGAACGAAAGTAATTTCCATCATGAACGCAGCAGCTGAGAAACAACATATCACCAGGGTTCAAGACAGAAACATCCTCATCCGCTTTCACTATGTTAAAGGCTACTTCACGGCAAATGAACCAAGGTTACCCTGATCCCACACTGTACCCAGATTAAATCTACTGCAGTTTGATAGGATAATATGAGTCAGCAGCTGATCCACAGGAATAATTAATCTGCCAACAGTGGAAACATGTTGTAAGTTGACAACAGTAAATAAATGTGGGTGGATATGAAATGGAGGCAAAAAGGCTTAACCAAAATGTACCAACTATACTTTTGTTTAGTAAAATTATACAGTGAGATAACAAAGTCTACAGCATGCATCATATTTGGGCAACTTTCCTTACTCCACATGCCTGATAATAAACCCTTGAAAAAAACCAATAATAAATTGCCCATTTCAATTTCAATCCACAATTTGTAGGACACTGCTGTGCGCAATTGGCTGCCATGTTTTGCCCACAATATACAGTCAGCTCACTTTACAGTATATTCCGTGAAGCGCTTTGAGACGTCTAGAAGATTGGAAAACGCTATATCAAATGCAATTATTATTATATTAAATCATGGACAAAGATTGATCTTTGAAGCATTATCAACATAAGTGTTAAGAAAAACAGCAACAAAATTATACTTGTAAAAAGCCTTCTCAATATAAAGAAAACAGACACCTTTCTATCACTTTTTGTTATAAATACTGTAGTATGATCAACAAGCATTGGTACAACATAACTCTGGACTCACTTACAGTTTTGCCATGAAAACAATTGAGTAACTTCAGTTTGAACAGTACCTTTGGTATTTGTGCCTATTTGAAACTGAACTACAATAGTGTCTTGTGGTATATATTTAGCGTAAAAATCTCCGTGAAATAAAACTGATATACTGTAGAATACAAGACCACCTTGAAAGTCAACAAGCAGCAAATGTCAAAGTTTAAGTGATTACTAAACAATGTGAGCTTTGCCTGTGGCTTACAGCTTAATTGGAATGGAACAGCTTAATGTTTTACTACCTGCTTGCCTAACCCAAAAACATATTGCATTGGATACAATAAAGTGAATAAATTAAGCACAGAATTGTTAACTGCTACTGGTACAAGACTGTATAAAACAACACATAATAGAAATACTCTAGTGCACATTATAGAAAACACGAGATATTTTTAGTGGGCAATTTGCCCTCTGGACACCAATGATCTCTCTCAAGAACTGGAAAGCAGCTGGGACCAATTTTCAATCAGCAACAAAATTGTTAGCAATATGTAGAACTCATCTTAAGAATAGAGGATGGCACAGAATTAATAAGACTGGGATGATCTCAGCACCAAAACAGAAATATGGTAACTGAAGAAAACTTTCAAAATGTATAAAAACATTTTTTTTAAAAACTGTGAAAACTGTGTGTATGCATATTGTGTGTGTGTGTGTGCTGTATATGTATCTATAAAAAATCATCACATGCAGTCAATGGTGATTCTATTACCTCTGGGACAAGTTTGGAAAATATTTTCCAAATTTCTCGCAACGTCCAGTTAATCAGCTAAAGTCTTAAGATATTCCATGGTCACTACCCAAAGACAATGGCCAAGATCTTTCACATCTTGAATTGAATCAGTAGTTTGAAGAGTCCCAGTTAATGCTTCGATCAAAGATTTTTTTCCTTGGGTGGTGGGAGACAGCTGAAATTGTTTTAAATCAAGAATCTTCTAAAGAAAAGGTACAACAGGTCTGAAGGTTAGAACAAGAGAGAAAGACATGCCTGATGATTTGTTTTTATACTCCTCAGATGAAGTTCATAAAAATTCTTCATGTAGTTTTGTCCAATTCCTTCAGTGAGACTAGTCAATAGGATAAATTATCCTATCTTTATGGGAAACTACATCATCATTCAATAATAAATTTACCCAGTGATTTCACAAAATACAGTCCACAGTCGTTAGTTCAGCAGCACACTGAACTTCATATAAGGCACACAACAAAGTTCCACAACTGTATTACTGCAGGATATTCAGTCCACACAAATTAACTGTACAAGCAAAAATATTTTCTTTATGGTGCACCGTTTGCTACAAATTAAAACATTTACTGAACAAACATGGGATAAACAGACAGCAATCACAACTGTTTATTGCGATTATCCACCATCACAAAGGCTCCAACTAATGCTACATTGTAATGTTGTTAATTTTTTGGGGGGGTATTGAAATTATGGAGAAATAAGTGACCCTCAAGTAAGTGCATATTGTGTGGGCTGACATTTCACTAGAGCTGGGAGTGCTGCAATTTCAGAGAACAAGGAGGACTAGGCCATTCGACCCCTCGAGCCTGCCTGCCATTCAATAAGATCATGGCTAATTTTCTAATCTAACTCTATTTGCCCGCTATATCCCCATATCCCTTAATCCCGCTATCCATACGAAATCTATCAATCTCAGTCTTGAATATCAATCAATCAAAATTACCTTTATATAGTGCCATTCACATCGGGAGGACGTCCCAAGGCGCTGAACAGTCAGGTAGGGACCAGAGCGGGGGTGGGGGTGGGAGGTGGGGGGAGTGGTTAGGGTAGGGGGGAGGGGAGTAGGAAAATCGACTGTATATTTGTGGGCAAAACGCAACAGCCAAATTGCGCACAACATGTTGACAGACTGAGCATCTACAGCCTTTTGGGGGTAAAGAATTCCATAAATTCACTACCCCCTGAGTGAAGAAATGTTTCCTCAACTCTGTTCGAAAATGCTGACCCTTAATCGTAAAACTGTGATCCCTAGTTATAGTTTCTCCTACCAGGGGAAACAGGTTTGGATGAGCAAAGTTAAAGCTGGGTCTCATCTTTCTGTTCACATGGATTTTACAGATCGCTTGGCACTAATCCAAAAAGAAAGACTTTCTGAATGTCCTGACCAACAACCCTCCAGATAAAATTGATTATTCATTTCACAGCTGAAAAGTGGAACGTTTCAATGCCTTGGGACAACCTTCTGATGTGAAAGGCACTATATGAATACAATTTGTTATTGATGCTGTGCACATACTGGCTGCCATGATTGCCTACAAAATACATAAACACTGCACAATAAATCCTGTGAAGTTCTTTTAGAGATGGATATGATGCTATATTAAACAAAGAGTTATTATGGCTCTCGGAGGAGGGCAAGTTATCCCAGTCCATGCGGTTTGATCTCTGTTCATGACTGACCACATTACTATTATTAATAATACATGCATTTGATACAACGCCTTTCGTGTCTTCTAGACGTCTCAAAGCGCTTCATAGAATATAGTATGAAGTGAATTGAGTGTATATTTGTGGGCGAAATGCAGCAGCCAATTACACACAGCAATGTCCTGCAAACAGCTGTGGATTGAATGACCCATTTATTATTGTTTTTTCTTTCCTCGTCACTGCTGTAACTTAAGAAGAAATGATCATCTTTGTGTCTTTCAAGGGTAGGAAGAGAAGGTTCCTGTTAATTGTCAAATAAGCAATAAATCATTTGGTTGTAACAGACTTCAGAATTTATTTTCATACTGTAAGGAATCTGAAACATAACTGGATTCAAAAGCTGAAACCAACAGACTAGGAACATTTGGCTCCAATTAAAATATTGCATGTCATAAAAAATTTAAATATTTGGAACTAGAAAAACTGGCTTAATTTTTACCCGCAAATTCAATTAAAATTTACTTAGCCAGATTTTATCCCTGGTCCTTGCTGAGCCAGCCTGGTACTACAACTGACCTTATTGTCCCTGGGTTAGAAGGGGTAAAGTCTGCCAAGTTTCCAATTCTTATTGAGTCATCTGGATTGCAAAGTATACTTGTGTGAAAATCAGATGAAGGCTGGATCAAACTCAACTAAGCTCCTCATCTCCACAGCCTCTTCTCATTCCATAAAAGCTGATGCCTTCACATTCCCAATAGTTCCAGACTCACAAGCAGATTGGCGACTTGGTGCCATGTACCAGCAACCAACGGAAGGGACCCACAGCTTTGAGGTGTTAGGTAGAAGGTTTGCATTAATCAAATCCTTATGTTTTCTAAATCAGTGCTGAATTGTTAATGACGCATGTAACTTTGGGTAAAATCTCTACTGATGATTTGGTAAACACTGCAATGTAGTATAGATCAACAACAGTAGAGTCTTGGGAATACGTAGATAATCTTCATTAAGCAAGAACCAAGGAAGCTCCTCCAAAGCTGTTGTGAATTTCCTGCTTACACTAGTTGTTTGTGTTTTCTGCAACACCATCCCACAACACACCAAATACATTTAAAGTGCAAAAATCCAGCCAGGCCTGTAAGACTACTCTATATTTGATTCTATAGTCTATAGAATTATTTCTTAGAAAGACATCTATGGATTAGGTTTTAGGAGAGAGGACCAACCAAACTTCTTCTTCTCCTTATAGTGGTCTTCAAAGTCCAACTTGCCTTCCTCTTCAATAAGGATAATTTAAGTCTTCTCGCAAGTTAAGGACAGTACAAGAACAACTTGCATTTGTATAACAACTTTCAAATGGGGTAGTGTCATGGAACACCGAACAGTACAGTGTTTGATGCTTTTTTTTCTCTACACTGTGGATTCCATTCATGTGGTTAGCAAAAGAGGAACAGCACTTTAAAAATACTAAAGAATCCCTTTTGAATATATGTGCAATCTGTTTGAACCTGGTGCTGACTCTACAAGCATTAGTTAGGGTTAAGGCACTTAATCGGGTGCATAAAGAATATGATTTCTCAGGAAATCGGATGATAAGTTGGCGCATTTGATTTAATTTCTCAAAAGTCAGTCCTTGGTGAAGGACAGGCTGGTCAGTCACTTTATTTCGCCTGTAAATACTGTGCAACACTTGAGACATTGAGACAGGCACCTTGAGATCAAGAAGACCATTACTCACTGTATGCCACATCTGTGGATAGTAAAACACATGGAATAGGCTTTCAACTCCCCAAGTCTTTGAAAACCTCAATATAAACTCAGGAAATGAGTAATGTAAGACTGGATGTAAATTATATTGTGGAAAAGATTACAAATTCATCCTTTAATACAGTAGTAGGAATTGTTCGTCGGGGTCTGGCTACAGCTTTTTGTCAGATAAACTTTCCACATCTCTAGTGGAATCATTGTTCCTGTGGACATGATTGAACTTCCTAGTTGGTGACATTGAGAATGTTTGCTGTCTATTTGTATTGAGCAAGTTGATTTAAATCAGTTTAATGTTCAGTCAGTGTTTTGTCACATGTTAACCGGGCTGAGCTCAGCATGTAGTTTATGTTTTAAGTTTGTTTTCACTTCAGTGGATTATCTAGCTTTTTTTGTTATTAAATTGTGCCTTGCATTTGAATCAACCATTTAACTGTATGTGGATTGCATATTGGCCTGATTTTTGAAAAATATAATGCATCTTTGCATTTATTTCTTGGATCTCTAGTGTTATCCCATTTTTGACTAACATTCATGTATTCCAGATGTTAATTTTTCTCATCATCTGAACATCTCAATTTATATAATGTTGCCCAGAGGCCTAATCCATGCAGCACAGCAACTTGGATTCAATGGGGACTGAGTTGTTCGGGGACTGAGCCATCCTGTTTGGCTTTTCTCCTAAGTTAAGTCATTTTGTATTTACTTCTGTAATTTACTGCTTTTTCTGAGTGTTTGTAGTGGATGTTCTTTCTGCTGTTAAGACCTGACTAATTTATCATTCTTTTGTTCTTGAATGTGTACCATTATATTAGTTCAAAAGATGAAAAGTTCACATTTGGAAAGGACTTGTGTGGTGCCAAATTAGATGTACATTGTGTTATTCTGAAGTAGAACTTGGTCTAGCATCAAATTAAAAGCAGTTGAACAACAAGGTACAACAACTCTCTGCCAGTAAGATTTCGGTGAAATAAACACTATGTTTTGATAAAGAGTCGGGAGACCTACAAGTGTGCAGCACTGAGCTTTAGTGACATTCCCACTGAGTTACAAGTACAAATTGCTGTAGATTAGAAAACAGTCACCCACACTAGCAATAATAACACTTGCATTTGATATAGTGCTTTTCAAGTCTTCAAGATGTCTCAAAGCAATAGTAGTTAATGTATCCATTTAAACTATCATATTACAATTTATATTCTAAACCTCTGTTAAAACAAAAAACAATCTATGCTAGTCACCCCCACTCAGCTTTTGACATTCAACTCCTTACCAAAACCTAACGCTTAAGTTAATGCAATGATAATTATTAATAATTATAATAATAAATGCAAGGATTATTATAAAAACACTCAACAGTACTTGAGATTCATTTATTCTCCCATACGTTTCAGAATGATTCTCTTCAACCCTTTCTCCAAATCACCGCACATTTGGAATAAATTCTTGCATTTGGTAATAGCGCCTTATCACGTCATTAAGATTCCTCAAAGCGCTTCACCGGATATACTGTAAAGTCAATTGACTGTATTTTGTGGGTGAAACATGGTAGCCACTTTGGGTAGGTACAGCAATGTGCAACATTGCATTAAAAATAACACAGATCGTCCTCGGAATCATTGCCAACAATGAGACTGTTATACAACCTCACAATTGCTAAATAACAAAGTTTGAATTTTGTGGGGTTCAATCTCAAATTATTTCCTGCTTCTTTCTGGAAAACATATTTTAGAATACAAAATAAATCTGCAGCAGAGAATGCCAAGTAAACTGTATAGTCTCGGGTCACAGTGGAGCCCTTCCTAATTAATGCATGTTTGACAACAGTGCCCTAAAATAACCTAATGTGAGGGCTTGCCGAATAACACAGCGCCACATCCACAAAGTTGCAAAAAAAATCACAGGCATCAATGGTGGAAGTATCCAGTTTGTGATACTTTTACTGGCCTCAATATGTGAAGAATGTAACACTGAACAGGAACAAGCCAGGAAACTATAATGGATTACAAACTGCAAGAAACAATTTACCAAAAAATCAAGGCGTACTGTTTGTGTTGAGTAAGTTATACAAGTTGATTAAATTTTGAAGGCTAAATGGTTAATCAATGTTTTGTCACACATTAACTGGGTTTTAAATCAACTATTGGTGCTCCCTTGGAGCTTCCTCTCACCCACCGTAAAACTCACTTTGGCTTTCCCAATAAAAATCATTTTCAGGCGGAGGCCAACATTAGCAATGGGGAAAGCAGAATATTCCCTCCTGAATATAGAATTTTAAAGTAGAATTAATATACTAAAAATAATTTCTGTACACTAGGGTCCGTCGATATGGAAATTTTCCGATTTAGATATATCGATGGGCTCATATCGAGATATACCAAAATATCGATCTTTCCAGGTCTTTCGCACTGCGCATGCGCGCGCATTCGGGGTGCGCACGCGTTCCGGGTGCGCGCGCATTCAGGGCCTATCTCCTCAGGAGGTAAATATCTTTCTCTCTCTGTGTCTCTCACTCTCTCCATCTCTGTGTTTTTCTCTCTGTGTCTCTGTGTCTCTCTCACATCCCCCCCCATCTCTATCTATCTGTATATTATCACATCCACGCCGTCTCTCCCCCCCACTCTGCCGTCTCTCTCCCCACTCACCCCCCCAAGCCGTCTCTCTCTCCCTCCCACCCCCCCCAGCCGTCTCTCTCCCCCTCCCCCCCCCCCCCCACCCCTTGCATACCTGTATATTGTATTCGAGGACTATGAATACAATATGGCGGCTTTGCACCTCGGTCTGTGCATTGTGTATAGAGATGAGCATTCTAGGGCTTGTAGTTCAGTGTGCACGCATTCCGATTTTTTACCTCGATATATCGACTTTTCGATATAATGATATTTTTGAAATGCCTATATCGGCGTATCGATATGAAAATTATATCAGGTTTTAGCGATATGTCGATATATCGCCGAACCCTACTGTATTCTGTATATTGGGGGTGGGGTATATGCATATGCAGGGAAATCCAGAAAGCAAATGACCAATACAGCAATGCTACAATAATTCAATAACAGAGAAAAATTGTGGAGTCCTGTAGCTCAGTGGTTGGAGCATTCGCCTTACAAGCATGAGATCTGTGTTCAAATCCAGGCAGGTCAGGGTGAAACCTTGGGCAAGTTTCCTTACTCCACACACCTAATAATAATCCCGCCCTCCCAAAAAAAATCACAATAATAAAATTGGTCATTTCAATCCATGACTGTTTGTGGGAGACTGCTGTGTGTAATTGGCTGCCGCATTTCGCTCACAAATATACAGTCAATTCACTTTACAGTATATTCTGTGAAGCGCTTTGAGACGGCTAGAAGATGTGAAAGATGCTTTATCAAATTTAAGGATTATTATTATTATCATTACCATTCTTAAGTTGTACTAAACCTGCTGATAAACACAGGGAAGAAAAATGTCTATTTTTTTCAGAGGAGGTTATGATGGTGAGTCATCATCGCGCTATGCTGTATGGACAAGTTGCAGCGATAACCTCTAGACGACAGACCTGTTTGGATTGTGACCGATGATCAGGCTCCTTAACCATTATATTGAGCCAGTCTCAGAGAAATGGAAAGTCTGAGAAACAATGCACTAAAGCATGGTCTGAAAGATTGTTTAATTCAATCAGCTTTACACCCAGGGAGATCAAGGAAAGTGGCATCAATTTACATTTTAAAAATGCTTTTATTTAACACATTGTTGTTGCCAATGAAATTTACCTGGTCTATTCAAAGAATCCTAATGAAAGGATAAGTTTATTTCAAGGCACAGAGATCACAATAAAGATTTTGTGTTCCAAATATGCATTCATCAATGTATTACATTGTTCCTTTTAAAGTAAACAAACATTATTAAACTGGTAAAAGGCCAAAACTGCCAAAGGGAAAGTTTCAACTCACACTGAGTTCTAATCATACAGAGTGTAAGATACATTAGAAAAGGTACTTAAGACTTCACTAGTTACCTCAAATAGCTGCAACAGCTTTTGCCCCTTTTCAGCATTGAGCAGCACTGCAGAGTAGAGTTAGTTTTAAACTAGTCCACTGTGCTTTTGATCGTAATGTACGCATCCTCGAGCCAAATCCATATAAGGGCCTGGAGTAAAGGAAACCTCATGCAAATATCTCCACCAAAGCACTTTTTTTTTTGCATCTCCTGACAACCAACTAACATACGTACATCTGAGTAACAATCTCGGAGCTCAATCTAAATGGAATGTGGTGGTGGTGGGGGAGAGGGAGAAAGGAAATAACTTGAAGGAACAATTACTTGTTACCATTCTACCAACAAGTAGGTTCATACAAGTTAAACATTACTTTGGAGAAAGCTAATATTTCACATGACATCTGCTTGGGCTTTTAAATTAACTAATTCTCAGAATTTCCAATAAACCCATTCCACTCTTTTTAAAAAGGAGGTTCCCATACAAACACCCTAACCAACAAGAGTTTCATTACCATATTTATGTACAGGAAAGATAATATTACTGCAAAATATTACAGTCCTCTAATTTCAGAAGATTAATTTGTGTGTGCAGGCATCATTGAGTCACAAATTCACAATGAGTCATGTATTCAGATAAATACCAACTGATCTGGTGCAGTGTAGTACTGAAGGTCAAGTATATTACTGTATTATGGAGTCCTGTAGATCAATGGTTAGAGCACTCGCCTAACAAGCGTTAGACCTGTGTTCGAATCCAGGCAAGTCAGGGCGAAATCTTGGGCATGTTTCCTTACTCCATATGCCCAATAATAACTGCTCAAAAACAACTATAATAAACTGGTCATTTAAATCCACGACTGTTTGTGGGACCTGCTGTGCGCAATTAGCTACCGTGTTTCGCTCACCAATATACAGTCAATTCATTTTACAGTATATTCTGTGAAGCACTTCCAGATGTCTAGAAGACATGAAAAGCACTATATCAAATGCAAGGATTATTATTATTATTCTGTATTAGTGAATACATTAACAATTACAATACAGTACTTAACTTTTCTACCTGTAGCTTTACCTTTCCTTCTCTTGTGAAACCAGCAGAAACTGTTTCTAAAACAGTGGAGATTAAGTTTTATTCCAAGTCTTCATAATGTAACCACCAATAAAAATGGACAAGAACCAGGTAATATTAAACAAGTCCACTATGTTATCATCTTCTGTGAAAGAACCTCTAAGGCTCCATGCTTTACCCCCAAATGAATCGCCATTTAAAAATTGGATGAGTCAAATCTCCAACACACCCTCTTAAAGTCATAACAGTTTCAACTTTCTTCTAAAATGGATAATCTCAACATTTAAAAAATATAAACATGTTTTGGCAAGGGGATTGAGTGAGAAAGTCAGAATACATATAATAATAATCCTGTGTTTGATATAGAGCTATTCATATCTTCTAGACATCTCAAAGCGCTTCACAGAATATACTGTAAGGTGAATTGAACTGGATATTTCTGGGCAAAACACAGCAGCCAATTGTGCACAGCAGTGTCCCACAAACAGTCATGAATTGAAACGACCAATTCCACCCCCCACCCTCCCCACTCAAGGGATTATTATCAGACATGTAAGTAAGGAAACTTATTCAGGGTTTGGGCCTGCTGGGAACCAAACTGAGATCTCTTGCTTGCAAGGCGAGTGCTCTAATCACTGAGCTACAGGAACTCCATATACAATAATCCTTGGATATATGACATTGACATTGTCAAGATGACCCAATTTGCCACAAAAAGCCATCAAGTGAATAACCAATTTTATAGTGGGATTGTTGGCCAGGACACTGGGAGAAAATCCCTTCTCTTTCGAAACAGTGCCATGGTAATTTTTTTGTTGGCCTGTTCAGGCCTGAACCTTAGTTTAATATCTCATCCAAAGGAAGCACTGCAAACAATGCAGCCTATAATAATAATACTCCTTGCATTTGATATAGTGCTTTTCACATTTTATCAATGTCTCAAAGCGTATACTGTAAAATGAATTGACTGTATATTTGTGGGTGAAATGCGGCAGCCAATTGCGCACTGCAGTGTCCCATAAACAGTCGTGGATTGAAATGACCAATTTTATTATTGTGTTTTTTTTAATGGAGGAATTATTATTAGACATGTGGAGAAAGGAAACTTGCCCAAGGTTTCGCCCTGACATGCCTGGATTCGAACACAGGTCTCATGCTTGTAAGGCAAGTGCTCTAACCACTGAGCTACAGGAGCCTACTCCCAGCGCTACACTGAAGTGGCAGTCTATAATATTCTAGTTCAAATTCCCAAAATGGGAGTTGAGCCTTTGACCTTCTGACTCATAAGTGAGAGAGCTAACAACTGAGCACCTTCCTTAACAATATTATCTTCTCAAAAGCAATTTGGATAGTTTATGAATCGATATCATCACGGAAAGGTGGAAAGGAGATTGGAGTCACTTTTTACGCTGCTGTATTTTTAGCCAACTTCCTCGAATTAAATATTACTAACATCCTTTCACAGGGGTTTCCCCATATTCCCCCAAAAGGAACACACCACCCACTTCAAAACTGAAATGTGAAGATAGTAAGTACAGATGGAAACTGCATATTTTAAAGCGCTACACCCAATTTAGTTAAATAAAATGATTGAGGAAATTCAAGAATACAACAACAACGATTTATATAGTGCCCTCCACGCCGGACAGCGCCTCAGAGCTTCACAATAGCGCATCCTGGGACTGAGCCAGGAGCCGAATACCGCTGTGTGTATTTTGGAGATGAAAGAAACATTATTTTGGGAAGAATGTACACAGTGCAAAGTCTCAACATCCCAATCCTTCGAGTTATAAAATATACACCCAATCTTTAGAGCACTCTTGCAAATTTGCCTAGGAAGGCATTAGTTGCTTTTCGATTTTATAAAGGATTACTTTAAAGTCAACACAATTGTCCCCGACCCAACACATTCACTCACAAAATACACAGTCAACCCACGTTACAGTGTATCCTGTGAACGGTTGTGAGATGTCTTGAGGGAGCAATGGTAATACATTGTTTCACTTCTTCTTAATGTTATTTCTAAAGGCGTCGTCAACTCTTATAGAAGGAAAGTTCAAATAATTCCCACTTTCAACACAGAAAATACCCTGCTGGGTTTGGTTTCCTTTTCCTCCTCCTCCAACACGCAAGTGGGTAAAACATGACAACATTAAACTGCAGTTGTTGGTCACTGTTACAGCTCAGGGTACTGGACTGGGATGGATTTGTGCCAGAAGATCCGAGGCAGAATGTAGATGTCACAGATGGCTATTAAATAAAACAATGGCTTTCTCTAGCAAACATGAGCTCTTGCCTTCTCATTGCTTGCTATTTCATATGAAAACATATATTATACATCAATACATTCATGATAATATGGAGGTAGTGTGTGTATGTGTATGTGTATGTGGGGGGGTGGTATCTTCAGCCTGTCTCTGGCGCTGGGCTATGTGTGTGGGGCTGGTATGTGTACATATGTGTATGTGGGGGTGGGGGGGGGCTGTGTGTGTATGTGGGAGGGGGACCTATATGTGTGTATGTGGGAGCTGTGTATGTGGGAGGAGGGGGGCTATGTGTGTATGTGGGAGGAGGGGGGGGGGGACTGTGGGAGGGAGGCTGTGGACGTGTAAGGGGGGCGTATATGGAGTGTGTATGTATATATATAGGGGTATTGTGTGCATTTGGTTTGCGTATATGGGTTGGGTGTATATGGGGGTGGGGGCTGGGTGTATGTATATGGGGAGCGCTGTGTGTGTATATGGGTTGTGTGTATATATGGATTGTGTGTGTATATGGGGGGAGGGCTGGGTGTGTATATGGATTGTGTGTGTATATGGATTGTGTGTGTGTATGGATTGTGTGTGTGTATGGGGGGAGGGCTGGGTGTGTGTATATGGGTTGTGTGTGCATATTGGGGTGTGTGTGTATATATGGGAAGCTGTGTGTGTGTGTATATGGGTTGTGTGTGCATATTGGGGTGTGTGTGTATATATGGGGAGCTGTGTGTGTGTGTATATGGGTTGTGTGTGCATATTGGGGTATGTGTACATATGGGGAGCTGTGTGTGTGTGTGTGTATGGGGAGCTCTGTGTGTGTGTGTATATGGATTGCGTGTGTATATGGGGAGCTGTGTGTGTGTGTATGGGGAGCTCTCTGTGTGTGTATATGGATTGTGTGTGTATATGGATTGTGTGTGTATATGGATTGTGTGTGTATATGGGGAGCTGTGTGTATATGGGGAGCTGTGTGTGTATGGGGAGCTCTGTGTGTGTGTCTATGGATTGTGTGTGTATATGGGGCGCTCTGTGTGTATGTGTATATATAGTGTGTGTGTGTGTGTGTGTGTATATACACACACACACACACACACGGTATATGGTGGGGGAGGCCGGCGTGTGGATTGTAGAAGAATGTGCAGCCTCTCCCAGGCTCTGGATCACACAGTGTTTTCCCTGAGACAATGGCTCTCCCTGTATCCCCGCCTGCCTGCCCACCCCACACTGCAGCGCTCATGTAACAAAGGAGACGACAAGGTTTCACAAGGTGGAAAAGTGCTATCCGCAATTTTCTGTACTTACACAAGCCTCGGTGGGATTGCTCTCTGTCCTCCCGGCTGCTTCACCCGCTCACATTAACAGCGATACCAATCCCTTCCCCACCCAACCCTGAGACCTGGATTCCCTCCCTCTCTCTCTCTCTCTTCTCTCTCCCCCTGATGCAAAGCAAACGATAAATCAGTGAGGGAGTGAGTGTGGGTGGGTGTCGCTCAGAGGCCAGTTGACAAGATTTGCTGGGGCTGAGCCTGTGTTGCTGTTGGTTAAAACCTCTGCAATCTGCGGGTGTTTTTCCTCTGAAGTGTTGAGGGTGGAGTAAACACAGCCCTCCCTCTCTCCCCCTCCGTGCTGCCACCCCCTGGCTTGCCTAAATCAAAGAGCTCACTCAACACAGCTCCAAAATCCGGAATAAACTACCCTGCCTGTGTGGATGTGTGTGTGTGTGTATTTTTTTTGAAAAAAGCCTCCATTTTGACCCCCTGCTGTCAAAACCACTTGTGCTTTCCAATCTTATAATAATAATAAATAGTCTAATAATATAACAAGAATTAATCGGCTCCCTGGGTCGTCCTCCCGACGTGAAAGGCGCTATTCAAATCTAATTTTGTTGTTGTTGTAGTACAGAGTGATAGTCGTAATAATCCTTGCATTTGGTACAGCGCTGTATCACATCTATGAGGCACACCTCAAAGCGATTCACAGACTGTATTGGAAAGTGGAGTGACTGTATTTTGTGGGAGAAAACGCACAATTGTGCACAGTTGTCGTGGCTTGAGTAATCGTGTTTTGATTTGGAGGGATTATTTATTACCCCCTGGAAAGTGATCCACCTTCCAGTTAAACAGGCATGTGGAGGAAGGAAAAATGCCTAAGGTTTCGCCATGCCCCGGAATCTCACTTGCGAGGCTCACCGCAACCCTACGAGGCTCCACTTGTTTGTGACTCCCTTCAGCATGGAGTCGCTGAATATTAGCCAATTCCTGGTGGATGTGTTAACGTTAAATTGGAGAAACAAGACCTTTCTTGCATTGATCATAGCCGAGAGACTTTCATTGTAAAGTGTTCATCTCAAACAGGTTACAAAATGCAATGAATAATCCTTGCATTTGGTTAGAAATTAAATGAATATTGTTGTAATGGCAGACACCGATCTTGCTTTAAACCTCAGAGGTTCAGGGAAATCCTTCACTTTCATGCGCCAACTTGTTTGGCTGGTTATCAGCTCCCACACTGTAAGGTTCAAACAAACACCGATGTTATAATAATAAAGCTACTTAATCATGGGGATTAGTTATATTGTTGAAATAGAAATACAAAATGAAATAAATAGCTAAAATGGAATTTAATTAAACATAAATAAAGCTTTCATTTTCCCTCTGTATTTTTTAATGAGATTAAATTTTTTGAATATATAATTTTCCTAAAAATATATTAGGGATTGGCAAATACTGTACTGAATTTCAGGTGGCCAACTTCGCTCAGGCACAACTTGTCAAGAAAATTAGAACAAGAGATCAATCTTTAATCTCTCTTTGAAAAGTCACAATTAAAAATTAAATGCTACTCTGTTCATCAGGAATACAAATCTCTGGCCCTTGACTATTTACAAAAAAAATTTGTTTCAAACGTGAATAGCTTGCAAAATAAATCACCGACCAGAGAGATCGGGAAAAGAGTAGTTCCAAACCCATCGACAAGGTCAAGTTTAAGTAAGTTTTGTTTAACCAAACTATCAGTACTGATTCTTAATTACTACGGTCTCACTTAAGGACATAATTCATTGAAGAGTATTGCAATTTTCACCCCTTTTTACTAATTGGGGTTTTAACTCATCAGATTTTATAATAAATCTCTTCCATAAGGTTTGTCCATATCTCTGGGTGCTGCCAACCTAGATAAATTGCAGTAATCTAGGGTTGGTGTGGCAACAACAACAGCTTGCACGTATATAGCACCCTCCACACAGGCTAGCATCTCAGAGCACTTAACAGTTGTAAGCATGGTTGAAGAGGAAAGTTAACAGACTGGACTTGAAAGAGGGGACTGTTGAGACAGGGACTAAAGGAGCGTGATCCAGAGTTTTGGGGCATGGTGGCTAAAGGCGTGACCATCGATGGTTGGTTGGAGTGTGCGGGGTATGAGCAGGAGGCCGATGCCAGTTGAGCGGAGGTGTGGGGTGGTGGATTGGGAGTGAGGAGGACGGAGAGGTAGCGAGGTGCCAGGGATGAATGGATTTGAGGACAAGTGTCAGGATATTGAAGTCAATTCATTTGGTGATGGGGAGGCAGTGGCCAGAACTGGTGGGTTGGGGGTATGGGGGTATGGAGTTTAGTCCAGAGTCAGTATGCAGATGGCCGAGTTTTGAATGAGCTCGATCTTTTGAATAGTTATGCTGGGGAGACAGGCGAGGACTGCATTGAAATAATCCAGACGGGAGGTGACAAATGCATGCACAAGGGTTGAGGTAAGGTCAGAGGCGGGAAATGTGGCAGAGATGGAGAAGGTGGTCCCAGTCAGGGACTGGATGTGGGAAAGGAAAGACATCTGGCGATCGAACCAGACCCCTAGCTTGCGTACTGGTTTAGTGAGTCTGAGGGAGAGCCAGGGAGGTTGAGGGGTTTATAATAAATAGTAATAATCCTTGCATTTGATATAATGTTTTGCATGTCTTTTAGATACCTCAAAGCGCTTCACAGAATATACTGTAAAGTGAATTGATTGTACACTTGTGGGTGAAACATGGCAGCCAACTGTGCACAGCAATGGCCCACAAACAGTCATGGATTGAACTGACCAATTAAAAAAAAAGAAAAGATTATTACTATATTAGGCATGTGAAGGAAACTTGCCCAAAGTTTCGCCCTGACCTGCCCAGATTCAGGCACAGGTCTCATGCTTGTAAGCCGAGTGCTAATCATGCAGAATTGCAACAACAAATTGCATTGATATATAGCTCTTTAGGTCGGGAGGACATCCTAATGTTTTGGGTAGTCTGGAATTTGCATCTGGGGTTGCATTCGGGAAAGTGGGGAAAATGGAGTTCAAGAGAGTTGAGGCAGATAGGCTGAAAGTTCAACCACCAATGATGTGACGGGCAGGCCAGAGGACATGCAGCAGGCCAGTGCCTGCCAAGTCGAGGGTGTAGATGGGTTGGTAGGGGTTTAGAAGGGCACAGTGGTAAGGCAGGACAAGTCTTAGAGGGATTAAAAAACTGATGATTCATAGAAACTTGAATTCAATTCTCTGAGAGATGGGGAGCCAGTGATTCCAGGAGACGATGGGGTGATACGTTTGCAGAGCCTGATGTGATTTACCTTTCAACAGTGCTTTCCTCTCAAGAGAGCCTGCTTGTTAACCAGCCTTTCTCCCTCTCTTTCCATGGAAGACCTTCTATCAGCCCCAGATCTCCCTCACACAACAACCAAATAAAATTTGTATAGCGCCCTTCATGTCAGGAAGACGTTGAACAGTCAGGGATTTGGGATCAGGAGGGGTGGAGGGCAGGGATTGGAGGGTGGCCAAAGGTGCAATTGAAGAGGAGGCTGTTAAGACGTGTCTTGAAGGAGGCACTGGAGGTATTGAGGCGATAGGACTGTGGGGAGGGACGGCCAGGGGACATAGAACAGGCTGAAGCCTGCTGAGTGGAGGGATCTGACAGGTTGAAATGGAGTTAGCAGGTCACAGAGGCAGGAACAAGAAAGGCCGTGGAGGCGATGACTTGGATGAGAGCAATCTAAGATAAAATGGGAACAGATACACACTGAAGCTGGTACAGTTCTGCTGCTTGTATTTCTTCTGACTTCAACCAATTGCAAACATACGATTTTCAACCCACATATCAATAGTATAAAGCAATGCTTGAATGACGTGCCCTGAAGTGAATAGTAATTTTTTTTCACACATCTCATCTCATCGCTCTGCTCTTAAACACAAACCATTTCATGACACAAACCCATAAAATGATTAAGATTTATCTTCAGATCCTTGAGTTTAGCAATCACTTACAAATACACAGTCCCCAATCATCAGGAGGCTGTTGGAACCTGATGAATTGGAGAGTCATATCTGAGTGGGACTCTCAAACTGGTTTTGGGAGCTCTGTAGCTCAATGGTTAGAGCACTTGCCTTGCAAGTGAGAGACCTGTGTTCGATTCCAGGCAGGGCGAAACCTTGGGAAAGTTTCCTTACTCCACATGCCTGATAATAATCCTTAAAAAAAAATTGGTCATTTCAATCCACAACTGTTTGTGAAACACTGCTGTGTGCAATTGGCTGCCGCGTTTCGCCCACAAATAGATACAGTCAATTCACTTTACAGTATATTCTGTGAAGTGCTTTGAGATATGTAAAATATGTAAAAAGTGCTATATCAAATGCAAGGATTATTAATATTATTACAGGGTAGTTGTTCTGTAGCTTGCATCTTGTCACAGTTACTTCCTCTCATCACTGTACAGTACTTCAAAACAAAATCTATGTACAGCCTTGGCCGATGCTTGATCCCGTGTCAACCTCATACATTACCAGCTCATTTCAAATCTGCTCTTCTTGGCCAGTTTTTTTGAACACGTGATTGCAAATCAACTTTGCCCATACCTCTGCCTCCACTCACTACTCAAACCCATTTAGTCCAGTTTTTCCCCTGCCCACAGCAAGTGCTAGGCAAGGTAACAAATGACGTCCTCCCTTTGTGAACCCTCTGCCTACTTGTTCTCCTCGACCTCTCTGTTGCGTTTGACACAGTCAGTCACGCCATCCTCCTCCAGTAATTGAAAATTAGTTTTGAATGTCAAAATGTATCATTAGATTTTGCCCACCTCTTAAATACAACTGCATACAACTGGTGACATTTTTTCGAATGATAGGGTGACCATATTTCATAAACCAAATCTGGGCACACAAGTTATTTTTTATTAACTCAAATGTAACTGAGGTATGCCTGTTCAGGTACATGTTAAACGATCCCATGTCAACAACAATTGTTTGTGAAAATATTGCTGCATACCTGCCATTCTCTACAGGTTGTTTAAAAACAAACCAGAAGTTTGAAAACATAAATATATTTGTTTACAAGCACCCATTGCTGCATACCTCTACAGATTTTCCAAGTACTCTGGAACTCCATCCTACAGTCCCTTCGCCTCATTTCCTCCCTTGCCTCCTTCAAGGCCGGTCTCAAGACACTCATCTTCGATCGTGCCTTCTGCTGCCCTCCCAGCTCTCTCCCCCCCTTTCTCACTCTCTCCCTCCCCTCCCACCTACCCTGTTCCTCCCCCATGCTCGGGTCCTGACCTGACTGTTCAGTGTCTTGGGAAGTCCTCTCAATGTGAAAGGAGCTCTATAAATGTAATTTTGTTGTTATTGTTGGTTGTGGACTATAGGTGGTTAGGTCCATCCATGGGTCTACAAGAAAAGCTAAACAGTCTACGGGAAGCAGAAATCATGCATTGTTTTTAAAATTAATCTAATTCATTAAAATTTGGGTTTGCTGATGCCCGCTGCTGAACAAATCAGTGTCAAGTTGTGAGCACTGTGAGTAGTGGAATGGTAAGAGATTGAAAATGTGTGGTGGATTTTTAGCAAGCAAAATAATTTCTAATTGAAACAGAAATGAGTTCATTAAATGAATCATATTACTGTACATATTTGACCTTTTTAATGTTATAATTACAGTACAATCATATGGTTTTCAGGGCAGTTGGTTGGCAATTGGCAAGACTCGGGGACCCCAGAGTGTGGGTTGGGGTACTGCCGGAGTGAAACCAGCTAAAACCGCATAGCTTGCCGTTAATATTGGTGTCCGATCGGCATGCATTGTTTTACCGCCTGTTCAGCTAGGACTACTCTGGAAGATAGGTCTTTGGCTTGCAGGGACTTTCTTTTTTGTTTAAAACTGGCAGCAATTAAAACTGGCAGAAAGAGCGATTCAATCCCGGGCAGGGCAGTGGGATTGAATCGCTCTTTTCAAAGAGCCGGCACAGACTAGATGGGCCGAATGGCCTCCTTTTGTGCCGTAAAATTCTATGAATCTATGAATTAGCAGAAAAGCAGTGTGTTAGACGATTGGCGGATTGGAGATCACCCGGATTGGCGGGAGTAATAATTCCTTCACAAAAAATTGGTCACTTCAATCCACGTTTGTGGGACGCTGCTGTGCGCAATTGGCTGCTGCGCTTTGCCTGCAAAATAGTATATCGTCCATTCACTTCATACAGTAGTGTACTCCATTCTGTGAAGTGCTTTGAGACGCTGTTAACCCTGAGACGCCCTGAAGACGTGACAAGCCGCTGCATGAAACGAAAGGATTGTTATTAGGATGATGAGGAACGGCGAGGATGATGGGCTGCCGCGTTTCGCTCGCACGAAGGCGCTCCGAGACGCCGCCCGGCGTGGAGGGCGCTACATAAATCGCCGTTGTTGTTGCTGTTGTATCCAGTCAATTCACTGCGCGCGCGGTACATTCCGCGAAGCGCTTTGAGGCATGTTCTCGAAGGCGGGAAAAGCCTCCGAAACCCAAATGCAACGAGGAATGATGATGATGATGATGCGGTGTGAGAAATTCCCAGGTTGCAGGTTGGTGGAGTTGGGGGAGGGGGGTGGGGTGGGTGGGTGGGGGGAAGGTGGGGGAGTGTGTGAGGATTAGTGTCCCTCCTCCTCACAGCTCTGTCATTGACCGCCTGGTGTGTCACTCACTCACACACACACACACACACACACACACAGTCAGCTGTGGGCGCCATCTTCCCGCTGCTCACTTCCTCTCCAGACCCGGGTGTTTGTGGGATAAGCAGTGAGCGAGGGGTCCCGGTGACTCGGCGGGATTCCGCGGGAGGGACAGGGAAGGAAAAAATATATAGACTCTCCCCTCACCCCCCCCCCCCCCCCCCCCCACACACACACACACACCACCCACCTCGCCATTATTGCCCGCCACTCACTCACTCAGTCAGCCAGTGACCAGCCCACCGCGCAGTCGCCATTCATCTTCACCTTCCAGCCGCCCCGGGGCTCGAGCGCGTCTGTCAAACCCGGGAACCGTTACTGACAGTTGGTGCTGCGTCCACAGCGTCAGTCGCTGGGGGAGGGGGGGGGGGGGTCTCAGCCACTGGTCACCAGGGTCTCGGTCACTGAGGGGTTTGGTCACTGAGTGGGGGGGAGGGGAAGGGGGGGGGGGGGGGGGTCTCAGCCACTGGTCACTCGGCCACGGATCTTAGGCGTTTTAGTCACTTAGGATCTTGGTCACTTGGTGGGAGTCTTGGAGACTGATTGCTGGGGGGGGGGTCTGAGTCACTTGGCCTTGGTGACTTCTCTCTGTGGCTTGGGGGGGTGGGGGGGGGTTAGTGCGGGTCTGAGGTGGGGGTCACTCGGTGACTTTGCACCCTCGTTGCGGCTGGTCACCATGGGGAACCAGTTGGCCGGCATCGCTCCCTCTCAGATCCTGTCCGTGGACAGTTACTTCTCGGACATCCACGAGTTTGAGTACGACAAGAGCCTGGGAAGCACCCGTTTCTTCAAGGTGGCCCGAGCCAAGCACCGCGAGGGGCTGGTGGTGGTCAAGGTGTTCGCCGTCCAGGACCCGTCGCTGCCGCTCACGGCCTACAAGCAGGAGCTGGAGGAGCTGAAGCTCAAGCTCAGGGGTGCCCACAACTGCGTGCCTTTCCAGAAGTCCAGCTTCACCGAGAAAGCCGCCATGCTCTTCAGGCAGTACGCCAGGGACAACCTGTACGACCGCATCAGCACCCGGCCCTTCCTCAACAACGTGGAGAAGAAGTGGATCGCTTTCCAGATCCTCAACGCCGTGGACCAGGCTCACAGGGCCGGCGTCCGCCATGGGGACATTAAGACCGAGAATGTCATGGTCACCAGTTGGAACTGGGTGCTGCTGACCGACTTTGCTAGTTTCAAGCCCACCTATCTGCCCGAGGACAACCCCGCTGACTTCAATTACTTCTTCGACACCTCCAGGAGGAGGACCTGCTACATCGCCCCAGAGCGCTTTGTGGACGGAACCATTTTCACCACTGAGATAGAAGCGGTTCGGGATTCCACTACCCCCATAGTGGACTTGACCAGTAACAACCAGAGGACAAGAGGAGAGCTCAAGTCGGCCATGGACATCTTCTCTGCAGGTGCCTTGTCTTTGAGGGGTTTTCGATTGTTTTATTTAATAAAAAGAAGAAAATAATGCATTGAAAAAGTTGTTGTCAATAGGGTTATCATTGTAGGCACAATTCACTTACAATTCAATGTACAGTTACTCCCACAAAAATTAGTCAGTATATAATGTGTAGCTCTTTGAAACTCCTGAATGACGAAATAAGGCCCTATTAAGCACTCTATTGTGCTTAAATCAATGTTGTTAACTTCCCCTATAGTTAACCTTGATAAAGCTAGGTACTCTGGTACTTGAATATTTTATTGGTTTTCATGTCAACCTTGATATTGGAACATAGTCTGGTAGAGTGAAAAAACTATTTGCATTCAGTCTGCATCAATTGGTTCTCTTACAAAATAAAAAATAATGTGTCAAGTCCATTGTACAACTGTTCAGTGAAGCTCTCTGCATTCTTAGTTCCCAGGAAGTGATTCAGAGCAGAAAAGGAACTAGTGCTTCCATTCTGAACAAATTTACACCTGGTTTGTAGTGTAATGTAGGGTTGCTTCCAGTAGCAGTATTCTTATGACTGGGGTGAGATCTCTTCAACCTCAGCTTCATTTGAACCTAGTTTACAGAAATGAAAATAGGCATTCCAACCATAACTAGGAAAATTTGTTAATTGACCTGTAGGCAGGAATTTATTTGGTCATAAGATTGGGCATAGTTCTTTTATCGAGCTTGATTGATATGTGCGTTGAGTTTCAGTAGCCTAACCATTAATACAATATAATTTACATTACTATAGCACCCTTCATATTGGGTGGATTAAGTAGCAAATTATATATTCATCTGTAAATGAATAGATAAATTATGCTTTATCTGTAACTTGTTCTACTGTGGAATACATTTATCACAAGTAATTGACATTGTCTCATTTTAATCAATTTTTTAAATCTGTTGTACATCCATTATTTTGAATTGAAACAGTTAGTTTATAACTTCTAGTTTCTGGCTTGAAGTTTTTGACACAATCATATATGACTGTTAACTTGATTGGCAATTCAAGTACAAATGTTAGAGAAGCAGTCTTAAGTGATTGACTATCTCTGCTTATGTTTGTTCATAACTCTTAGATTCCTCAGAAACTGCACCCTTAATGTACAGGATAGAGAAGATGGACTGAAATTTGTTCAGTTAGTATACATTTGAAATGCAAACTTTGATTAATTCAATCCATCTATTATTCAGTTAATGCTTTGAAGGCGACTGGTCAGTTCGCTTCAAACTTAAAGTACTGTGATTTATGAAAGAAATAGTTAATCAGAATTACAGTTTTCAGCATGTTTTTAGACCATCATCCCCTAATCAAAGTATCTTGGAACATAGGAACAGGAGTAGGCCATTCAGCCAGTCGAACCTGTTCCAACCCGATCAAATCCCTTGATCATCCTAAAAACCTCTAATCAAATCACCTCTCAATTTTCTAAACTCAAGGGAATACAATCCAAGTTTACGCAGCCTTTCCGTGTAACTTGACCCTTTTAGGCCTTGCAACATTCTGGAGAACCTGTGCTGCACACTCCAGGGCCAATATATCTTTCCTGAGGTGTGGTGCCCAAAACTGAACGCAGTACTTCAAGTGGGGTCTGACTAAGGCCTCTATAATAATTTTATATAGAGAATTGAAGTGGAGGTTGACAGTCACTTTTAACATAGTGTTTTCACTTAATGTGACTAAGAAAATAGGTTCACGGTATACATTGTCACTGTACTTGCCATTAAGTAGTAAAATACTTTTACAATTACAATTTTGATTACCTGATACCAATTCAGTTAACCCTTGTCGAACGTGACTTTATCGATGGCGAATTCAAGTAGGTATATGCAACGGAAAAAAAGTGTCACTTGCATATATGCGCTGGCTGGCCCCACGCACATGCGCACTTGTGAGGATGCCGGCAGCTCCCGACTAAATCTGATGATTCCTCAGAATAACTGTATATATAATTTATATTTTCCCTCATTACAGGGTGTGTTATTGCTGAACTCTTCACAGAGGGAGTGCCTATTTTTGACCTTTCTCAACTGCTGGCCTATAGAAATGGACATTTTTCTTATGACCAGGTTGTCAATAAGATTGAGGATGTGAACATACGAGGGTTGGTAAGTGCAAAGCAGCAACCTTAAATATTACTATTATTATTATTGTGTGTCAATAGTGGCAGAGAATTTCTCTTTGCTATGTAGGTAAATGTGGCAGTATACACATCCCATTTAAAAAAAAATGTTTTCACATGGGATGGGGGAAAATAGGCATGAAATTTTGGTGTCAGTACATTCCCAGCATTTTCAATGTACCTGTTAATCTTCTAACCAGGTCTAGTTGGACCATGTAAATATTCAGTACTATAATTTGAAATGCGACTGAGACTGGACAGATGAGCCTTCAGTTGTTTTGCTTCTCTTTGAACTCAATAGTTTATCTGTCACTTCCTTCCCCCCCACCACCCGACTGGGTCAGGCTCATAGTCAATGTATGAAGTCCATTAAGGTGCCCTCCTGACAGCAAAGGCACTATATAAATGTAAATTATTACTTTTGCTTGTGTAGGGACAGTTGGGGAGTCTGATAATGTGACTGTTCTGATTACCAACTTTGATAAAGCTGTAAATGAGTGTAAATGAGCTTGGGAGGGAATGGTAGTTATATTGATGAGGGAAAGCCTACTAATAATTGGGGTTGAGCAAGACACCGAGGTGCCACACCAAATTGGCTACTATGTTGGCCCACAAAACACAATCACTCCCCTTAGCATATCCCATGAAGCTCTTTGAGATATTCTCCCAAGATGAAATGCTGTATCAAATATAAAGATTATTGTTTGTTATCGACAATGAGGTAGAATGAAGTACAAGCTGTTAGTGCAAATGTAAACGTCACTTTTTGGCTCCCAATTATTTAATAACCAGTTTCCTGATGTGTTTTTGTTCTCAATCGATTGATTTTATTATTATGATATTATTTTTCTTAATCAAATTATTTTCTTTAATAAAGGTCAGTCAAATGATCCAACGTGAGCCAGACAAACGTTTAACAGCAGAGGAGCACCTTAAGCAACAGAGAGGGAAAGCTTTTCCAGAGCTATTTTATATTTTTCTGCAACCATACATGGGGCAGTTTGCAAAGGAGACTTTCCAGTCTGCCGATGAGCGTATTTTGGTAATACGCAAAGACCTAGAAAACATTCTACAAAATGTTTGTGGAAGCGACCAGACTGAAAAAAGTGAAGAAGAAACAAAAGAGCACGGTTTGGTTATTTTGGTGTCTGTTATTACCTCCTGTCTGCAGACACTTATGTACTGTGATTCAAAACTAGCTGCTTTAGAACTTATTCTTCACTTGGCGCCCAGACTAACCGGTGAGATTCTGCTCGATCGGATTACTCCATATCTCTTACATTTTGCCAATGACTCCATACCCAGGGTGCGAGCTGAAGCAGTCAGGACGCTGACCAAAGTCCTCGCTCTTGTCAAAGAGGTGCCACGCAATGATGTGAATATTTACCCTGAATACATTTTACCGGGTATTGCTCATTTAGCTCAAGATGAAGCCACACTGGTCAGATTAGCATATGCAGGTAAGAATTATATTCATATTAGTTGGCTCTTCATCTATTGTTTCACAAGATTGGTTCGGATGAACCAATTTAGCCCATCTGATCGCAACCCTTAATATAAAATGTGTAAAATAAATCTGAAGAATAATGTGACTTGGATATAATAGGCCAAAATGACTTGTGTTGTTGTTGGCGGGTTAGCTGGTCAGCCTTACTTGTAGAGATTGTCACCTTTGCTGTCTAAATCATTTTATATATATAATGCAGCCAAAACCCTCATGCATGCCTTTGTCACTTCCCGGCTGGACTATTCCAATGTCCTTGCTGATCTCCCAGTACCACCATACACAAAATACAGTTACTTCAGAACTCCCATCACCCGGATTCTCACCTGCACAAAACTCTGTGGGACACTGCTGTGCACAATTGTCTGTTGCATTTCGCCCACAAAATATACAGTCAGTTTACTTTACAGTATATTCTGCAAAGGGCTTTGAGACAACTAGAAGACATGAAAAGCGCTATATCAATGCAAGCGCTATATCAATGCACTATATCTATATATTATTATATATCCCATAGTCTCGCTCCCTCCCTTGTCTCCTTCCAAGTTCTGTTTCAAGACTTTCCTGTTCAACTGTGCCTTCACTCACCTTCCTTGCTCTCCACCCACTCTGATCCCAACCCATGGGTCCAAATTCCTAACTATCCATTGCCTTGGGATGACCTTCCAATGCGAAACCTCAATTGTAATGTATGAACCGTACAGTCTTTCAGAAGAAGAAAGCATCCAATAACACTTTGCCTTTTTGGTATTGGTAATATTGCGAGGGGAGGGAGAATATGCATTGTAGAAGCCTATTTTGGCTTCTAAGGATTAGTATCTCTTTAGATGAATGTTATTTCCAGAATTGACTGACTTATTTTTCACGACCGTGTGGACGTCCTCCCGACGTGAAAGGCGCTTTATAAGTGTAATTTGTTGTTGTTGTTGTTGTACAGAGAACATAGCACTTTTGGCTGAGACCGCCCTGCGATTTCTAGAAATAGTCCAGTTAAACAATTTGAACTTGGAAAGTGAACTAAACGGTGAAGAAACTGAGGAAATGTTGCACCCCAATGAGAACTATGATTCAGGTAATTCTCTCTGCATTTTAATTGGCTTCGTGCCATTCCAACCTTATTTGTTCAAGTCAATTTGGAATAATGTTCTATCTTTCAGAACTGAGATTGAATCACTTCCTTTGTTTTCAGAGTTGCAAGCCCTCCATGAGATGGTTCAGCAAAAAGTGGTGACTCTGTTGAGTGATCCAGAGAATATCGTGAAACAGACTCTGATGGAGAATGGCATAACCCGTCTGTGTGTGTTCTTTGGACGTCAAAAGGCTAACGATGTCCTTCTGTCACATATGATCACTTTTTTGAATGACAAGAATGATTGGCATCTTCGAGGTGCTTTCTTTGACAGCATAGTTGGTATGTACTCTTCATAATAGAATGCAGCAGAATGTGTGATGGGAATGATCTTGAAGGTTACAATGGCAGATATTGGAGAATCATAAGACAAAACAATGATTTGGAGACTGAATTCCACTGTATATTTCAAACAATTTGAATCATTGAAAAAGATTTTTCGCATGGTTCTCTACGTTTATAATTCAGGTAAAATGCAAAAAATTGTAGCTCTGAATAATCAGAAATTGTTCTGTGCTCAACTGGCTGTTGCTGCAAAATACAGTCAGTCCACTTTATAGTATATCCTGTGAGGGCTTTGAGAAGTCTCGACAATGTGATGAGGACTATTATTCTTATATTGTTTCTCTTCAAATGATTATCAGTTTCTTCATTTCATATTATTTAATCCTCAAAACATCCTTCATTCGGCAGATTGTCTTTCAATCCGTTTGATGAAAATGTTTTTCTTTAACATTCTTTCCCAACGTGAAATGCACTCTAGAAATATAATTTTGCTGTTGTTGTTTTTTCCCCCCTTCCCCCCCCCACCTTGACCTCCAATGGCAATCCTGAGATTTGCTCCATTAAAAATTATTCTATTATCAAAAATGTAACACGGTTTTATGAAAAAAAATTGTAATGAAATACAGTACTGTATATGTAACATATGCCATTAACGGCATATCAAATGCATTTCTGTACTGTTTTGTTTTGTAATGCTGGCAAAATAAAATCCTTTCCAAAGAGCAGTTAAAATTGCTTCCCTCATAAAAAAAAATTAGCAAGCAATACTTTTAACTGGATAGGATCATTCAATGGAATGCAATTTTTTTTAACAAATGTGGTAATCTTAAATGCTTTGATACGATTTGTGTAGCTTCTTCAGGGTGCATGTATGTGGAAGAAACTAGTTTGTTTGTAACCATATTATATACCTAGAGCTAAAATTATATAGTTCATGATTTGGATCAATCTGACTTGGACAGTTGGAAATAAAATGCTTCACAGACAAAATGCACTTTATTTCTAATGTTCCTGGAAAATACTTTAGGATGTGAGAAACAATGTTGCTGCTCTGGCAAACATAAGCATTACGTGTGCATTCATACGGAATTGATTTGCATATTATTTTCTGGGAAATAGTGGGAAAATCAATTTAGAAATTGCATAATCTCAGCAAATTCTAATATGTGTGGAATATTCGAAAATGGCCAGTGATTTTGACATACATGCACATGTATGCAATGACTTTGTTGTAGTGACTCCATTGATTAAGTCGATGCTGTGACTTCAAGATCCTCACTCTTGTGTTTAAATCCCTCCCCTCCTCTTCCCTCACAGCAGTTGCCTCTGCTCTACTGGGTCCGGCCTCCCCCTTGTCCCTGGAATCCTCCGCTCCACCGTCAGTACCTGTGCTTTCAGCCACTACGCCCCCAAACTTTTGAAATCCCTACCTTAACCCCTTTGCTTCATCCCCTCCTTTCCCATCTTCAGGTCTTACCTTTCTTTTTGACCGCGGTTACAGTCACATTTCCCCTAACCAATGGCTCAGCCTCGGGCTCCGCCATCGTGAAGCACTCTGAGCCGCTGCCTGGCGCCCCCCCTAACTTTCCACAATTTGCTGTGTTGTATGTCTTTGACTCACATCTTAAGCGTAATTGACTAGTCACACATGTATCTTTGGCGTAACACTTTTCAATCAGTGTTGTCAAACCCAGATTTGCACTGAATCACTTGTGTGGCTCACACTTGTTCATATGGTACAAATGTGGTTCAGTATAAATCTGGGTTTGACAATGCTGATCTGGACCATTAACGTGTTTGTGATTCTCTTTGAAGGAGGACACTTGACTGTCTGAGGCAGCAGTGACCCCAGCAGCCTTTGAATTGTTTTGATATTAGAAAATAATATTTTAAGAATTTTACCTTCTAGGCATTGTTTCGGAGGCTGAAATGCTCAAATAATGAGAAGTTGATGGTTTTTCAGGTGTGGCTGCTTATGTTGGTTGGCAGAGCTCATCTATTCTTAAACCACTTCTTCAACAAGGACTGAGTGATGCTGAGGAATTTGTCATCTACAAGGCTCTCAATGCTCTGACCTGCATGTGCCAATTGGGACTTCTGCAAAAACCCCACATCTATGAATTTGCAAGTGATATTGGTAAGATGTGTTTTAAATTAAGCAACTGGTTTTACAAATTTACTACTTTTAATATAGATTTTGCTTTTTAAGTTGAATCCTCAACAAGTAACTGGCAGCTGCTTCAATACTACAATAAGAGATTCAAATGGTGTTTAATAGGAAGGATTTATTGTTTGTCAGACAGATACAATTTTAGGTATTTGTATAACATGCTCATTTTCATCAATGGAAAATGTTTAAAATCTACTTTTGTTTTAAAATGAAGGCTTCCTTTTTAATATAATATTCTGCACATCAGGAACTTGGCAATCAATTCATGAGCAACTCTATATAATTCATGCAAAATTAACAACAACTAAATTATATTTATAGAGCTCCTTTCACATCGGGAGGATGTAAATTAAGGGGTGTGAGAATCCATTAATGAAACTAATCTGAGTGAAGTTTGAGTGAACTTCACTGATCTGAGTGAAGTTTGAATTATTAGCATTGAGTCCTCAGTGGCGATGTGAAACTTGCCCACAATGTGCTTGCCACTTTTTCCATGCTGCAATGTTTCCATTTTGTTTGGAATTAAAGCCCATTGTTAAAATTCTACTGTTTGGCCAGCAGAGGGTGTGTGTGCATGCTTGTGAAAGCAAAGCAAAAATGTGCGAATACGGTAGTCTTGTACAGTACTAGTATTGTTTTATTTTGAAGGAGAATCCTGTGGAAATGTATTTCTAATTTTTTAATGGACAAACTAATTCGCTATTCAGTTGGAGTTTGGGGGTTCATAACTAAAATGGGACTTTGAACACCATCTAGGCCTGTGGTTTCGAAACTTTAAATAGCGGCGCCCCCCCCTAACTCAGCAAAGTTTTTGTTGCACCTCCCCCCCCCCACCCCTCCTTCACATTGGATAATTTTTGCAAATGATAACAGCAAATTCAATATTTTTTTAACTGTTTTTATCAGTTTTTTAAAAGTATTAACACAAAACATTAAATTGTTTAAAAAATTTAATTAAATTTAAAAAAATTAAAATTGTGAAACCAATTACAATAAAACCTTTGTTATCCGGCACCCTCAGGACCTGACCTATGCCGATTAATCAAATATGCCGGATATTCGAGTGGCAAGTTGCCGAAAATTTCCCCCAAAATTAATTTATTTTAAAATATACCATATTAATAAGAGACTAAATAATAACAGAATATTGAAAGGATACTGACCAATAAAGCATTCCAGCACACTCGGTAAAATGATTGGTAAAAAAGCATTCCAGCATTCGGTAAAGAACGCTTCCTTCGTCTCCTCCCCCCCCCCCCCCCCACCCCCCCCCATAATGGTTGTTTTATTTGTATTGTGCTTCCTCTTTGACCGTGCCTTCTGCTCCCTTCCTAACTCAAACAAACAAAACAACAAAACTTACATTTATATAGCGCCTTTCACGTCGAGAGGACGTCCCAACTCTCCCTCCTTTCCGACTCTCCTCCCGTCTGCCACTATCCAGACCCTTCCCTCCTTGCTCGGGTCCTGACCTAACTATTCAGTGCCTTGGGATGTCCTCCCGACCTGAAAGGCGCTCTATAAATGAAATTTGTTGTTGTTATTGTTGTCCATTAGTCTGTTTAAAGCCTCAGTAGAGTAGGGGGTGTTTTAATCTACGTTTGATCTTGATCTGCTTAATACTGGTCCTGAATGGCAAAAATCAGTGTTCCTTTTATTAATACAGTAAAAGCCCGTTTATCCGGCACTCGACAAACCGCAACTTCCGTTTAACCCAAATTGCACAAGAAAGTCCGCATTCGATCAACAGGAATTTATCTGGAAAAATGCACTGAGTTTATATCTCCCAGCAGTACATAGGATTCCATCAAAATTGATTAATTGATTGATGGGGGTTGGCCAAAAGGAATTTGGAGTAACTTTCCTTGGAATTTGTGGCGGTAATTTCCGTTAAATTGATTGCATTATTTAAAGAAGCTAAATGTACGCAAATGTGTGACCAAAGCTAGCTTTGGTTGCCTTTTTTTCAAATTCTGACAAAGGGTCTTGGACCCGAAATGTTGATTCAATTTCCTTTCTCCGTAGATGCTGCCTGACCTGCCCAGCAATTTCCGTTTTTGTTTCTAGCTTTGATTGGAACTTCTTTATACACAGTAAAAGCCCTTTTATCTGTGACCCGATCAACCATAACTTCTGTATAACCGGCACCTCAAAAAAAAGGTCCGCATTCGATTAACCAAAATTTATCCGGCACAATGCATTATTTGAAAACTTTGTTTGGTGTTTTCGGCTGAATATCTAGCACGTGCTTCAACCAGCATTGGCCAGATCCCAAGGGTGCTGGATAAACGGACTTTTACTGTAGTCATTGTATAATTTATACCATGATTTTAATGTTCCCACTCACTTTGTCATTTTATTAGCACCATTTATGTGTCACCCAAATCTCTGGATACGTTATGGAGCTGTGGGATTCATAACTGTGGTGGCGCAACATCTGAATATTGCAGATGTCTACTGTAAGCTGATGCCATATCTGCATCCTTTCATCACCCAGCCTATAATACAGGTAAAGGAAAATAATTGTTTTCTTTATATTGTTAACAGATTTGTTCATTTTGGCATTTTACAGTCAATTCTCCTACTCTCCTTCCCCCCACCCCGACCCCTCCTGCCTGAAGCGCTTTGAGACATCGATAAGATGTGGAAAGCGATATATCAAATGTAAGGATTATTATTGTATTATTATTTTTTATGTTTAGACTAAGATATGTTTTTCCCTTTCCGTTATTTCTATGGATCAATATATTACTATTTTGATTGTCTGAGCGTCTTTAAATTTAACTTTAAATTCAGAATGAACTTTTAAGTACTTTAGCTGAAGTACTGTTGAACTTAAGCATTAAATGATATCAAATATTGAGTTAGTAATTCCTAGCCCTTCATATTTGTGCACATATTGAAATTCTTTTATCCACCCATGACTATTTGGCATTACGTGTTGATGGTTTGCCATAAAGTGTAGAGCCAAGTTGTGGTTGTAGCCCCAAGTGGCTAGTTAGCATTTGCAGCATTTAACTGGAAGAGTTACCTTGCAGAAGTTAGTTATTACAGTAAAAGCTTGTTTATCCGACACTCTTGGGACCTGGCTAATGCAGGTTAAACCTCTCTCTCTTTCACACACACAAACAGTCAGTCTGACATCTCAATGACTCCAAACCCAACTCCCCCTCCACTCCTCTCATTTTCTATCTAAAATAATCAGCTCAGCCTCTCTCTCTCTCTCTCCCCTACCTCTCTCTCCCCCTCCCACTCCTCCCTTTCTCCCCCCCCTCTTTCCCTCTCTTTCTCACCCCCTCCCCCTCACCCTCTCTCTTCCTGCCTCTCTCCTCCCACCCCCTACCAAAACAGTGTATAAACTCACGATACCGTCAGACTACACAGGCAATGTAGTATCCATCAGAGAGAGAAAGAAAGAAAGGGGTAGAGATAGAAAGAGGGAGAGATAGATAGAAAGGAAGGAGAGGGAGAAAGAAAAAGAGAGAGAGAGAAAAAGGAGGAAAAACAGTGCCCCTATAAGACCCCAAAAAACCGGAAGTGCACTACTGGCAGCATTCAGAACTAATCGTACTGTACTCTCCTGCCATAATCGACTCATTAAATGCACTACAGTGATTGTGCCGGATAAGATCCGGTTATTAGAATAGGGACCTTTTTTTCTGAGGTGCAGGTTATACAGAAGTTACGGTTGATCATGTCACGGATAAACTGGCTTTTACTGTACCTCTTTTCAGTTGGTTTATCCCCAAGTCATGCAAAATGTCCTGAATTAACAGAGAATCTAAGGACTCTGGCCAACTGATTTTATTGAAAGTAACTGGGGAACTGTACAATTTTGAGTTTTGATCTTGTTTGATTGCCCAAAACAATTTTTAGCTTTAGGAATTTTTATGTTGTGTGACTAAAAATAAATGCTATTTTTAGTTTTTTTAAAAAACAAATCTTGTATAATAAGTTATTGACTAATTGCATTCACCTTTGGAAATTGACTTTGTGCATGTATGTGTGCATGCGTGTATGTGAATGAATCATTCTTTGATTACACACATTTTAACTGAATTGATATAAAAATAATCATTACATTTGATATAGCACCTTTCATGGCAAGAGGACATCTAAATACACCACTCAGGATATACTGCCCAAGGTATTTTTGTAGATGAATTAGCTGGGTTGTGAAAGTAACATTTCCTCATGTAAACTGCAGATTTTATTTCAAAGCATACTAACCATATAATTTATTTTATGCTTCAACTTGCTGTCAACTGTAGTTAATTCTCATTAGTTAGTACAGTAAAAGTCTGTTTATCCGGCACCCACGGTACCTGGCCAATGCCGGTTAAAGCGCCTGCCGAATATTTGGGCGGCCTGCGGCCAGAAACCCACCCCCAAAAAATTAAAGTTATTTTAACACACACCATACACACCAGACTAAATAATAATAGAACATAACAGAATATTGTATTGGTACTTATTGTTAAAACTACTTTCTTGTGCTTCTCACCTTTACTGATTAAGGTTTACAGTCCAGCGATTCTTTTTTAAATGGAGGATGCCAAGTGGGTGAAAAAAACGTCAGTGCGATTTTAAAGTCTTGCGACTTTACTAGCGGTAAGCCGAAAATCCTAGACTCTACTAGCGGCAAACCAAAATACTGCACCTGCACGACAATGTGAGTTATTGGCTAGCGTTATCGGCTTGCCGCTACTATGGCTTTAAAGTCGCGCTCTGTTTTTTTCACCCGCTTGGCGTGCTCCATTTTAAAAAGAATCGCTGGACTATAAACCTCAACCACAGCATCATGGCTTCAATCGCAGCATCTACTAGTAAAGGTGAGAAGCGCAAGAGAGTAGTTTTAACAATAAGTACCAATACAATATTCTGTTATTATGTTATTTATATATTTACAAATGATCCACTGTTATTGTTCTGGATAAGTTCCGGTTCATCGAATGGGGACTTGTTTTTGGCGTGCCGGTTATACGGAAGTGCTGGTTCATCGAGTCACGGATAAACGAGCTTCTACTGTACCTAGCTTCAATTGAATCGTGGGAAGTAAATATTAGTTGATATTATTTCTAGAATCTCGATGAATATAATAATACCTATATTTTGTAATAGCGCTTTTCATGTCTTCTAGACTTCTTAAAGCGTTTCACAGAATATACTGTAAAGTGAATTGATGGAATATATGTGGGTAAAACGCAGCAGCCAATTGCGCACAGCAGTGTCCGACAAACAGTCATGGATTGAAATGACCAATTTTTTTTATTTTTGTTGTTTTTTTGAGGGATTAATATGGAGCGTGTGGAGTAAGGAAACTTGCCCAATTTCACCCTGGCCTGAAATCAAACCCAGGTCTCTCGCTTGCAAGGCGAGTGCTCTAACCACTGAGCTACAGGATTCCACACTATATATGTAAATTTTATAGGGGTGGAAATTCTGCCTGGATGTTTTTCTTCTCGTTTTGTTCAGACAGGTGTCTGGCATATGCAGAAACTCTTCACAATAGTTAAAAGCATCCAAACCAGACTGAGATCTCCTTGGACTGGCTAATTAATACATTTTTTGAGCCAGGTGGGTGAGCACATCAGGGCTCAGCCAATCTGGCTCATTGGTAGAACTTGGGAGGGGCCGTAATTCTTCCCACTAAGCACCTATTCACTCTGCAAGCCAAAGACTTATTGGGTTGGGTGGTCCTAACTAGACAAGCAGTGGGGCGCTTGCCAGACAGTGCTTTCAATGACGAGCTATGGGGTTTTAGCCTGTCAAACTCCAACCGTAGTCTAACTCTGGGATCTTCACACTTCCCCACATTACATTCCATCTGCCACCTTCATGACCACTCACCTAACCTATCTATATCCAGTTGCATTCTTTTTGTGTCATCCTCGGAGCTTACTCTCCCACCTAGTTATAATAATTAGTAATAATAATAATAAGCCTTGCATTTGATATAGCGCTTTTCACATCTTATCAACGTCTCAAAGAGCTTCACAGAATATACTATAAAGTGAATTGACTGTATATTTGCGGGCAAAACTTGGCAGCCAATTGCGCACAGCAGTGTCCCACAAACAGTCGTGAATTGAAAATGACCAATTTTAGTTTTTGTGGTTTTTTTGGAGGGATTATTATTATTTGTGTGGAGTAAGGAAACTTGCCCAATTAATTGCCCTGATCTGCCTGGATTCGAACACAGCTTTGTATCATCCACAAATTTGAATCTTTTAAGTTCTATGTACTTGTCTAGATCAGTGATATAGATTGTAAATAGTTGAGGTCCAAGCACTGACCCTTGTGGCACTCCACTAGTCACATCCTGCCAATCTGAGAAGGACCCATTTATCCCTACTCTCTGTTTTCTTCCCATTAGCCACTCTTTGATCCATGCTAATATATTGCCTTTAATTCTGAATTATTTCAGATAGATAAAGAAATTGTGTTGCTGAGTGTTCTCAAAGAGCCTATCAATCGCTCCATATTTGATTATGTGCTACGGACGAAGGATATAATGACCCTTTACAGGCACTTACACCTCCGCCAGAGAATACGCAATGGACTGATTCTAGAATGTCCAGGTCCAGAGGATCCAGTTATTGCACAGCTGTTAAAGAAACTACTTTCTCAGGTAATTGTATATATTGTGAGCAAAACACGGCAGCCAATTGCGCGGTGTCCCACAAACGTGACCCAATTACTATTATTATTTATTTTAGTGTTTTATTAAAAGGATTATTATCCCCAGAAAAGCGATCTGCCAGTGGATTAATAACCGGGTTCCTACTTACTGCTAGGTGAACAGATGCTGGTGGAGTAAGAAAACTTGCCCAAAGTTTTGTCTTACCTGGGAATCGAACCCAAGTCCTCACAAGTCACTTGTGAGGCGAGTGCTCTAACCATTAAGCTAGAGGACTCCACTCTCAGAAAATGTCTTGATTTAAAAGAACCGGTTTTTAAATTAAATCTTATCAGTTAACTAAGAAGTGTAGGCAATTGACAAAAGTTTACTACATTCCAGCTGTCCAGGAAAAATCAGACAAACTTGTCTAAATTATTCTTTATCTTAGTCAGTGGAGGAGGAAGTTACAATTCACTCCCTTTCCACTTGACGCAACATGCATCATACAGATGGTGCGACGCATCTTTTGTCTTGTGGTTTAAGTTTGGTTTCTAATTCAGAAATTCTAATTAGAGCAAATTCTGACGGACAAAAGAATAACGTACATGAGGGAAAAAGGAATAGAGGGGAATGGAAGAGAGGATAAAGAGGAGTGATGTCCCATGGAGTTGTATTCTGTTTAATTCTCACCTAAGCTTCATTCTAATTCTGCATGTGGCATCAAAGGTTTGATTTATTGTAACAGTGATTGATAAAGATATTATAAACCAGTATACGCTGAACTCAAACCACACGATAAAATAGCACACGGTTTGTGTCTCATGTTGCATGTTGCCTTGGAGAGGAAGAAAATGACAACTTCCTCTCCATCTTCTCTCTATCCACCAATAGATTAGAATGTGTATAAAATGTAGCACATCTCAGAGTTCAATAGAAAGACTGAAATCAAACATATGTGTCTAAATTGTAGCTTCCTTATGTTTAATCAATGTTTCAGAATTATTTAAACTATTAAGTAGTTTTTTCCATTTCAAGCCTTGATATTAAGAACAGGAGTTGGTCATTTGGCCCATCAAGGCTGTCCTATCACTTTTGAAAATCATGGCTTATTTAAACTGAACTCCACCTCTCCGTCCACTTTCCATATCCTTTGACACCCATGTCTATCAAGCATGTATCTATTTGCCTTTTGAATTCTTCAACTGATTCTGCCTGAAGGTCTTCTGGGGGAGCAAATTCCATGCTCCCACCACCGCCTGTGTGGGAAAAAATGCTTGCTTATTTCACTTCTAAACAGTTCAACCTCAAGTTTAAGACTGTGTCCTGTAGTCTAGTCCTTAATTCTCTTGCCAGGGGAAACAGTTGCTCACTATTCACTATTCTTGTCAAATTCCTTCATGATATAATATTCCTAGACCAGATCACTGTTTTAACCTCCTGAACTCGAGAAAATACAACCCAAGTTTTCCCATCCTTTCATCAGAATTTAGACCATCGACTCCAGGAATCTTTCAAATAAGTCTATACTGCACACTGTCTGAGGTCAATATATCATTCCCCAGATTTGGTGCCCAACAGGGCACATATGAAAAATTTATATTTCCACATCTGGAGTTGGAGTTGGCAATCGAATAATAAAATATACTTGCTAAGCTGAAGCTGTTTCATTTATTGAATCTGTTTTGTCAATTACCGGAGGCTATATTACGACAAAATACTTCACTCTTTCATATTGAAGAGCTGTGCAAAATTGCATGTGCCAAAATTAATGCATTGTTCTCATCTTTTATGATCTTAAATTCTCTTCATAATAAAAGAGTAACTCATGTTTTAGTTGTAACTAATTGGCAGCATTTATTACTCTTTATAGAAGAGCAAGAAAAATGTACTTCAGCCTTAATTGTTAACTTTAGACTATAAATGTAAACACATGGATCGCTGGAAGGAATTTGTGCAAATGGCTTATTTCCTTTATGTAGGGGATGACTGAATCAGACGAAGACAAACTTTTAGCTCTGAAAGATTTCATGCTGAAGTCAAACAAAGCCAAAGCGAATGTGGTGGACCAGAGCCACATAAGTGACAACAGTCAGACTGGTGTGATTGACCTGACGGCGCTGGGAATCCCTGGCAGACAGATTGATCTTGTTAAAGCAAAACAAGAAAATGATGATAAACGAGGTATGTGTCCTTTTCTTTAATTATTATTTGATGATAGAGACCCATATGCTTATTTGGGCATTGAAAATACAGCGTTTTTTGTCTCAAAGATATTTTAAATTTTAGAAAATATAATCTGTACTTCTAACGAGAACTAGAAAACGTAGCAGACTCAATATGGGCTTTGAACTCTTGTAATGGACCTCTGTATGAACTGTTACAGTTGAGAGCTCATAATTTGCACTGATTGGGTCGAGCCCTTTTGTGGATAAGCAACTGATTTGAAAATATGAATTATTTTCAGTGCTAATCGTGAGTTTGTTAACCCATTAACTTATTCATTCACTCGCTCACTTGTCTCTTTTTCAATCTATCTAACTTTCTGTTTTCCTCTGGCTCTTTGATATCTCTAGCCCTAAACTGTATAACTGTACTTCAAAAGTGTGCATACCTTTACTGGCAACAATAATCATGGTGGTGTGCATGTGTAAATTGGATGCATTTACTTGAGATCAATAGGATTATAAGGTTTTTATGTGGTACGACCCTGAGGTAAGATAGTACAAAGACAATGGATAAATAAAAGAGTTAATTTATTCATCATAAATAACAACAACAAAACAACAAGAATAGAGACAATTATTAAACAGTTACAAGGCTTGAAATGCTTGCAACTGCAGAAGATGATTGAGGGCAGGCTGATCTTGACCTTCCCTGGGGACACCAACCAACATCAATAATCCTTTGGCCAAATGTTTAGTCATGAACCCACATAGACCACAGGATACAGTATCTCACCAATACTATCTCAGCAGTGTCGCAGTGGTATCCCAATGGTGTCCAAATTCTTAACATTTCTCTTATACTCCAAAGTTCGGGCACATGATGATGAAATAAGGTGTAGCCAGAGGCCATTCTGCCCAATCAGAGTTCACAGTTTAATTGTTCATTCACGTTCCTGAACTGATCCGTCCAATCGTTTTTCCACACATGGGAGGCCCCAAGATTTATCAGGGTTTTAATCTCAGCAAGTTGGATTTTCTCTGTTACCATATGTGAAGAGTTTGATTCGACAGTTAATTGTCCTTTCTTGACACCTTCATGTCGTAAAATCCTTTCAACATCTCATCCAAGCAGACTGAAAGGCACCAAAAGTTCCAATTCATCAAGACAATGTCAGGTTAACTTGAAGCCACGCATTTCTGATTTTGTGAATGTTGACATTTAGGTCATCTTTGTTGATTGTAGAATCTCTTACATCAATACAATGTCCATTTTCTTGACTTGAGATAGATAGTTAGGCACCATCCTGCCAAATAAGGAAAGGAATAACATCTACAGTTAACTCTCGTCGATCGCGGGGGTTAGGTTCCTGGAAAACTGCAATCGGTAAAATCGCATTGGATAAGGTTAACAATCCAGCCACAGGCTACCCACCACTCAAACCTCCAGGCATATCTACCCCTGACCAATGCAAGGTACATACTGAGGCGGGCTACAGCTGGCTGGCCTGCTCTTCCCCCAGCAATAAAGCAACAGTATAGCAAAGCAATAAAGAATAAAGCAATAAAACCACAGATTGGCTAAATTATTTTACCTTTATTCCTGTAAGTGTTAGGAGACTCTCTCTCTGTCTCTTCTGTTTACCATGCAATGCTCCGAGGCCGAAGAGTCATCGGACTTTCCCAAGAATGCATTGCGCGTGGGACCAGCCAGCCAAGGAATCATTGGATTTAGTCGGGAGCTGCTGGCGCGTCACAAGTGCGCACATGTGCGGGGGCCAGCCAGTGCGTACACACACGTTTTACGCGCCCTACGCAAAAAAGTGACACTTTTCTTTCGACACGTATACTTTAATTCGCAAATGATAAAGTCGCCTTCGATGAGGGTTAACTGTATCCATCAAGTCTTCATAAACACAATCACAAAACTCACAAATACAGACCTCACTCCATTTGGTCCAAACACTCTATGAGTCATATTCCTTAAGCTCAATCATGATTGTCCCAGGTTTACATACACTTTGGGGTATCAAATAATAATTTTAATAAAGATTCTAAAGCTCTTTTTACAGTCCCTTAAAGCTCTTCTTACAGGATCAGAATGTAGCTTTGTCAGAGATTCCCTTGCATCCAAATGAATAACCACACATATTTACAATATTACTGTATCAAATTTTGATACAGGTAATTTACATGTGGGTAATTGATATTATGCATTATATTTCAAAAAAGAGATTAGTAATAAAATGTCAAACAAAAAAATCACATTGTTTTTCTGCAATTCTATATTTCTAAAATCATCTTGCTAAATATATATTTTTAACTTTGCTTGGCCCTGAATAATTAATTATACATGGTCTGTTTTGGATTATTTAAATCTTCATAGTGCGCATAAATGAGGAAATAGTCATGATATAGTGCTGAATGAAGCAGACTGATACCTCTTAAAACAACTGGGATTCAAGGTAGATTCTACCTAAGCAGTACCCGTTTTCATGCTTTGTGATCCACTTTCAGCAAGAAGACATGTGAAGCAAGATTCAAACTTAAACGAAGAATGGAAGAGCATGTTTGGTTCTCTTGAGCCTTCAAACATTGTACCGTCATTGTCTAAAGTCCTTGTGGCACCTGGAGAACAGGAAGGTGGTCAGGGGAAGAATCTTCGGTCAGAATCTTCACCAGGAATGATGATCGCTGGCAGCACAGCGATGCCACAGGTAACAACTTCGACATCTTTTAATTAATGGAGGATTAATTCAGCTTATTTATTTCTGCTCTGATTTATTTCCCAATGATGCATATTCATCTTGCTTCTTTATAGTTCTTCACAGAACAATTTTAGTGCTCAGCTCACAACAGCTTTTCTGGATGATGGATGTGATTGGTAAATCAGTGCCATGTTGATCTCAGTCTGGCTCAGTTGGTAGCATCTTCACTTCTGAGGCAGAAGGCTGAGGGTTCAGGACCCACATGAGACGTGAACTCACAGACTAGGTTGACTCTCCAATACAGTGCTGGGGTGCACTACACTGATGAAGTTGCTGAACTGCAAATGCGGCGTTAAACCGAGGTCCCATCTGCATGTTCAAGTGGTTGACAAAGATGATCATGATCCCATTGCACTATTTGAAAATAGTTTCTCTTGATGACCTGGCCAACCATTCTAATAAAATTGGTGATTCACTTCATCATTATTTGTGGGGCAGTGCTATGTGCAAATTAGCTGTCACATTGGCCTACAAATTACAATTTCTATGCTTTACAGTATATCAGATGAAATATTTTATGATGTCCACTGACATGAAAAGCACTATATTAAATTATTTAATTAGCTTATAGTTAGGAAGATTTGTGCTGTTAGCTTCTGTCTACCACACAATGAGTTAAAAACATCAAAAACATTTCACAGAAGCTTATTTCATCGTTAGATTATTGAGAAGCTGTTTAAACATTTTTCAAATCCCATTTATCCGACTTTTGTTCATATTCTTAAATTTCTAGTTTAAGTATCTGAAATGATTCATCCACATTCCTACAATGTGATGAAGTAACTTTAACTTTAAACTTTAACTTTAAATTGTAAGATTTGGATCTCTAACAGATAGTAAACAATTATTTCATCACTCGTTTTGGAAAGCTTTTCTTAGAGAGATTTATTTTACATGAAAGATGTGATATAAATGTGTGTTGGCAAACATTATGCTTTCCTTTTCATCTCTTAACTGACTTAAAAGGTATCTGAAGGAACTGTGGTCGTGACAAGAAAACCAATGTCGTCCATGCCAATATTGCAAACTGGAAATGTTCCAACATTGCCCTCTTCATATCAGAGACGCATTACCACGTGTGGGACTGATCTTCATCACTTGATTCAGCAGAAGCGAGAACAATGCAGTGCTGAGCGAATGGCAAAGCAGTTAATGGAAAGTGCTGAATGGGAAAGCAAGCCTCCACCGCCAGGTAGCACACCAGAATTTTTATTTTCACATTTGCCTCTACTGCTGTGACTGTGAATACCTGGTCTTGCTGGCTTTTTAAGTGGGAGAGGAAAGTAGAAAATATATTAGACCTTTGTTCAAAAATAGACATGGAAGAAAAATTATAATTATAATAATAATTTTATTCCTTGCATCTGATATATCACCTTCTCACATCTTTGAGATGACTAAAAATAATCAAATTGAGTTTTGTTGAAACTGTTGAAACCATCTTGCAAGAGATGGGTAGAAAATCATTTTTAAAGTATTGTTTTTCAAAAAAGAGAATACTGAAGTAAAAGATGACAAAGAGATGCACACAGATAGTTTGTAAACATGCTGTTTGGTACTTGGAGTTATATTTACTACTAAGGAGATATTGCTAATGTTTAAGCGTTGTTAAGAAAATATATTTTGGATTTCATCATCTTAATACACAAGCTGAATCTTCACAGAACTGGTTGGCCCATGGAGGCCAATAGAGGCTGGAATCTCATTAGGCCAGCCAACAGTGTAAAAATAATGCAGAAATAATGTTCTGGCATGCAGTGTACGTACCCCACCGCAACCGCGTTTTTTTCTACCCCGAATTTCACGTATCCACGGTTCCTCTCTGCGACAACCTTTGCCAACCGCGGCAGTGAATTTTGCACCTGGACCAAATGAAAAGTAATGGTCCATCGGCAAATTTGGCTGGTCACACTAAGGACTACTGCTCTGCTAAGTCCTCCTATTACTCCAAAATAATCTTGGAGGCCAAGGACAACCCCAGGCTCCTCACATTCAAAGCCCTCCACGGCCTCGCCCCACCTACATCTGTGACCTCCTAACCCCTTACCAATCTGCCTCCCCCCTTCACTCAGCAGGCTCCGGCCTGCTCCATGTACCCCGACCCCCAATTGGAGGGCATGCCTTCAGCCACTCTGCCCTCACCTCTGGAACTCCAGCTGCAATCCCTCCGCCTCACCCCCTCCCTGGCCTTCTTCAACTCCCGCCTTAAAACTCTCCTATTCAACAGTGCCATTGATCATCCCAAATCCCCCCCTTTCCCTCCACCCTTCCCATCGCCGACCCCAGCATGGGGTCACCTTAGTACATCCTTCTGACATGAAAGGCACTATACAAGTGTAATTTTGTTGTTGTTTCTAAGTACTATAATACATTTTACTGCATTGTAGTGTAATTAGAAGGGTGAAAGTATTGAAAAATTTCAGTAACCATTCAAAAGTATTAAAACCCTTCTCAATGCAAACATAGTTTCCTACACGCCAGAAATTAACATATATTTAGGAGATCCTGCATACAATCATAATAGTACAGTAATAATCCTTGCTTTTGATATAGCGTTTTTCACGTCCTCGCAGCAGCCAATAACATGGGTGGTGCAGCATGTAAACAGATTACTTGGCCCAATTATGTTGTGCTGGTGTTTATACTTCACATGAGCCTCCACCCCTCCAAATCTCTTCCCCCTTATTCCTCTGTTCCCTTGCAAATTCTCTAGTTAGCTTGGCTCTCCTGGACTTAACATTTATTATGTTTTATGAGGACTGACTATGACACTCTATTTAAAGTTTCATTTTACACATGCAGTAGAAAAAGATCATGATCTTCATTAGCTACAGATTTTACTAATTGCTATTTAGTGTTTGATCTTCTGATGTTGTCATTGCAATTTTATGGTCGAGTAAATGACTAACCTTGACCAATAATAATAATACTTACATCTGATGTACATTAAAATCTTGACAATCAGACATTCTGAAAGTCAGTAACTCCCTAAAACCAGCTTCAAAATTCAGATTAAAAAATATAAAGAGTACTGGATTTTTTTTCTGATGTCTGGCAAATCTCACAAAGTTTGCTTGCAGTTCTCGACATCACCACTCTGTCACCTCACCTGTGGTTGTCGCTTGGGCATTGTTTGGCTTCAGTGCAGTGTTTACAACACATGTGGTGTATGGGATGATGCTTCCTCAGCCATTTCTAGGTTGGTTTTTAAATACCCCAAACTCCGAAATTCGGGTGGTGCTTGGTTTTACCCATCCTGGATTATCGAGGTTTTACTGAAGTGTTTTATCACACCTTTGAGACGCTCAAAGCGCTTCACAGAACTTCCTATAAAGTGAATTGACTGTATATTTTGAGGGCGAAGTGCAGCAGCCAATTGAGCACAGCAGTGTCCTTTAAACAATCATGGATAGAAAGAGAAAATTATTATTTAATTTTTTTTTGAAGGATCATTATTCCGGGAATGCGATCTGCCAATCGACTAACAACCAGGTTCCTACTTGCTGCTAGGTAAACAGAGGCATGTGAAGAAGGAAACTTGCCCAATGCTTCGCCCTTGGCCTATGATACTAATTCAGTAAAAGCCATTTATCTGGTACCCGATCAACCGTAACTTCCCTATACCCGGCATTGCAAAAAAAGGTCTGCATTCGATTAACCGGAATTTATCCGGAAAAATGCATTTTTTTGGGGGGGGGTCATTTTCGGCCGAATATCCGGCACGTGCTTTAACCGGCATTGGCCAGATTCCGAGGGTGCCAGATAAACAGGCTTTTACTACCCTACTATATTACTAATCTACACTCTTTCTAGGTTGGCATCCTAAAGGGCTTTTAGTTGCTCATCTTCATGAACACAAATCAGCAGTGAACCGGATTCGGGTTTCTGACGAACATTCTATTTTTGCCACCTGCTCAAGTGATGGGACTGTGAAAATCTGGGATAGTCAGAAGATGGAGGGAAAGACTACAACTACCAGGTACAGTATAATTACAGTTCTCTGATGCTCTTTTACATTCCAAGCTTTAGAATTTAAATTTCTCTTGTTGATCTAAATGTTGGAAAGACAGTAGGGTGGTATTCTGGAAGGATGAAATAAAATGGGCAGAAGGGCGTTCTTCAGCCAAACAAACCTTGTGATAAACAACTTGGAAGAACTTTCATTTTTGTAGGACCTTATGTCAAAATGTACGAGAGCTTCACAGAAATTAGTGCTTCACACAGTGGAAGGGACGTATTGTGTAGGCAAACCCATCACCTTGGAGGAGATCACATTTACTTGCCACCAAGGATTTGTATGATTTGCTCAGCAAATGATGAAGCTGATGAAGAAGAGACTTGACTCACTTCAGGGACTAGATTTATATTTACTGCTGAATATTTGGAAATGATTGTGTTGTGAATTTATTGACTCTTGCTATGTCTCCATTTATAATTTTTTAAAACATATTTTTACTTCATTACTTTTTTGCATATATAGATCAATCTTGACGTATTCTCGTATTGGAGGGAAAATCAAAACCCTGACGTTCTGCCAGGGCTCCCACTATCTCGCTGTAGCTTCAGACAATGGAACTGTCCAGCTTCTGGCAATTGAAGCAAGCAAACCACCCAAATCGCCTAAGATACATTCACTGCAGAGCAGGTACAGCATTCAGATTCAGAATATAGTAATAATAATCCTTGCATTTGATATAGTGCTTTTCACGTCTTCTAGACGTCTCAAAGAATGTTAATGTCACTCATGTCAGTTGTTTTACATTTAGCTCTTTACAAAAGGCTTGGCTGAACTAATCAGATTTCACTGTAATTCATGAGTGGATATTTTCCCATTTTTGTTCTGCTTGACTTTTTGTTTGTAAATGTTGAATGTGTGCTGGTATAACATCTAACTTGCATTAGCAACATCCAGCGCCTTGGGATGTCCTCCCAACGTGAAAGGCGCTTTATAAATGTAATCTTGTTGTTTTTAAAAATATACATTTGAATTCTGCATTTGTATGAAAATCATCAAACTGTTTTGTACAAACATTACAAATATTCATAATTAAACAGTGACCCAATTTAGATTGCATAAATTCAACAGTTGTTCCCCAAAATTACTTTTCCTTTGGTACTGCTGTCATTTCCAAAGAGTCTTGTGTAACACTGCTGTTTTGGTATATTTACAAGATTTTTGACACAACTGTTCCATCAACTGTCAATGTCACATGCAGCAATATCATTCATGTATAGTTTTGCTGAATACTACTGATCTTGTGTGTGTGTATCTATTTTATTAGTCAGGATCAGATTTTACAAGTTATACATCCTTAGATGCTCCACTTCAAGATCCTCACTCTCCAACCTCCTCACTCCCAGTCCACTACCTGGTGCCTCCGCTCAACTGGCACCGGCCTCTTGCTCATCCCTCGCACCCTTTGCCCCACCATCAGAGGTCACTCTTTCAGCCGCTACGGCCACAAACTATGAGACACTCTCAATCCCTCTGCCTTGCCCCCTTTTTAAATCCTGCCCCCCCTCCTTGCTACATAAGTGCATGTATGTTGTTGTTAGATTCTTCAGCCCTGGTCCTAGTTTCTAAATTGGAAGAGCTGTGCTTACACAACATGTGAATGCTGCATATGTGTAATTTAATTCTCTCATGAGCAATGGTTCTCATGACTGTAGTAATTGGGGACTTTATAATGGCTTCCAATATTTTATGCACAGATTTCAGCTTTTGACAAAATAGAAGGATATTTATAGTGCCTTTAAAAGTTTTCAACCATAGGGCATAGCTAATCATAGTATTTCATTCACACATTCTTCAATCATTCCATTTTATCTTTTAAGGATTTTGGACCTGAAAGATGATGGCTGTGTCGTGGATATTCATCATTTCAATTCAGGTGCTCAGTCTGTGTTAGCGTATGCAACCGTAAATGGCTCTTTAGTCGGTTGGGACCTGAGATCTTCGACAAATGCCTGGGTACTGAAGCATGATTTGAGACTTGGGCTCATCACCTCCTTTGCTGTAGATATACATCAGTGCTGGTTATGCATAGGTAAGTGTTTTATGTTGCAATCTCCTGAGTCTGTTTGCCTAACAAATGTTGTCTGGGGGAAAGTAATACATTTTAATAATATTTATCTAGATTAAAATAACCAAATTGGCATTGTGATATTGATATTGACAATTGTAAATTGATCGTTGTGATATTGGTATTATAAATAACTACCTGGAAATATTGGTCTTTTTGAGGGGGTAAAATCCAACCTTTTACAGAAAACTTTTTCATTTAAGGTACAAGTAATGGAACAATGGCTTGCTGGGATATGAGATTTCAACTTCCAATATCCAGTCATTGTCACCCAGCAAGAGCTCGAATCAGACGTCTGCTTATGCATCCCCTCAGGCCGTCCTGGGTCATTGCAGGTAATTTAGATTGCAGTATTCAAACTATTTTATTTAAAACAATTGATTGTTCAAATGATTATTCAGTACATTAAAGAGCATAATTAATCATCTGTATGATGGACTCTATGGTATCCTTGGAGTCCTGTAACGTAGCGTTTAGTGCAAGCGAGAGGACCTGGGTTCAATTCATGGGCACAGTGAAATCTTAGACGAATTTCCTTACTCCACAAGCCTCTGTTTACCAAGCAGTAAGTAGGAACCCGGCTGTTAGTTGATTTGGTCATTCAATCCATGACTATCTGTAGGTGATAGGCTGCTGTGTTTGGCCCACAAAATATACAGTCAATTCTCTTTACAGAATATTCTATGAAGTTCTTTGAACGTCTCAATGACGTGATATGGTGCTACATTAAATACAAGGATTTTTTAAAATCTCCTGCAAATTGTTTTATATTAATATAGCCTGATGCGCATGCATTTATGCAAATGTTATCAATAGTCTTCCCATTGTTACATCTACTGTTCAGCTTTAATGAACTGCCTCCCAATACACAGCATATTTCTCCTAATGTGGAATATGTGAGCTGCTTAGTTGATAGGTGGATAGTAGGGTCCGGCGATATATCGATATATCGCTAAAACCCGATATAATTTTCATATCGATATGCCGATATAGACATTTAGAAAATATCGATATATCGAAAAAACTATATATCGAGGTAAAAAATCAGGATGCGAGCACACTGAACTACAAGACCCAGAATGCTCATCTCTATACACAATGCACAGACCGAGGTGCAAAGCCGCCATATTGTATTCACAGTCCTCGAATACAATATACAGGTATGCAAGGGCTGGGGGGTGAGAGAGACGGCTGGGGGTGGGGGGTGAGGGGGAGAGAGACGGCTGGGGTGGGGGGGGGGGGGTGAGGGGGAGAGAGACTGCTGGGGGTGCGGTGAGGGGGAGATAGAGATAGACGGCTGGGGGGAGGAGCGGGGGAGAGAGACGGCTGGGGGGGGGGGGTGAGGGGGAGAGAGACGGCTGGGGGGGGGTGAGGGGGAGAGAGAGACTGCTGGGGGGGGGTGAGGGGGAGAGAGACGGCTGGGGGGGGAGGGGGGGAGAGAGACTGCTGGGGGTGAGGGGGAGAGAGACTGCTGGGCGGGGGTGAGGGGGAGAGAGACGGCTGTGGGGGGGGGGGAGGAGAGGGGGAGAGAGACGGCTGGGGGGAAGGGGAGAGAGACGGCTGGGGGGGGGGTGAGGGGGAGAGAGACGGCTGGGAGGGGGGGGGGAGGAGAGGGGGAGAGAGACGGCTGGGGGGTGGGGGGGGGAGAGAGACGACGGGGCTGGGGGGTGCGAGAGAGGGGCGGTGGTGGGGGGTGGGGAGAGAGACGGGGTGGATGTGATAATATACAGATAGATAGAGATGAGGGGGGATGTGAGAGAGGAGAGAGGGAGAGAGACACACAGACACACAGACAGAAAAACACAGAGATGGAGAGAGTGAGAGACACAGAGAGAGAAAGATATTTACCTCCTGAGAAGATAGGCCCCGAATGCGAGCGCACCCGGAATGCGCAGTACGAAAAACCCGAAAATATCGATATTTCGGTATATCTCGATATGAGCCCATCGATATATCTAATCAGAAAATTTTCCATATCGACGGACCCTAGTGGATAAACTGCCCTGCTCAAATGCATTGACCTAATTTTCTGCATGTGTTTTGACATTCGTATTCAGCTGCTCAGGGAAACAATGAGGTGTCGATGTGGGATATGGAAACTGGAGACCGGCGTTTTACTCTCTGGGCAAGCAGTGCTCCACCATTATCTGAAATGCAGGTCTGTGGGCCATTTAAGAATACCTCCTTTCAAGATATTGCTTCACAATGTTTTTTTAATCGGAAGATCATTTTTGGAGATGGTCACCATTATTGAGACATTTATTTCCGCTGCCCTGAGCAAATTGAGTTGAAAATGGTTTGCTTCTCTATATAAAAGGAGTTTAGGAGGTTTTGTAATTGAAGCAAAAAATATCAATGTATTTTTTTAAAAAAACTGTAAAGGAAACAGAGCAATATAGAAGAGGGCATTAAAAACCATGATATGGACCTCTATTATTTTACATAATTCTTTTTCTGTGGAGATTTATTTGGGACAATACTCATTTCAGTCATAACCTTTCAGTATTTGTGTGTGCCTGCTCTCCCAGTTGACACCCAGGAAAAGATGCTTATCTGTTTCTTATGGAGCTTCTTACCAACCAGTCGTGTAGCTCATTTTAGCTGAATGGTTTTTTATCATGCCATATGGGTATGGGGACCTGAAATGGTAGGTCTGTGTGGGTGATGAGAAACCAACTCCAATCTTTTAAACTTGTAATTGTTTTGCTTTGAAAGTAAATACAATTAGTCCTCGTTTAACATCGTAGTTGTGTTCTTGAAAAATGCGACTTTAAGCGACACGACATTACGCAAACACATTTTTCCCATAAGAATTAATGTATAAACTGGAGTTAAGTACTTTTGGACATTTTAGGTGATGTTCTCCTGATGTGAAAGGCACAATACAAGTGTTATTTAGTTATTTTTCGTCAAAATTTTCTAAAAAAAAATTATGTTAAAATACATGTACATTCATAAATGTAAAATATAAAAATATATAAATTTAAATAAGATAACATTCACAGCATCAAAACAAGTTAAAATATCTAGTTCTATTTTGAGAGTAATAGTTTTCCTGTTTTTTTGCTACTGGACTCACAACTATCACTTCCTGGGCATTTTTGACTCATGTTTATAGAAGAACAGGGCTGGATCCAATCTACTTGCAGGGAGGTTGTCGAGTTTTGTGGGGAGGGCTTTAAACTAATCCCGGGGGGGTGAGGGTGGGAAACTGAACAGTAGTTCAGATACGGGAGGGGTAACAAAGAGGACAGGGGTAAGGGTAAGACGGGAGAAAAGTGCAGAGGAAGTAATTTGTGCCTTAGAGTGCATGTATGTAAATGCACAAAGTTTGAGAAATAAAATTGGTGAGCTGCAGGCTCAGGTTGCTGAGAGGCGATATGATGTTATAGCAGTAACAGAGACTTGGCTCAAGCATGGGCAGGAATGGGAGTTGAACATTCCTGGTTATAATGTATTCAGGAGGGATAGAGAAGGGAGAAAAGGGGGCGGGGTGGCAATTTTAGTTAAGGACTCAGTGACTGCCTTAGAAAGGAACGAGGTGGAAGAAGGACTAAAAACCGAATCTATCTGGTTAGAAATGAGGAATAAAAAAGGTGCAGTTACACTGTTAGGGGTATACTATAGACCACCAAATAGTGGGGAGGAGATAGACAAGCAGATCTGCAAGCGTATCACGGAGAAATGCAGAGCTAATAGAGTAGTGATAATGGGTGACTTCAACTATCCCAACATAGACTGGCAGAATAGTAGAGTAAAGGGCAAGGAGGGAGAAGAATTCCTGAAGTGTGTGCAGGACAACTTTCTTGATCAGTATGTTTCCAGTCCAACGAGGAAAGAAGCATTGCTGGATCTAGTTTTGGGAAATGAGGTAGGGCAAGTTCAACAGGTTTCTGTAGATGAGCATCTAGGGAATAGTGACCACAATATCGTTAGATTCAGAATAATTATGGAAAGGGATAAGGAACGATCACAGGTGAGGACACTCAACTGGAAAAGGGCTAATTTCAATGAGTTGAGGTGGGACCTAGCCAAGGTGGATTGGAAAGAAAAATTGGCAGGTAAGACAACTAACGAGCAGTGGGTAGCGTTCAAAGAGGAGATAGTTCAGGCACAGGTCAAAAGCATCCCCACAAAGGTGAAATGTAAGGCATCCAAACCTCGCTGGATGACTAAGGAAATCGGGACCAAAATAAAACAAAAAAAAGAGGCTTATGATAAGTGTCAGGCTCAAAATTCAGAAGGGAACCAAGCAGAATATAGGAAGTGTAGGATAGAACTAAAAAAGGAAGTTAGAGGGGCAAAGAGACTGCATGAAAAACAATTAGCGAGTAAGATTAAGGGGAACCCTAAGGTTTTTTACCAACATATTAAGAGTAAAAGGTTGGTCAAGGATAGGGTGGGGCCAATTAAGGACCTAGGAGGAAATCTCATTGTGGAGGCAGAGTGCATGGCTGATGTACTGAATGAGTACTTCGCCTCTGTCTTCACAAAAGAAAAGGATACAGCCAATGCCATGGTATTGGAGGAGAGGGTAGGAGAAATGGATAGAATAATTATAACCAGAGAGGAAGTTCTAAAAAGGTTGACGTCGCTCAAGGTGGATAAGTCACCTGGTCCGGATGGGATGCACCCTAGGTTACTAAGTGAGGCACGGGAGCAAATAGCAGGGACTCTGGCCACGATCTTTCAATCTTCCTTGGACACAGGGGTCGTGCCAGAGGATTGGAGGATAGCTAATGTTACTCCCTTGTATAAAAAGGGGCAGAAGGACAAGCCTGGTAACTACAGACCAGTCAGTCTAACGTCGGTAGTGGGCAAACTTCTAGAGTCCATAATCAGGGACAAGGTAGATCTTCACTTAGAAAGATATAGGCTAATAAAGGACAGTCAACATGGATTTGGTAAAGGCAAATCTTGCCTTACAAATCTGATAGAATTTTTTGATGAGGTAACGGAATGGGTGGATAATGGTAGCGCAGTTGATATAGTTTACATGGACTTTCAAAAGGCATTTGACAAAGTGCCACATGAGAGACTTATTAGGAAATTAAAGGCCCATGGCGTAAAAGGGACAGTGGCAGCGTGGATCCACAACCGGCTGCGAGACAGAAAGCAGAGAGTTGCAGTGAGCGGCTGTTTTTCAGACTGGAGGGAAGTAAGCAGTGGTGTGCCACAGGGATCAGTTTTGGGACCATTGCTGTTTGTAATCTACATCAATGATCTGGACTTGGGTGTACGGAGTACAGTTTCCAAGTTTGCAGATGACACTAAGTTAGGGAGAATAGTAAATAGTGAGGAGGATAGTAGCCATCTGCAAGAGGATATAGACAAATTGGTAAAGTGGGCAGACACATGGCAGATGAAGTTTAATGCAGAGAAGTGTGAGGTGATGCATTTTGGGAGAAGAAATGAAGGGAGGCAATATAGGCTAGATAGTACAATTTTAAATGGTGTGAAGGAACAGAGAGACCTGGGGATTTGTGTTAGTGACTCGTTGAAGGTGGCAGGACAGGTAGACAAGGCTGTTAAGAAGGCATATGGGATACTAGGCTTTATAAATAGTGGTATAGAGTACAAAAGTCAGGAAGTGCTGACTAACCTCTATAAGACTTTGGTGAGGCCTCAGCTGGAATACTGTGTTCAATTCTGGTCACCACACTACAGAAAGGATGTGAAGACATTGGAAAGGGTACAAAGAAGATTTACTAGGATGGTGCCAGGATTGAGGGACTTCAGCTATGAGGAGAGGCTAGATAGGCTAGGGTTATTCTCTCTGGAGCAGAGAAGATTGAGGGGAGACCTAATAGAGGTTTATAAGATCATGAGGGGTTTCGACAGGGCAAATAGAGAAAAACTATTTCCACTCGTGGGCGAATCTGTGACTCGTGGTCACAGATTTAAAATAGTTTCAAGGCGAAGTAGAGGGGAGCTGAGGAGAAATTTTTTCACTCAGCGAGTTGTTCGAATCTGGAATGCATTGCCTGAAAAGGTGGTGGAGGCTGATTCAATAACAACTTTTAAAAGGGAATTAGATCTTTATTTAGGGAGAACAGGTCTATTAGGCTATGGGGAGCGGGCAGGGCAGTGGGATTGAATCGCTCTTTTCAAAGAGCCGGCACAGACTAGATGGGCCGAATGGCCTCCTTTTGTGCCGTAAAATTCTATGAATCTATGAATTGCATAAATAAATCACAATTTTAAAAACAATTACCAATCTTACATCTGCACACAAACTTAAAATGGCGACATTAAGACTGAGGATGGACGCTGTGTCAGAATACAGGACGGTAGCCAACGTACTACCCAAAGTACAGCCAGCTACCCAAAGTACAGAAGTTCATTTCCACTCGCTGGCGAACGACGTAATAGCGAATGTTGCGACATTAAATGGATATTCCCTATGTATCAGCAATGTAATAACGAAACAATGTTGACCAAAGCAACGTTAAACGAGGTCTACCTGTAATCTTCTCCCTGATCGCTACTTGGTTTAAATACTTGGTATTAATTCACTTAATTACTAAAACAAAATTACATTTGTATAGCGCCTTTCACGTCGGGACGATATCCCAAGGCACTAGGCAGTTAGTGTTTCGGACCTGAGCTGGGAATAGGGATTGGGGAGCTGGTGGGCGGAGGGGTGTGTTGGAAGAGGGTGAATTAAAGCAGCAGTTCTCAATCAGGGGTACATTTACCCCAGGGGGTACAAAATTACTTCCAGTGGGTACAGGTACATTGATTTATTTAGTTCTCATATTTAGCGTTTTATAGCGTTCCAAATTGTATATTTAATTGTTATTCCCTCGGTTTGTATGTGCTAGTTATTTTGTTATATAAGAAAAGCTTGGTCATAAAATGTAAGTGGAATGAGGGGGATGGTGTGTGTGGATATGTGGTTGGGTGGGGGTACACGACAATGTTGAAAATTAACAAGGGGTACATTAGTATAGAGTTGGCTTTCCTGCTTTCTTTCCCCCTACCCCTCCCCTTGCCATCTTTTCTCCCCTTTTCCCCTAATCCCACTTCCATGACTGTTTGTGGGACACTGCTGTGCGCAATTTGGCTGCCGCGTTTCGCCCACAAATATACAGTCAATTTTCCTACTCTTCTTCATCCTGCCTGGACCCCTCCCCCCCTGCTCTTGTCCCTACCTAACTACAGCACCTGGGGACGTCCTCTCGACATGAAAGGCGCTATATAAATATAAGTTTTGATTGATTGATTATCAAAAAAGGTTGAGAACCACTGATCTAAAGCAATGCTGAAGAGGAGAGTTGTGTAAAGGGTCTTGAAGGAGGCAGTGGAGGGGGCAAGGCGAGTGACTGCAGAATGGAATTCCAGTGGGTGGGGGCAGAGTGCCGAAGGCGAGGAGGGGACGTGAAGCAGGCTGAAGCCGCTGAGTGGAGGGAGCAGGCAGGTTCATAGGTCGCAGAGGTAGGGCGAGTGAGGACATGGAGGGCTTTGAAAGTGAGGACCCGGATCTTGAGCTGTATCCTCTTGTGTGAAGGGAAGCCAATGGATGGTTTAGCACAGGGATGATAGGGTCTCAGAGTCTATGAGTCCATGGGCTGCAGAGTTCTAGATGATCAGCAGCCTATGGAGGGAAGAGGAGGCTGACAAGCAGGGAGTTACTGCAATGGTTGTCTCTATAGCACTGAGATTGTAGAGATTGCCTTTCTGTATTGGAATGTTGGAGGAAGCTAAAAGTCTTAACTGAATTATATTTGACTTATTGTTGCATTATTTTGTTTAATGTGCAGCCTTCAGCTCATAGTGTACATGGATTATACTGCAGTCCAGCAGATGGAAACCCTTTACTACTGACTGCAGGGTCAGACATGAGGATAAGGTAATGAAATTACTGACTAGAATTCATTTGGTGCTGCTCAAAATGCTGCTGTTTTCTATTTTAAATGGTTTGCTTTAAATAGTATTGACAATTCTGTCTAGTACTGTTTATGAATCATGTGAAATGTTTACTAATTTCATTGTACATTTCAATTGTATTCAGGCACTTTCATGAATTTAATGTGGGTCTTTTGCTCTGATTTGAGTATTCCTGAAATTTAAGAACAATTTATTTCAAACTTTTTGTGGGTTTCTCATCTTCAAGGGTTCCTACGTCTTTAATGCTTTAGTTACTGAGAATCTCTTTATATCTCTGACATCTTACAATTTGTTGTTTAATTTTGTTTCTAAGCCATTTTATGTTTGTATCAGAACATTTAGGGACTAATTTTTAAATTAATATTCCAGGTTAATGCCTCTGGTCTAAGCCCCTTCTACCTTAACTTATTACCAAAGTCCTGGTCTATGATAGAGTGAGGCTGGAAGAATAAGCACATATTGAAATTGATTTAGTCACTGACAGTACAGGTCATCAGCACTGATCCTATCTTTAGGGATCTTACTGACCTGTATAGTCAATAACTAAATGCATTTCAATATAATCTACAGTAGTCCAGGACATTATTGGAACACACATCCTAAACTGACCGCTCCACATCTAACTCGTTTCAGCTAATATGCCCTGAATCTCTGGAACTCCTAGCCTCAATCCATCCATCGCCTTGTTCACCTTCAAGTCTTACCTGGAAGATTTTCCTTTTCAACCATGTCTTAGGTCCCCTCCTTGCTCGGCAGCAAGTCTCGCCACTACCAAGCACTCCCAAGACACTACCCGCAAGATATAAATACAAGTTGTTTTAGTGGATGTTGGTTGTTGATAAATAAAGGTGAAGAGAGCTTGGACCTGAGGCTGAATGAAGGAATGTTCTGTTTCTTCACCTGGACCTCAGCATTGCTGGGGTCATCATCAGATTAAAAGGTTTAACAATCACATGAAAATTAAAATAGAAAACCTTATTTTTAAATGCTCCTTTTTATTAGATAAACTAAATTGCAGCTGAGAAATCCATGAGTCTCTGGATAATTACTGAGGTCATAAACAATATTGTCATTAGTCTTACTTCCTGCATTTCCAGTGATAATATCTTCTCATCTGACAAACCTTTAGCTGTTCTCTCAAAACTGTTTTTATAGTGTGTGGCTTGAATCCGTTTCTTGAACAGCTTATTTATACTGCACTTCCAGATGTGAATCCTATTTAGTGCTTTCCCCGCAACTATTAGTTTCACTCAGTGCCGTTGTCAGCAGCTGTTTTACATTTAAATTGTAATATAGCAAAATGTTCCAAGGACGTTCCCTTCCCTCAGATCTTATTGGTAGATGGACACGCTACCCAAGTGCGCCTGTTAATGGAGAAACTTTGGCTGCCATAAACTTTTATCATCAACTCTATGGTGGGGATTGAAGGAAAGTAAAGCAATGTATTTAAACCCGCAGAATTACATAATCTTCAGTATTGCTGTTCATGTGGTTGTGCAAATACATCTGTTAGTTTATTTAGTTAATTAGGAGAAGTTCACACTTTTCTGTCTATTCTGCAAAACAACTGGTCTTGCTATTGAAAACTTATCAAAAATATTTTTAGACCTTTAGAAACTTCACTTGTATTACTTTTAAACTGTTTTAAGATTTCTGACTATATGTTTTCTGCCACAGGTTCTGGGATCTAGTCTATCCAGGGCGATCATACATTGTAACAGGAGGTGCTAATGACGCTTTACATTGTCCATCGGTTTCATATTCTGGAAAGATAATTGAAGGAACTGAGGTTGTACAGGTAGGTAGGAACTATTTTATTTTAACCTTTCTCAATTGAAATAATTCACAATTCTTCAACAACAATTTACATTTACCCGACACCTTTCATGTTAAGAGAAAATGTCGATGTATTTCAAACAACTACAACAAAATTACATTTATAGAGCGCCTTTCACGTCGGGAAGATGTCCCAAGGTGCTGAACAGTCAGGTCGGGATCTGAGCAAGGGAGAGGGGCAAGGTGGAGGGGAGCGAGAGAGTTGGGAGGGCAGCAGCAGGCAAGATCGAACAGGAGGGTCTGGAGACTGGACTTGAAGGAGGCAAAGGAGGAAGCGAGGCGAAGGGACTGTGGGCTGGAGTTCCAGAATGTGGGGGCAGAGAGGCTGAAAGCCCGTCCACCTATGGTAGGGCAGGTCGGGTGGGGGACATGGAGCAGGTTGGAGCCCGGTGAACACCAATGATTGAGAGCCTAATTTTGCTGGGAGGGATAGTCAGCTGCAGAGAGGAAAGGTGATCAAAATAACAATCAAAGAGGAGGTTTTGAAGGCTCTGGGATGGAGTCCCAGAGATTAGGTGCAGAATCTGAAGGCTCACTCATCAATGGGGAGGGAGAACAAGAGTAGCCATGACAATAAACCTGTAGAGATTTTGGGGGTGTGGAGGGGTTGAGGCAAATGAACATTTGAACATGAGGACGAAAATCTGCAATTTGATACCTGGGGGGTGGTGGGGGAGTAGCCAGTGGGGCCAGTATATGGGGATGTGAACTGATGGGTGTGTGGAGCCTGAGACTAATGTGGAGGAGGACACGGCCTGCAGTTCTGGATGGTTTACAGCTTGTGTAGGGAGCAGCTGGGGGGTTAGTGATCAGGTCATGCAAGTCGTCGAGCAAAGGAGGGGGATGGTGCAAAGGTGAGGGAAAGCAGAGCCAATGCAAGTCCAAGCTGTACCTCTGTATACATTGCAGAATACTGAACATAGTTTAAAAGAATAATGTACATCAAAATGATAACCATAATAGTTTAAAGCATTTCCAAAGTGCTTTATTTTTTGTTTCTAGAATTAGTTTCAGGAGCTGCTGCTTATGTACTTTAAATCCACCGTGAAATCTGTTTTTCATTTTCATACCTTTATGCTTTCATGATTTAAACCTTTATAAATTTTTCAATTCTTGCCTTTTTTCTTAAAGGAAATTCATAGCAAACAGAAAGTTGGATCATCAGAGGATGTGCCTCGCCGAGGTCCAGAGTCTCTTCCAGTGGGACACCATGATATTATCACAGATCTTGCTGCTTTCCAAACTACCCAAGGTTTCATTGTTACTGCGTCACGAGACGGGATTGTCAAAGTATGGAAATAACACTATGAGAAGATCAACAGCTAAAGTGTCTTCTTGTTGAAAGCAAATCTTTACTGATGGAATTGTCATCATCTCTAATTTGTACATATTACACAGGGATGGTTTTATGATTGGATGAAGGCAATCTATTAACAGAATTTTTTCCTGTTGTGGCATAGTATTTTTATGTTTCAATAAGATTAAAATTCCCATAAACTACTGAGCTGAGTGGATATAATGCGATCACAGAATGCTGACCTGAAAAAGTCCTTGGCTTTAGTATTCAAATCTGGGGTTATTAGATGCAGCTCGCAAACCTGAGATTAATCCCGTGCAGGTGTATGATAAATTTATCCTAGCGTGTGTCCAAAATGCTCAGAATTCATTTATATACCATAATGAGTTCAAGTAATTTAAATTGTAATGAAGCACTTAAAGCAAAGTCATTTGATTGATTATTTAAGTATGAGAAGCACTTTTGTGAGTTTGTTTAATAATTAAATTTGTAATTTTTTTGGTGAATGTCTTCATTTGTCCGTTTTGTATTGCTGAGACCAGAGCGATGAGAGAAAGGTAATCCCCTCAAAGGAAAAGGACCCCTCAGAGAAATTCCACTTTGAACTCGACTCACTCATTTACATAGCACAAGCTGCTTCAGAGTTGACTGAATTGTTGCCTTCAACAATTTTGACAAATTTTGGATGCTCTAACATGCTATGCAAATGATTAAATGCATACCAGGTGGAATTTCGCCCTATGTATTGATAATTGTAGCCTTTGGTTTTCCAATGGTAAAAAGTTACCAACATTTTAGAAAAAAAAACTTGTGGTGAATGCTTCATCAAAATATTACCTTCTCATCATTACATGCTGTTATCATTGGCAACCATGGCTATGCTTTCGTATATAAAAATAAGATGTAGCTCAATGATTGTCTGGGTTTTCTCTCTCCTGTGCAAATTTGTAATTAAATGCCACTTACATATATTATGGAATATGCAAGGATCCTTGGAGCTGCATTCACAGTGATGTAAACTGTTGGTATAGAGCCAAAAATAATACCCTGTTTGTGAGAGCATTCCTGTATTTGGTAAAGTTGCTGGTATGTTGCACACTGAATTTTTTTCTCTGAGAATTATTATTTATTAGCTCATTGTCCCTTCGGACATTAGCCTTTTGCAAATGCAATTTTTATTAATGTCATTCTGCTGGAATGAGAATGTACTTTGTCTTATACAGGAAACGCATGATTATGAGTGAATGTCTTGAGGTCACTGCAGTGACCTGATGTCCACGTGGATAGCTATTGTATCTTAATGATTCAGTTGAATGTTCTTCAATAAATATATTCCTTACCAGCTGACATTAACTGAACGTTATCAGTTACATGTTTTTAGAATGCATTCATTTTGTATTTTAGTACAGTTCAGTACCATTTCTGCACTAAGGCATACCAAGAATACAATTTGTAACAGTTTTTTAAACTTTGAGGTTTAAAATATTTATTGTAGTTCTGTTTTTCTATATTTTAATATTAATTTATGATTCATGAATACAGATGATCAGGGTGAGGCAGGAAGTTAAAATTGGAAGCTGATCCAAATATCTCATTTTAATTGTTGATCTTAGAGTTCATTAATTTGACCTAGAATGCTTGCTAGATCCCACTTCATCCAGATGTCTCATGTACAGTGAGAAGATTCCCAGCCTTTCTATCTTTATCTGCCGACCATACTGCATGTGTTGCAACACCTACCATATGTTGCAGCCTGTTCTTCTACAAAAGACTGTGTGTCTATTATCTGGCTCCCCAGCAGGCTCCATTGGCTCCGAGAAAATCAACAACAGTTCCTCATCTTAATTTCAAAATTCCTTCACAATCCTACTACAGAAATGTTCTGGAATAATGGGGGTTGTTTATTAGCCGTTATGCACCATACATCTGCAATGTGTTAAAGCACTGTCTTCAACAGTAAAAATGTACTTGGGGGGACAGCAGAGACACAGACTGTCCTGTCTCTGGGCCGCAGAACTTTATCTTTGATGAGCAATCATCAATACACGTGAAAACAAGCACAGTTGAAATGGATCAAAATGAAATCTATACTGTCCTAACCAAAATTAGAGTTAGCATTTTATCTTGTTACTGTATTATTCTAGTACTAACCATTCAAAGTTTTACTTCAACGGGAGTCGATTGATTTTAATTAATTTAATGTATCTCTTAACTGTATTGCCCTTTACAGTGGATTACATATTCCTGTGCTTACTTATTCTATTTACAATAATTGAGACCTTGTGTGATAAACTCGTTGAAATAATGTGATTTTTTTTGCTTCATGCAATAGAATACAGAGATTTTGCATAGTTTTCCGTGTCTCTCCCTATTACAGTCATCATTTCATTTATGCTTTTGGTTACCATTAACCCTCAACCCTCCCACTATCACTCCCAGCTCAGGCTCCTCGTCCTTGTGTGATGCACTTTGAGATGTCCTCCTGATGTGAAAGGCATTATGTGTGAATGTAAATTGTCAAAATTTTGAGGGGAGTGGATTGGGAGAAACTGTTTTCTCTGGTGGGTGGGTTGGTAACCAGAGGACACAGATATAGGTTAATTGGCAAAGAACCAGAGGGGAGGGGAGATTTTTTTTTTAACCCAGAGTTATGGTTTGGAAGGGGTGGTGGAACCAGATTTAATAGTTTTCAAAAGGAAATTGAAAAGAGATGTAATTAAAAAGAGAACATTTGCTAGGGGATTGGGGACTAGTTGGCAGCTCTTTCAAAGAGACTGCACAGGCACAATGGGGCAAATGGCTTCCCTCTGCTGTAAGATTCTACGATTTAATAATTTTATGAAAAGCATTCAGTAGGATACAATTGTATTAATTCTCTTAACACAGTAACTTCAAATTTCTCAGTTGCATTTTCAACTTCAATGTTAATAATCCTGACTTAATTTCCTTCAAAGCTTTGTTTGACAGTACATTCATGGCAATTTGCTTTGGTTAAGTTATTGCTTGGGGTGTGCTCCTAATAGGGAAGGGAGAGCCAATCAGTGTGCAATACTCTTTTTTTTAAAATCATGGTATGCACAGACTAACAATTCAACTATTTTTCCCAGCTTTGAGAAACCCATGCAGGGGCCACTTTAAATTTTTGTGGGAAAAATTTCTCCCTCTCCCCACCCCATCATACATACCATCAATTTGAAAAGTATACTTTCAAAGGAAATGTAAAATTGTCCAGGCCCTACTGCCCTAGAAACATTACACACAAAAAGTATATTCAAAGTGTATCAGGATATTGCAATCTCTTAAAAATATTATATTGAAATAAACTAGGGTATTTGGGTCTTAATAGCAGCCAGGGCTAATCTCTGTCCTGGTCTTTATATCTTTCTTGGTTTTCATTCCCGCCTCTACCCATATGTTTTTGATTTTTGCAAAAGCAACAAAAAATGTCTAGTGCTCTATCCTCAATCATAGTTGGATCTGAGCAATTACCCGTCAGTGTATTCTACCCTACATTCTCACCAGAGTACTAAACAGGATTGGAGGACAATGCTGGATTGCTACCTGTGTGACTTTGTTTTCCGCGTGCGTGCTCCTCACATTGGATATTTATAATGAAGATGGATTAGAAACTCTAGTGTCAAAATATTTTTGCCAGTAACTGTAAAATATCAATAAAGGTATTTAATGGAAACCTACAACGCATCTTAAAGAGCCCAACTTAATTCAGACTTAACTGTTCCATGGTGTTAGGGCATAGTTTTACATGAATTGCTTTGGATGTTTAAATACAGTTTAAATAATATATTATTAGATACACTATTTTACGATGTGAACATTGAGCATTATTTCATAATATACCAACATAAAAATATGGAGCTATGTTTTTATTTTCATTTCTGTGCAACAATAGCTTGCATCCATATGTAATAATCCTGCAGTCTGCAGAGAATCAGCCTATTTTGAAGTTAAACTAATTCCTATAATGACAAATTCATTTGAGGTTCTCTCGTAAAACATTGTAGGAAACAACTTGAATAATTGCTTAATATCTTGACTGAAATTTAATAATGACTTTGCATTCTCTTATGCCCCTTTTCACATTTGTCACTCTTTTGCCACTTTGAAGCCACCCGGTTGAAAGAACAATAAGCTGCGCACATGAAATTGATGTGAGAAATAACATTGGAGATCAGGCTGGTATTGAGTTGATTGCATTTGTGGATGCATCTAATGTACGATGCAATGGTGAATAATCACTTATACAAATTCAGTTTTGTACAGTATTAGAGTTTACTGTTTCTAAACTTTTAACGATCATTTGAGGCTCCAAGGTTATTCAATAGAATCTTTTTCATTCTGATATTTTTATTTCCTTAATTTTTACTGCCTCATGGAATGAAATGATTTCAGGGAAAAATAAGGGAGGGACAGGATGTTGTGTTATCAACAATCTTATCCACAGCTTATTTTCTTGCAACTCTCCCACCCCCCCACCCCACCTCACAGGCTGCCCATATGCTCATTATTGTGTCTGGCGTATCCAGTCTTGGCTATTTGTACACCCTGCCGATCAGACTTCCAGGCTTCTCCCGACACAAGGAGGAACTCTGCAGCCATATCCTCTCCCACACCAATCTCCGCCAGCCTATTGCCCTCATCCTCATCCTCACTGCTTCACTGGCTCCCTAGCTTTTAGCTGATTGGATGTAAAATACTTGTCCTTATTTTTAATTTCCTCCATATCCTCACCTCACACTACTCTGCACTGCCTCGGCAATTCGTTCCACCCAGCAAACACTAGCCTGCTTCATGTCTCCTGCCTGATCCATTGCTCCAGCTGTTGTCAAGCCCTCAGCCATTTTGTCCCACTCTAGATCTGTTCATCCTGGGATTTCTTAGTTTTGCCCTCTCCTTGATTTCAAAACGCATGACAATATCTAATTTTCACCCCAGCTCAGGCTTCCAACACTTGTGTGAAGTGATTTGAGAGTCTATAGTATGCATGAGGAGAAAGCGTCAGTTTACAGTATTGCTTGATCTTGTAATCTGCTGGATTTCATTGGACATGCACTAAATCCAAAACATTAACAAACGGGTTCCCAAGCTAGATTATTGTGTTTCAGATAACAAGTTTTGATAAAGATAAAGAAACTATAAATTTTCAAAGGGAAGTTTTTGGCACGGGAAGTCAAGCCCAGTGGGATTGATGATCCTTATTTAGTTATGTTTGAGAGCTTACACGTTAGTTTCTTGCAAGGAACAAAAACGTTGGTGAGGAATTACATCTGGTGGCCTTAAACTTGTGTGGGATTTTAAAAATTTTCATCGCTCCCTTTTCTAAGAAGCTGTTCTTTATCTTGGCGAAGTCTGTGATTTCATTTTGCGAGGTGAGTTCATCATTTAGAAGAAAAAGTACAGTTTTTCTGTTGGTCTGGTTTATGTTTCCTCATTCAAATTCATCTCAATATTTAAATATTTCAGGTTGGCTGGTCTCATCAACAGTGGCTTCGAGCAGGGTGGTCCAACCTTTTGGCTTCACTATTTGAGAAAGGTCCGCTGGCCGCCTCAGCGTGGGCTAGCTGGGGGCCCACGGGCCTCATCTGGCCCAGGACCATTTCACTCCCTCCCAGATGAGCATTCTCCCAGGGCAGCGCTAGGAGCTGGCGATTGGGACGCAGCACGGAGGGTGGAAATAATACTGGCCGTTACCGCAGTCTGTCAGGAAGGAAAGCATGTCTCCTTATCCACTGCGTCCTTAGCAATGGCTGTCCAGACAGTGAACCGTGCAGCTGATTGGGAGAGAGAGATTAGGGAGAGGTGAGGGGTGGAGAGTGGAAGAGAGACGGGGGCGGGGGGGAGGGCAGAGACGGGTGAAAGGGGAGAGAGTGATTAAGATAATAATAATAATCTTTGCTTTTGATATAGTGCTTTTCACGTCTTCTAGACATCACAAAGTGCTTCACACAATACACTGTAAAGTGAACTGAATATATTTGTGGGTGAAACATATTTGAGTGAACCTGAGAGGTTCCTCAAAACTGAGCTTGTGACTGGAGTAAAAAGACTAGTAAAATTTGTACAATTCAGTTGCACACTATTTCATCCACAAATATATAGTTAATTCACTTTACAGTATATTCTGTGAAGTGCTTTGAGATGTCGAACAAATATGTAGTCAATTCACTTTACAGTATATTCTGTGAAGCGCTTTGAGATGTCGAAAAGACATGAAATACGCTATATCAAATGCAAGAATTATTACTAGTATTATTATTATTATTATTATTCAGGTGAAAACCCTGCAATTAGTAACATCCCCGCTGATATACAACATGATCAACAACAACAACTTGCATTTATATCGCTCCCCTCACACAGGGGAACATGATGTTGAGTTGTGGGGGAGGAAATGACCATAGATACCATCATATAGAAAGGCCACCACTGGTGGAACAGAGGAAACGAGAGATGCAGGAGACCAGAGCCAGTAAGCGGCCGCAGAGGGTTGTGGGATGGGGGGGTAAACAGATCAGAGTAGTAGCGAGGTGCCAAGGCGTGAAAGGATTTGTAAACGAGTGTGAGGATCTTGAAAACACTCAGTTAGGGGATAGGGAGCCAGTCGAGGCTGGCGAGATCTGGTGCGATGATGGTTGAGTTTAGTGCGGGTGACTATGTGAGTGGCGGAATTTGGGTTCAGCTGGATCCTGTGCATTGTGAAGTTGGGGAGATCGGCAAAGAGGGCATTTGTGAAGTTGAGTCAGGAGGGAACGAGCACATGGCTGCATCTTTGTATGGTACGGTCGCAGGTGGAAAATGTGACCGAGATGGTGGAAGGCGGTACTGGTTAGGGATTGGATGTTAAGAAGGAAGGACAGCTATGGATCGAACCTGACGCCAAGGTTGCGCATTGATTCAGCCTCTCTGCCCCCACACTCTGGAACTCCATCCCGCAATCCCTTCGCCTCGCTTCCACCCTTTCCTCCTTCAAGGCCGGCCTGAAGACCTTCCTCTTCGACTATGCTTTCTGCTGCCCTCCTATCTCTCCCCCTTTTCCTACTCTCCTTCCTCCAGCCCTTACCCCGACCTTTACCCCCTTGCTCGGGTCCCAACCTGACTGTTCAACAACAACAATAACAAAATTGTTGTTCAGCGCCTTGGGACGTCCTCCCGATGTGAAAGGCGCTCTATAAATGTTGTTGTTGTTGATTCACTAATGAAGGAGTTGAAAAGGTTTGGAAGAAGATTAAAGTATCAATATTCGCTTTTCAGTTGATGGCTATATATACAGTACTTTGAACTTTTGCATTGTCAATTATGGCATTCGATCGTTGTTTTGCGAAATATTAGCTTTACTCAGATTTGTGTTGGTTTAGTTAGGGCAGTGTTTTGGGGACTGGATAATGATTAAAAAAGCTTCCATTATTCGTAAATTATCTTATGAGCAGATCATTTCTAAAAGTTAAAATAAAATCTTGTTTGTTCATTGCTAAATGGTAATATTTGGGCTTATTTCTGATTAGTTCAATAAATGTCCCAAGTATTGGGATGCTCAGAAAAACAGCTGCTTTTTAATAAGTTCATTGATAGATTGATCACACAAACAAGCTCTTTATTAAATGCTCTTGCGAAGAGTTGATACCTTGAAATTCAAGGTCAGATTTTCCAACTCAACAAAGCAGCTGCACTAAAAGCTTCTCACAAAGCATTATTACAGTCAATTTGCTGAAAGGTAAGAGCTTGACAAAGAACATTGCTGGAGTGTTGAACTGGACAGGAGGAATTGAGCAGCGAATTTCTTGTTGAGTTGATGTTTGTGAAGGATGAAACAGTAAAAAAGTTAAGGTGAAGAAAGAGGAAAACTTGGCTAAATTGATTCAAACGGAGATTGGTAAAAGAGATGAGAGTATAAATTAATGGTCCCAAACATTCAGGGAGCAGGTCAAATGAGAATAGGTTAGAGATAGGGCAGTAGCCTGAAAATATAAAGGGGCTGAACTTTTTTGTAAGAAGGGTGTGAGCTTTTTTGTAAGATGGATGCAAGATTTTGTAACGACATTGGTATTCAGGGGGGTGCTGAGGTTGGAAAGAAGCTGGAAATGTCAGCAATTAAGGATATCCAGATGGTGCAAATGGAGAAACTAAAGCAGTGAGAGATAGAAGAGAGGGAGAGAGAGAATCTGGAAAAGATGGTCAAAATGAGGCAGGATAGTCAACTCAAATTGCAACCCCCAGTCCCCCTGATGTTCTGTCAGCCTGTCTGTCAGACATCAAGAGCTGAATGAACACAAACTTCCTGCAATTAAAAGTTGACAAGATGGAAGCCGTACTCTTTGGCTCTCGTCGACGTCTTCGGTTCCATGGCTCTCACTTCCTCCACCTGGCCCTAAAACTCTCCGAACCTGTACGCAACCTAGGTGTCAGGTTCGACCCCCCAATCATCCTTCCTCCCCCACATCCGGTCCCTCACTAGCACCGCCTTCTTCCATCTCCGCCACATTGCCCGTCTCTGCCAACATCTTACCCTAAAAGCTGCCGAAACCCTGGTCCATGCCTTTGTCACCTCTTGGCTGGACTATTCCAATGCTTTCCTTGTGGGCTCCCCTCCACCACCATTCACAAAATCCAGCTCATATAGAACTCCGCCGCACACATTCTCACCCAAACCAAACTTTGCTCCCTGATTATCCCAGGCCTCGCCAGATTTCACTGGCTCCCTCTCACAGAGTGGATTGACTTAAAAATCCTCACTCTTATGTTAAAATCACTCCACTCCTCTGCAACCCCCTACCACTCTAATCCTCTCTCTCCTCACAGCAGCACCTGCTGCCTTCGCTCTATTGAGTCTGGCCTCCTCATTGTCCCCTGAATCCTCTACTCCACCATCAGCGGCTGTGCTTTCAGTCCTATGCCCAAAACTCTGGAACTCCCTCAATCAATCCCTCCGCTTCAACCCCTCCTTTTCCATTTTCCTGCCTGCTCCCTCTGTTCAGCGGCTCCGGCCTGCTCCATGTCCCCTGATCCACCCGCCCCACCATCGGCAATTGAGCCTTCAACCACTCTTCCTCTGGAATTCCATCCCGCAGTTCCTCTACTCCCGGCATGAAAGGCGCTATATAAATGTAATTTCGTTGTTCAAATTTTGTGTGGGAAAGTTTTGTGTATTTAAGTATATCATTGCATAGTTACTCCGATACTACCATAAAACATTCAAGATTATCACTATGCAATAAACTATGCAGTGTTAGCTGGTAAGACTGGTTAGGTTCCCTTTCCTCCTTCAAGGCCGATCTCAAGACCTTTCTCTTCGACTGCGCCTTCGGCTGCCCCACTAACTCTTCTCCCTCTCCCATTCTCCTTCTCCTTCCCCCTACCCCGACCCTCCACCCCACCCCACCGCCAGCCCCCACCCCCACCCGCTCGGGTCCCGACCTGACTGTTCAGAGCTTTGGGATGTCCTCCCGACATGAAAAGCGCTTTACAAGTTGTTGTTGTAGCAGTGTTGGAGATTAAATTCTCTTACTCTTTTAATGCAGATTCGTTTATTCAGGTATACTCATTGAGCTGACACTAAAGCATATAAAACGACTACAATGCATGCAAAAGCCAACCACTCCATTACTTCTGTTCCCTTCCGATTCTTCTTTTACTTTGTTCACCCTTTTCGCCTATTCCCTCTTATCCGATTCTGCCTCGGGTCTCAATATCGCATTACGCCCTAGTCTTCACTTTTGGGTTTACCTGTCATCCACCTCTTGTGATGACACCCAAATACACTAGGTTTCTCATAATGCAATTTCATACACCAATATACTACCCGGCACGCATTCTTCAGGTTAAAAGGGAATAGTCCTTTCTCTTCCTTGCTTCCTCTCAGTCGGTCTCGGGGAAAAGTAGGGGTGTTGATCTCTTTGGGGATCTGCTGTCATGTTACAGCTCTTCCATCAGTTGGTTCCCTTTCTCGAGAGCGGTTTGGCTACTGTCAGTCACAGTTTCTTCCATCAGTTGTTTGCTGATGGAAGAAACTTCCATCAGCAAAGTTTGCTGATTTCCATGCATCAGTGGGATGCATGGAAATCTCAGCTAGGTTTGGATACTATTATGCATGGGGATGGGTTTCCACATGTGTCAGACACCCCCCACTGACCCCCAAGAAAATGTCTGTAAGAACGAAAGAGGTGGAAAGTGTCAAAGAAAGGTTGTTGGAATTAGGGCAGAGAAGAAAGCAAAGTGCTCAGCATCATCCAGTGGAGACCTCCACCACGAAAGGAAAAAGAGAAACAGCTTATCATGGTACAACAACAACAACTTGCATTTATCGACTTGTGTCTCAGAGCATATTCCAGGAAAGTGCGTCACAGCAAGATTTACAACACACTTCGCAGACATCCAGATATTTGGCCAGAGATTGAACAGACCAGTTGCACAACAAAGGAATGTAGATGGGTCGAATATGTGCCTGCTTTTATCTCAAACATCTTGCGGTAGATTCTATACTGGATATAACTTGCAGCTGATTAAATGAGGACCTAAAATAAGCGAAATGTTTTATGGGTTAAGGACAGATGTTTAAGGGCAATTTGTTTCAGGCCTAGTTGCTGAATTATTTCATGTTTGTGAGGGATGGTATGTACTTGACATATGAATTGGATATTAGTAAACTACATTCACATGAGCTGAATAATATAATTCTATTATTCTACCAGCTTTCCACACTCTTTACAGTTTGTTTTTCTAAGCTTCTCATTCCTTTTCATTTGTTTTTTGGTCAGCCAGGTGTCTATCACATATACAGGAAATAGCAACACATGGAAGCATTTCTGTGTCTGGAACTTTGTCTAATTGCATTGCCCTAAGAGATAATAATGTTCTTTGTTTTAACATGCTGTGGGGGAACAAAAGGATATCTCATTTAAAAACGGAGTGAACTTTAAAAAGTCCTTTAAAAAAATTATTTCTGATGATAATTAGCAAATAAAAGGAATGAGTGAGTCTATTTACCTCAGGAAATAGACTGAGATAAATAGCCTCAGCCTTGAATCCAGTGCTGATTGAAATGCTGAATGTTTTCCCTTGTAAAAAAGTACCATGGTTATGGTGGTACTACCATGGTACTGCCACCATTACCATGGTACTTTTTTACACGGGTTCTCTCCTGGTATATTTTTTTTCAAGTGTTTGGTGCTGAAGGGATGAGTCTTTTTTTGTTCCATTTTGTTTCACAGACATAATAATCATAATAATACTAATCCTAGCATTTGATATAGCACTTTTCACGTCTTCTAGATGTCTCAAAGCACAGAATGTACTGTAAAGTGAATCTATTGGATGTATGTGGGCGAAATGTGGCAGCCAATTGCATACAGCAGAGTCCCACAAACAGTCATGGATTGAAATGAACAATTTATTAACGGTTTATTTTTGAGGGATTATTATTAGGTGTGTGGAGTAGGAAACTTGCCCAAGATTTTGCCCTGCCTGGAATGGAACCCAGGTCTCTCACTTGTAAAGCGAGTGCTTGAACCACTAAGCTACAGGACTGCGCAACATTTCTGTGATGTTGAACTAACTATAACTACTAACTTTATGTTAAAAAAAAATGAAAACATGGTCTCTCACAGCATTTGTATGTATGTCTGTAGATGACACCTCATGTTCTGTTGGTATCTGTCAGCCCACACCATAAGGTTGTGGTGTGATAATTGGAAATACTCCTGTTCAGTCCAGTACAGCACGCAAAATTATTTGTTGGTCTAAAATTAAGTGAGGAGCTGAAACCATATGAGGGTATTGAAACTTTCAAATTATACTGTATTCGGCATCAAAACAGTAACTTGTGATATTAAGAATAGATTGCTTGAACACAGCTTGTGAACAGTGTGTATTAAATAATTACCAAATAACAACAACAAAATTACACTTGTATAGCACCTTTCACATCAGGAGGCCGTCCCATTGCACTGAAATAAGACACTGAACTGTACGACCGAGGACCTTATGACAGCAAACAATAAGGATATAAAGTAAAGAAGAGATAACTGTATGCCAGATGATCAGCCACTGCATCAGATGTATCTCCTTCAAGCTAAACAATTAAATTATATGCCCCTTGTCTCTTTGCTGTCCCAGAAAGACTTGAAGAAGAGAAGAGGCTGGTCGCATTTGTTGTAAGTTTAAAAAGCTTTTTAAAAAATAGCTAATATTAACATGCATGCATCCTTAAGAAATACATATAGAAGTTATAAAGATTTACAATTGATTTGTGTTGCCTCTGGCTCCTTCTGTTCACTAGCCTCACTGAACATCACCATTTCAATTGGATTTAACAAAACGGTGACAAAAGTCACCCCTTTTCCTGGACAAAATTAATAAAATACAACAGTGGATTCAAATCCTCTGTTGAGCCTTGAGCTGACATTCCACAGAAGCAGAAAATGGCTGCGTTAATGGAGGTGCCATCCTTCAGATGAGCTGTTAAACTGAGGTCCCTAGTACATGGCATCAAACATCTCGTAACCATATACTGTATACAAAAATTCCATTGCCTTGCCTTGGCCTTAAATCCTCCAGATCAATTCATCTTTCACCTACAAAACACAATTACTCCACTTTACATTATATTCTGTGACAGCTTTGAGCCATCCTCCTGATGTGAAAAACATGACCTAAAATTTAAGGATTATTATCATCTTTCAGCTTCATATTGTGTATAAACTGTTTGCTGTATTTGCCAACAGTAATTATTCAATATACTTGATAGCAAACGCGTATTTTAATTGGCAGCCTACTTTGCTCCCTCCACAGGCTGCAGATCATCCAGAACTCTGCAGTCAATTTCCTCTTCCATACTAGGCTCTGCGATGCATTCACATTTATAGTGTGAAAGGCGCTTTACAAATGTAATTTTATTGCGGTTGTTGTTGTTTACACTTGTTGATGTTTTAAAAGTACAGTAATATGTTATTCTTGCATACATCTGTGATTATTTTTACTGCATGTCTTGGAAATGTCTTCAATTTAATTGTTCATTCATAAATTATGATTAAAGGTAGTTGCATACCAAATATTTTTGCTGAAAATATCAATGTTGATTTAAATTCATTTCCAGAATAAATTACTCACCCACATCTGGATGTTGTTTTTTCTAAACAGAATATTTGATCTACTGAAGTACATTCCACTTCAAATACAGTTCATGGCTTAATTATATCTAAATACTGGACAAAACTGGACACTAAAGTAAATAATTTGATGGATGTTTTTTGTGGTTTCCCTCAAGAATTCTTTCCCTGAAGAGGAATCTGTTTTCTTTGGAAAATAGTTGGCGGAAGATAACGACAAAGTTGGCATTCAACAACAACTACAAAATGACACTTGCCTAGCGCCTTTCACATCAGGAGGACGTCCCAAGGCGCTGAATAGTCATTGTTTCAGACCTGAACTGGGGTTGGGGACGGGAAGAGTGAAGAGAAAGGGGGGGATTTAGGATGACAGATGGGACCGTCAAAGAAGAGGGTTTTGAGGCAGGACTTGAAGGAGGCCAGGGAGGTGGCGAGGCGGAGGGACTGTGGGAATGGAGTTTGATGCTGATGTGTGAAGGCGCTGGTGTGAGCCAATCAGAAGGGCCTCTGTCTTATTGACGTTCAACTCTTGAAAGTTAGCTCTCATCCAGGTCTTGATGTCTGTACAGTATTTTAAACAATTCTTTCAATGAATACTGCACTCTTCAAAGTGAAGAAAGTTAATTCTTAATAATAGTAATCTTTGCATTTTATCTAGTGCCTTATCATATCTTCAAGATGTCTCTAACTGCTTCATAGAACATACTGTGAAGTAAATTTACTGTATCTGTTGTGGGTGATATGTGGCAGCCAATTACGCACAACAGTGTCGTGGATTAAGTTAACCAATTTAAAAACAAGAGATTATTGATGAGAAAGCGATCCACCAAGTGATTATCAGCCGGGTTCCTACTTGCTGCTAGGTAAACAGAGGCGTATGGTATTTACTCACACAACAGATGATAAATCTTCTTGACTGCCGTATTGAAACTTCTAAGCTTATCAGAATCCATTCAATGAATCCGTCAAATTGGACAAATTATAAAGACAGGCAGCAAGCAAGTTAAATAGTTGTGCAAGCCAAAGGAAACATTGTATGTAAGATATCTATCATACGTAACATTGATATCTGTCTTTCCTGGGGAAACAGAAGGTATAGATGTCTAGGAATTTCAGAAAAAGAGCAGTGTCAAAGAAAAAGTTAGGAAACCCTGGACTAATTAGCAACGTTCATAGTATACATTTCCGACAACATTCTCCAAGTTGGTGGAATTTGTCACCTGGTGTGGAAAAGTCAAAATCCCGAATATGGATGAGCAACATATTGAAACCAATTACTTGTTATCTAAGCAGCAGATTGGCACATTACCAGAAATAGAACTTTTTGTGAAACTTTCGCATGGCGATTGACCCAACTCTCTCCCTTCCCGACTAATTCTCTCCCTCCCCTCTGCCTTACCCTGCCCCTCCCCCTTGCTCGGGTCCTGATCTGACTGTTCAGTGCATTGGGACGTCCTTCTGACATGACAGGCCCTCTATAAATGTAATTTTGTTATTGTTGCCCCAGAACAAGAAAGCTTGGATTATTGAGAGTTGTGTTAGTCATCCTTTCACTCACATTTGATGGACTCATTGAAGAAACTGTATTGATTCTCAGTAGCAATGAAATGTTCTCCCAAGCTTTCCTCTTTGGAAAAGCAATTTGTTCTTCTCGGAGTTGACACAATTCCTTTTCCTATGGGAAATACATCAACTTTTGCCCACATTTTAAAAGCAAAAATATCAGTCAAAATTCGGTATTGTGGAGTCCGGTAGCTCTGTGGTTAGAGCACTCACCTTGCAAGTGAGAGACCTGGGTTCGATTCCTGGCAGGGCGAATCCTTGGGTAAATTTCTTTAATCCCTCAAGAAAAAAAGATAATAATTTGGTCACTCAATCCACGTCTGTTTGTGGGACACTGCTGTGCGTAATTGCCACATTTTGCCCACAAATATACAGTCAATTCACTTTGCAGTATATTCTGTGAAGCGCTTTGAGACATATAAAATGTGTAAAATGCTATAGCAAATGCAAGGATTATTATTTTATTATTTATTGAATATAGGAAGTAATAATCCACCATAGCTGCCTCTGCTCGACTGGCACCTGCCTCCTGCTTGTCCATTGCTCCCTCCACTCCTTAATCCATCCATCTCTCTCTCCCTTCTTCAAGTTCTGCTCGAAAACATTCCTTTTCGAGTTGCTTCCTTCCTTTTAGAGGTAGATAAGATGCAAAGTGAAATAATAATAATTATAATGATAATCTTTGGATTTGATATAGCGCCTTTTCACATCTTGGAGACGTCTATGAAGTGAATCAACTGTATATTTTGTGGAGAAAATATACACAAAAAATAGCTTCAGGTATATCTAGCCTCCAATTAATAATGTTTATCTTTGACCGCTAGTCCATTTTTTTGTTTATGTAGTATTATTTTGGAACATTGTGTACAATCTTATTTAATGATGAAAATAAATGTGGTTTTCTTTAACCCGCACATCTGTGTACTCTTAGCAATATTTTTCAATGTTTTCAATTAAAATATAGATTTAGCTCAAGGTCTTGTTTGAACTGGTAACATTTATTTGTTACCTCCTCTCCGCGTCCATCCTCGAGTCCAGGACTACTGGTGTTCTGACTGCATGTCTCACAGACTGAGTCCTGGACGAGGGCAAAGTTCCTGCAGCTCAATGTCAACAAGACGAAGACTTAGGCGCTGACAACATCAGCGTTCAAGACTGCTGTTTCCACCTTTCGAAGCCAATCAGGAATCTAAGCATCTTGTTCAATCCTAAACTATTCTTCCCCCCCCCACATCCTCTCCATAACCGCACAGCCTTCCATCACCTCTGCAATATTGCCAGACTCTGCCATTACCTCACCCCCCACACCGCTGAAACTCTCATCCATGCCTTTATCACTTCCAGGCTCGACTACGGGAACTCTCTCCTCGTTGGCTTTCCCAGCTCCTCCCTTCATAGGTGCAGATCCTTCAGAATTCTGCAGCTCATGTAGTCTCCCGTACCAGGCTTCGCGACCACATCACTCCCACCCTCGCCAGTCTCCACAGGCTTCCCATCCGCCAGAGGATCGAATTCAAGATCCTCGTCCTTACTTTCAAGGCCAATCACGGCCTATCTCTCTGGCCTACTGTCTCCCTATCAGCCTGCCAGCACCTTCCATTCAGCAGATTCAAGCCTGCTACTCATCCACCGCCCTAACCACCCAACCATCGGCGGTCGGGCTTTCAGCCTCTCTGCTCCCACACTATGGAACTCCATCCCGCAGCCCCTCTGCCTTGCTTCCTCCCATTCCTCCTTCAAAGCTGGTCTCAAGACCTTCCTCTTTGACCGCGCCTTTGGTTCTCCAACTAACTCTTCTCCCTCTCCCACTCTCTTTCCCCCTACCCCAAACTTCTTCCCCCCCCCCCCCCCCCCCCCACTCAGGTCCCAACCTGACTGCTCAGCACTTTGGGACGTCCTCCCGATGTTAAAGGCGCTATATAAATGCAATTTTGCTGTTGTTGTTATTTGCTCTGATGGTTATTTGCTGGCCCTTGGGCCTCATATTCTAAAGCTGACAACAACAACAAAATTACATTTATAGAGCGCTTTTCATGTTGGGAGGACGTCCCAAGACACTGAACAGACAGGTGAAGATCCGAGCAAGGGGGAGGGGCATTGTAAGGGGGAGGGGGAGAGTTAGGAGGGGAGGCAGAAAGTTGGAAGGGCAACAGAAGACATGATCGAAGAGGAGGGTCTTGAGACAGGCCTTGAAGGAGGCAATGGAGGAAACGAGGCGAAGGGATTGTGGGATGAAGTACCGGAGTATGGGGGCATAGAGGCTGAAAGCCCATCCACCGATGATAGGACGGGTCAGGTGGGGGACATGGAGCAGACCAGAGCCCACTGAATGGCAGGTTCATAGGGAGACAGCAGTTCAAAGAGGTAGGAGGGGTTAAGGCCGTTAATGACCTTGAAAGTGAGGATGAGGATCTTGAATTCTATCCTCTGAGGGATGGGGAGCCTATGGAGCTGGGCGAGGGTGGGAGTGATGTGGTCATGGTACTTAGTGCGGGAGAGGACACAAGCTGCAGAGTTCTGGATGACCTGCAGCTTACGAAGGGAAGAGCCAGGAAGGCTGATGAGATGGGAGTTTCCATAGTCAAGCCTTGATGTGACGAATGCGTGGACAAGGGTATTAGCAACCTGAGGGGTGAGGCAGTGGTGATGACTAAGAATGATGCCGAGATGGTGGATGGAAGTACTGTACTGGTCATGGTGCGGATGTAGGGGAGGAGACAACTGGAAAAAGTTGTCCCTCATCCAGGACTCGATGTCAGACAAGCAGGCAGTCAGGACGCCGGTAGTACTGGAGTAGAGGGTGGAAGTGGAAAGGTAGAGTTGGGTGTCATCTGCATAGTGTTGGAAATTTACCCCATGTCAGCGGATGATGTCACTGAGGGTGAGCAAGTAGAAGATGAAGAGGAGGGGACCAAAGGCAGAGCCCTGAGGAATGCCTCACAAGACGGTGCGGAGGCTGCAAGAAAAGCCGTTGGCAGACACAAAGTGGAGACGGTGTGAAAGATAGGACCAGAACCAGTCAAGGAAAGAATCTTGAAGGTAGAGGTGGTGGAGGAGAATTGAGTGGTCCACAGTATCGAAGGCAGCAGATAGGTCGAGGAGGATGAAGAGGCAGAAGGATCCCTGTTCACAAATGGTTAGGATATCATTAGTGACTTTGACCAGAGCAGTTTCCGTGCTGTGGGCATGACAAAACCCAATGGGAGGGGCTCATGGAGGGAGTTGGATGAGAGAAAGAAGCAAAGCTGGGAGGCAACGTCTCTTTCAAAGACCTTTGGCAGAAAAGAGAGGTTGGAGATGGGCAGGTAGCTTAAAAGCTGTGATGCTTCAAGGGAAGGTTTCTTAAGGATGAGGGCGATAGTAGCTGTGTTGAAGAGGGTGGGAATGATGAAAGGGACAGGTTGATTGTATCAGCAAGGAGGTGGAGCTAGGAGGTAAGGAGGGGGCTTGGGATGGGGTCAAGGGAGCAGGTGGTTGGCGTCACGGCGGATTGGGGGAGGGAGGTGACAGACGATGGGGAGAGAGGTTCAAAGGTGTGGAAGGAGGGAAGGGGAAGAGGCGGTGTGTGGGAGGAGGTGGGGAGGTGGTGGAAGTTTCGAAGGGTGGTGACAGATGAGCGGATTCCCTTGATTTTGGATTCTAGGAAATCCAGCATCTCCTTGCAGTGGATTATCCTGGAGTAGAAGGATGATTAGGCGGAGGCCAGAGCAGAGCAGAAGATTTTTGAAGCGGTCCAGCCAGATACAGCCAGATATGCCGGTGGACCATCAGGCTGGATTTGAGCCAGGTGCCAAAGGTATGGGAGGAAATTAAGGGTCTGTGGGTGGAGTCGCACCTCTGGCTTAAGATATAAGGTGCTGTGCGCAGAATGGTGCTGTACCCTGCATCCACACACAAACAAGGTGCTGCCAAGCACAGTAACTAAGGCGGGGGAGAGAGGTCAGGGATTGCAATCGGATTTCTGGGGCAGCAGGAGAGGTGGCTGCTCCAACACGATATGGTGCACAAGCGGATCCAGAAGGTAAACAACAGCAGCCAGGAGCAAGAAACAGCCCGACTCCAAGACACTGCCACAGAGTGGGACTGGGCACAGCCACTGCCCCAGCATCCTACACACACCCAGACACTCACCACCAGATATCACACACCCAGAAGCCTCATTGAAAGATACAAAATTCAGACATCACGCAGTCAGCCTGGCTCAGCTTTAAGCCTTTCTTGCCTCTATGCAATATACCTAATATTCTTCAGAATTAGGTAGGCAGTGTGTGTACCTCAAAGAGAGTATGCATTCTATTCCAGACACGCAAAACATAATCCATGTGTAAGTGACATATATATGTGGAACTCTCAGGTTGGTTTAGATCCTCTTAAAGGTTAGAGTAAGTGTCAGACATCCTGCTTATAAAAAAAATTCATTTTGCCCACAAATATACAGTCAATTCACTTTACAGTATATTCTGTGAAGCAATTTGAGATGTCCTGAAGATGTGATAAGGCGCTATATCAAATGCAAAGATTATTATTATTACAGTAGCGTCCAATGTCTTGACTTATTTTTCAGTGGTTATGTTGTAATGGTAACTGTTTCTAGTAAAATAAAAATAATCTTTGCATTTGATGTACCCCCTTATCCCATCATGGAGATGTGCTATACAAATGTAATTGTGTTGTTGTTGTTGTCTCAAAGCTCTTCTCAAGTAACTGTACATTTGTAGGTGAATGTGCCATCAACAGCCATGAGTGATCAATACCAGCTCATTGGCAGTACAGCAACAAATTTAGACTAGTTTTGCACCTTTCACGTCAGGAGGACATCTCAATAAGATGGATTTGTATGATGATCGGGAATTTCCCCCCCACATCACCCTTACTCTTACACCAGATTTCCTCCACAATCATAACAAACAGCTGGTTTGGAATATGGGTATATCATATTTCCGTCTCTGTCAAACATACTTCAGTTGATCAATTCCAGTTCTCTTATGATGGCTGATTGTGCATTTTCTGTGGCAAAACTGTACGTATTAACAGCTGGCTGCATTGCGTTCGATCACTTTATCATTTCCAGGTTGACTTATAGAGACTATGATGATTTGAAATGTTATTTCTAGTGTAGAAATATATAATTAAGTATTTTTACTAGTGTCTCTGAATTTTACCAATGCTAACCTCTCTCCTCAGAACAGCACCCATTTCCTTCACTCTACCGGGTCTGGCCTCCTCCTTGTCCCCCAAATCCTTCGTTCCACCATCGACAGCCTTGCCTTCAGCCACTACGCTCCAAGGCTCTGGAACTCCTTCCTCACTCCCTTTGTCCCCTGTTTACCTATTTTCAGGTCACGGCTAAAGACCTTTCTTTTTGACCATGCTTTTGGTCACCTTTTCCTCCCTCCCCCTGGCTCGGCCCCAAGATCCATTATTGTGAAGCGCTCCGAGATGCCATCTGGCGTGGAAAGCGCTATATAAATCCAAGTTGTTGTTGTTATCATGTCTGCTATTGGTCCAAAAGTTTTGCTTTTTTTTCTAGCCTTGGGAGGTGCTCCCGACATGAAAAGGTGCTCTACAAATATAATTTTGTTGTGGTTGTAGCCTTATGGTGAATTCTGTGATTTATTACTTGATTTGAATCTGACTGATATGATGAAAAATAATTATCGGCTGAAGTAGAATGTAGTTCACATATCAAATTAGACACTGTATACTGACTAAATGCAATGAGAACGTACTCTTAAACGAGGAGCAAATGATATTTGAAATCTAATCTTTACATTAATTTTTCTCAAATAAAACTTGTGAAGGCAATTCTGTCAATTTCTCGCAAATTGCAGGTTATGTAGAGTGGTGTGTTTCTTACCCAGTTTTAGTCATCAGTAAGGAAACGGAGTGGGAGCTGGCACCTGATGTGTCTCCAATGTAAGGAAACTTGCCCAAGGTTTCGTCCTGACCTACCAGGAATCGAACCCAGGCCTCTCACTTGCAAGGCAAGTACTCTAATCACTGAGCTATAGAACCTTCACCTTGATGCCCAGTATGGTTAGCCCAGTATCAAAGTAAAAACATGCAATGATTTGAAAAGAATTGCAAAGGAACAGCTGCCCTTGTTAGATTTAGTAATATCTTCATCAACCAGAATGTTTTCATTATCGTGAGCAAAATTATCGCTCAGTTGGGACGTTCCAAATGTTCCTTGGCTTACAAACATGGCTCCATCTCATGATACTGAATTTCTTTTGCCCCATTGATTCTTATTTAGTCATTCGGGTATTTCACAAACATGGAAACCCATACCACATTTAAGAGGTGCCAAATCAAAGTACTGTCAGTTCTACATAAGCACAGTTTTACATGTTTGTCTGGCATGAAGTGTACATTCTCTCCAAAAGGGAGTCAAGCTGGCTGGTCTTTCGTTATCAAGGCCCAGGAATGCCTTGGACTGTCTTGGTTGAAGAAGCAGATGTCTAGGATCACCAGTGAATTGACCTGATTCCAATATTTCATTATGAGCCAAGCCACCTTGCAGCAATTTCAACACTTGAGAAACTCCAAGAACACCTTTTAATAATCCCTCAAAAAATAATAATAATAATTTGGTCAATCAATCGCGACTTTTTGTGGGACACTGCTGTGTCCAAATGCTCCAAGACCCCTGTAAATGGAGTAAACAGGAATGGACTTTCAACCTGTCGAATGCTTTGATCATGGGGTAAACTTCCACATGTAGGCAGGTGACACCCAACACTACTTTTCCAAAAGATGGTCAAAATGAGGCAGAATAGTCAACTCAAATTGCTACCCCAGTCCCCTGCTGTTCTGTTAGTCTGTCTGTCAGACGTCAAGAGCTAGATGAGCACAAACTTCCTGCAGTTAAACATTGACAAGATGGAAGCCATACTCTTTGGCTCTCTTCGACGTCTTCAGTCCCATGGTTCTCACCTCCTCCACCTACCCGACCTGCCCCATAAACTCTCCGAATCCGTACGCGACCTAGGCGTCAGTTTCAACCCCCTATTATCCTTCCTCCCCCACATCCAGTCGCTCATCAGCACCGACTTCTTCCATCTCTGCCACATTGTCCGTCTCCGCCAATATCTCATCCCAAAAGCTGCCGAAACCCTGGTCCATGTCTTTTTCACCTCTTGGCTGGACTACTCCAACATCCTCCTCGCTGGTCTCCCCTCCGCCACCATTCACAAAATCCAGCTCATATAGAACTCTGCCACCCGCTTTCTCACCCGAATCAAACTTTGCTTTCCCACTTACTCGAGTCCTCACCAGACTTCACTGGCTCCCTGTCACAGAGCGGATCGACTTCAAGATCCTCACTCTTGTGTTTAAATCCCTCCACTCCTCTGCACCACTCTACCTCTTTAACTCCCTCAGCAGTACCTGCTGCCTCTGCACCACTGGGTTTGGCCTCCTTGTCCCCCGAATCCTCCACTCCACCATCGGCAGCCGTGCCTTCAGCCACTACTCCCCGAAACTTTGGAACTCCCTCCCTCAATCTCTCCGCCTCTCCCCCTCCTTTTCCATTTTCAGGTTACGCCTGAAGACCTTTTTGTTCGACTGCAACTATAGTCGCATTTCCCCTCCCACTGGCTCGGCCCTGGGCTCCGCTATTGTGAATAGCTTTGAGATGCTGTCTAGCATGGAGGGTGCTATATAAATCCAAGTTGTTGTTATTATCACAGATCTCATTGGTGAAACTTTACTGGTGCTCTTGCTCCAGCTCAGAAGGATTTTTCTGAATGTTTAATAATAATCCTTGCATTTGATGTATCGCTTTTCACGTCTTTAAGGTGTCTCAAAATACTTTACAACAACAACAACAAAAAATTACATTTATAGAGCACCTTTCACGTCGGGAGGACATCCCAAAGTGCTGAACAGTCAGGTCGGGACCCGAGCAGGGAAGGGTCTGGGTAGTGGGAGGGGGAAGGAGAGTAGGAGAGGGGGAAGAGTTAGAAGGGGAGCAGAAGGCACGGTTGAAGAGGAAGGTCTTGTGACTGGCCTTGAAGGAGGAAAGAGAGGAAGTGAGGCGAAGCGATTTCAGGATGGAGTTCCACCGTGTGGAAGCAGAGGCTGAAAGCCCAGCCACTGATGGTGGGGTGGTTAACGTGGAGCAGGCCAGAGCTTGCTGAGCGGAGGCGACGGGCAGGCTGATACGGAGACAGCAGGTTGGAGAGATAGGCAGGGGCATGGCCATGAATGGCCTTGAAGGTGAGGATGAGGATCTTGAATTCAATCCTCTGGGGGATGGGGAGCCAGTGGAGACGGGCGAGGGTGGGAGTGATGTGGTCGCGGAGCCTGGTGCGGGACAGTACACGAACTGCAGAGTTCTGGAATGATCTCACATTGGGGAAAATGCAGCAGTTCAGGCAGCATCTATGGAGAAAGGTAAAATGAGTCAACATTCCGGGTCCACGACCTTATTCGAACTGGTGCATGTTGGGAGGGAGAGACCTTTAAGGATTAAGAGAGAGGGAGAGGCAGGGTAAGGAAGACAAAGGAGAAAATGGGGGTAGAGGCCAGGAGATGATGCGTTAAAGAGGTGTTAAATGTTGTGAAACAAAAGGGGTGGGGGGGAGGAATTCCAACAAAACTGGAGAGGTGTTGGTAACGTTAAAACAAAGTGGGGGGTAGAATTGCCACAGAACAGGCAGATCAGATGGTCACAGATTAAATGATTTCCATAGTGTTATATCTTATATGGGATTACAATGATCCCCCAGGGGCACAGGCCACAACTCGCCAAGTTCTCCTTATATTGCAACTGCTGCCAGGATACAGAGCAGCCCAGGGGGGTGGGGGGGGGGGGGGGGGGGGGTGGGGTGGGGGGGATGGGGGGGGAGGGGGGGGTAGGTGGGGGGAAGAAGCTTCAGTTTCCAGCTGTTTATAGTACTGAAAACACATCGAGGAAAGGAGGGGCTAACTCAGAGGTTTATTCATGGTAACCGATGGCATTATAAAACCTGGGTTTTTCAGGACCATCTCTGTGTGCATCTGGGCAGCTGTGGAGAGCGTCTGGTGTGGTGAGTATGTCAAGTCCCCTCTGATCCTCTAGTTTGCTCACAGTTTGCTCTGGGCTCCAGTGAAATGTACAACAAGAAACAGACTGTGGCTGTAGCGACTGTTGCTGTCAGGGCTGGCTTTAAAAGTGCAGTGTGTGTTTGTGTGTGTATATACTGTATATACTGTATTCGTATAAACTATCGATAAAATATACTTAAACCATCTACCTCTAAAGCACCGGTACACTGGTAAACTTAATGGGATTTCACATTAACTCTGTTTCCCCCCAGATCTGTGTTTTTGTTTTTTATCTGCCTGGTGAAATTTGGACGATTATTTATTTCAGGTTATCATTTAGCTTGAGATTTCAATGTCAGCAAATTCCCCCCCCCCCCCCCGGTCGGTCATATAGCATGGGGGAGGGAGGGAATGTACATAAGGAAATAATTGAGCTGTTTTGCATCAATTTGAGGAGTGCCAAGAATGTAAACTGATTAAATCATACAAGACTAAACATTTCCACTTTTTTTCTCCCTGCTCCCTACTTTTCCGCACCACCCACCTCTCCCCCACATTCGTTGCTGCATTCTTTGTTAAATAAAACCTGAGTGATGCACAATGTCTTGAATCTTTTTTAAATAAAGAAATGTACAGTGGTACAATGTTTTTTTTAAAAAAACCAAATGTATGTGTTAGTTTGAAATCTGGAACAATTTGTAGCTCTTTTTGGGGAATTTAGCGTTTGTCTTTCGCCTTTCACAATTGCAAGGATACAACCTTAAACCTTATCCCTAATGTGTGTAATCTGTGTGTGTGTGTGTAAAACAAAAAAGGCCACACTATTTCCTCACAATCAATTGGATTTGTTTAAACTGAGATTAAGCAAGGTGCAAGTCACTTTAATGTAAATTTTAGCTGGAGATTTATTGGCCCCAAATTTGTGTAATAAAATCTGAGATCAGGATAAATGAATTTATTGTACAGTATTTGAAGCGCTTTGAGTCACTGCCCGGTGTGGAAGGCGCTATATCAATGCAAGTTGTTGTTTTTTACTGCAACATTGCTAACATCAGAGTTAAGAAAAACTATGCGAAATCGTACGGCAACTTGATGAGAAGATAGAGTAAAACAGCTTTGATGTTTTTTTTCAGGGCTTGGACTTGCTTCCGATGTGAAAGGTGCTATACACATATGTAATTTGTTGTTGTTTTTACAGAAACATGCATAGACATTCAAACAACCAATTGATTTATTTGGCCTTTGTCATGTGTTGAGCATTAAATGAATTGCAACCTATTTAAAGATGGAACTGCGACTATCGTTCAAAGATGTCACATTCCTGAAAGCTCAATTTTGTTTTTAACTTCGTGCTAAAGATGAGGGAGAAAATAAAGCAGCAAAATGTGGCCTCTATCCTAATCTTTGTGTTCGATGTTCCGATTCAAACGCAATAAAACTGTGGTTAGGCCTCAGCTGGACTACTGTGTACAATTCTGGTCCCCACACTTTAGGAAGGATGTTAACACACTGGAAAGGGTGCAGAGGAGATTTACTAGGATGGTACCAGGAACGAGGGACTTCAGCTAGGAGGAAAGGCTAGAGAGGCTAGGTTTATTCTCATTGGAACAGAGAAGGTTGCGAGGAGACCTGATAAAAGGTTTTAAGATCATGAGGGGATTTGACAGAGTAGATAGGGCAAAAACGGTTTCCGCTAATGGGCGTATCAGTGATCGTAGTCACGGATTTAAAATAGTTTCAAAAAGAAGCAGAAGGGAGATGAGGAATGCATCTGGAATGCATTGCCTGAAACGGTGGTGGAGGCCGATTTATTTTGGGAGGACGGGTTTGTGAGGTTATGGGGAGAGAGCTGGGGAGTGGGATTAAATTGCTCTTTTTAAAGAGCCGGTATAGACTCGATGGGCCGAAGGGCCTCATTTTGTGCTGTATGATTCTATGTATGGGCTTTTGCGTCAGAGGACGTGTCAAAACGTTTTGATGGATTCAAAGAGTAGTGACTCTGTATTTTTGTAAGCACATGTAGCACCCAATATGATAATAATCCTTGCATTTGATAAAGCACTTTTCACATCTCAAAGCGCTTCACGGAATATACTGTGAAGTGAATCCACTGTATATTTGTGGGATAAACGCGACAGCCAATTGTGCACAAATAACAATAAAATTACATTTATAGAGCGCCTTTCATGTCGGGAGGACGTCCCAAAGCGTCCCAAACAATTGTGGATTGAAATAACCTATTTTTTTTAGGGATTAGTATTAGGAGTGTGGAATAAGGAAACCTTCCCAAGGTTTTGCCCTGCCTGGATTCAAACACAGGTCTCACAGTGCATAGCAGTGTCCCACAAGCAACCATGATGTGAATGACAAATTTTAGCTGGAGGATTATTGGCCAGGACATCGGGAGAAATTGTTTGCTCTTGTCTAGAAGTGCCAGAGACTGTAATTGAATAATATTATTTATGAGAAGTTGGTTTAAATTGAGATTGAGGCAAAGAGACGAAGGGTTGCATGGAGTGACAAAGCTAGGTAAGGAAATTTAGTTGGACAGTAACTTGTAGTGGATGGACAAGGGGTAAAGGAGGGAGGTTTCATTGAATGCAATTACCGGTAATTAAAAGCAAATTGTTATTGTATAATATTTACATTCTTAAAAGCATTGCCGTAATATATTGGAAAGCAGTATTTAAACTGTTCAGTTTGATTACATTTGGCAATAATAATGAGCAGAGTTCAAAGGCATGGAAAAAAATTGCCCTGTAGCATGTATGCACTGAAAAATGATTCAAAATTTGACTGCTATTGCGATAGGGCTCATTTAAATATATTACAAGATGAATGATATATTTCTTATTTTTTTTTAAGGATGATTGTTTCATTTGGAGCTCTCAACATGGATCTGTTGCAAATAACTGTGGCATTATTCGTTCTGACTGCAAATCTCTCCATTACCAACTCACAGCGACATGGTATTTAACCAATTTTATGTATCTTTAAGCACTGTTTTCGTTTTGTTTCCTGTTGTACTGATGAACTACACATGTTGGAGTTTAACAGATGACTTTATTTTATGTGTCTGTCTGTGGTTAAAAAAAATGAAATAAACTACAGACACATTATTCAGTTGGTGAATGTTCTGATATTAATGTAGTTTTGATATTAATGTAAACACTGTAAAATCAGAGGAGACTGTACTGAGTATCTGTAACTCCTCTAAATCAACTGTTCTGCTCAAACAGCTGATATATAAACAAAGGGTGGAATAATTTATCCCACAAGCTTTTGCGTTTATGTAGTGTCTTCCATATGGGCCAGCATCTCGGGAGTGTTTAACTGTCGGTATATATTTTAAAAGTCACTTAATACCCCAAAACTTTCAGGAGTTTTTACATCTTATTTGAAAATGACAATTTTTGATATCTGGATTCTCTTTGCTTATAACTTTTATTGGATAGCTGCCACAATTTCTCACTTTCTCCTTTCCGAGTACAAATCTGATCGGTTTGTCCACTTCCCAGATCTCCTGTCTTGTCAACCACTTATATGCTAGAAGGAATGTATCCAATGATACAGTAAAACTGCATAAGTCTTATCTTTATGAATCATGTCATCGCCTGTGTCATACATTCATCCCGAGTCCCATTCAGTTCGTCCCATTCATAAGGGTTCATTGGTTTGTTGATTAGGTCCAATTTTTAAAACAAAATTCCATTGTGTAGACTCCCACTAGCTCAGTTACCAATGCTGCTTCATTTCACTCAGCAATGTCTGCTGAAAAGGGTGTCTGTACTCCCATCAGGTTAAAAAAAAGGGGCCACTGATACCACCAGGCAGGTGAATGCCGAATAGGGGTGATGGGGGGTGTTGTGGAAATTAGTTGGGACTATTCCGGGGTGGATGATGACAGCAGGTGGTTGCTGACTAGATGTGGTTACTTTAACAGGTTTGACTGTATTTTGCCTCTACCCAACCTAATAAGACCCAGGAAAACAAACTGTTAACAGTGATGGCCAATATCTTCTCTCCTCGAGTTGAAACTCGCCCCAGCATAATGAAAGTTATTGTTGCAAGGGAATTCCTTCTATTTAATAACATCACCACCCACCTACACCTGCAATTTCTGTTTTCATAAGGTTTTGAATACTTCTCTATTCTCCCCAGGGCCTGCAGCCAAGTTGGTGGTTTGTGGTTAACTGCAAGCAAACTTTTGCCAATGGCTTGTAGGGCTAACCGAGTACAGCTTTGTGTTGTGAGCCTATGCCCACTTGAAACTGATTGGAACTGTTAAACTCAGTTTGTGCAAGACACCATTACAGATAGCTGGTAGAGGTGATTTTCATCCCTTCAATCATGAAAACAGGGACGAAGAGGTGAAAGAATGCTATGCTTAGTGTTCCAAATCCTAAGTCTAATAAAATGAATATTTAAAATTGAGTATCTTTGAAATAATTTTGGTAAATGAAATTGAAAGTCTACTAGTTGGATAAATGACAATAATTCATTAATATCAGTAGTTGTTTTACTTGTGAATGTGTTCTCTGTTATTTTCTTGCTGTTCTGAATTGACAGGTTCAGTTGAAGTTTATTCCGATGTCGTGTTTCTAGTTGATGGATCTCGATTTGTAAGACAGCCAGCATTTCAAAAAGTAAAGAACTTTATTATACAAACCATTAACAAGTTGAACATTGTTGAGAACGGGTACAGAATCGGACTTGCTCAGTTCAGCGGGGATAGCAGAGTTGAATTCTTACTCAATAGATTTCAACGAAAGGAGGAGGTGGTGGATTACCTTACGAAGAATTACATGTTCAAGGGTGGAGGAATACTAAAAACAGGGCGTGCTCTCGCACATCTGCAGGCTAACTTCTTCAACAAAGCTGTTGGAAGCCGAAAGGTTGATGGAGTTCCTCAGATTGCAGTAGTAATAACTTCTGCAAAGTCACAGGATGATGTTGCAACAGTTTCCAGAGCACTGAAAACCCAAGGTGTGAGAATCGTCTCGGTTGGCATAGGGAATTCAGACTTAACTGAGCTGCAGAAGATGGCTTTTCTTCCCAATTATCCGTTTCTGATCCAGCAATCTGGGTTTGAAGGTCTTACTGATGGATCCAAAATGTCTGATGCCATCGTCAGCATAACACAAAGGGCGTTTCTGCATAAAGAGCTCCAAGCACCGGCAGGTAAACTTTAATCTCTTTCTATTCCTACATCATACCTGTCTCCTTGAGATCACTATGATCTGGAGGAATGGAAACTCCTTTTAAAAACCATTGCAATCCATTGGAAACAGTGTTGTTGACAAAGGCAGAAAAGAAAGTAACATTTCATAGACCACCTGAGTGAACTGACCAGCCTGATGATGAATTGAAAACATGAGCAAGGATTGAGGACACGGACTGGTGTTCTCATGAGCAAATCCAACTCATTAAAGGAAAGGGAATTCCTTTCTGAAAGCTACTCCCATTGGAGCACTGTGGTTTATTTCCATTGTCCTGAAATATTAATCACTCGTACACATATTCCAGAATCAGCAGTTTGAATTCTTTTTACCCCCTGAATTCCCACCTTACCCTCACTGTCCAGCATTCAAATGCTTTTCTCAACCACTTCTATGGACATACTGTATAATTTTCACCTCTCACATCTTTACCCTCTCAAAATAAAATAAAACATTCTGCAACATAAATTTATATTTTATGGTTTATATTTTAGTTCATGTTGAGAAGTTGTCCTGGCCAAGCTAGGTATGGGAGCCAAAGATGACCAAAACTGTGGTTAAGTTGGTGAGACAGATTTTAAATGATGTGAGGGAGAGGGGTGAGTTGAAGGGATTCCAGTTGGCTTTCCAGAGAGTGAGGGTTGAAAAGCTGAATGCCCAATTGCCGATGGTTGGGACATGAAGCAGGCCGATGCTCACTGAGCAAAAGTAGCGGCCAGGTCAGTGGGATTTTAAGAGGTTGTGAGAGGGAATAGACAATGGAGAGATTTAATAGTGAGGACGAGGATATTGAATTTGAGATAAAGTCTGGAATCAGCCTTCTTAGATCAGATGATCCCACTCACTGCACACTTTATTCTCCCTTTGCTGTCACAAGGAGCATTCCGGTTCTCCCAAAACAAGATTGTATGAAAAGCATATGGGTTAGCTATATACCCAGTACAGCAAGGCACAAATGAAATAAAAAATGCTCCTCTTTGGCAATCAATAGGAAAATAATAAAGAATGGTTAGGAAAAAAGCATTGCAAAGCTTATAGGGAGAATGGAGATGCTAATTTCAATTATATGTCAAAATAAGTGAAAAATAAGATTAGCAGAGCAAGAGAGAACTGGAAAGCAAAATAGTAGATTGAAAATATGATGCCAAAATGTCAGAGTGTAATTTATAACCCTTAACGCTGGAAAGAGGCTCAAAAAGAGGTTGCAAGCATTTCAAGAGAACTTCACTTGTGATCTTGAGTGAGTTCACTGAACAATTGTAATGAATCATTGCATTTATCAAATACTGTACATACTTAACGCATTACCCCCACCCCACTTTTTTTATCATACACATTTCAAAAATACTCCCTGCCTCCCATCATACGTACTTTGTGGATAATTTCAAATAAATAAATTTTGTATTCATTAGTGAGTTGGCGAACAATTCAAGACAGCAAGTTTAATGCTATTAGGCAAATTCTAGAGGAAAAAATCACCAGAAAGGAAAGCTATTACAGGAAAAGAGCAAACTATGAAGGAATAAGTTAAAGTAAATTTAGCCAAGAGGTTCTCTATATCTCAGTAGAGAGATTTCGATGTTAATTATTGAGTAGAAATTGTGTATCTTGCGAAGCAAATTGTATAGTGTTCCATCCAGTGGCTTAATATTGCTCTCTCTATTTGCAGCATGCAAATCTGGTAACGTGGCTGATATAGCTTTCCTTGTGGATCAATCGAGCAACATTGGAGAAAGAAACTTTCAACAGATCCGCTTATTTTTGGCCAGGTTTATCAATGCCCTGGATGTCACTGGTGATAAAGTACATATTGGTTTGATTCACTACAATACTATTGCATTCCCCGAATTTGATTTTAAGACGTATCATACCAAAGATAAGATGATCGATCACATTAACCGAACACCTTATAGGGGAGGAGAAGCAAACACTGCAGTCGCACTTGATTACGTAAGGCTGAACTACTTTACACAACAAGGTGGTTCTCGAAAGAAGCATGGAATTCCTCAAATTGCAATTGTGATTACTGATGGAAAGACCAAGTATGATGTAAAACAAGCAGCTCGTGCTCTTCGTCGTATCGGCGTTACTGTGTATGCTGTAGGAACAAAAGACTCGAATCAAAATGAACTAAGCAAAATTGCTTCATACCCCTCTGAAACTTTCGTTTCAACTATCACGAGTTATGCGCATCCAACAAATATTGAAAGATTTCTTCAGAAGAAAATTTGTGTTGAAATCATCAATCAAAATTCGGTAATCCCTGAGAAAACTACTCAACTTCAGGAAGGTGAGGATGAATGTGCACAATGCTCATTTTTTTTCCCCTTTTTATATATTTTTGGCAAGTAGATTGATGGAAAGGTTCAGGATTCTTCTGCGCAGTTACAAAAGTAATCCTTGTACATAGCACGTTCCATGTAGGGGGGATGTCTCACAGCGCTTCACAGGATTTACTCTAAAGTGTAATGACTATGTGATTTGTATAATTGAATAAGTGTCAGAAAATCGTTCTCTGAAAGAATAATCATTACAACACAACAACAACAAAATTACATTTATAGAGTGCCTATCACGTCGGGAGGACGTCCTAAGGTGCTGAACAATCAAGTCAGGACCCGAGGTGGGGGATGGGAGTGGGGAGGGTTGGGTTAGGAGGAAGGAGAGTAGGAGAGGGGGAAGAGTTAGGAGGGGAGCCAAATGCGTGGTCGAAGAAGATCTTAAGACTGACCTCGGAGGAGGTGAGGCGAAGGGATTGTGGGATGGAGTTCCGAATTAGTATTTTATTTAATTAATTTTCCCTTTCCTACATTCAGCTGGAAATTTACTTGCTTTTCCTGAAATTAAAGAAAACAATGTAATGATCAGGCTTCAGATGCAGGTTAGAGAGAGCAAAGGCTCTGTGCTTTAGAGTATGGCTGGGGTTTAACCAGCCATACCATATACTCACCTTGAAGCCAGTTCAGGTCCAAGGATGCCCTGCTTAACAACAAAAATTACATTTCATAGAATCATAGAATGTTACAGCACAGAAGGAGGCCATTCGGCCCATCGAGTCTGTGCCTGGATAAACGGACATTTGTATCACACGTTTCACATTAGGAGGACGTCTCAAATTGCTGCTTACCTCCCCCTTTGCAAAGAGGTGGTCATTTGATACCTGACAAGAGCAACTTTTAACCTTCACTCGGTGGATGCCAAGTATCACAAACTCACTGTGAGCTTCCTGGTGAGCATCACAGCTCAACATGAAATGTGTGAGAGCATTGCCACCATCAGCAGACTGTGATTCAATACACTTGTTTTAAACAAAGCAGATTTAGACATTTTGGACAGAAGCATTTGAAAATGTAGTACTCAGAAACCATTATACAGTAAAAGCCCATTTATCCGGCATCTTCGAGACCTGGCCAATGCCGGTTAAAGCGCCTGCTGCATATTTGTCCGAAAACGTCCAAAAAAAACAACATTTTTTCAATGCATTTTTCCGGATAAATTCCGGTTAATCGAATGCGGCCCTTTTTTTTTGCAGTGCTGGTTATACGGAAGTTATGGTTGATCGGGTGCCGATAAACAGGCTTTTACTGTAGTTAGATGTACAGTGTAATATATCTGCACATTGTTTTCCTGTAACTGAAGCTATGTCATTTTTTTCTTTTCAGGATGTAAGGAAACTGATGAAGCGGATCTATTTTTCCTGATCCATGGATCAGACGACATTAACCGCGAGGACTTGGATGATATGAAAAAATTCATGTTAGATATTGTTCACAAATTCAAGGTCGGTACGGGTAGGGTACGGGTTAGTGTTGTCCAATATGGGTACACTCCAAGCACAGTTTTCAGCTTCACTCAATATACCACGAACAAGGACGTGCAAGCTGCAATTAACAGAATGACTTTGATGCGAGGACGGCAAACAATGACCGGGAAAGCACTGAAATTTATCATGGATCGCTTCAGAGAAATAGATCAGAGTGGAAAAACCAGGGCACAGCGCTTCCTGATCACCATTACGGATCAAAAATCAGAGGACGCTGTTTCGATACCTGCTTCAGAGCTGAGGCAGAGGGGAGTGGTTGTTTACGGCATCGGTGTGGAAAAAGCAGATAGTTCGGAAATGCTTCAGATTGCAGGGGAACTGGACAGGATGTTTTACGTTGATAAATATGACGCCTTGACAGCCATAAAAGATATGGTTTTACGGGATATGTGTTCAAAGGAAGGTATGAAGTCCAGATTTCTCTTAAGTGATAAAACATTGGTGGGTTTCTCTTTCAATAATCTGCAAGGGGGCTGTGTAAAACCTTGTTTTTATGGTAAGCCGAGTGACTGAGACATAGATTCTCATTACCATGCTGAAGAGTAATTAAACCAGAACGTTCCACGTATGCATGGAAATATTAATTTGTCTGCTCTAGAATGCACTCTGTTCCTCCAGTGGGAAGCACCCTGCTTTCCTAATCCTGGAAAGTAATAGGTACAGGTTGGCAAGAGCCAATACATGGAAACCTCAGAGTGTGCATTGGGATACCGTTAACTCTGTATCCATTTACAGAGATAAAAGGTGCTGAGTGGAAATAATCTGTGCTCCCCAATGACTGGTCTACTTCTCTTAAGTCCTGCAAACAAGCCATGCTGGCTGGTCCATCATCAACAGTATTGATGGTTAGCCTGGCTCAGGGATCAGACCAAGATCACCACAGAGAAATGCCTTATTTCCAGTGTTCCATTGCCAGTGTGTCACCTTGGGGGCCAACCCAACCCCAAAGAAACCCTACTTACCTGAATGAGTGCAAGAGCAACAATATTTGCTGTAATATTTAACACTGATGTCTATCAACATGTATTAGGGTGAAATGGATACACATGGGGCAATCTGGAAGAAATTTGACATTGAGACACAGATTTGGTGGAACACTGGGATTTAGTGTGGATGGGAGAGAAGTACAGGCTAAGAAATAAATCATATGGAATATGTGGGGACTATCATTAGGTGGCAACACCTTCTGTGCCGGGAGATAAAACAAGATGCCAGAAGGGGCATGTTCAATAAAGTTCAATAAAGTCAACATAACATTTTTTATAATAGCTTATAAGGCTCAGGTTACCACTCGAAGGTCACATGTATGGCAAGGGAACGTCAAAATCAAACCAACTGCGTAAACCACTCAAGTGCCAGAAAGTTAAAATAGACCTGAACAAGTTGAACTGTTGGTACACTCCTGTATTATCCTGATAATAATCCCTCAAAAAAAATTGGTAGTTTCAATCCACGACTGTTTCTGGGACACTGCTGTGTGCAATTGGCTGCCACATTTCACCCAAAAATATACAGTCAATTCACTTTACAGTATATTCTGTGAAGCCCTTTGAGATATCTAGAAGATGCGAAAAGTGCTAGCTATATTAAATGCAAGGATTATTATTCATATAATAATGTGGCAAACTTTATTTTTCTTCAGCCTGCAGTAAACTAGAAGTGGCCGATATCATTTTCCTAATTGACGGATCGAGAAGCATTTATTTCAAACATTTTGACAAAATGAGAACGTTTATGCTTACCATGATCAACAAAACCCAAATTGGTGAAAATCGAGTCCAATTCGGTGTGGTCCAATTTAGCACACAAACCCGGTTGGAATTTCAGCTCAACCGATATTACAGCAAAGATAAACTGACGCAAGCTATTCATGATATACAGCAGCTAAATGGTGAGACCAGTACAGGAAAAGCACTGAACTTCACAGCAAAGTACTTTGATGAAGCACAAGGTGGAAGGCCCCATGAGAGGCAGTACCTGATTGTGATCACGGATGGAGAGGCCCAGGATGAGGTTTATACACCTGCCAAAGCTATAAGAGACAAAGGAATCACTATTTTTGCCATTGGTATAATCAATGCTAACAACAGTCAGCTTGTGGACATTGGAGGCTCCCAGGACCAAGTTTACCACGTAGAGAATTTTGACGCCCTAGGAAGCTTAGAAAAGCTAATTTCCTTCGAAGTCTGCAGCCCACTTCACGGTGAGTAAAACGTATTGTGACTTTTTCATTGCCTAGTGGATTCTGGAAATGCAGCCTCTCGGAATCCATTATTCCGAGAATATTGGATTATTGTCTATTAATAATAGATATTAATGGATAATAATCCATTAATTATTAAGCCACTTAACATTGTATGCAAAATAGTAACACCTTGCACTTGCATAGTGTCTTTCATTTAAAACATCTTAAAGTGCTTCAAAGAGACAAATTGGGAGCTAAGCAGAGTGAGAAATAAGGAGTAAGAAGGTGACGATTGAGGTTGCAGTCAAAGAAGGGAGTTGAAAGTGGAGCAGGCGAGTGTGAGGGGATGAGAATTAGGGAGAGATGTCCAGGGAGACAAAGTGGTTGAAAGCTCGTCGACCTTTTAAGGAATGGGGTATGTGGAGCAGGTCTGAGTTAGAGGGAATAACAAGGCAGTCAGACTGCAAGAGATCAAGATGGGGCAAGGCCGCAGAGGCACGGGAAAGTTAGAATGAGGACCTTAAAGTCATGTGTAGTGCTAGCAGCAACATTATCAAACAATCAAATTGGGCTTCCTTCACTTTCAAATTAACCTTAACAGCTCAAGATTATTCTGAACATTGTTCTTGCGTTAGATTTTTTAAAAAATTGGATAAAGGAAGTCAAAGTTAGACCACATGGTTCAGGTAGTGGATGGAAGTTTGCTAATGGTTCTTCATTGCACATTTTCTTTGACAGAGTGCAAGAGAATAGAAGTTGCAGACATCGTTTTTGTAATAAGTGGATCAGACACCATCGGCACTGCTCAGCTCGACGGCATGAAGCATTTCATGATAGCGGTGGCCAACCGCTCAGACGTTGATGCGAAAGGCGTTCAGTTTGGACTCGTGCTTTACGGGGACTCTCCTCAAATCGAATTCAAAATGAATCAATACCAAAAGAAAGCTGAAATCAGGGCGGCAATTTCCCAAGTACAGAAAAAAACAAGCGGGTCTGCTAATGCAGCAAAGGCTCTAAAGACTGCAGCGAGCCTCTTAACTTCAGAACAGGGAGGTCGGAAATCACAAGGAGTGCCACAGTTCCTGATTGTCATTACTGATACCAAAGCTGCGGATGCAGTAGATTTGCCAGCTATAACTAGTAGCATTCGAAACGATGATGTTAACATCTATGGTATTGGAGTTGGTCGGGTAGAACATGGAGATCTTGAGAAAATCACAGGATCTACAGAAGGAAGCTTTCACGCTCAGGACTTTGGCCAATTAAAAGATTTATCCAGGACAATTTCTCAACTGTTGTGCAACAGATCAAATTTAGGTAAGCAATTGTCTGTGAAAATAAATTGATGATGATGGAGCCATTTTAAAATTGTCACAGCTGTAGAGGATAGTGTTAGAGAACCACAGAACCTCTTTTTTGCTTCTGTTAGCATGGGGCTAACATTAAAGAATAATTGCATTACAGCACAGAAATGGGCCATTTATTTCATCAAATCTGAACTATTTATTTTTGTACGAGCACTTTAATCTAATCTCATATCCTCTGGTAGCCTTTTACAGGCATGAATCTCGAATCCCTTTTAAAATTAATTTCTGCACTCTTGTCTCAACAGAACTGATAGAAGTGACTGATAACATGCATAGTTGGGTCAAGAAGGCAATATGAGGCTCCTTTGTGTCTGGGGGATTTTTATTTTTTTGGTGCTCTTTAGAAAATACATGCTGGCAATGTTAAGCAGAGCATTACATAGCTGTTACTAGTCAACACAATGTTGAAGATGATCCTGTCAAGGCTGCCTGCAAGCCCAATTTACTCTAATTCCTGACTGTAAAAAGAGAAAGTGTGCTCATTTTTTTTTAGCCACAAACTGCTTCAATCATTAACCAAAATGTAAGAGTTTCATGATTCTACATGACGATGAACAGAATTGTTTGGACTTGAATGTCGGCATTGATGGGTTTATCTGAATATGCTGCTGGCAAACTAGAATACTTCCATCAAATTAAATCCCAAATTCTACGCCCATAAACTTTATAATTTAATTTCTTTCCTTTCTTTATTTTATTAATGCATGTGCAATACTCAGACTATGAACCTTTTTACTCCACCCATTGTGTTTCTTTTACCACCCTACCTCTGCAACCTCCTACCAACCTCTCCGCTCAGCAGGCTCCAAACTGCTCCATGTTCCCCGACCCACCCGCTCCACCATTGGCGGGCAAGCCTTCAGCCATTCTGCCCCCAACCTCTGGAATTCCATCCTTATTTAATCCACAAAACTCAATGTTAATTCACTCAATTCCCTAATGCAAACTTTACAATTTAAGTTCTTTCAAATTAACCTCTTTCAAAATCTGCGAGTCACTCTTCCAAGAATCCTTTTATACTTGAGCCATCCAACAACAACTTGGATTTACATAGCGCCCTCCACACCAGATGGCATTTCAGTTACCCTTGGAAAGTCGGTGGTGGTGGGTGTCAAGAGGCAGGAAGATGAGACTAATCACTTGCCACTCATGTCGTTAAAGCAAATGTGCAACATCTTCCTTCTTTTAGTTTTTCCTTTCTTTGCCTTCCCAATCCTCCCTCCATAGACTAGAGATCATCCGGAACTCTGCAGCCCGGGTCGTCTCTTGCACCAAGCTCAGTGACCCCATCACGCCCATTTTTGCCAGACTCCATTGGCTCCCTATCATTCAGAGGATTCAATTGAAGATCCTGGTACTCACCTTTAAAGCCCTCCATGGCCTTGTCCCACCCAATGTTTGCGACCTCCTAACCCTCTACCAATCTGTCCACTCCCTCCGCTCTGTGGGCTCCGGGTCTGTTTCATGTCTCCTGACCCACCTGCCCCACCATCAGTGGGTGAGACTTCAGCCAGTCTGCCCCCTATCTCTGGAATTCCATCTCACAATCCCTTCACCTCGCTCCCTCCCCAGTTGCCTTCTTCAAGTCCCGTCTCAAGACATTCCTCTTCGATGGTGTCATTGCTCACACCCCCCACTCCCATCCCTCCACCCTCCCCGATTCCAGCTCGGGTCTGATACACTGACTGTCCAACACCTTGGGATGTCCTCCTGACGTGAAAGGTGCTATATAAGTGTAATTTTGTGGTTGTTGTTGTCTTGAGATGCCTTAAAGTGCTTCATAGAATATACCTGTAAAGTGGATTTTCTGAAAATTTTGTATGTGGAATATGTAGAAGAAATATTGCCTAGAAAGTAAAAAGCAAACATGTTATCCCTTGATGATCATTTTTCTGTTTCTGTGTGTACATGTTTGCAGAATGTGAGCTTGAAAAAGCAGACATCGTGTTCCTACTCGACAGTTCGGAAAGCATCAAGGAAGACGATTTCCAGTTGGTGAAGAATTTCTTGAAAGAGCTCATACTCACGTTTGACATTGGTCCAGACAAGTTCCAGTTTGGGGCAGCCCAGTACAGCAGCAACCAGAAGGCAGAATTCTACCTCAATCAGTATCATGATCGAATGGCGCTGCAGCGCTCAATCCAGGATATCGAGCAATTGATGGAGGGAACCAAAACTGGAGAAGCCTTAAAATATATTGATCATTTCTTTCAACCAGAGAATGGGAGTCGGAAGAAGGAAGGCGTGTCTCAGTTTCTTCTGTTAATTACAGATGGGCAATTTCATGACAATGTTGCTCTCCCAGCTGAAGCATTGAGAAGAAAGAATATCATTATATTTTCTCTGGGTATTCATGTAGTGGAAAAGAAGCACCTGCTGGAGATCTCTGGAGATCCACAGAAAACATATAGCATTAAGGAATTTACTGACTTGAGCAAATTTAAAAAAAAGTTAGTGCGTAATATTTGTGATCCTAAAGAAGGTAAGCGTGCTCTTTTCAGTTAAATGTTACATTTTTCCATCCAGTCCTAAATATAGGTCTTGAGAGTAAACACTCCCTTTTCTGGCTTTGATGCAGTTATTCATACCATTCTTGTTCCTGATCACAGTGATCAGTGTTTCAGTGCATCTAAAACAGGATAAGAACAATTTACATTTACCTAATGCTGTTCACATGGAGTAGTATCTAAACACAACGGATATCCTGTGAAGCAGCAGTTAAATATTGGCTTAAAGAGACAACAAGGCCCCCCACTATCCAGCATCCTGGGTGGTTCAGAAACATTTTGAAAACTGGCTTTGGACCAGACATTATGCTGAGATTGCTGAGGTGAAATGTTCACTCCCAGGTCTAATGGTTTAAGAATGTCTGTGATTCAATAACAGATGCAAGATCACTTTTTGATCATTTTCAAAACTTTTATGAAGCATTAAACTTTTCACCACTTAGTCTCTAGCTCGCCACAACCTTAAAACCAAACTCTGAGAACTGAGAGTCAACATAAGATGGCATTCACTTTGGAGGGTGTTTTAAATCATGAAACAGGTGACTCCTAATTAAGTGAGTGTTCAAAAAGTCAAGATTATGAAGCTGCATTTTAAATGTTATAGCTTTTGATGTTATTTCCTATATCTATATGATAACTTGGGACTGATTAAGTTCATTGAGTTGAATGGATAATGCACGAAGCTTGATAGACATAATTTCCAGTTTATCAATGAAGGAGACCATTGGAAACAGTGAGGTAACAGACTAAAGTTTTTTGAGAATGCTGGATTGATTTTTCTCTTGGACGTTTTCTCCCTCCCTTGGTGGTTGAGGCAGAAGTTAAACTACAGGGGCTATGGGGAAAGGGCAGGTAAAAGGGACTACAATTCTGCCTCGTCACTGAAATTGGCACCTGAAGTAGGCGAGGAGGGGAAAGATGAGGGGAGGAGGGGAAAGTGTGGTCAAAGAGATATGTTTGAGATGTGGCTTGAAAGAGGGGAGACAGGGAGCATATCAGAAGGAATTGGGAATGGAGTTCCAAGGCATGGGCGCCAAGTAACAGAAGGCTTGCTTAGAGCGGATAGAGGACGGGGCATAAAGTGTGCTGTTGGGAGATGGGAGGGATGTTGGGGGTCCAGCACACTCTCCAACCGTTGCCTCTGGCCAGAATTTGCATGTTCTTATTCTTAGCACCCTTGTCTTACAATATAAGAACTGCAACTGAGGAGAGTAGGGTATGTAACTTATGACTTGGGCTTAGAACTAGTGGAATATAGATTTGTTTAGAATAAGAATCTCTGTCAACTAATCAAAACTTTGGTGAGGAATTTCTCTTTATTTAAAAAAAATCCACAAAATAATATGTAACACAAATGTTTCCAGTCACAGTATTTTAGTGTAAATTGCTTTTTTTTAAAAAAAAATCCCTCTCTCATGTTATGAATTGGTGGCAATTATTCTTTACAAAGTAAATTACAAAGTAAAAGCAACTGCAATACATGCAATCCTCAATTCCCCAAACAGTCTCTATTAAAACTATAAGAAACAAATCATGCATTTTTTTTGCCTACCATATTTTGTATCATGCTTGCGGAGGTCATGTGTTTAGCTCCTACACAAGTGGAGTGGGGGCTCCTGCCTTTAATAAGGAGAGAGACTATGAATAGATGCCGTCCAGCACTATATAAATCAAAATTGTTGTTGTTGTTGAATATACTGTTAAAAAACCATGGGGTTTTATAGGATTAAAAAAATTGGTAGCAATTTGGGATTGATATTCTAGAAAATGTAATCATTGGGATTAGGGTGGAAATTTCCAGTTTTCGTTTCTTATTCTTTTCAACTTTGCTAAGAAATTGTATACCTTTGGGTGCCTTGACCCAAATTCAAGTACAGATTGACCCAAGAGCCAGATTTAATGATCCAAATGCCTTTCTCTCAGTTCGGACCTTCATACAACCGTTTGATAACAAAAACTGACTAAAACAAAAAAGTTCTTGCGAGAAATGATAACCAAAGTAAACAGAGTAAATCTGCAGTTCCAGATAAACCACCGTGCACCATGGACATTGCTGTGGGCTTCGATCTCGCAGAGAGGAGGAGAACACAGAACATATTCACTGGTCAGAAGCAACTGCAAACAAAGCTCGATGAGATTCTGCGCACAATAACTTCAATCACTGGCAGCAGCTGTGCAGCTGATTCTCAGGCAGATATCAAGCTGGGATTTGACATAAGAGATCACAATGACCGGATTGTCTTTGAAAGACCATTTGAAAACTACAACCAAAACATTATCGATAAGCTGAAAGCAATTCAAACGGATGCCAGAATCGATCTAAATGCAGAAATGTTGAAATCATTCTCCAGGAAATTCAGTACATCAAGTGCAGACTCAAAGGTAAGATGCATCTGTGTGAAGCTTTAGCTGGCCACGCATGTGTTCGCTTTATCCCCGTACTTAGTCATAACAAATATTCCTTGCATTTGGTATGGCAAGTCTCAAAGCACTTAAACTGCTTATGTTATAATTCGTAGTAAATGTGTATTTATAGGCAAACAGAGCAGCCAATTTGCACATAATAAGTTCCCACAAACAGCCAGGTAGTAAATACCATTAAAAAATACCTTGGCAGTTTCCATTATTTGGAAGAACTGATGCCCAGCATTTTGCCTGATTAGTAGAGAATACAACTAGTTAATGGAACATAACATTCTGAGTTCAATTCTGCATTGACTTGAAGATGAGTTGAAAGTGCTATACTCAGTAACCGCATACTGAATTTGCAATGAATCCAGTAAGAATACATTATTTTTATATAAGGCTCAGAATTGCATTTTGATAATTCTTGCATTCGATATACGCCTTTCAAGTTGGTAGAATATTGCAAAGGATTTCAAAACATACTTTAAACAACAACAACAAAATTACATTTGTAGAGCTCTTTTCAAGTCGGTAGGATGTCCTAAGATACTGAACAGTCAGGTCGCGACCCAAGCAATACACAATAAAGTGTATTGACTGTATATTTTGTAGGGGAATTTGGCAGCCAGTTTTCACATAGTCCCACATATAGCTTTGATGTGAATCATTATATTTTATCTGAGGGATTGTTGAACAGGACACCAAAAGAAACCCCCTTCTCTTTATGAATAGTGGATTTAACAAGGGATTTAACAATCACCTGAACAAGCAAATTGAACCTCTGTTTAACTGTGTATTTCGTCCACAAAATACATAGTCGATTCACTTTACAATATATTGTGTGAAGCGCTTTGAAACATCTCAACGGTGTGATAAGGTGCTGGATCAAATGCAAGGATTATTATTTTTGTGATTATCTCGTCCAAATGATGTCATGTCCAACGATGCAGCATTCCCCGGCACTGCATTGTCAGCAACAAGTTTGATTTATAACAACAACAACTTTGATTTATAGAGCGCTCTCCACGCCAGACAGCATCTCAGAATACTTCTTGTTAGCTTAATTGTAAATTCAAAATCCCAATCGGGGCATCCCAATTGGAAGCACAATCTTCTGCCTGAGAGGTAAGAGTGCTGCAAATCTGGCATCATGTTTATATCTTACGTCTAGCGTATGATCAGACTTCATATCTTTTGTCACATGTATGCAGTCTGGAATTGAGCTTTGGCTGTTGTTACTGCGGCAGTCAATGGATTCTTACATGTCCATTTTCATGATTTCTTATCCAAATACAGTAATTACTTGGACTACAATTATTCAATGCTACACTCTTGTTTGTAGGTGCTGCTATTATTTACAGACGGATTGGATGACACCGAAGTACGACTCGAAGAAGCGGCGAAAAAGCTCCAAGCGGAAGGTGAATATTCATACATTAAAATATAAACCCGGTACAGGCAATGTTGAATTTATTGAGAGAATAATTCTCTTTTGTGTCAGTGCTCTGGTTATCTGGTGCATGTGGAAATCCATCACTATGCTTACGAGTCTCCAAACCAAACTACTGACTATTGCCCACATGTATGGTTTTAGTTAGTCTGGCATCTAATCTGCACTCTCTCTGCAGAAGGATGCACCTGGCTTACTTAAATCAAAAAGAGTTAATTAAAATATGTATGAGTACATTCATATTATATACATATCCTGTAGCTTAGTAGTTAGAACATTTGCTTTACAAGTGTGAGACCTGTGTTCGAATCCAGGCAGATCAGGGCGAAACCTTGGGCAAGTTTGCCTTACTCCACATGCCGAATAATAATGCGTCCAAAAAAAACCCCATGATAATAAAAATAGGTCATTTTCAATCCATGACCATTTGTGGGGACACTGCTGTGCGCAATTGGCTGCCGCATTTTGCCCACAAATATGCAGTCAATTCACTTTACAGTATATTCTGTGAAGCGCTTTGAGATGTTGATAAGATGTGGAATGCGCTATATCAAATGCAAGGATTATTATTATCAGAGGTGTGATGACTTGGTTGTAACTTCCAGCCACAATCTTCTGACTCAGATGTGAGTGCTACCAAGTCACCCAGGGTAATATTAGGATGGTATAATAATAATAATAAAAACAATAATAATAGTCCTTGCATTTGATAGAGCGTTTTATCATGTCTACAAGACGTCTCAAAGTGCTTCACAGAATATACGGTAAAGTGAATTGACTGTATACAAGTGAGCAAAACGTGGCAGCCAATTGTACACAGCAATGTACCACAAACAGTAATGGATTAAAATGACACATTTGTTGTTGTTTATTTTGAGGGATTATTATTAGGCACGTGGAGTAAAGAAACTTGCCTAAGGTTTCACTTTGCCTGGAATTGAACCCAGATGTCTCACTTGTAAGGTGAGTGCTCTAACCACTGAGCTACATTATTTTGGAGGGCGAAACGCGGTGGCCAATTGCACAGAGCAGTGTCCCACAAGCGGTCATGGATTGAGGGACCACATTTTTACTTGTTTGTTTAGTTTTCAAGAATTATTGCCCCCGGAAATGCGATTTGCCCATTGCCTAACAACCTAGTTCCTACTTACTACTAAATAAATGGAAGCACTTTGAGTGTGGAGTAAGGAAACTTACCCAACATCTCAGCCTGTCCGCGAATCAAACCCAGGTCACTCACTTGTGAAGCGAGCACTGTAACCACTATGCTACAGGCCTCCACTATTAAAGCTATCCTGATATCTGAATAGTTGTACAAATTTAACTTATTCTTGTCAGTGTCATAGTGTGTGAGCTAAAACTCTACATAAGTGGTCACTCAGCCTGCCTGCTGGCTAATGGCTAAACATGATTTATTTGTTTTCGTCGGAAAAGTGGAGATTTTGTGCTAACCTTGCGGAAAATTTAACAAAATACCGAGTGCTTAAGAAACTTGTGCAGTAAATTATTCAATATAGCAAATGATTAAAACCATTAGGAGACAAGTTAAATGTGAAAAATGTTCTGTGCGAGCAAGAATGTAAATGAGGCTTTTCCTCAGAGAAATAAATACTTAGAATAAGATCAGAGAAAGCTGTTGAGAGGGGATGATGCAAATTAGTTGAAGAGCCAAGTAAACATGTTTCTATAGAGGTAAGGGATTGCAGGATATGACGAGCGATAACAACAAACCCTGTACTATCCAGCGCCTTAGAACGTCCTCCTGGCATGAAAGGGGTTGTATAAATGTATACAGATATCCCTCCCCAACTGCGGGGGACACCTTCCTGTTAACCTTCGCGGTTGGAAAAATCGCGGTTGGGAAATGCAGGTCCCTAAGGGAAACATGGGGATAGGGGGAGTAAGTTCACGTTTAGTAAAACTAAAACACAAAAAAACACATACAGTTATAACATACCTGGGGATAGGAGGAGTAAGTTTGGGCGCATTGGCTGCCAGGATCTGCAGCAATCCACAAGGCTGTCTGACTGACTTACACAGAGAGAAAGAACAAAGTGGGGGAGGGGTGGGGGTGGGGTGACATGGAGGGCTGAGGGCGCTGTCTGACTTATCTACAGAGAAAGAGAGACACACAGAGGATGGGGGGTGGGGGCTGGCTGACACAGAGGGCTGGGGGGGCTGTCTGACTGACTGATACAGACAGGCACAGAGAGAGAGGGTGGGGTGGGTGGGGTGGGGGGGGCAGTGGGGGGAAGAGAAGGTGAAATAGAGAAAGTAAGAGAAAAGGGGGATGGGGGATGGGGGAGGGGGGAGGGGGGGGGGGGGGCAGCAGGGTGGAACAGAAGGTGAGTCAGAGAGAGATAAGAGAGAGATCTGCAGATCCTGGCAGCCAATGCTCCCAAACTTACTAGCTAGGCTGCGGAGAAGCGACAAAAAATTCATGTTACTGTATTTACCTTAATCCTAAGCGAGAATTGGGTCCTAGTGCTATACGGCTATACACTAGCTGTTCGCACACACACAATACCTGTAGATCCACGAGTGCATCTTGACCACATGAGGTAGTAAAGATGCTGATAGGCGGGAAACGCAGAGCGGATGAACACACACCAATATGAGGATGAATGCGGTCTCTTGTTTGGAGGAGTGAAACTTGAAAATTTAAACCCGCGGATTTAAACCGCGGATATGCAAAACGCGGTTTGCGAGGGTTGTCGCATTTAGCAAGCCGTGGATGCATGAGTTTCGTGGTTGGCGAGGCCGCGGTTGGGGCGGGATACCTGTATTTGTTGTTTTTACAGGGTGAGGAGGACGACAGGTGGCGACTGAGAACTAGAAAAATTCCAAATATTCTCATGATCTCATTGTTCCACTGGTAATTCAACACTCAACTGTCGCAGTTGAATGTCATTGGCATATTTCAAATCATCATTGCTGGCACGTTAGACAATTTATAATGGATACTGGGAATCCTGTAGATCAGTGGTGAGAGCACTTGGCTCGCAAGTAAGAGATCTGGGTTCGATTTCTGGCAGGGCAAAATGTTGAGCAAGTTTCCTTACTCCATATGCCTCTGTTTATCTAGCAGTAAGTAGAAACCCAGTTGTTAATCGATTGGTGGATCGCTTTTCTGGGGGTAATAATTCTCTTAAAAATTTGGTCGCTCAATTCATGACTGTTCGTTGGACACGCAATTGGCTGCTGCATTCCATCCACAAATTATATGATCAATTCGCTTTACAGAATATTCTGTGAAGTGCTTTGAGACATCTTTGAGACATGATAAGGCCCTATACTATATCAAATGCAAGTATTCTTCTTATTATTATTAATAGTAGGTGACAATTGTGCTTGTGATTTAAACCCAAATTAAATCCAGATTTAAATCCACCCTTACACTTTCACGTTGTAAACAACAACAACAACTTAAACTTATAAAGCGCCTTTCACGTCGGGAGGACATCCCAAGGCGCTGCACAGGAGGCATGTGACCCGAGCTGGGAGGGGAGTGTTCGGGAAGGGGTGAAACACCTAGGGGAAGTCGAAAAATTCGGGGGGGAACATTTCTGCTCAGTTTCCATCTAAATTCATACTTTTAATTTTTTAAAAAAAGCAAATGATATACCCGCGTATAAGGCGCACTCGCATATAAGACGCACCCCCCACTTTTGACCTTTTCTTGGTGAAAAAAAACGGAAGCATTTTCGATGATATTGCCGGCAGAAGGGAGGGAGGGAGGAGGGACAGGTAGGTAGGGAGAGGTAGGTAGGGAGAGAGGGAGGCAGGCAGGCAGGCAGGAAGGGAGGCAGGCAGGGAGGGAGGGAGGGAGGGAGGGAGAGAGAGAGGGAGGCAGGCAGGCAGGGAGGCAGGCAGGCAGGGAGGGAGGGATGGAGAGAGAGAGGGAGGCAGGCAGAAGGGAGGGAGGGAGGCAGGCAGAGAGGGAGGGAGGGAGGGAGGGAGGGAGGGAGGCAGGCAGGGAGGGAGGGAGGGAGGGAGGCAGGCAGGGAGGGAGGGAGGGAGGGAGGCAGACTGGGTTAGGCAGATGGCAGGCAGCAGGCACAGCACTGAAGTCCGCTGCTGCTGCCGCTGCCTGGCGGCCGAGGCCGAAGCCCCGTCACCCGCTCCCCCCAAGCCCCGCCGGACACTGACCAAACCCCGGCTGACAGCGCGCCGGCCGCCCCTCCTGTTTACTGTATTTCCGAGGCTCAAAATTTATTGTACCTGCGTATAGGGCGCACCCCCAACTTTCAAGATCTTCCGCCGTGAAAAAAAGTGCGCCTTATACGCGGGTATTTACTGTAAGTGTGCTGTGAAAGAACATTTATGGCACTGCTCAGTGCAATGTGAGGAAAGACATTTTGGCTTCAGATTCATGCCATAAAAGGAATTACACATGTCTATAATGAATAATATTCTGCTGTGACCACATCAGACCCAGTCATAAAAGTAAGCTAAGTTAGATATAGTTTATATTATTAACATTATTTTGAAGCATATTCCATTAGTGGAAATTATAGTGGCAGAAAATTGTGCGAAAGTTTAATTCAGTTTTGGATCTGCTTTGTTCTTGACACATTCTTGGTTCCTGGAGTTTTCCTTGGTTTACTTCTCTATTTGAGTTCTTTCCAGGGCCTTTATGAAATATGAGACAAAACGTGCAGCCACTTTTCTGAGTAGTGTTGGCATAAGTTTTCTGCTAGTTCTGGGTCATTCACTTAATTATCTTCATCCTACGAGTTATTGACAGATGTGGGTGGCTTATTTCACTTGCAAGCCAAGACACAAACACAAAATTAGTAAACACACTGTCAAGTCAAGAATTTACAATCCTCCAGATAAATTTGTCATTCGCCTCCAGGTTGACTTTTACGACTCATGGCTGCACGCAACTGGCTGCCATGTTCATGTAAAAATATTGGCAGTCACTACACTTAAATGTAATCTGTGTTCAATTTCCGGGCAGGGTGAAATGTTAGACACGTTTCCTTAATTCCTTACTTAAGTAGGAACATGGTTCTTAGTGGATTGGTGGATTGCTTTTCCGGGGGTAAAAATTCCTTGACAAAAGTTAGTTCAAAGAATAATTGGCTGCTGAGGTCCACTCACAAGATATGCACTTAATATCCATCAATGCACTTTACAGTATATTCTGCAAAGCGCTCTGAGACATCTCGAAGACGAGATAAGGCGCTATATCAAATGCGAGGATTAAATGCAAGATTATTATTATTTTATTACATATTCATTATATTTAGCACTCATGCTATGGAAATCACGATATTGGGAAATCCAAGGAATGGAGGAATGTTTAACAGACTTTATTTTCTAACGAGTTACTGCTTGTGCTTAGTCAGTTGCCTCAGGAGCATAAAGGGCTGATTTGTTGATGTTTGGTGGTGAGTGTGTTCTATTTTCCATTTGTCAATAAATCCCATTTTAAGCACATTCCACCAAACGTTTGTGCGTTTTTCAATAATGGGAGAATAATATATCAACTAAGTCTACCTTAGTGAGGCTGAGTGAGGATCTGCTGGGAGGCGCAGGCTCAATGAGCTGGCAAGCTACAGGTTTCATAGATTTTTCCCTGATTAAATGAGCTCTACCTTAATGCATTTAAATGATTTTGAATGTCACAACAAAAAAAGGGCATTTCAAAGTATAAACTGCACTTCTAATTTTTCTGTTGCTGAGGTTGGTGCATGCTCCTGATATATCAAATGCTGTATATCAAATGCAAGGGTTATCACTGTTATTATACTTTAAATTACTCTATGTTCAAATTAATACAACGTCTGCGTGTCAGAGAAGAGATGAAGGCTATCCATTTTCTGACATAAAGTGGACAGTGCAAGAAAAAAAATTGAAAGGTCATGATCAGTTTTTATGTGCTCAGGATATTCTCAAATGTATTATAAATTCCACTTTTTAAAAAATTCAAAGTAGATGAATAAGTGGGTCTTTCTTTAACACATATACAAATAAAAGAAAGTGGCAGAAACAGACCCAGAGGTTCATTGGGTTCACTCCTGGGATAAATCTGCCATTTCACCCACTGTGCTACCCTCATGTTCCTGACCACACAGTTTGTGGTTCTCCCTTACCCGACTGCTTGTTAAATAATCAGTGTGAGAAATTCAGAAGAATTTTCTGCTGAATGATTTAAAACTTATTTTTTAAATCTCACTATTTACATTGTTGCTTCATTCCAGGTCAGTATAATTTTAGAAATAATAATCCTTGCATTTGATATAGCGCTTTTCACATCTTATTCACGTCCCAAAGCGCTTCACAGAATATACTGTAAAGTGAATTGACTGTATATTTGTGGGCGAATCATGGTAGCCAATTGCGCACAGCAGTGTCCCACAAACAGTCGTGGATTGAAATGACCAGTTTTATTATTGTGGTTATTTTTGAGGGATTATTAGGCGTGTGGAGTAAGGAAACTCTCCCAAGGTTTCGCCCTGACCTGCCTGGATTCGAACACAGGTCTCTCCAGCTTGGTCTCCCCAGCTTGCAAGACAAGTGCTCTAACCACTAAGCCATAGGAGCGACGCAAATGAAATGATTCATAGCAGGACTCTATGTATTAATACATGTTCCTTTCTGCGAGTAGGAGTCCATGCACTTATCACTGTAGCTCTGGACAATGGCGTGAGCATTAAGAAGATTTCTCGTATCGAGTTTGGAAATAAATTTGGATACAAACAGCAGCTGAGAATTGGAATGCAGCACATTGAAAGTTCTTTGAGGAAGGAAATCGTAAGTAACCATGAGAAATGCAAGAGAAAATTGGATTGTGTGATATTTTGGCAATTTCTCTCAGCGCTTGGAATGTTTAAATCCAAGCTATCCATTGAAATGTTTTAACAACAACAACTTGCATTTACATAGTGCCCACAATTCTTGACAGTAGTTGGAGCACGATGCCACGCTGGGGGGAAATGGGTGGTGAGGTCGACATGGTTAAAGTTTAAGGTCTTTCGACGCAATCTGAAAATGGAGCAGGCTGGGGCAAGGCAGAAGGATAGAGGAAGAGTCTTCCAAAGTTTCGGGGTGTAGTGGTTGAAAGTGAGGCTACCAACAATTGACAACAACAAAATTATATTTGTATAGTGTCTCTCACGTCAGGAGGACATCCCAAGGCCCTGGACACTCAGTGTTTTGGACCAGAGCTGGGGTCAGGATTGGGGATATGGAGGGAAGGGAGGAGAAGGGGGGTGACCAATAGGACAGGTCGAAGAGGAGGATCTTGAGGCAAGACTTGAATGAGGCTAGGGAGGGGGCGAGGCAGAGGGATTGCGTAATTGACTACAATAACAACAACTTGCACTTATGCACTCCACGTAGCATCTCAGAGGATTTGACAAGCAGGAGGCAGGAGCGGTGTTGACAGGTTGGGGATTAAGCAGATCGGAGAGATAGGGGGGTGCCAGGGCATAAAGGGATTTGAAGACAAATGTGAGGATTTTAAAATTGAACCATTCAGTGATAGGGAAACAGTGGAGCCTGGCTAGAATCGGTGTGGTGGGGGTGTGGAGTTTAGTGCAGGAGGATGTGGTTTATTCTTTATAAGGAGTTTAATATTATTATTGTTGGTACGTGATTCAGATATGGGACAGGAGTAGGTGCACTCAAATGGAGAATTCATTATTCCTAGTTTTTATTTGATCATTTATTTATTTCTTCTGTGCTATGTTTCAAACGTTCTTTTTCAGAGTGCAATTATGGAAAGAGACTGCTTTGAGTTCCGTTGTATTTGCATTGGTGAACCAGGAACGTTTGGACTTCAGGGATTCAAGGGGCCAAAGGTTCGTCACAATACACTAATAATTGAATAATACAATAATTGAATAGAGTTGCACGTTCAATATCTTCCTCATGCATGTTATCAAGAGTTAGAAAAGGAACCATTGGCCATTTCATTAAATGCTCACCAACTGTGTTTCAGGGAAGCCATGGACTAAAAGGGACGACGGGGTTTCTGGGAGAAGAAGGAGGTATGGTAAGTTGTTTTCTCTTTGCAGACTTTTGTAGGAAATGGCTGTAATTTGTATTCTGGCAGTTCATCTTTATTAAGTGAAATGGACATTCTTATATGTTTGTGACCATGCTTTCTGCAGTAAACTGAGGAGAGTTAATGCTTCTACAGAGACACGGAAAAGAAGCCAACATAAGGGCATGACATCACTTGAGCCATTAAATATTCGATTGTAGTTGGAAACTACGAATGACTTCAATGCAGGACTTCAACACCTTAGCTTGCAGTCTAAAGAGTAAAACAGAAACTGGTTATTCAGTGCAGGAAAGCCCCCAGTTTAGACACTAGAATTCCTTGTCAGCATTAGCCTCAGCAATCCAGGAAAGCCATTTTAAACTGACCCTGTTCTTTTAGACAAAAATCTGCAGATGGATTTCAATTCCAGAATTTATGAGCAGGTCAGGCAAAATATTTTCGAATGTTAATAGAATTCAAATACTTGTCAGTGACCCTGTTTCATATCCAGATATATTTACCAAGAATATCACGAACGTAAACCCTCTGTGTTATATGATCTATTTCTGTCAGGTTAACTTTGAAAATGTATTTCTAAGATTGGGTCAACAACAATAACAACAACAACAACTTGCATTATACAATGTCCCTCACGCTGGGTAGTGTCTCAGAGGGTTCTCTTGAGTTGGAGGTAGTTATTGCTGTATGAAGGTGCTAACCACAGTACTGAATTTGCTGCTGAAGCTCAACCTATAGCATCACAGAATTCCAGTGGAAATCTAGTAAATATCAAGAGATATGGAGACTTTTACACCATTGCTAACATCTTCATTTTTCCTGTGCTGGGTACATAAGCACATAGAAGCAGAAGACAGTTAGGTTTGCACTTCAGTGGGGAAAGGACTCAACCATTTCATACCATAACAATATGTAATGTGTCTATAAAACAGCTCAGATCTTAAAAGCTTTTGTTCACCCACCTTGGTTTGACTGGATGATTCATGGAAATTAGAAAGATGCAAACAGGTTTTTGTACATAATGTATCGACCTCATGTTGCTCCTGGTAGAATCCGGCTGTTTCTTGGCAGCAGCTGAAAACTGAGTCATTTGTTAAAGCCTAGTTTTTACTGTATTTGGATAATTCATGGAACACACTCCTCCAGTAGTCCAGCTGCAGGCTTACCTTCCTTTCAATACTGTGAAATAGCTCTATCCATTGCATGATATTATTTATTTGGTTTTCTTTGTTTAGTCTGAGGCAAAATTAATAACGCGGCAACTTCTGGCACTATTGATAATTTAGTAACTTCATGTTTGTCCAGGGTGACGCTCGGTGAATTGCTGGGGAAACGCTGCTCAGCGTACTGGAACCTTTGGATGAGAAGTTAAGCCTGTTATTAAAGACAGGATGCTTATTCTATCTATATTATAATTAACATCAACGATAAGTTACCACATCACACACTGCATTTTCTCTGCCCAAAATGTCAAAAGTAGTTGAGTGAAACTCTGAGAATTGCTTCTTAGTGCATTGGCCTGGGCTGTTCGCATTCAATGTTAGATCCCAAATCCAACGCCAGTCCATGCTATTAAGTGCTATAACTAGAGCATTTTCTTTTGTTATTATTGATCCAGTTGTGTGTAATGTACCTTGCTCTTCATTAACATTTGAGGTAGTCCATTGGAAGTTCTTTGAGGGAGAAATTCCATGTGCGTCTCAATTTATTTTCTTAATATTTCAGAGCATCCAGAATTTGGCAAATTCATAAATACAGCCTTAATTTTGAAGCCTTTTTGCTTGTAAGTTTGTATAACAAACCCGGTTTCAACGTTAACAGTGAATTCAACAATTTGTTGACTTATCCACAGACTCTTGTGAGATAACATTAGGCTTTAGAGATAAAAAAGATATATTTTTATTATTCGTGATATTAATTTCCATACACTAAAGTTTTTCAATTAGACCTGAATACTTGAGGTCCCACTGCTCCCCAACCTGGAAAATTGATAAAGCTATTGCTTGGAGCGAAATGTCCAAACAAGATCTGTAATGTCCAGGATTTTATCTCCAGTCTATTCTGGGTTATCTGATCTCCCTTGAGGAGGCAGTAGAGGTGCTACTAATGACCTTGGCAACCTGGACTGAGGAGGCAAAGATTAGTGAGGGTTCCCATCGCTATCTAGAGATCCTACTAGGAAAAGTGCATATGTGGATATTAGATAAGAACAGGATTGGGCTCACCTGTGGACTCTAATTGCTTCAATCCGATAAGTAGAAGATAGTGAATAAGCTATAAGTGTGATAAGAGAATAGTCAGCGGGTTTAAAATAGCATTTCATGCCCAGTTTGGTTAGGTAAGAATTCTGGATATCCAGAGTCCATTAAAACGGGGAATTACTGTATATGGACTTTAAATAGGATATAGAAATTAAACTGAGAATACTAGAGGTAGCACTGAAACAGCAGAACAAGAAGACACACATTGCAAATGACAATTTCAGAACAGACAACCAGAATGTGTTATAATGAAGGGTGGTTGAGGCCAGAAAGCTGGATTCATTTAAGAAAGATAAGATTAAATAAGCCAAATAGATGCTTGTGGTTTTGTGCGATTAGAATTTGCTCTTTAGTTTCGCTGTAGTACCTTCAACCTTCAATGTAACTGAAAAGGATTGAAAATGCTGGAAGGAGAATACTGTAAGTCAAGGATATTTAAACGAGAGTCCACAAACTGGGTTTGCCAAAAGTTCAAATGCTTACATTTTTGCTAATAGACTGTTTGGTGTGAACGAATGTGTAATAGATCATGAAGGTCTGCTCAACTGGTCTAGACATGTGGTCTCTTTATCGTGCCAAGAAATGCTCCCACCCACCATTCAAATCTTGTACAAATTGTGGGCTTGGACAGAAAAACATGACTACTGATGAGCTGTACTCTTAAAATTTTACGTTTCTTATTCAGATATGGGTTAATCTGCTGCATGTTTACCATTTCTGTTTTTATCTTCTGAATTATTGTGCATTCTGTCAGATGTGATTTACTTTGATGCAGTCCTTTAGCTCAGTGGTTAGAGCACTCGCCTTACAAGCGTGAGACCTGTGTTCAAATCCAGGCAGGTCAGAGTGAAACCTTGGGCAAGTTTCCTTACTCCACACGCCTAATAATATTCCCTCCAAAAAAATTAAAATAAATCGGTAATTTCAATCCACGGCTGTTTGTGGGACATTGCTGTGCGCAATTGGCTGCCACGTTTCATCCACAAGTATACAGTCAATTCACTTTACAGTATATGCTATGAAGTGCTTTGCGACGTCTAGAAGAAGTGAAAAGCGCTATTTCAAATGCAAGGATTATTATTATTATTACACAGACTCTGTCCTTTGTACTCCATGCCCTTGTTTACACTCAGTCTCCATCCATCATCCAAACTTCACCTCCAATGCAGTCAGATCCCTCATCCACAGCTTTGTCATCTCAATACATCTACAACATCTTGTTCGCCAATCCCTCCAGATATCTAGCTCTACCCAGACTCAGGTGTCCCCCTGCCTTTCTTGGTAGCTCTCTCCTCTCGAAGAGTTACAAAGTTATGGGTTCAAGCCCAAATTGGGTCTTTAAACTCCTAGACTATGCTGATGTTTCAGTGCAGTGCTTTGGGTATGCTGTATAGTAGGAGATGCCATCTTTGTATGAGACATTGAACTAAGGTCTGGTCTGCCTGTTAAGGTGCTTGTTAAAGATCCCGTTGTGCTGTTTGAGGAAAGAAAGGAGTTTTTCTCTGCGCTTCAGCCATTCACTTCATGACTGTTCCTGGGTTATTGCTGTGTGTAAATGGCTGCTGAGTTTATCTACAAATAAAATAATAATCTTTGCTTTTGATGTAGCATTTAATATATACAGTCAACTTGCATTAAAATCCTGTGAAGAGCTTTGAAACATTTTGACAATATGGTAAACTGCAATATCAAAATAGCCCTGTCCACTCCATTACTGGTGAGTTTTCAACCGTTTTGTTCCACTCTGAGATTCTCTTAACTAAATCTGTCAATTTCCTTCCCTCTGCTTTCAAAACCATATTTATCTGCACTTCTGGCCACTTTCTTCCTACCGTCCCACCAGTCTGGACTCCCACCCTGTCTCTGTAAAGCTCTTTGCTTAACGGATGAATAAGCAACAAAAACAGAAACCGCTGGAAACACTCAGCCTGTCAGGCAGCATCTATGGAGAAAGGAAAGTGAGTCATTGTTTTGAGTCCATGATTCTTCATCAGAACTAGATAAGAAGATGATGGGAAGATGAATAAGTAATTGCTTTAATTGATTTAAATGTGTACTAACAAGAATGGGAACAGGTCAACATGGGTATTAATTGGAAAGAGATTGAAGAACTCAAATGCACTAAATTAGATCGATTCCTTTTTCTTTTTAATCTCCCCCAAAAGAACCCAATTGAGACAATTACAAGATCACAAGAGAGGCTCAGAAGTAGTCCATTCAGCCTTTTTCATATCATTCAGAATATCTATCTTACACATTCCCATTAGGGTATCTGTTTCTTAAATAAATTTAGTGTCTTGGCTTCCGTCCTACCGTTACGTAATGTGTTCCAGCAGCTGAAACTTGCATACTGCCTCCCGCATGACTATTGTTCACATCCATAATGCAGCCCAGATGTCTCTTGCTGGCCGCAAATTGGCCATCCCTTTAACAGTTGCTTCTAAGAGATCTCTTTTTGAGACCGAAGATGCTCTAGCATATTCAGTCGTTCTTAATAATAAAACATAATAATCCTTGCACTTGATACAGCACTTTTCACATCTTCAAGACATCTCAAAGCACTTCACAGAATATACTAGGAAGTGAATTAATTGTATATTTGTGGATGAAATGCGGCAGCCAATTGACATAGGTTACGAGGAGACCTAATAGAGGTTTTCAACATCATGAGGGGATTCGACAGAGTAAACAGGGAAAAACTGTTTCCACTGGTGAGTGTATTAGTGACCTGAGGTCACAGATTTCAAATAGTTTCAAAAAGAAGCAGAGGGGAGGTGAGGAGAAATGTTTTCATTCAGCGAATTGTTCAAATCTGGAAAGCATTGCCTGAAAAGGTGGTGGAGGCTGATTCGATAACAACTTTTAAAAGAGAGGTAAACATTTATTTGGGGAGGACGGGTTTGCACGGTTATGGGGAGAGAGTTGGGGAGTGGGGTTGAATTGCTCTTTTCAAAGAGCCGGCACAGACTCGATGGGCCGAATGGCCTCCTTTTGTGCCGTAAGATTATATGATAGCAGTGTCCCACAACAATCATCGATTGAAGCGACTAATTTATTTATTTTTCTTGAGGGATTATTATCAGGTGTGTGAAGTAAGGAAACTCATTGAAGGTTTTGCCCTGACTGGAGTCAAATCCAGGACTCTTGCTTGCAAGGCGAGGGCTCTAACCACTGAACTGCAGAACACTAGTCCTCATAATTTATTTATCAAACACTGATGCTTGATAGCATCAGTGTTGTTTGTCAGCCTCCAAAACATGAATGATCCCTTTGTCAAAAGATCGAATGATCTTTGGTGCATTTAATCTCGTCCTTCCATAGTATCCAGTCTACTTTCTTAGCTTTATTTTTTTTTTAATCCAAATTTTGGCCTTAACCACTCTTCCTAGTAACCAATTTCAGTTGTTTATTTCCCACTGGATACAAAAATATTTCCTGGTGACGTAGTGAAATTGCTCTTTACAATCCTAAATTTGTGTCCTCTTGGAATGTTGTTTTGGTCATGCAGAGTCAGCGCTGCTTAACACAACACTCTACACTTCAGGGAATTTGAATAGTACAATGATATCCGGCATACTGACGGGAAAAAGGGCAAGCTTATCCTTCATATAAGCATCCAATGGGGATATTGTATTAATCTGATGTCGACGAGTTCATGCTGTAACTTGTAGAAAGCAGTGAATTAATATTGTGCTTTTTGCAGGGTGAAAGAGGGCCACCGGGGCTCAATGGGACTCGAGGAGTTCAAGGATGCCAAGGTCCCAGGGGCCCCAAGGTAAGAAATAGTTCACTCTTTGCCATTTATATTAATGCCATTTAACAAACATAGCTATCCTTTGGATTATAGTTAAACTCAATTGTATCAGTCTGGAGTCTGGACCATAACATTTAATATAATTTATGCGCAGTCCGAGTTATGGGCAAACTTGTGTAAATTGTATAAATTTGATTTAATGAATAATCTACACTGTGCATTAGGGAACGGCGATATATCGGTATATCGCTAAAACCCGATATGATTTTCATATCGATATGCCGATATAGACATTTTAAAAATACCGATACCGATAAAAATACCGGCTGGGGGGAGGGGGAGAGAGACGGCGGGGTGGGGGGAGGAGAGGGGGAGAGAGACGGCTGGGGGGAGGGGGAGAGAGACGGCTGGGGGGGGAGGGAGAGAGAGACGGCGGGGGGGGGGGGAGGGAGAAAGAGACGGCTGGGGGGTGGTGGGGGAGAGAGACGACGGGGGTGGGGGGTGCGAGAGAGGGACGGCGGGGGAGGGGGGTGCGGGGGAGAGATAATATACAGATAGTAGAGATGGGGGGGGGATGTGAGAGAGGAGAGAGGGAGAGAGGCAAAGAGAGACACAGACAGAAAAACACGGAGATGGAGAGAGTGAGAGACACAGAGAGAGAAAGATATTTACCTCCTGAGAAGATATTTACCTCCTGAATGCGCACGCACCCGGAATGCGCGCGCACCCGGAATGCGCGCGCGCATGCGCAGTACGTAAAAATGGAAAATATCGGTATTTCGGTATACCTCGATATGAGCCAACCGATATATCCATATCCGGAAAATTCCCATATCGCCGTTCCCTACTGTGCATGCATAATTCAATGCAACCGGTAAATGTGCATGTGGTACTTTGTTAATGCAGCTGGTAAGTGAACATGCGATGATCAGGGAACAGCAATACAAGTTAAGAAATGATTAATGTGACTAGTGAAAGTAAATCTAAATGTATTTGATAGGAAACTGATTGGGACTTGGGTGCATGAACAACTTAGGCGATCATTTGCTTTATGAAGTTGTAAGTTTCATAATTAACTATGTATATCTTACAGGGAGGAAGAGGATATCGAGGGAAGAAGGTAAACATGATATTTATTCTTGATTTAAAATAACCATAATTGCTGTAACCAAGAACACTGAAATATTTTGCTTATCTTAACATTCGCCTCGCCCCCTCTCTTCCCAGTTTCAGGTCACAGCTGAAGACCTTTCCCTTCAACCGCGCCTTTGGTCACTTTTCTACCCCTACCCCTGGCTCGGTCCTGGGATCCGCTACTATGAAGCACTTTGAGACACCGTCCGGCTTGGAGGGTGCTATATAAATCAAAGTTGTTGTTGTTGTAGTAATTTGATTAATGATGTAAATGATACTGTCATCCTAATAGGGCAGTGATGGGCAATATGGTATTGATGGAATCAATGGAGAACAGGTAATTATTTTCTGAAATCAATTTGAACAGATAAATTCCTTGCAAACAGGATATAAATATTTATACAGTGTCCTGCTTTTTTTTTCAACAGGGAGATAATGGAATTCATGGATCTTTGGGTGAAAATGGCTACTCTGGGAATCCGGTAAACACCTTACTGCCACCCTTTAAAAGATGTCCTTCAATAATAGGTTAAGAGAATGATGGTGACAAATATCCATTCAATGCAGAAGACAATATTGCTTTGTTCCCATCAGATGCAATAAGCAATCGATACCTCTCACTGAACAAACAGCACACCAATCCTATTCTCAAATAGCAGGGAAAATTTAATGAAAAGAAAATATGCATATAATTACTGGAAGGGTGGGACTGGACACAGGAACATAGGATTGTACAAGATCTTAATAGACCATTGCACTTCACTTGGCCAAAATAATCCTACACCACAACAACTCTCAAATCCTTCAATCAAAACAGTGATCTATTCCCTTTGAAAATTATGAACATAATCTGCCTCCTTCACTCTCCAAACAATTCATTCCCCATAGTCACCACTCTCTGTGTAAACGATTTAAATCTGTAATGTCTGTTCACCTTCTCTCTACTGAGTTTGACTTTTGGTCCCTTTCATCTTCAGACTCTGTTAAACAAATCGAGGATTTGGTTTCTCTATACTCTTTAGGATATGTATCGTTCAATAAAATCTCCTTGTGCTCACAACTATTTAGTAAGAACATTCTCAACTTACTTTGGATAGGTTTGCTAATATTGAGGGATTGAGATGATGTTGTAAATTGCACTAGTGGAATTTATAATAATAATCCTTACATTTATATAGCACTTTCCATGTCTTATCAACATCTCAAAGCGCTTCACAGAATACAACAACTTCCCAAGGTTGGGACCAGAGCAGGTGGGGAGGGAGAAGACAAGAGGTAGGAAAGTGGGGAAAGAGGTAGGGACCAGAGCGGGCGGGGGGTTTGTGGTTGGGGGAAGGAAAGTAGGAAAATTGACTGTATATTTGTGTGAAAAAATTTGAGCGGCTGAAGCAATGAACCAAATGATCAGAATTTTCCATATGTATTAATGTCTTACACTCTTCCCTATTTTTAATATTTCACAATGCGAAGTCAAGAAGTAATTTTGCACCTGTCCCAAGTTTCACAGGAGACACAGAATTCCAAGTGAACCAATGTGCTTTCAACTGAAATACCACATCCTATATGAATGCCAGATACATCTTGTTATTCTTCAAGCCTATGAGGACTATTCAAGAGATTGTTCTCTACAGCAGATTTATACAAATGTGAATTACACATGTCTCTGTGGAGTATCCATAGTTATTTTTTTCACTCATTGCTTTCAGTTTCAAAAGGCCACATCTTTGTCCCTCCAGCTGGATGAGCAAGCAGGAAGTGTGCTTCCTTTTGGGCCACTACAAGATGTGCATCTGCCAACTGTGCAAGCTTTTCCTGTAGACTGCTGGTTTTTAGGTCCATCTATGGGTCTACAAGAGAAGCTCAACAGTCTATGGGGAAAATATTCTCGAACACAGATTGCATTGGAGTTTTGAAAAACGTGTACATCCTAAATGATCATGCGCAACATGGGCCAGTCAACTGTTTCATTCTTGTCCAACCCTCAAGATTTATCAATCCACTGGCATGTCTCATTTCTGGTTGCCAGATCTTATACGCATGATCAACTGATGACAAACTTTAAATAAAAAATTTGATGGAGCTAAAAATCTACAGCTCTTTTTAACAAAGCTTTTTTTTCCCTTGAATATCTATTGCTTTTTTTTTGTTTGCAAGGTTGGCGGGTACAGATGTGTAAAAGCAGGTGGAGGTGACCTGCCTCCAGTTATTCCGCTCCTTGCTGTAGCAAAGCAGTTGTTCTCATTATAAATAAATTTCAGCAAAGCTAATTTTTTTTTACTGTGAAGTTTCACCCACCTCGAATGCTGATTTCTGTGTATTTATTTGGGGGGGGTGTGCTTACAGTGAAATTCTCTCAAAGGCTTTAAAAGTTGCAGACAAGGGAATAATCATACACACAGTGCCATTATACACAACAAATTCCAGCAAGTCTGTTAATTGACTTTTGTTGATTGTATACACAAACTCAGAAATTTACCTTGTGACGGTTGGCAGGGAGAAATGCCATAAATTTGCTGCACAGAAATGTAGAATTCCAGGATTCTCTACTCTTGACACATTCCAACCCCCCCTTCCGCATCCCAACACCCATGAAATACCTCAACATCAAGTTGATTTTCCATACCTATGCAGGTATGGCACTCCTATGCATGCCTTTCCCGTTGCAAGGATGTCCCAAGGTGCTGGACAGTCTGGGATCTGAACTGGGTTGGGATCAGGGGATTGGAATCAGGAGTGGTGGAGGGCGAGGTAGGAGGGTGGCCAAAGGCAGGGTCGAAGAGGAGGTTGCCTTGAAAGAGGCAAGGGAGGCAGCAAAGTGAAGTTCAAATGTGTGGGGACAGAAAGGCTTAAGGACCGATTGCCAATGGTGTGGTGGTCCGGGTGGGGGATGTAAAGCAGGTCTGCTGAGGGAAGGGAGCGAACAGGTTGACATAGTATTAGCAGCTTACAGTGGTAGGAGAGAGTAAATTGTATTGAAATGCTGAATAGATGCTAAACCTCAGAAAACTGATCTATCATGTCCTATTTCTAGGGTAAGAAAGGCCCGCCAGGAGTTCGTGGTGAACGTGGAGAGCAAAATACACGTGGAGATACAGTAAGTATGATAAAAAGCTGGCTCTGAAAAATACTGGCCCTGATTTATGAAAATGATTCAATGCTGTTGGGTTAAGTACATACATAAATGGTCCAACACAGAACTACATTTTTTTGTTTCTAGATCTGAGATTATGGAAACGCGTGCAAGACACTAGCATTCATTAGTGTTAGATTAGTGTAGCGATTTTGCAAATCTTTCTAAATTGGTGAAATTTTGTTATAACTAAAGGCAACAAAAAAATGCTTTAACCTCCCTGCAGGAAGATTGGAAATTCAGTTGTTTTTCACTAACTTTTTTGCAGAAATCAAAATGTTTCTATTAAACTTATCAGTTTTACTTTCTCCCTCAGACGTTTACTGTAAAAAGAGGGAATTGTCCTCTTGCAGTTTTGGTGACCCACCCCCATACATGAAAACGTATCCTAGTCTGTAACTACCAGCTGCAGGAGATATATTAGTTGGAATTTTTATGCCTGCAACAGAGAAAACTTATCCAGGTTGCTCATGAAAGCTTTCCAGCTTTGGGGAAAAGAGTAAGGTAGTGGCTCCGTATGGGTAATAGATGAGCAAAGCAGCTAGAATCAGCAGAAACATCAATGGACTGAGTGGCATTCTTCTGAGATAATCCACTTCAGGATTTTTAATTCACAGTTTAGATGACATTCCACTATATGCCGGGATGTGTTGTATCTCTGCAATATGCCCTCCCTTCAAAAGATTTATTACTGTGCACAAATTGGCTGCCACATTCACCCAATATTTTATAATATATCCCATTATGAAGCACCCGCTGTGACAGTCTCCTGACATGGAAAACGCTTTACTAAATGCAAGCATAATTATTATTACTAATAAGCCGAGGTCCTGGGTGGCTGTTCATGTAGATGTTATAGATCCAATGGCACTATTTTAAGGGAGAAGGTAGTCTCGTTTTGTGTCCTGAAAAATGATTCCCCAATAAAAATTGGCCAGTCATTTCATGGGTGTTTGTTGATATGAACAAATTGGCTGTTGTGTTCGTCTACAAATACACAGTCATTACACTTCACGGTAAAATGCTATAATGGGTTTTGAAACATCTCGACAAAGTGATAAACTGCTATCTCAAAAATGCAAGAATATTTATAATTTGTTTTTGCAGAAATAGTGTCCAAATGAGATGACTGCTGGAACACCCTTTGTAAACAAGCTACAATCTTTCCAATGTTATTCAGCACTGTATTACATGAATGCTGTTGGAAGTACTGTACTAATCTAAACTAGAAATATTTTATTTTCAAAACCTCATCTTGAATCTTGAGCTTTGATTTCCTTAAGGAACTGTTTGTTTCTTGGCAACTGGTGAAATTGTGTGGATGAGTGCAGCAACCGTCACTGTGCTAACAAGAATATCTTGATTGTACATGTCTTCAACCAGAGTGAAAAAAATCCTTCATTACTCAAGATCAGGAGGGGCTCAGTTCAGACAAGCCATGTCTGAACTGGGTGAATGCATTGCAATATGGTGTGGAAAGCCTGACATTCATCTAATGATTTGCCTGAAACTACTCTTTCACACAGTAGTCACCTGAAGGGTTATGTTGCATGCAATATAGATAGATTCAGTGTTTCTTTTCTAATATCCTTTCCAATCTCCGTAGCCGGTTTGATCTCCTCCTCTTGCTTTTCCTTGGATATTGACTGCCCTCTGGTACCTCGCTGTTCTTCATGTGTGAACACTGGCAATGAATATTGGCAGACCCCGACTGTGGAGGGCATCATATCTGAGCATAACCTATCACCACCCAGTGTGACAACTAGTAGAGGGTGCTGAAGAGTGACTGGGGGTCAGAGACTTGGCTGATTTTCTCCTCCTTAATCCTGGGATGTCCAGGGACAGTTTTGCCTCATCAGTTCAATACTGGTTTAGACCAGTAAACTCAATATAGAATTCCTGTTGTTTTATTGAATGAGATAAAGAAACCAGCAAGCTCCTGTCATTCTATCGAAAGAGATAGCTCTCTCCCCTACACCTTTGGGGTTGCCCCACTCCATATTTGTTTTAATCAGTTCATAAACTCCATAAATTTTGACCAAACTCCATTCTTGGAACACAAGCCACCACTGAAAGTATGTGCTCATTGGTAGAACTGACTGATCACTGGGTAGTCCTGAATTGTCTATTGATATGTTTAAGAACAGATGTTGACCCACTTGTTCTTCCTATTTAAGGGTGAACCTGGAATTGATAGTACTATTCAAGGTCCAAAGGGAGAACAAGGGAAAACAGGCCAGCCGGTATGTTCACTTCACCTATCTTTTGCATTGGACTTTATATGTTTAGGATTTTTAAAATAAAAATGTTTTAACTAAATTATTCTGAGCCATAAGATATGGACTGGATTTAATAATATTGTTATGCGGTTTTTTAACGCTGTCACGACTCTATATAGTATGTAACAATGCGCTCAGTTTAAATGTGAATTTTAGACTTGGTGATTTTAGTCCACAAACACAATCAATTTATAATTAAAATACATGAGGGAGAATAGAAGAGGTTGTGTATCAGTGCTCCAAGATGCTATCTTGTGTGAAGGGTGCTAAATAAATGCAAGTTATTGTTGCTGTTGTTGTGCGTCAAGTGAAGGACGAAGCAGAGGCATTAGAATGGGTAGAGGCTGATGTGAAGGATGAATATTGGCATGGACCAGTTAGGCCAAATAGCCTCCTTCGATGTTCTAAATTCTATGCATGTCAATTAAATTAAAAACTATGGATGAGATATTCTGTTCAACTATTACAGGTCCATTTAACAGAAGCTTGGATGTCTACTACTAGCTTGGAATTCTACTACTAATTATACTGTTGTTACTAGCAAAGCTGGAATAACACAAACAATTGTTTTTACAGGGTGATCCAGGAACTGATGGTACTCCAGGAAGATATGGTGTTGTTGGAAACCCTGTAAGAAAGTCTGCACTACCTTCAATCAAAGAGGGTTACAATTGTACAGTTGATCCTATTGTTAGATATTGACTTTTGGGTGAGATATTAAATCAAGAATCCTCCTGTTCAGGTGGATGTAAAGATCCCTATGATGCTGCGTGAAAAAGTGAAGGCAGTTTCTCCAAGATCCTCCAGATAAAATTAATTGTTGACTTCATGACTGATTCCGAGACATTGATATGTATCGCTTTCACCTACAAATACAACTTCATTATACTTAAAGCAAGTCACTGTGAAGTTCCTTGATACCTTTTGATGATATAGGCAATATATTACAGTAAAAGCCCGGTTATCCATGACCAGATCAACCGTACCTTCCATATAACCGGCAACTCCAAAAAAAGGTCCCCATTCGAATAACCGGATCTTATCCGGCACAATCAGGGTGGTGCATTTATTGATCGATTGTGGCAGGAAAAGAACAATATAATTAGTTCTGAATGCTGGCAGTAGTGCACTTTTGGGTCTTAAAGGGGCACTGCTTTTCCTCCTTTTTCTCTCTTTTTCTTTTTCTTTCTCTTTCTCTCTCTCGCTCTCCTTCCTTCCTCTCTATCTCTTCCCCTTTCTTTCCCCCTCTCTCTGACGGATACTACATTGCCTGTGAACCCGATGGTATCGTGGGTTTATACACTGTTTTGGTGGGGAACGGGATGGGAAAAGGAGAGAGAGAAGGTGGGGTGAAGAAAGGGAAAGGAGGGGGGGGAGAAAGAGAGAGGAGTGGAATGGGGAGAGAGAGGTAGAGGAGCGGAGAGAGAGGGGGTGAGTTTTTTTTAATTTCAATGGAAAATGAGAGGAGTGGAGGGGGGTTGGGTTTGGAGCCATTGAGATGCCAGATTGACTGAGCATGTGTGTGAAAGAGAGAGAAAGGGAAGGAGGGCGTCAAAGAAAGAAAGGGAAAAACAACAGTACAGTATTTCCCCTTTAAGAGAAAAACAACTCTTCCATCCGCCATTGGAGAAGTTTGCTTTGTGATTGTGTGCTGTGTTTATAGACTGTAATTGATATTTATTGCTTTATTGGTAAATATCCATACAATATTCTGTTATTATTTAGTCTAATAATATGGTATGTTTTAAAAAAAAGTTAATTTTTTTTGTGGTGGGTTTTTGGCATCTTGCCACCCGAATATCCGGTACGCCGTTTAACTGGCATTGGCCAGGTCCTGAGGGTGCCGGATAAATGGGCTTTTACTGTATATGCAATGATTATTTGTTCTTATTTATTTAAAAATAATCTCATATCAACTTGGAATCAATGGTAGAAGACACATAAGTAGGTGCAAAATGAGATGAGCAACTATTATTTGTTGAATTCAATGGGGTGGCTGAAGCAAGTAACATCAGTATATTAAAAAAAATGATGCAGCCATGAGGGAGAAGACAACATAGGGGTTTTATTGAGGGCGTGGAAGGATTTAGGGCTTGTCTAGAATATAAACCCTATGGGTGACTGGTTAGGCTGAAGTCTTCAATGCTGTATCACTCTAAGTAACTCTGTGTGCTCTGCTTCTGGGGTGGGTGGGGGCAAAGAGAAGTATTGGCTGTTGATGGAAAGAAGGGATGGATGCACTGTACTAAACATTCTGAAATCTCTGCTTTATCTTTGGGATTCAGGAAATCTCAAAACAGAACTTTCTCCAAGGCAGGAGGTCCATGATGGGTTTTTTCTAATGTAGAAGATGGGCATTGATGTTGCAAATCATTATCCAAATAATTGATTCAAAATGTATTATCTTCCTTTTGCTTCAGGGCGTGGATGGTCGTAGAGGACATTCCGATGCTCCGGTAAGTTGTTCTGTTCTGCAGTTCTAGCTAAATGATGTGAGAAGTTAATTTATTGCACCTTGTGTAATGCCAAGACAGGCCTGGACAGGATTCCAGTGAACCTTTGAAACCTGAAAGAAATGTTCTTGTTATCGAGTGATGTTATCTCTTAACCTGTAGGGAGAAAAAGGCCAGCGAGGTGCCAGAGGCCGTAAAGGTGATCCAGGAACGCAAGGCCTACAGGTAGGAATCAGTTACAATCAGCATTTACAAATACCTGTGAATGCTCACTTTTTGAACACTGTATATTGATTTACTCTCTGGTGTTTCCCAACAACTTTGTCTCTTAAGTAAAGTTCTAATTTCTCTGTTACTTGCGCAATAATGGACAAATCAAGTGGCCAAGCAATATTACGGTTAGACTGGATCTTTAAGTTGGGGCTTTTTTTGGTCTAATGCAAAATTGAATTAACTGGATAAGAAGTGGTTCTTGTCATTTCAAGACAAAATACAAATCATCTGGCACTGAGGTTGAATGCTACATTTTCCTCATTTTCCAGTCCTTCTGAACCTCGTAGCTTGTTATTAGTGCGGCAAGACAGTACAACTTTCACAGTTGCACTTTAAAGATATTTACAGTGTATTTAAATTCAGATATCTGCAATATTTAAATTATATATAAATATTTAAATTTTATCTGCAAAATCTAACATGTAATATGGCACAATAGTTCATTGAATGTCTCAACCATTGGTGATTTTTGCGACTGTTCATTGAATTTCAATATTCTTGCAACATGTTGGGTATCACACAGGGATGGGAGCCACTTCACTGTCCTATGTGACAAACCAGCTTGGGGTGTTTCTCTTCTTTAAGCTAGGTCACCATCTTTCCCAGTTCCTAAAGTTTCAAGTCCATAACACTTAGAGCTGATGGGACTTGAGTGCTCTGTCAAATCACCAATTGCACTGAATCCACTTTGAAAGCAATGAGTGATTGATACTATTTATTTTGCAGGGAGATCCTGGTAATTTGGGGATTCGTGGTCTTCGTGGAGAGCGAGGACATCGTGGTATTCAGGTTCGTATTCCAGATAAATCTTGGCATCAGTTATGTGAAGGTACATTGTATGATTATCTTTGTTAAATTGCAAAAATTCCCCGGAGCCTTGTAGCAGATACAGATTAACTCAGCTTCTGGATGAATGTAAAGCATATATCGGTCATTCCTATGTTTCTCTGTTTTCTCCGCTGATTACCCCAGTCCTTTCCAGACTGCAGTGGCTGCCTGTCCTGGAGAGGATTGATTTTCAAGATCCTCATTCTTGTTTTCAAAATTCAAAGGATTTTAATCCAGGTTGTAAATTGTAGGAATTGTTCCAATGTTTTATTCTAGTTTTTTTTTCAATAAATTGTTGCTTCTCTGGAGATCCCCTCCCCCCCCCCCCCCCCCCCCCCACACCATCCTCAGGATCTCCTTGAAGTTAAGCTAAACATTGTGACTTGCTTAACAACAGAGTGTGAGATTGAGCCAATCCTCTGCGGTGGTCTGGTTCATAAGGCAGGTGGTACTACAGTAACCCAGCGCACAGCCGAAGACAGCATTGTGAGCTTCAGCTTGAAAGGGCAAACCAGTCAATAGAGCAGAGATTGTTCCCACTGAACCCTTCAAGCTGAACCCTAATGAGTACGGTTGACTTAGCTGAATTTAGCAGGAACGCTTGATAGGCAGTGCTTTCAATTACAGCTATGCTATTTTAGCTGGTTAGATTCCAGAGGTACAGGAACACACCTTTAGGTTCCCCAAGTTTTGTCTTTTGCCAAGTTATATCTAATACTCTTTAGAATTAGGTAAGGATGGGTGAGTCCCTCCAGGGAGACCATGCATCTTCTATTCCAGACACTGGGAGCTTTCTGTGTGCAGATCGCATAATTGTGGAGTCCTGTAACTCAGTGGTTAGAGCACTTACCTCGCAAGCAAGAGACCTGGATTCTACTCCCGTCAGGGCGAAATGTTTTGCAAATTTCCATACCCCACATGCCTCTATTTACTTAACAGTAAGCAGGAACTCAGTTGTTAGTCGATTGGTTAAATAAAAGTATAATCCAGTGATAATTTGGTCGCTCAATTCACAACTGTTTTTGGGACACTGCTGTGCACAATTGGCTGCCGCGTTTCACCCACAGATATACAGTATACAATCAATTCACTTTACAGGATATTCTGTGACGCACTTTGAGATGTCTAGAAGATGTGAAAAGCGCAATATCAAATGCAAGGATTATTAAAATTTAAGCTTTCTGTCTGGTTTGGATACTCTTAAGCTTGGTAATGGGTTTCTACATGTATTAGCCACTCTACTGATTAAAAGAAAATGCTTAGTGATAATATAATTTAGAACAAGAAGCACACAGTAGATGATAATAATAATCATAATAATAATCCTAGCATTTGATATAGTGCTTTTCATGCATTCTAGATGTTTCACAGTGCTTCACAGAATATACTGTAAAGTGAATTGACTATGTTCGTGGGCAAAACACGACAGCCAATTGCACGTAGCAGTGTTCCACAAACAGTGGTGGATTGCAATGACCTATTTATTATTGTATTTTTTTGAGGCATTATTATCATTCATGCGGAATGAGGAAACTTGCCCAATGTTTCACCCCTGCCTGGAATTGAAACCAGCCTTTCACTCGCAAGGCGTGTGCTCCAATTACTGAGCTTCAGGACTCTGAAGATGTGATAATCCCATATTAGGTGTGTACATCGTGGGATTTACTTCACCTCATCCCAGATTGCAAGCAATGATTCATAGATTCATAGATTCATAGAATTTTACGGCACAAAAGGAGGCCATTCGGCCCATCTAGTCTGTGCCGGCTCTTTGAAAAGAGCGATTCAATCCCACTGCCCTACCCGCTCCCCATAGCCTAATAGACCTGTTCTCCCTAAATAAAGATCTAATTCCCTTTTAAAAGTTGTTATCGAATCAGCCTCCACCACCTTTTCAGGCAATGCATTCCAGATTCGAACAACTCGCTGAGTGAAAAAATTTCTCCTCAGCTCCCCTCTACTTCGCCTTGAAACTATTTTAAATCTGTGACCACGAGTCACAGATTCACCCACGAGTGGAAATAGTTTTTCTCTATTTGCCCTGTCGAAACCCCTCATGATCTTATAAACCTCTATTAGGTCTCCCCTCAATCTTCTCTGCTCCAGAGAGAATAACCCTAGCCTATCTAGCCTCTCCTCATAGCTGAAGTCCCTCAATCCTGGCACCATCCTAGTAAATCTTCTTTGTACCCTTTCCAATGCCTTCACATCCTTTCTGTAGTGTGGTGACCAGAATTGAACACAGTATTCCAGCTGAGGCCTCACCAAAGTCTTATAGAGGTTAGTCAGCACTTCCTGACTTTTGTACTCTATACCCCTATTTATAAAGCCTAGTATCCCATATGCCTTCTTAACAGCCTTGTCTACCTGTCCTGCCACCTTCAACGAGTCACTAACACAAATCCCCAGGTCTCTCTGTTCCTTCACACCATTTAAAATTGTACTATCTAGCCTATATTGCCTCCCTTCATTTCTTCTCCCAAAATGCATCACCTCACACTTCTCTGCATTAAACTTCATCTGCCATGTGTCTGCCCACTTTACCAATTTGTCTATATCCTCTTGCAGATGGCTACTATCCTCCTCACTATTTACTATTCTCCCTAACTTAGTGTCATCTGCAAACTTGGAAACTGTACTCCGTACACCCAAGTCCAGATCATTGATGTAGATTACAAACAGCAATGGTCCCAAAACTGATCCCTGTGGCACACCACTGCTCACTTCCCTCCAATCTGAAAAACAGCCGCTCACTACAACTCTCTGCTTTCTGTCTCGCAGCCAGTTGTGGATCCACGCTGCCACTGTCCCTTTTACGCCATGGGCCTTTAATTTCATAATAAGTCTCTCATGTGGCACTTTGTCAAATGCCTTTTGAAAGTCCATGTAAACTATATCAACTGCGCTACCATTATCCACCCATTCCGTTACCTCATCAAACAATTCTATCAGATTTGTAAGGCATGTTGACTGTCCTTTATTAGCCTATATCTTTCTAAGTGAAGATCTACCTTGTCCCTGATTATGGACTCTAGAAGTTTGCCCACTACCGACGTTAGACTGACTGGTCTGTAGTTACCAGGCTTGTCCTTCTGCCCCTTTTTATACAAGGGAGTAACATTAGCTATCCTCCAGTCCTCTGGCACGACCCCTGTGTCCAAGGAAGATTGAAAGATCGTGGCCAGAGTCCCTGCTATTTGCTCCCGTGCCTCACTTAGTAACCTAGGGTGCATCCCATCCGGACCAGGTGACTTATCCACCTTGAGCAACCTTTTTAGAACTTCCTCTCTGGTTATAATTATTCTATCCATTTCTCCTACCCTCTCCTCTAATACCATGGCATTGGCTGTATCCTTTTATTTTGTGAAGACAGAGGCGAAGTACTCATTCAGTACATCAGCCATGCCCTCTGCCTCCACAATGAGATTTCCTCCTAGGTCCTTAATTGGCCCCACCCTATCCTTGACCAACCTTTTACTCTTAATATGTTGGTAAAAAACCTTAGGGTTCCCCTTAATCTTACTCGCTAATTGTTTTTCATGCAGTCTCTCAGTCTCTAACTTCCTTTTTTAGTTCTATCCTACACTTCCTATATTCTGCTTGGTTCCCTTCTGAATTTTGAGCCTGACACTTATCATAAGCCTCTTTTTTTTGTTTTATTTTGGCCCCGATTTCCTTAGTCATCCAGGGAGGTTTGGATGCCTTACATTTCACCTTTGTGGGGATGCTTTTGACCTGTGCCTGAACTATCTCCTCTTTGAACGCTGCCCACTGCTCGTTAGTTGTCTTACCTGCCAATTTAATTTAATATAACATTTCTGGAAGACTTTCCAGTCACTCAAGTCCTAGTAATTGCATGAAATTTACACCATTTTTGTTAACACAAACAGCTGTGTGACTTGTTCAGGCAGCACTTGTGACATGTTCATAAAGTAAAGTATGTGTTTCTTGTCTTCCTGTCACCTATTACAACATACCTGGAGTAAAACATGGAGTCCTGTAGCTCGATGGTTAGAGCACTTGCCTTACAAGTGTGAAATCCGTGTTCGAATCCAGGCAGGGCGAAACCTTGAGCAAGTTTCCTTACTCCATACGCCTGATAATAATCCCCCCCCCCAAAACCAACAACAACAATAATAAATTGGTAAATTCGATCCACGACTGTTTGTGGAACACTGCTGTGTGCAATTGGCTGCCGCATTTACCCCACAATATACAGTCTTTCACAGTTTTTCACGTCTTCTAGACATCTCAAAGTGCTTTACAGTTTATTCTGTGAAGCGCTTTGAGATGTCTAAAAGCCGTGAAAAACTCTATATCAAATGCAAGGATTATTATGAAATTATTATTACGACATTATTAGGTTTGGAAAGAACAATTGCCAAGTTATCATACGTTATCGTACATCTTTCACACTGCAATGTAAGAAAATTTGGGTTTAAAACATTGTAGATTAAGATGAATGGATCTGACTTGGTTCTGTGATTGTGCAAGTACAATACTGTGTTTCCTTGCCAAGGTGTACTTAAACATGAACATAAAAGCATTGGCACGCTCTTTAAACCAGAATGCACTCTAGTAGTAAATCAGGGACAAGTTCAGATAATAATAATTATACAGTAGAACGTCAATAATATGACATACTGAAAACTGGCAACTCCCCAAAACCAGCAAAATTTAAAAACACATACAATATTACATTATTTTTTCTGATGTCCGGCAAATCTCCGCAAATTTTGAATAGTTGCTTGTAGTTCATGGCGTCACCACTCTTGTCATCTGGCGCTGTGTGTGCCTGTGTTGCCGCTTTGGCATTTTATCGCTTCAGTGGTTTGTTTACAGCACACGTGGTGTATGTGGCAGGGTTTCCTCAGTCATATCTAGGGTAGGTTTCTAAGCACCGGCAAACTCTGAAATCCAGGAGTTGCGTGGTCCCAATTCTGACTATAATTATGCTGGATTATCGACTGTATAATAATAATCCTTGCGTTTGATATAGCACTTTCCACGCCTTATAGATGTCTCAAAGATAAGTGGGATAAGATAAGTGTGAAATCATACATTTGAGAGGAAGAGTAAGGAGAACAGGTGTATGCCAGGTGGTAAAATACTAAATGGAGCAGAGTGACTTTGGAGTTAACTTCCAATGCTGGCCACTTACCAGCTGCTTAATCCAGCTCCTCATGCGAGGGGCCTTGGCAAATGGATATGCCCACTGTGAAACCACTTCCACCTCCAGGGTGCGTAACAATAGGTCAGTATAGACCGGAGCCCTCGCTTCCTGCAGCCGCTTCCCATGTTTGCCACAAATCTACCTCATTGCTTGAACCTGGACTTTGCAAATGGATTGGAGGAAGCCCCTCTGTTCCACAGGAGCTCAGATCCATGAAGGAGGATTGTTTGCAGAATGAACTTGTATGTCACAAACTTGACCTGCATCAGGACCTTACTGTCTTGAAGGGAGATGAACATGATCAGAATGTTTTTTGGCCCTTCTCAGCGCAGTCCTTCAGGACAGTGTCCAAGTTGGTATCCACCATGACCCTGAGGTACTGATAAGAATGAACAATTGCACTGATGCCCATTGTATCTTCTAATCAATACCCTCAATGTCTTCCCTTGGGATGTGCAGGACCACGATTCCCCACTTGGGGCCGTTCACCACCATGTCCATAACATAACGTTACAGCTATTGTGCTAAATCCCCATCAAGGAGAAACAGTGGCATCTGCTGACAGAAAGAGGGTCCTACATGAACAAAATTCAGAATATTGGATGTATACTTTACAAATAAAGTAATGGAGTCAAAAATGTGACATTTCGTATATAATTCTCATTTTGAATCTGTTATGAAATGTTGCATTTTTTTCATCCATTCTTAAAGACTAGACAAGGAAATGAACACCACTCAAACTTGGTACAGTACAATGATTTGACCTGAAGCTTAATTTACAACAACAATTTGGATTTATATAACGCTCTCCACACCAGATGGCCTTTCAGTTACCCTTGGAAGGTTATAGAAATCTACAGCACCGAATGAGGTCATTTGGCCCCTTGAATCTGTACCAGGTCTCAGAGAAAGTATTCATTCAATTTCACTGCCTCGCATTAGAAGGACATCATTAGTAACTTTGACGATAGCTGTCTCAGTGCTGTAGGCAGGCTAGAAACAACAACAACAACAACCGGTCAGTCATTGTTTCTGACCTGAGCTGGGGCCATGGATGGGGATGGTGGAGGGAAAGGGGAGGGTTTGGGGTGACCGTTGGGATCGTCGAAGAGGAGGGTCTTGAGGCGGGACTTGAAGGAGGCCAGGGTGGGGGCAAGGCAGCGGGACTATGGGATGGAGTTCCAGAGGTTGGGGGCAGAGTGGCTGAAGGCTTGCCTGCCAATGGTGGGGTGGGTGTGTCGGGAAACGTGGAGCGGGCCTGCTGAGCAGAGGGAGCGGGGAGGTTGATAGGGGGTTAGAAGGGGTCAGATGTAGGGTGGGGCGAGGTCGTGGAGGGCTTGAACCGATAACGAAGTCAAAGAGAAAGAAACGCCTGATAACCCTTGTCATGCTCACTTAAGTCATCAGGCTGTCAATATCCCGGCGACATTTGTTTGTGTATTTATAGATATGCCTAACATGCTACTCTGGATAACTGCTCACTGATACTTTTTCCCTTGCAGTGAAAAATTCTCAGGAGTTTACTGTATTTAAGAGAGTTTTGCCCATTTGTAGATAATGTAAACGCTAATGGCAAAGGGTTTTGGGGAGGGAGAATTCCAGTGAGCAGGGGAATAAGTGGATTAGCCAGAGATACTTAATTCTTTCAAAACACAAAATACTCAGACACTGGAAATCAGAAACAGAGAGAGCTGGGAAAACTCAGCAGATCAGGCAATATCTATGGAGAAAAGAAAGCGAGTCAACATTTCGGGTCTATGACCCTTTGTCAGAACGTTCTGACGAAGGGTCGTAGACTCGAAACGTTGACTCACTTTCTCCATAGTTGCTGCCTGATATGCTGAGTTTTCCCAGCTCTCTCTGTTTCTGATACTTAATTCTTTGTTAATCTAATTGCTCCCATTATCAAGTCTTGCGGTAATGTTTTTGGCTCTTTGTATAAATCCCTATACAATTCCCAGTTTGATCTGATATCTTGCAAAATGCATAATAACTTGTTGCAAAATACAGCACACAGTTATTTTTGCCTCTGAGTCTAGTAGCTTTGATAATGAATGTACTCATTCTAATCAATGCATCTTTTTCCATTCATATGACAGGGTCCACCTGGGTTTCCAGGTTCTGATGGCGAGAATGGTAACAATGGAGTCAAAGGATCAAATGTAAGTCACCCAATGTATTTTTAACCAGCCCACTCTAGTGGAAAGAATAGGAAAATAAATTTTTTTATTGTTACGTAAATTTAATAAGAATATGTGCAAATAATTTGAAATACGTGTGTCAGTTTGGCTCAGTGATAATGCTCTCATCTCTCAGTCAGCGGGTTACAGGTTCAAATGCCACGTAAGGACTTAAACTTACATAGTTGAAATTGTGCTACAAGCCAACACATGGGGTCTGTTAACAGAGTCACATATGATTCTGTGTGATTATCCATATATTAGTTTTCATTGACTGAGTCCCACCAGACTGTAGCTCTGATCCAGTCATATTAATCCTTCAACCAAACACCTCAAGGTAAGATTGGCTGACCTGGGTGTTGCAGTTGGAAACTCAATTGAAGTGAAAAGTAAAGTGAAGGGTTCAAAAGAAAATAAAGCCTATAGCTGCTTGTTGATAACATTCTGCTTAATACTGGCTGATCCATTTTCTGTGGGTAATGAACCATTCAATATAAACAATAATAAATTGTACATTTGAATCCATGACTGTTTGTGGAACACTGCTGTGCGCAATTGGCTGCCGCATTTCTCCCACAAAACACACAGTCACTACACTTTATAATATATTCTGTGAAGCACTTTGAGACATCTTTGATGGTGTGATAAAGCGCTATATTGAATAAAAGGGTTGTTATTATTTCGAATACTCTTATTTTGTATCATACAGTGCTGGTGAATCTTATAGATCAATGAATTGCATTCAGAAAACCAGCTCCAAACATTCTCTGGGGAGGATCGAAATTCCTCCACATTTCATTCCTTCTTCACATATCAATTTTGGTTATTGATTAATCCTTTCAAAATGGTTTCACAGGGTCTGCCTGGAGATCCTGGTACGAAAGGTGAGAGAGGACCCAGAGGACCTCGCGGATTTGTGGTGAGTGGTTTTGCATTTTCTTAAATGTGGTTCAAGTTTCACACCCATCTTTTTGACACTTCTGTAATTAGTACATTAAAAAGTCATCAACAGAAACAAAATTGCACAAAATTTCTTGGCCCTGGAACCTATCTGATAGAAAAGTATAATGGGTTACGAATCTGCGCATTAATTGCAAAGCCCAAATTCATAACCATTTGATTATAAATAGTTTAGGATCACGGTGCAGTGATAGTATCTACTTTTACCTTACTAGAATTTGGTTATCAGATCAGCCACTCTTCAGTAGAGTAAGTAGATTAGCAATTAAAAGATAGGTCTTTGTAATGCTAAAAATGTGGCAAAGTGAGAATAATTGTACAGACTGTAAGTCAATACTCAAAACCGAACAAGCTTGGAGTAATGAATGGTACAAGTTTAACTGTTTATTGGATGAAAACATCAAAGACAGTTACTTTTGTTTTTGGAAATATAGTCAGAGATAAAGGGTGCAGGGGAAAGAAAATTAAGTTAACAACAACAACAACAATAAAATTACTTTTATAAAGCCTTTCACATCGGGAGGACGTACCAAGGTGCTGGGATCAAGTTAAGATCAAACATTATAGACTTGTTATGTGTCTTTTTTTTTGCACAGGGCATAGATGGCGTAGATGGATTTGGGGTTCCTGGATTAAAAGGAAGAAAGGTAACCAATGTACTGCTGATGTATATTTTAAAATATTATTATTTGGTATATTTCTAGTTTTTAATCACTTTTGTTAATTTTGACTGTAGAGGATTGTTGAAGTGTTTTTAGGACCTGAATTGTACCTTGGCAAATCAGCACAGACTTTTAAAAAGTTTCTGCTAAGGCATCACAATAGGTTAAATGTAATAATCATCAAAATTACCTTTGAATTAATTTTATAATTGTGGAGTTCCTGTGGCGTAGTGGTTAGAGCACTTGTCTTGCAAGCTGGGGAGACCTGTGTTCGAATCCAGGCAAGTCAAGGCGAAACCTTGGGCAAGTTTCCTTACTCCACACTAATAATAATCCATCCCTAAAAAACCACAATAATAAAATTGGTCATTTCAATCCACGACTGTTTGTGTTTGGGACACTGCTGTGTGCAATTGGCTGCCATGATTCGCCCACAAATATACAGTCAATTCACTTTACGGTATATTCTATGAAGCGCTTTGGGACGTCGATAAAATGTGAAAAGCGCTATATCAAATGCAAGGATTATTATTATATTATATACTTCATGTAGAGCTTATAATTCAGACTAACGGTTCAATGCAACAATGGGGCGTGCTACCTTGTTAGAGGTGCCAGCCTTTAAGATGCAAAACTGCCATCTCATCTGCCTGTTCAGTTGGATATTTATCTTCTCAAAATCCAAACAATATCAATAAGTCATAAATGCTCTGAAGAGACAAGGAGTAGTTCAGATTTAATCATGTCTTAGGATAAGTAAAAACACTACTAAATTAGACATGGCTAAGCACCAAAAGTTTAAATAATTTTGAAGTCAACATAATTTTACATTAAGATTAAAAACACATCTTCTAGGGGAGCGATGGATTGTCAAGGGTGCTGTCCTTTTCTCAATCCACCTTATAAAATTGGTTGTTCATTTTATGGCTGTTTGTGGGACTCTGCTGTGCATAAATTGGCTGCTGCATTTTTCCAGAATATAGTCTTTATAGTTAATCTTATAAAGCACTTTGAAGTGTTTTCATACCACAATACATCAAATGCAAGGATTATTTGTGGTTAGAGCACTCGCCTCGCAAGCAAGAGCACCCAGGATTGATTTCCAGACAGGGTGAAACTTTAGACAAGTTTCCTTCCTCCACATTTATTATTATATTTCTCTGTTTACCTAGCAGTAAGTATTGAAATCAGTAGCTAGTTAATCACTATCCAGGAGTAACATTCCCTTTAAAAAATTAGCAATAATAGTAATAAGTACTGTTTATGGGACACTGCTATGGACAATTGACTGCCACATTTCACCTGCAAAATACCCAATCAGTTCAGTTTACAGTATATTCTGTGAGCACTTTGAGATGTCTCAACAATGTGATAAGGCAGTACATCAAATGCAAGGATTATTATTTGATTATTTATTGTAAAATAATTAAATTTTTCAGGGAGAACGAGGAAATCCTGGATATGTTGGTGCCCAGGTACTGGTAACATTTATGTAATTTTTTTGGTGTGTTTTGTTTTGTTGGCTTCATTGAAGATTGGAAGAACATTGGCTGACCTGGAATTGTTTTCATTGGATTTAGGGAGTGGATGGAGTAAATGGAATTAATGGGATACGAGGATCGAAAGGAATCCGGGGTCGACGGGTAGGATTTTTATTTGTATTGCTTTTATATTATAAATATATAGGGGTAAACATGGAAAAGTTGACACAAAATTGGCCCAGTGTATTGCTGCTAACATGGAAAAGCTGACACAAAATTGGCACAGTGTAACGTGCTGACTCTGTGCAGTTACAAACAAAAGGGTTTGTGTTATTTGATACAATTACACCATACGCTTTGTACATCTGCAAAAAGCCTTCAAAGGCACTGTGAAGGTCTAGTATTTAAAATAATGAATGCAGGGTCCAGGAAATGTCCTTGAATATCAGGTGCATTTGCTTGCTGGCTTTATCCTAGTTCTGTTAGCATTATTTAGGGAAGAGCATTTGAGTGAAAATGTTGGATGGTCTCACTCAAATGCACGAAGAGTATGATGAGATCACTCTACTTTTGTGATAGGATCCTCCATACACAATTGTCCTCTTGGTCCAATAGCTCAGAGTTTGTGATAGAAGCAAAGCTCAATAAAAATGGTTACTACATCACATGCACAAGAAGTGTCCATGACATAATTTCCTTCACAGGAAATGTCGTTGATGTAAATCTGTGTCCTTCTCGGGCCATTGATGTAAATTTGCGAAAGAAGTGATGTCAGTGGCACTTCTTGTAGGAAAAGCATGAAGGAAATTATGTCCTCAGTGATTTGATGACTTGAATGTGGGCCGTGTTTAAGTCCAGGAAACTGACTAGAAATCACCAGAAGCTAGGGGCAGGGGGCATTATAATTGGGTTCACCTATATATTCAACATATCCTTGTAACACTATTGTGCTGTTTTTGTAGTGCTATATGTTCCACACATGCCGCGTGACTTCATTGCATCCCAGGTAGCAAGCCCATATAGGCCCCATATGGGACAAATTGGGTTGATCCATGCCTATATGGGCCCCACATGGGCTTGCTACCTGGGAATCTTGTATCCCTTAAATCCAGCAACATTGGCAATGTTCTGCGGAGATAATAATAGTTCCAACTCTGCAGAGATGTTCAGCAGCAGGAAATTGGCTGCTTATCTTTGTCAGCAATCAGCAGAGCAGGTCTGTCTCTGCAGGTAAATGTATAATATAGAAGCAACATTATAATTGTAAAACTATTCAGGATATGCCCTGATTTATTCCATTGTGTAAAATCACTTCACAGTGAAGGTTCAGTTTCTTGTCAGTTTTTAAATTGGGATTTGGACCCAGCTCTGTATGCAGCTGGTGATAGTGTATTTATTGGCATAGCCTCATTGTATATGCAACTATTTGCCAGATAAACAGTTATCTCAGATAAATATTTTTGGAGTTTTGGGGAAATTTATACAAAGGTTGCATTTGTTCCATTAAGATTGAATTCTGTATCTTTTTGTGATCCCATTCATCCCACAATATCACAGTGAAACATTAGTAAACAATTTGACATGACTGATTTATGCAAATGTTGTGTCAGCAATAAAAGAAAAATGGTATTAACTTTGCCAATCATTTGTATATAATATTAGGCATTTGGAAGCAGCTGATTACAGTAAAATATAGCTAGATGATTTTCTTCTGTGCTCCAAATTTCTGTTTATGTCAGTGGCTTATAAACTTTTTGAAGTTCATGAATCCAGGCCAACGTCTTCTTTACATCGTGCTATTTTTTCATTGCACATGTTAAACCTGCACTGCAATTGGATCTCTAGAACATCAAGGTGGCTGGACATCACAAACTGTCATCTGCCACCATGCTGAAGCCAGGTTAATAGCTTATGGGGAAACTCTGAGGCTTGGGAATACAGGGTACTGGTAAGAAAGGGATTAGGGATGAACAAGGCAAGTTCACAGTACTCCACTGCACTGCTCATAACAGCACAGAGCCTGGCTCATCAGCAGGACTTGCAACATCATACCAGTCATTGCGGGGGGCAACAATTCTATTAAGCTAAAGTCCTAATAGATAATATACTTCTATCGGGACAAGCAGCAGGAAGTTTGACAAACAGTGCTCCCAATGACGAGCTTTGTGTTTTACCTGGTTACATTTCTGCAGTATGCCCAGCTTGGCCCTGAGTAACCAGCACCAAATACTCTCCCAAATTAGGTGAAGTAGTGCGCATCGCTACAGGGGGAGAGTTCACATTCAATTCCAGACACGCAGGATTCCCATGTGTAGGTGGTATAGGAAATACTTACAGTCACACCACTTTACAGTAAATCCTGTTAAGCATATGGGATGGCTGAATGACATGATTAGCTGCCATATCAAATGCCATTATTGTTATTATAATACATATGCAGAACTTTCAATCCAGTTCAGATACTGCGATGGATTTCTATATGTGTCAGACCCTGGCTGTCTGGGTTGAGACAAAGCCAATCATTCTGAAGCCTCAGTCTTGACACCACTTGGGGGATGTGGGATAAGTTGGATTCCTTTATTGTAATATAAGATCCTCATCCTCACTTTCAAGGCCATTCACAGCCTTGCCCCCTCCTATCTCTCCAACCTGCTGTCTCCCTAGCAACCTGCCCCCCCTCCTTCCATTCAGTGGGCTCTATTCTGCTACATGTCCTCTTCCCTACCATCGGTGGCTGGGCTTTCAGCCTCTCTGCCCCCACACTCTGGAACTCCTTCACACAGTCCCTTCACCTCATTTCCTCCCTTGCCTCCTTCAAGGCCAGTTTTAAGACACTCTTCTTCAATCGTGCCTTCTGCCATCTCTCCCTCCCACCCTGCCCCTCCGCCTTGCTTGGGTTCTGGCCACTGACTGTTCAGCACCTTGGGATGTCCTCCCGATGTGAAAGGCATTTTATAAAAGTAATTTTGTTGTTGTAGTGAGTGTAAGTCAAACTGAGCGCAACTTTCTCACAGTCCATGAAAGCTCTGAGGTCAATCAATGGCTCAAGAATTATCTAGGCGTGCTTATTTCCCACCAATTCGTTATTAAAGACTAGGCAGCTAATTCTGAACTAACTTAACATGAATTAAAATCCAATTTTGGCATTCCACCCTTGTACTCATATTTCAGCAGGATCTGAGCTGTGTTTAAGTTATTGCACCCTTCTTAGAGTTACATTATTTAGTGCAAAATATAATTAATGTAAATGTTAAGATCCTAACAATTGAACTTTAAGGATGTTTTCAGTTATATGCCCATAAATGCCTTGCTGCTTACAAATTGAGGACATTGAGAGCACTTTCATTCTGAATATTGTGATGCTCTTACCATTTTCAGGGTGAATCTGGTTATTCTGGTAACGTCGGTGTTCCTGGCTCTGTTGGATATCCTGGACGAATGGTAAGATCCACCGACACATTTGACTGTTTAATTTAGTTCCATGAGGAATAAAGAGAGTCAGAAAATGAGATGCAAACGTCATGTAGAACATCACTCCAATTCATGGTATAACTGTTCACCAGAGTGATCGATGTTGTAGATCAGAGCATATTTATTGCATTTTGTTTAGGATTTATTTCAATGAACATGTGAAAATCTACACTTTTTTTTAAAAAAGAAAAAAAATCCCCATATTTCATAGTACTGTCTAACAATCTCCCATGGAGATTTTGTCCTAATGGCCAATAAATTCTTAATTGGTAAATTGCGCTCTTAATATCAGTTAAATCTTGGTGAAACTTTCCCCTTGTTATATTGGAGTTCATGTCAGTTGTATTTGGTCTTGTGTTTTCTGCCTGGCCTTGGATTTTCTCCTTTTAAATACTGCCAGACCTTGGATTTTCTCCTTTTAAATACTGCCAGACCTTGGATTTTCTCTTTTTAAATACATTTTTTGCTGCTATCAGACAGATTTAACACATCAAACATAAATCAAGGTCTGTTTTAAATTCATGGGATGGCAAGAGATGAATCTAGGTCTGTGAACATCTGTATGCAGCACCACATGTGTAAAGCATTGGAACTTGTTTTAGCAAGTGGAGTCTTATTTGCCAGATGTTGAGGAACATGTATATACTGTAGAAGGAATTACAGATGGCTTCCAGAATGAGGTAACTCAATGTTGATACTATTGCTCCTGAGTTGGAAAGTTGTGGCTTGAATCGTGGAACTCGTACAGTCTAAACTGAGAATCCAATTCAGCTCTGGGGGCGTGCTGCATTGTTGGAGGAGCTGGTCTTCAGATGAGATGTTAAATCTAGGCCCCGTGCTTGGTCACGTGGACTTTATTCATCTCATGCCACTATTCTTATTTTCCCAGTTTCTCCCAGTAACCTGGCCAATGGTCCCTGAATAAAATTGGTCATTCACTTTGTTGCTATTTGTGGAACATTGCTGAATGATAAACGATTAACTGGCGATTAACTGATCTGTCCCACGCCCAGCCCACCCGACCATTGATGGTTGGGCCTTCAGCCTCTCTGCCCCATACCCTTTGAACTCCATCCCACAGTCACTTCCCTTTGCTCCCTCCCTTGCCTCCTTCAAGGTGCGTCTCAAGACCCTCCTCTTTCTCTGCATCTTTGATCAGTCCTACCCCTATCCTTCCTGCCCTCCACCCCTCTTGATCCCATCCCCCGGCTTGGATCCAAATCCCTGACTGTCCAACGCCTTGGGACATCCTCATGGTGTCAAATGTAATGTGTTGATGTTGTTATCTTCACTTTCAGGAACTGAGAATAGAAAAAAATGCAATGAAGCAAACCAATTGGACAAGCATTATTAATACAACAAATAGACAGTACATTTATTTCCCTAGTCATCTACGGACTTTCATACTTCATACTTATTTCATATTGAGATAATTTTGCCCTGGGCAATGACCTTGAGGCAAAAGGTGCGGTCACCGTTGAAATTTAAATTATGATTAATGTGATGCACTATTAATGCTTGATTTATTCTTCATTGTAGGGTGCCAAAGGACTACAAGGCAAAGCAAATTGGGGGGTAAGTAAACATTGCATTTGCAAACAAGTGTAAGATGCTCCAAGATGTCATTAATAATAATCGTGGAGGACTGTGGAGTTCTATAGCTCAGTGATTAGATCACTTGTCTCGCAAGCAAGAGACCTGGGTTCGATTCCTGGCAGGGTGAAACATTGGGCAACTTTCCTTATTCCACATGCCTCTGTTTATTACTGCTGTTTATCTAGTTTACCAGTAATGGCTTGATCACTCAATTAACGACTATTTGTGGGACATTGCTGTGCGCAATTAGCTACCAGGTTTTGCCCACAAAATATAGTCAATTCACTTTATAATATATTTTCTGAAGTGATTTGAGACATCTCTAAGATGTGATAAGGTGCTATATCAAATGCAAGAATTCTTCTTATTAAAAATAATAAAGGTGCTACATAAATGCAAGTTGTTGTATTTTGTGGACTTTTATTCAAACTTTATTTGTAAACCTTAATTTTTCTCATTTTCATCACAGGCATGCAACCTCATATCATATGTGCGAGATAACTGCCGTAAGTACACTTTTTCAAAGCTTTAAACCCTATCATACTTTCACATTTTCTTTGCAGTGTTTTGTAATTGCAGGGATAGTTTTAGAATCAGAACTGGAAGGTCTAGAATGGAAATTACAGGAAACCCTCTTTCATACAGTGGTAGAAGTTTGGAAATCTTTATCACATTTAGTTATCAGGGTGGCACTTTTGTGTGGTCAGCCTGGTATTTGACACATGTGGAAACCCATGACCATGCTTAATCATCCAAATCAAACTGAGAATTCATGCATCCCACCTCCCCAAAGAAATTCCAGAAATATTAATTGGAATGGAATGTGCATTCTCTCTCTGGTGGGAGGGACACATCCAGCTTACCTAAGTCTGGAAAGTATGAGGAGCAAGTTGACAAGAACCAAGGCTTGGAAACCCCAGAGCCTCCATTGAGAGCTTGATCCAGGGCTTGTCTAGCTAGGACCACCCAACCAAGCCATTAAGAACATAAGAACATGAGAATTTGCTGCGTGAAAGAAGACCAAGGTCCACCTAGTTCACCTTCCACCAACCTGGCAGTTGCTCGACATGTTGTGTCCCAAACTATATTCTGTATCATGAGATATTATTTTCTAATACAAATCTATCGACTTTGTTCTTGAAACAAATAACATTTTCTGCTTCCACTGCTTCCTGAGTTGATCCCGTTCCTTAAGTTTTGGCTTGCAGGTTATCTTTATCAGTTGATGTACCCCTGCAAAGCACTGCAGAGTAGCAAAGAGCTGGTGAATCCCACCCAAGCAAAGGTGAACGTCGGGTAGCTGTTATATAAAATGCAAGGATTATTATTATTATTATTATTATATATCAGCTTTAACAGTCTTGTGCTAACGTTGGACTGACCAAACTCCTTCATTGGTTCTTATACAGTAAAAGCCTGTTTATCCGGCACTCTTGGGATCTGGCCAATGCTGGTTAAACCGCATGCTGGATGTTTGGGTGGCCAGCTGCTGAAAACCCAACACAAAAAAAATTAACTTTGTAATACCATATTAATAATAGACTAAATAATAACAGAATATTGTGTGGATACTTACCAATAAAGCAATAAATATCAATTACAGTCTATAAACACAGCACACAATCACAAAGCAAACTTCTACAATGGCGGACTCTAGTGTCTTAAAACTGTACTGCCGTTTTTACTTTTTTTTCTTTCTCTCCCTCCTTCCCTCTCTCTCTTTCACACACACACACACTCAGTCAGTCTGGCATCTCAATGGTTCCAAACTCAACCCCCTCCACTCCTCTCATTTTCCATCTAAATTAATCAACTCATCCTCTCTCTCTCTCTCTCTCTCTCTCTCATCCTCTCTCCCCCTCCCACTCCTCTCTTTCTCTCCCCTCTTACCCTCTCTTTCCCCCACCCCACCACCCACTCTCACTCCTTGCCTCTCTCTCCTTCTCCCACCCCACCCCCCCACCAAAACAGTGTATAAACCCATGATGCAGTCAGGCTACACAGGCAATGTAGTATCCGTCAGCGAGAGGGGGAAAGAAAAAAAGGGATAGAAGAGATAGAAAGGAAGAGATAGAGAGGAAGGAGAGGAAGAGAGAGAAAGAAAAATGGGGAGAGAAACAGGAGGAAAAACATTGCCCCTTTAAGACCCAAACCCGGAAGTGCCACTACTGGCAGCATTCAGAGCTAATAGTACTGTAGTCTCCTGCAACAATTGACTCATTAAATGCGCCACTGTGATTGTGCCGGATAAGATCTGGTTATTTGAATGGGGACCTTTTTTTTGAGGTGCTGGTTATACGAAAGTTACGGTTGATCGGGTCACAGATAAATGAGCTTTTACTGTACATAATTGTTTTAAATGTAGAGGCTCATGTGTTGGTTTATTTCTTTAAAATAATATTTGGCATGACATTCACAATTCTCTGTTGAATAAGAGAGGGTTAAAAAAAAAATCCCTCTCTCTACCCTAACTGATAGGTGCTTGTATTCTGACGTTAATAGAAAACCCTCAAAAATAATTTTTATTGTTAGTTTCAGAAGAACCAGTATTAATGTAAAAATAAGTACAGTATAGTTATATTGTGGCTTCTGATCATTAACAGTTTTTGTGTTTCATTCTCTCCCATAGCTTGCTGTTCACAGAGTAAGTAACCTTTAATGCATTTTTTTCCTAAGACACTTGCCGTTCCTTTGAATTGGTCTGCTAATTTCAATTATTTATTTTCTGTTAATATTAATCACGCTTGTGTGTGTTGAACCAACAGGAGGAGGATGTCCTGCATACCCCACTGAGCTGGTGTTTGCTCTAGACATGTCAGCTGATGTCACACAAGCCGTGTTTCTAAGAATGAGGAGAGTAGTTACGACTCTTCTAGAAGATGTCAACCTCGCTGAAAGCAATTGTCCAACTGGTGCCCGTGTAGCTCTCGTTACATCCAACACTGCAGTCCGGACTTTTATTAGATTTTCAGACTTTAAGAACAAGAAGCTGCTGCTGAAAGAAATCGAACAACTAGCACACGAACGATCGAGCAGCAGGCGGAACATTGACATGACGATGATGTTCGTGGCAAGAAACACTTTTAAGCGTGTTCGCAATGGTGTTCTTGTGAGGAAAATAGCAGTGTTTATCACTAATGGTGATTCCCCAGATACCACAGCCATCTCCACAGCTGCCATCGCATTACAAGCTTCCAATATCATTCCAGTGGTTATTTCTTTCAATGATATCCCCAAAATACGGCGTGCTCTTCAGGTAAGTGAAACAATTTCCCTTCATTTGTTATACAACAACAGTAACAACAAAATTACATTCTTAGAGTGCCTTTCACGTTGAGAGGATGTCTCAAGCTGTTATAGTCAGGCTACAATTGGTAATGCAGCCAAAAAAACTCCCATGGGATTGACCTATTGTGCCATACGTTGGGTCATAGCAGATTTAAAAATCTTATTTTCATATATTTTCTGTGACTTCTGCTAATCTTCTTCCCCCTCTTCTGTATCTCTTGATTAATTTATTTCCACTTTCTCCATAGCCCTTGACCATCTTCATCTTCATATTCCTGGTAATCTTACTTCCCATGTTCCAGCTGAAATGTCTTCAATTAATTTTGCACCTAGGCTTTCTATGCTGTATTCCATATTTTCACAGTTGTTTGCATGAAGACATGGGTTTTGGGTAATTTTTTTGGGGGGTCCGCCAGGGTGTTCTGGCACATGTGGAAGTCCATCACCATGCTTAAGAGTAGCCAAACCAAGTTGACATTTCTGTCTGAAGCAGTGACTGTCCAGCGCTTTGGGACGTCCTCCTGACGTGAAAGGTGCTATACAAGTGTAATTTTGTTGTTGTTGTTGTTGTATCTCACCCACACGGGGACATCCCAGAGATAGATTGTTGGAATGGAATACACACTTTCCCTGGAGAGATGCATCTGTGACCTAATTCAGGAAATTATTAAGAACAGGACGGCAAAAGCTGAGGCTTGGGGATCCCAGAGTGTGGATTGGGATACTGCTTGCAAGCTTTCTCGCTGCTTGTCCAGCTAAGATCAACCTATCCGTGAGGGCTTTCTGCACTCAGTGACTGGGCTGACCATCCAGCTCCTGTCAATGAGTCAGACTGTCTGTGTTGTTATCAGCAGTGCCCTGGAATACTACGGATCCTCCTGGCTCAGGAAACGGTATCCAATTTACCTTAATTTGTTTTGCTATGGATCTTGTTATTAGTTATTCTTTTGTAAACAAGATCCAGGGCAAACCAAATGAAGGTAAGTGGGAAGGCATAATGATGTACAGGTATCCCGCCACAACTGTTGCCTCACTAACCACGAAACTCATGCATCCACGGTTTGCTAAATGTGACAACCCTCGCAAACCGCATTTTGCGTTTTGCGCATCCGCAATTTAAATCCGTGAGTTTCACTCCTCCAACAACAACAACAACAACAATTTACATTTATATAGCGCCTTTCACGTCGGGAGGACGTCCCAAGGCGCTAAACAAGAGGCGTGTGACCCGAGCTGGGAGGGGAGTGTTTGGGAAGGGGTGAAACACGAAGGGGAGGTAAAAGAGTTTGGGGTGGAACAAAAGGCACGATCGAAGAGGAAAGTCTTCAAATCGGCCTTGAAAGAGGAAAGGGAAGAGGTGAAACGGAGGGATTGAGGGATGGCATTCCATAATGTGGGAGCAGAGAAACTGAAGGCCCGGCCTCCGATGGTGGGGCGGTTCGGGTGGGGGGCTTGGAGTAGGCCACGTCCTGTTGAACGGAGGGCCCGGGTGGGCGTGTAGGGGGAGAGTAGATCGGTTAAATAGGGTGGGGCAAGGCCGTGTAAGGCCTTGTAGGTGAGGACAAGGATCTTAAATTCGATCCTCTGGAGGATGGGGAGCCAGTGGAGACGGGCGAGGGTAGGGGTTATGTGGTCACGGAGGCGGGTGCGGGATAGTACACGGGCTGCAGAGTTTTGAATGGCCTGCAGCCTGTGAATGGAGGAGCTGGGGAGGCCGACGAGGAGAGAATTTCCGTAGCCCAGCCGTGAGGTGATGTATGCGTGCACGAGTGTTTCGGCAGCGCGGGGGGTGAGGTAGTTGCGGAGCCTGGCAATGTTGCGCAGATGGAAATAGGCGGTGCTGGTCAAGGCGCGGATGTGGGGGAGGAAGGAAAGTTTTTGATCGAACATGATGCCGAGGTTCCTGATTGGCTTTGTGAGGTGGAGAGTGCAGCCTTGGATGTTGAGGCTGGCAGCGCCCGATGTGCGGAGGCGCTGGCTTGAGCCAATCAGGAGGGCCTCGGTCTTACTCACGTTCAATTGCAAAAAGTTGTCCCTCGTCCACGATTCGATGTCGGACAGACATGCTGTCAGAACATCGATCGTCTGGGGGTTGAGGGTTGAGGCAGAAAGGTACAACTGGGTGTCATCCGCATACATGTGTAAATTTACCCCATGTTTGCGGATGACGTCGCCCAGAGGGAGCGTGTAAAGGGTGAAAAGAAGGGGACCGAGGACAGAGCCTTGAGGGACGCCGTGGGAAACTGTGCGGGGGTTTGATGAAAAGCCATTGGAAGAAACAAAATGTAAACGATGGGTCAAATAAGAGTGGAACCAGTCAAGGACTGTGCCTTGAAGGTTGAGGTGGGAGGAAAGACGTTGAAGGAGGATGGTGTGATCGACTGTGTCGAACGCAGCAGACAGGTCAAGGAGGACGAGGAGGCAGAGGGAGCCCTGGTCACAGGCGGTTAGGATGTCATTTGTGACCTTGACCAGGGCAGTTTCTGTGCTGTGGATAGGGCGGAAACCTGATTGGAGGGGTTCAAAAAGTGAATGAGTTGAAAGGAAAGAGCGGAGCTGGGAGGCAACCACTCTTTCAAGGACCTTGGATAGAAACGGGAGGTTGGAGATGGGTCGATAACTTGATGGTTGCGTCGCATCAAGGGAGGGTTTCTTCAGGATAGGGGTGATGGTGGCTGTTTTAAGGGAGGTAGGGACGGTTCCTGAGGAGAGGGAAAGGTTAATGGTGTCAGAAATGAGTGGGGCTAACAAATGGAGCTGGGTGCGGAGGAGGGGGGTGGGGATGGGGTTCAATGAGCACGTGGTGGGTTTCATGGAGGTGATTGTTTTTGGGGTTGAAAGTGTGAAATGGGGGGTGAGTAGGGGTTGAGGTAGCTGATGAGGGCGCGGAGGTGGAGGACTGGTGGGGGGAGGAAACCGCAGAGCGGATTTTCTCGATTTTGGATTCGAGGAAATCCAGCATCTCCTCACAACGAACGTTTGAGGAGAGGATCTGCGAGGTGAGGCGGGGGGGGCGGAGGAGCTGGTTGGTGGTGGCGAAGAGGAGGCGGTGGTTGTCCTTCGCTTCCAAGATTATCCTGGAGTAGAAGGCTGATTTGGCGGTGGCTAGGGCGGAGCGGTAAAATTTGATGCGGTCCAGCCAGATTTGCCGGTGGACCGTGAGGCCAGATTTGAGCCAGGTGCGTTCAACTGCTTTCACTTGGCTTTTGAGGGAACGGAGGTGAGATGTGTACCATGGTGATGATCGGGAATGGGAGACGGTTTTGGTTTTGGATACATGCGGTCCCTCCAAACAAGGGACCGCATGTATCCATGAATACACATTGGTGTGTATTCATCCGCTCTGTGTTTCCCACCTATCAGCATCTTTACTACCTCACGTGGTCTAGCTGCACTCGTGGATCTGCAGGTATTGTGTGTGTGCGAACAGCTAGCGTTTAGCACTAGGATCCAGTCTGCGATGTTGCAATCAACCAGCGACAACGCTTCTCTTTTAGGATTAAGGTAAACACAGGAACAACAATTTATTGTCGCTTCTCCGCAGCCTAGCTAGTAAGTTTGGGAGCATTGGCTGCCAGGATCTGCAGATCTCTCTCTCTCTGTGTAAATGTATCTCTCTCTGATTCACCTTCTCTCTATTTCACCTTCTCTTCCCCCCCACCCCCCCCTCCTTCTCTCACCGTCTCTCTATTTCACCTTCTCCTTCTCCAACCTCCTCCTCCCCCTCTTTCTCTCTGTGTCTGTCTGTATCAGTCAGCCAGTCAGTCAGTCAGATAGCCCCCACTCCAGCCCTCCTTGTCCCCCCCTCCCCCACCCTCTGTGTGTCTCTCTCTGTAGATCAGTCAGAAAGCCCCCCCAGCCCTCCGTGTCACCCCCCCACTCCCCCCCACCTTCTTTCTCTCTCTCTCTGTAGCGGATTGCTGTAGATCCTGGCAGCCAATGCGTCCAAACTTACTCCCACTATCCCCATGTATGTAATAACTGTATGTGTCTTTTTTTGTGTTTAGTTTTACTAAACGCAAACTTACTCCCCCTATCCCCATGTTTCCCATAGGGCTCTGCATTTTCCTACTGCGATTTTTCCAACCGCGAAGGCTTACAGGAACGTATCCCCTGACGTTGGGGAGGGATATCTGTACTTCATTATAAAACCTTTCACAGTTGGTTCATCAGCTTGTATGCTAAAAATTATTCATTTTGTTTCTAAATTTGTTTTTTTCTTCCCATTCATTTTATCAAGCCTGAAGCTGGGGAGAGATCTCCAGTGTTTGTCCTGCCCAAACAAGCCCAATCCTCCAGAGAAATGCTACAAAATATCCGGTTATGCAGACTCTGCTATGGTATGATTGAAATGTATTCATTATTTATTTCCCTCACAGATTTTTTTTAAAAACGGTTCAGTTCGAAACCTTGAAACTTATGTATTTTGTAAAGCCAACAGCAATATCAACTACAACAAAATTACATTTGTATAGCACCTTTTACGTCGGGAGGACGTTCCAAAGACGGGGATAAGAATTTACCAAGAAACATCAAGAACATGTACATGAGATCTGAACCCAATTGGTGAAGGCAGTAACCCAGCAAGCAATGTTAACAAAAAAGTAATGTGATTTAACATCAGAAATTTCATATTTTTTCACAGATGAGTGTAACCCAGATGCCTCATGTCCATCAGTCACTCGACCGCTTACTGTACCAGTAAGCCTGGACATAGCTTTTGTTGTCGATGACTTCGAAAGACTGAGTGCTACAGAATCGGGGACAGTTCAGCATTTCCTAAATTCAATGTTTGATACGTTTCTAAGTGCCTCAGAGTCAAACGACTCTATCCCTCGTCCCAGGGTGGCTCTTGTACAACATACACCAGATTATGCACCAAGATATGGGAACGATCCGTTTAACCTGGAGTTTGGGATTCTGGATTATCCCACAAGATCAATAAAGAAGAGACACATCCAAGATGCATTGTTCAAAGTGGACAACTCCCCTAGTATTGCCAATACCATCGAGTGGAGCTTGAACAACTTTTTCTTAAACATTCCAGACCAGAAACAGTACAAGATCATTTTTACAATCTTTTCAGGGGAATCAAATATTTTGGACGTGAAAAAGTTAATGCAAGTTTCACAGGAAGCCAAATGTAAAGGTTTTACAATGTTTGCATTAGTCCTTGGGAAGGTAACTAATGGCGCCATCCTGAAGAAGTTTGCTAGTCCTCCTTTTGAACAACATTTACTTCACCTGGACAGAGCCTTGGAGGGGGAATTGGGTTATGCAAAGAAGTTTACACTGGCTTTCCTGAACAACCTGGCAAGTAAGTGTAACACGTTTGTAGGTGAAACTATCAATAGACATTACACACTTGAATGTGACTTTTGTATAAAGCCAGCAGTTTAGACAATAATAGGTCATTTTAATTTGAATTGGATGATTTTGTAAACATAGCTGTGTCTACAAACCCAGCCACTCCCTTTTCTCCCAATGAACACTGGTCTGCTTCATATCTCCAACCATATCCATCCTACCATAGGTAGGCAGACTTTCAACCATGCTGTCCCCGCTCTCTGGAACACCATCCCTTTGTGATCTCTTCCCTTGTTCAAGACAAACCACCAGCTTGAAATATTGGATTGCATTGATGCTTGTATCTGCAAATTTGTGTTGGTATCCTCAGAAAAGGGGAAGAAAATTGGAGGCAGTGAGAAGAGGGAAATTTGCTTTGTCTTGTGAAAAATATGAATTCAGAAATTTAAGGAAAATTATAAAGCTGTATTACTAATGGGAGAACAATCTTATTTACCCTCACACCATTTATCTGCAAGGCTCCAATACAGACATGGGACACGAGTCTATGAGATATTGACTAAAATAATCACCTGTATGAAGTAGTTTGCAGGATTTCTTGTGAGTGCTTCATGGAATCCCAGCATTCTTGTATGCATCGTGCACTTCAGTGGAGCTCCTGTGGCTCAGTGGTTAGAGCACTTGTCTTGCAAGCTGGGGAGACCAAGCTGGGGAGACCTGTGTTCGAATCCAGGCAGGTCAGGGCGAAACCTTGGGCAAGTTTCCTTACTCCACATGCCTAATAATAATCCCTCCAAAAAAACCACAATAATAAAATTGGTCATTTCAATCCACGACTGTGTGTGGGACACTGCTGTGCGCAATTGGCTGCCGCAATTCGCCCACAAATATATACAGTCAATTCACTTTACAGTATATTCTGTGAAGCGCTTTGGGACGTTGATAAGATGTGGAAAGCGCTATATCAAATACAAGGATTATTATTATTATTATCCACTCTTTTTAATCCACTCTTTTTCATCCACATTCTTTTTGCTTATGATGAAGGCATTCCCCATGATTAAGACATCTTTACATTTTAACGGTACAGTATTTACAGTGAACGGTGTAGGACTATAGGTTTACACATAGTGACACAGAATTAGAACTTTAGAAAAACCCACGTTCTCAGAAAAATACAGAATAAAAAAGAAAATTATCACTGAGAAAGGAGAGCTGGCACAGCGTGGTACTATAATGAAATTGAATAATCTTTTAGCTTGTGTTGTAGCCAATTTGTATTCTGCTTGATGTTCCATCATCCACACTATGTGCTTATCTACTAAAGGCTCTTGCCCAATTTGTGTGTCTTTCCACTGTAGTGCTACCTTCTCTAAAGTATAATATATTCTACTTATTTTACAGCTGGAATCAACAGGTATCCACCTGCAGCTCTAGCAAGGGAATGCCGCCAAAAAATAAAATCTCAGGATACAATTGGAAAACCGGAAACGACTTCCAGTTCCAAGCAGTATGTTCTGCAGAGATCCAATACCACATCTACAAACATGATATGATTGCAAGTGTCATTTTCATTGACTAACGTACTATCTCTTCATTTCAGAGTGGAGATTGCAGAAGATATTACAGAAGATAGAGATGACACCAATAGTTGTGGTAGGTGCAAAGTAATAAATTCTGTATACCTGTATTTTCAAAAGATTTTCTTTAAATAAAACGACATAGTAACTAAGTGTTTAGTCAAAGGGGTCTCATTGAAAATATGTGCTCCTGGATAGAGCACCCATCAGATCCATTTTTCTTTCTAAATTGTTTTCATACTTTTTGGGGGGTTTAGTGTTTTCATTAAGTCTTGTGAGCTTGCAGGGGAAAATGGAGAACAACACAAAATGGTCGGTCTGATCACATCTGGTATATTGCATATATGCCAGGCACTGTAATATATGCAATTCTAGGCACTGTGAAGTTAGGAGGCTGCCTAGCTTTAGAGACAGTGTACACGAGAGAAATGAGGATGGGTCCCAGTGTTAGAGGAATAAGCTATGAGCAACAATTAGTGTTGAGAAAGGCAGCACAGAGGGGACCTCATAGAGGTGTATAACATTTTAAATGGAATTAAAAAAGCATCTTGATGCTGTGATGGGATGGTACATCTGTATTCTGGAGGGATGAGATCAGATGAGTTGAAGGGTCTCCTTCATCCGACCCAAGCTTGTGAATTTGTGAATGCACGCTGGTGATTTATTTTAACTGAGTTAGAAACAACTAAGAATTGTTGTTTCCCTTTACATTGTGTTACATTACTCACATTGAGATACATTTTCAAACTGACCTTTACTCAACAAAGTCAGATGCAACAATTGTTCAGTCTTTTTAATCCTTCATTTAAGGTTAGCCAAATAATGTGACATTTACAAAACTTGTTTTGTTTTCAGATGTGTGTGCACTCAATGTGGATGAAGGCAATTGCGGGAATTATATTTTGAAATGGTTCTTTAACCAAGAAATCAAACGCTGCCAACAGTTTTGGTTTGGTGGTTGTGGAGGAAATGGGAACAGTTTTGTCACCAAACAAGAGTGTGAAGATTTATGTCTGAAATGTGATGAGTAAATGCTGCAGTGCTGTTTATTTTCTAAACAGCTGTTTATTTTCTAGGTGAACATATCCCCGAACCAAGGATAGGAATCCTATGTACAGTAAAAGCCCGTTTATCCGTGATCTGATCAACTGTAACTTCCCTATAACCGGCACCTCAAAATAAAAGTCCCCATTCGCATAACCGGATCTTATCCGGCACAATCGTGGTGGCACATTTAATGAGTCGATTGTCATACGAGAGTACAGTATGATTGGTTTTGAATGATGGTGGTAGTGGCACTTCCGGTTTATCATCTTAAAGGGATACTGTCGGTTTTTCCTCTCCCTCTATCCTTCCTCTTCCTCTTTCATTTTCTCTCCCCTTCCTTCCTTCCTTCCTTCCTTCCTTCCTTCCTTCCTTCCTTCCTTCCTTCCTTCCTTCCTTCCTTCCTTCCTTCCTTCCTTCCTTCCTTCCTTCCTTCCTTCCTTCCTTCCTTCCTTCCTTCCTCCCTCCCTCCCTCCCTCCCTCCCTCCCTCCCTCCCTCCCTCTCTCCCTCTCTCCCTCCCTCCCTCCCTCCCTCCCTCCCTCCCTCCCTCCCTCCCTCCCTCTCTCTCTTTCTCTGATGGATACTACGTTTGGCCTGCAAAGCCTGACTGTATCGTGGGTTTATACCCAATGATTTGGTGGGGGGTGAGGTGGGAGAAGGAGAGAGAGGCAGGGAGAGAGGGTGGGGGGGGGAAAAGAAGGGGGAAGGAGAAAGAGAGAGGAATGGGAGGGGGAGAGAGAGGAAGGGAGAGAGGGGTGGGTGAGTTGATTGATTTCGATGGAAAATGAGAGGAGTGGAGGGGGTTGGGTTTGGAGACATTGAGATGCCAGATTGACTGAGTGTGTGTGTGAAAGAGAGAGAGAGAGGGAAGGAGCTGGAGAAAGGAAAAAAAGAGGAAAAATCGACAGTACTACTTTAAGAGGAAACAACTCTTCCGTCCGCCATTGTAGAAATTTGCTTTGTGATTGTGTGCTGTGTTTATAGACTGTAATCGATACTTATTGCTTTATTGGTAAGTATCTATACAATATAATATTCTAAATATTATTTAGTCTATTATTAATATGGTATGTTTTTAAAAATTGTATTGAGTTTTCAGCAACTTGCCACTTGAATATCCAGCACGCCGCTTAACTGGCATTGGCCAGATCCCGAGGGTGCCGGATAAAAGGGGTTTTACACTACAATATTACAATAGTCCCTCGCCGAACGCAGGAGATACGTTCCTGGAAAACAGCACACTCGGTAAAATCGCGTTCAGTAAGCTTAATGGAAATAAAGGGTTGGGGGAATCCATCCACAGGCTAACCAACCTCAAGCCTCCAGGCACATCCACACCTGACCAATGCAACATGCTTACTGAGGTGGGCTAGCTCTCTCTCCCCACTCGTTGCTCTCCCATCTCGTCACCATAGCCACGCAACCCAAACCACCCTGCCCACCCCAATCTCACTGACTCACTGGAGACAATAAAAACAATAAAATAGCACCTTACACTACCACAGCTTGGCTAAATAATTTTACCTTTGGTCCTGGAAGTGTTAGGCTATAAGAATACAGTAAATATGAATGAAACAACCTTGATTGTACTTTTACCAATGAATGATGATGACGAGGTGAACTTTAGGAGAGGGGCTAACAGTCCGAACTTGGAGAGGGGTTAACAGCCGAGGAATCATCAGACTTAGGCGGGAGCTGGTGGCGTCCTCTCAAGTGAGCATGCGCACGGGGCCAGCCAGCGCGTAGAATAAACTTTTACTCTCATTCTGCCAAAAAAGTGCCGCATATATATTTTTTTGCAGATAGTCGAATTCGCACTCGAAAAAGTTGCGTTCGGCAAGGGTTGACTGTACTTCCCATTCACTCCTTGATATGAGCACATCATGTTGATCCCACTTAACACTTTGTCAAATAACAGTTGGGAGAATGTTTTCTCAAGGTTTTGCAAACTGATGTTAAATCTAACATCCTGATCCAAGCTAAATTATTCTCCCTCTCACAGTATGTGTTTTTAATGATCAGTACCTCTACTGCTATATTTTAAATAGAGACAGGAGACTCCCACAGAAATTTAAATCGATTCATTTAAAATATATATTTGTGATGTACTGTACTTCCTTTTGCTTTGGAATACTCAATGAAAGACAAAAAAGGCCCCATTTAAGAACGTTTCCAGTGTTTAAATAAATCTGGTGAAAAGAATATATATGCAGTATATAGCTAATGTTTATAAAGGGGATTTTTAAAAAGGTGGAATCAGTACTCAGGATAATTAAAAGGATGCTCCAGTGATTGTAAAGTTTCAAACTCAACTATTGGTTATTGCTGGTCACATTAGTCTCTCCCTTTGGATTTTCCTCCCAGCTTCATATCTATTAGAATAATTTCCTGGGCAAAATAGTAGCACAATGGGTATCCCCCTTAACTCTTGTCTTGCCTGAAGCTTTTATTCAAAACAACAAACCGGCTAGCGAGACTTGGACATCAAGCTGGTCAAACATCAAATTGAGGCAGACACAGTGTTCCTACAGATACCTTAATTGTGAGCCACAATTGGTATTGTTGTTGTTAGTATTATTATGATTGCGCTATTAAGTTTAGCTCCTGGGAAAGAGGAAAGGATTGGGGAGGGAATTGCTAGTAACATTACCGATATGTTTTGTTCAGTTAACTTTTAACCCACAGTCTTTAGAGTATTCTTTTAAAATACTACTGTACCTATCAAAAGTATAATGTAATTTATTACACTGGTGTACTATCCACATATTTCTTATGGTGCTTTGCTGGTGCAATCAAATAATATCAAAGAATAAAATGATTTTGTATCTGTTGGACTTGAATGTTCTTGTTTCTCTTCTTTTTTTTTAACATTTTTTAATATGGTCCAAGTACATTTGCTGTACCTTTAACCAAGCATGATTATTCTCTGCTCAGGGTTGGGTATTTAGTTCTGGCTTGTATCAACGATGCATGTTGTAGACTGGAGCACATTAAAACTACCATTCTGCCCTCGCAGAGCATTGCCACCATCTTCCTGTTCGCAGCTCAGGCACACATATTCCCACCCATTGAGCAATGGTCCCATCACCTGGAAGTGTGAAGCTTGACCAGACTCCAGGTAATGCCTTCCAGTAGCTGTTGCCTCAAGCCGCATAGTTTCCCCATCAGCTATCTGATTGACATCTTCCTTCAGCATGGCAGGAGGACCTTAACAGGACAACTTGTGATGTGGCAGGCAGCATGATGATGTCAAGGTCCAATGCTGCCTACTGGGTTTACTCACCACCTGTTGCTTAATCCAGGTCCTCGAGTGAGGGGTCTTGGCAAATAGACGTGCCTACTGTGCCTTCTCTCCAGTTTTGTGGCAATTCCCCCTTTTGTTTCACAACACGAACACCTCTTTAACCCTTCAACTCCTGCCCCCTATCCCATTTTCTCCTTTGTCTTCCAGCCTCTCCCTCTCAACATGCCCCAGTCTGACGAAGGGTCATGGACCTGAAATGTTGGCTCACTTTTCCTTTCTCCATAGATGCTGCCTGACCTGCTGAATGTTCCCAGCGACTTCTGTATTTGTTCAAGAAAGTGAACGCTTTGGGCAAGACATTTTAAGAGACATCTGTTTCCACTGTTCATAAAATAATAATCCTCACATTTGACATAGCCCCTATAATATTTAGAACATCTTAAAATGCTTCACATAGTTTCTGTAAATATTGCTGACTGGTTACAGGTTACTGTATTTGCAATGTTACTGTTATTTATTCCTGTAGTCCTGCAGTCCTGTAGCTCAGTAGTTAAAACACTCGACTTGCAACCTGGGTTCAATTCTAGGCTGTTCAGGGCAAAACCTTGGGCAGATTTCCTTACTCCACACGCCTAATCATAATCCCCCATGAAAAATCAATAATAAAATGGTCATTTCAATCCACGACTGTTTCTGGGACAATGTGTGCAAATTGGGTGTTGCATTTTGCCCGCAAAATACTGTATGGTCAATTCACTTTACAGTATATTCTGTGAAGCGCTTTGAGATGCCTGAAGACATGTAAAGCACTATATCAAATGCAAGGATTATTATTATTCCAGTAACAGTCAAATTGAGCACACCGATATCTTCCAAACAATCATGAGGGTAAATGACCAGTTTTGTTTATCTGTAGGATTCCTGACCAGGCCACCGAGAGGAACTCGCCTTTCTTTTCAAATACACTTTATCTACTGTCAGAATTCCTACTATTTTTCCTACAGTATTTGGCTGCCAGAGAGCATTTCTAGGATGTGAAGAAAATTCCCGAATAAATATCAAAACAGATTATAGCAGTTGAAAGAATATTGCTAGTATTCTTGGGAATGTGAGCAAGAGAACAAAATTTGTTGTTGATTTCTTTTAATTTGGGGAGAGTTACCTTTTCACAATATATAATACTACTACTACTAATAATCCTTGCATTTGATATAGCACTTTTCACATCTTATTGATGTCTCAAAGCACTTTACAGAATATACTGTAAAATGAATGGACAGTATATTTGTGGATGAAATGAGGCAGCCAATTGCACACACCAGTGGCCCACAAATATGTGTGGAATGAAAAGGACTAATTTTTATCATTTTTTTTGGAGGGAATATTATTAGGCATGTGGAGGAAGGAAACTTGCCTTTTTTTAAGGTGTAATATCAAATGCAATTATTTATTTTATTTTTTTTGGAGCGTCTCTGAAACTCAAATCACCGAAACATGTACTGTATTGAAGATTGAGTAAAAGACAAGAGTGTTACTAACTGAGCAAAACTTAATACCTCACCCAAAGCAGCTGATTTCCATCAGAACACCAGTGGTTCTGAAGCCAAGGGTAGAGGCAGAGAGATAGAATTGGTGTCATCTGCATACATGTGGAATTAGTTCTATCAAATTCCCTCATAATGAATATGGGGATGTAGAATGAGCTCACATGATTAAACAAAAATGTTGGCTCATTTGATTTCTTTCATCCAATTCTACAATTGTCCCAATTATAGCACCAAACTGTTTTTTAAACAAGTCCAGTATCCTGGTCTCAATCATTGTTTCTGGGATGTCATTTTAGCTACTGATTACTTTCAGTGTAAAAGGAAAGTTCTTGTTGGTGTCCACCTAGCAATCATTGGGGAACAGTAACCAGCAAGAAACAAAGTGCTTTTATTAAATGGATTAGAAAAAGCTCAGAGTGTTTTGTCCTGGAAACACATTCCAGTGATTGGCTTAAAATATTAAAATGATCATTACCAGAGACAGACAGTTCTCTTCCCCACTGAGCTGGAGAATATTGCATGGAATGGGCAGGTTTGCTTCCAAGGCTTTTTGCCTTCAAATCGAAGGCCAAGCAGAATCATGGACAATTCTAAAAATCAGTTTTCATTTTGAAATGCTCTTGTTAAAAAATGAAGAAAATCTGCTTTCAAATTTAAGTCGGAGTCTAAGATTGTTCAACAATTCTGCGGCGCCTTAAATTTAAAACTAAATTGTCTAAAAGGCTAAAACTAGTTGAAGTATTCAGGGCATTAAGGGGCAATGGAGAAAGTACTGAAAGTAAGGGATAAGAAAGGAAAAGGCGGATAAAGGACGAGAAAGGTACCAACTAATTTAAAGTGCCCTGGGTTTACTTGAGCTCAGAAAAACAAGCAGAAAAATAACATCTGGTACAATACAATACAAAATGACATTTGTGTAGCAACTTTCCCATTGGAAGAACATCCCAAAGTGCTGGACAGTCAGAGATTTGGACCCAGAGCTGGCAGTCTGGATCGGGAAGGGTGGTGATCAGGGAGGGAGGGTAGGAGAATGGCCGAAGGCTCGGTTGTAAAGGAGGGTTTTGAGATGTGCCTTGAAGGCAAGGGAGTGAGCCAGGCGAAGGAAATGCAGAATGGAATTCCATAGAGTGGGGGCAGAAAGGCTGAATGCCCGACTATTGATGGTGGGGCAGACCGGGCAGGGATGTGGATGATGAAGCAGTGGCTGAGAAGGGCAATGTTGCAGACGTGGGGGAAGGCATGGCTCTTGGTACAGATCTGGGGAAAGAACGACAGTTGAGGGACAAGCAAGATGCTGAGGTTTCAGACTGACCATGAACTTAAACTAACTTAAAAAAAAGTTGGGAGATAGATTTTCCCATATGCTCAAAGAGCTTCCAGTATGCAATATTTATTTTAAGTCTTACAGTACATGCTCGGTTAACATTGTCCAGATGTCGGTCCCACTGTGTTATGATTTAGTAAGCATATTGTTTGCCAATACACATCATAAAGTTTGCTCGTAATAGTGTGATATTTCAAGGAATTAACCCACTCTTGTTCCACAAGCCAAACCCTTGTGTCTCTCGTGGTACAGGATAGGCAGCTTGCTGGAAGTTAACTAACTGTTCGTTGCTCCTTATGGGAAACTAGCACTTTAAGGGTGGATCAGGAGCCTTTGATAGAGATCTGCTTACATTCCGAGCTTGGCCAATAACGTGACATTGGTGTGGAACAGTAATTGATCACGTGGTGGTGAATGGCTTGGTACATCTTATGTTCACCTATTCCATCTATGCCGGGTGGGGATGTGGGCAGGTGAGGCTGAGATGGGCGATGTTGCAGAGGTGGGAGAAGGCAGAGAGGGTGTTGGCACAGATGTGAGGTTGAAAGGACAGCTGAGGGACAAACAGGCAACAAAACAACAACAACAACTTCGATTTATATAGTGCTCTCCATGCAGGACGGTGTCTCAGAGCGCTTCCACCTGTTGCATATTGCTTTAAAGATGTAAGTGGCAATTGAATATAGATGGGACACGGATAAAATGATTCTGTGAAGAGCGACTGAGCAGGTTTGAAAGATTGATTTGTATAGTTTGAATTAAAGGAGTTAGTGAATCTACTTTGTGTTTTGTGGATTAAATAACATTACATGGTGTCAGTAATGAAAACGGAACCTGAAGAGAAACTGACTACGAGAGGGAATACAAATTGAAAAGCAAAATGGAGAGAGAAGCAAAATTAAATGTCATACCCTTTCTCCCCTAACCCCACTTCCACGACTGTTTGTGGGACACTTTGCACGCAATTTGGCTGCCACATTTCACCCACAAACATACAGTCAATTTTCCTACTCTCCTTTCCCCTACCTCAAACCCTCCTCCCTGCTCTGGTCCCTATCTGACTGTTCAGCACCTTGGGACATCCTCTCAACGTGAAAGGCGCTATATAAATGTAATTTTGATTGATTGATTGATTGATTGATTGATTGATGTGCAGATACCAAGACCACTGAAGTTGTTTGGATGATTAAATTCCAATTAGCAACTGTTTGAAAGAGACTTTAGCAATAAACATAATGAAACTACCACACGAACAGCAGCATGATATTTTTGAATGTAGCAGATGAAGAAGTATGGGACTGTTTTGCAACCCTAGAATGTAAGTTGGACATGCCATTGAATGAGATAATGATGAATATTATGAGAGAAAGCTGTTGCGGGAAAGACAATGTGATAAATGAATGATTTAACTTTGGAACAAGAAAGCAGGGATTCACAGAATCACTCAATCAGTACTGTACTGTGGTACTGAGATCCTTAAGTAAAAATTACAAATACTGAACATTAAGAGACAAAATGATTTGTGACCAGATGGTAGTTGAAAAATTTATACTGGATTAAGAGGATCTGATGTTAGAATCTGCAAAGGAGACAATAAGGATTGAAGAGGTGACCAAAATAAATATGAGAGAGATGGAGAGAGAAACAGAAATGGAAAGAGATGAATTAGCCAACAGGCAAAGAGTATGGAGTGCAAAGAATATAAAGGCCAAGAGGGAGGCCACACAGAATGGACAAATGCAACAAATCCAGATTAGAACACCATATGAGGAGATGTCCCGCAGAAGAAAAAGAATGCTATCAAAACAAAAGATATGGGCATTATGCAAGATTATGCTGGAATAGACAAGAACTCATAGGGTGATACAGCAGATATAAAGCACTGGAGCAAAGTCAAATAGAAAGAAGAGCATACAATAGGTCAAGGAGGAGAAACAGAATTGGGATAATTAAATCAGGAGAATATGAACGGACTGATAGCTCCGATACAGAATCCAGTGAAAGTAAGCAAATGACTGGATGGTATCTTCATGGTATAAAAAAGTAAGGAATGTAATTCAGTGCAGATTAGATACAGGAGCTCAAGTCAGTATAATGGCATGGGAAAATATATAAAATTGGTAGAACCAAATAAGGAAAAAATGGAGAAAGGGAAACTAATGAGTACAGTGTAACAAAGAAAGAATTGTGATAGAAGCAATATACTAAAGGAGACAATATAGAATAAAATTCTACGTTGTAAAAATAAAAGCTAAAAAACTTTATCATGACTGGAAGGCATAATAAAAACGGGAATGTTAAAAAGAATAGGGAATGTGAAAATTGAGGAGAGTGAACCAAGGGAGACAGAATAAATAGTAGGACAATATAAACAGGTGTTCGGAAAGAAAAGATTAATGAAAGAAAAAATTTAGATCACAAGTACAGAGACAAAGAAATAGGAGGAAACAAGGGCAAGAACCTCAGAAGAAAAAAAACTTCCAAATGGAGATGCTGTATGATTTTGGTGGAAAAGCTTATGAATGGGGAAGGCTGGATAAAAGAAAAAAATTGGGGGGAAAGATAAGAACCCCATATCCTATCGGGTAAAATATGAAAAGGGAAAGATATATCGACGAACATCATGGGAGACCAAACAAAGAACAATAAAAACAATACAGGAGAAAAAGGAAAACCAATAACCTGATGAAGAAGCAAAATAAAAAGACCACAAAGAATGACAGAACACGATTGAAAAAAAGAAGAGAAAAGCTAAAAGAAGGAAGTTGTTGCATATTGTTTCAAGGACATCAGTGGCAATTGAATATGGATAAGACAAGGATAAAAGAATTCTGGAAAAAGTGACTGGCAGATTTGAAAGAGATTTGAAAGATGTTGATTTGTTAAGTTTGAATTAAAGGACTGCATTGCATTTTGTGGATTAAATAACATTACAATGCCAAGATTTCAGACTGGCCGTGATCTTGAAACTAATTTAAAAAAAGTTGGAGCTGTGTTTTCCCATCTGTTTCATTATAGAGCAGCCAATAGATCCTATTTATTGTAATTGTTACGGTAACTGCTCAATTAACATTGTCCAGATGTCTGTACAACTCGATAATTGATGATGTAGCCAAGAACTTCCTTGCTTCTGCAGTTGAGGTCATAAGGAAACTGAATATATAGCCTCCAAGGACTTCATCCCTGAACTGGGATGCTATCAATGCCAAAATAACCCCAATGGAAAGGAGAGCTATTAAATGAAATCAGACGGCCTTTAAAGGGGTATTAGAAACTTCCGCAGAGCAAGCTGCAGCAAAGACAATTTATGGGCAATTTATACCCATTCATGCCAGGAAGGTCATTAGAGAAATGCGACATTTGTTTAACCCCTTTCACATCGGGAGGATATCAAAAAGCGTTGGACGGTCAGGGATTCCTGCAGGATCAATTGGTTGCATCAATCCAAAAGGGGGAATAAGATCGATCTTGTATAGTTATGCCACCTTTCTTGTAAATCTTTCTTGCACTGACTGAAGTCTGTCAGTTGTCATGGTTGTGCCAGTGTTGGACAAGTCCAGTGTCTATCATAGATTGATGAGGGTATCTGCATTTTGCAGAGTTGCTATCTGACCCAACAGGTTGGAGAAAAGATTCCTCTGTAGGGAGGTTGGAAGAGTGGGTGAGAGATGTGCAATAGATTGAATGCTTTAATGACCCAAATCATTGGGATAAGGTGGACTACATACTGCAGCACTTTGCAAATGGCAAGGCAGCCGACGCAAACAACACTAATGCTGAGTTCCTAAAAGCTCAGTTCCTAAAAGCCCATTCACCTGCTCTGAAGAGGAGATGAATGGAGAATGGTGAGGACATTCACAGATCCAAGCCAAGTATGTCAAACTTGCTTTGGTGCTGCCCTCCTAATGCTGATCAACAAAACTCTCTCTGAGGCATGCACCCATGTCAGTATTCCAGTGTGCAATTGTGGTTTCTATCCACAGGAAGAGTGACCACAGTGGGTGCAAATCCTTCTACTTGATATAGTGCCTTAACATGTCTTCAAGCCATCTCAAAGCACTTCACAGAATATATTACTAAGTAAATTGTCTGTATATTTTGTGGGCTAATCACAACATTGCACACAGCAGTGTCAAACAGACCAAATTTGTTTTTAAAAAAGGAATTATTATCCTCAGAAAAGCGATCTGTCAATCCTCAACTGGGTTTCCACTTGCTGCTAGGCAAACAGAGGTTTGGAGTGTAAGGAAATGTTTCCAACATTTTACCCTGCTGGGAATTGAACCCAGGTCCTCTCACTTGCAAGTAACTTCGTGTAACCACTAAGCCACAGGACTCCAATAAACATCTCTTGAATTTCTATATATAGGTGGGACGCATTGGAACTCTTACCAGTAGATGAGTGAGAAGCATCCCTGTTCCAGTGATGATTGGCTCCCCAAGTTCTGCTGATGAGCTAGGGCGTATGGTCTATCGTCAGTACTGCGGAACTGCCTCACTCAAGAATCAGACCACAGAGGGTTTTCTTGATTTCAACATTCTGTTGTCTAGGACATGACTTTGCAGAGCTCCAAAGAGATCTCACCATTATGTCCCCACATCCCTTCAACCACAGTGTCATTTTATTTAAGGAGAAAAAACAGACAAATTCCTCAAGGTATCCATTGTAATATTTTCAATTGAATGGTTTCCCACCTGTTTTTCAGCTGCTCAGTTGAAAGAATGCCAAAAAAAAAATGCACATGTTGGAAATGCCTGCAATCCCCAGAAATCACTTATCCCATCTGGACACTTTGGAAAATCTGATATTTTGACCTGGTTCTATTAGACTTAGATGCACGAAAAAAGCTTTGACATCCCTATAATCTAAAAGGCTCTATTTTTGACAAGAGATTGAAGGAGCAACATGAGTGCACAAGTGACAAATGGTTCAGTTGGAAGTACTTGTGGTTCTGAATCGGTTTTGATGGGTTCAAGCCCCATTTCAGATTTTGAACTCCCAGTCTTGGCTAATACTTCAGTGCAGTTTTGGAAGAACGCTGCATTGTCAGGAGTGCTGTCCTTTGGATGAGACATTAAACCAAGGTCTTGTTTGCTTATTCAGGTGAATGTTAATAATATTAATGACTCTGATCAAATAAACAAAGGCGTTCTCCAGCTTTCCAATTTGCCTGCTTCTCTATTAGAATTTTCTTTGGTGCATTTCAATCAAAGAAAATAACTTACTGTGTTTGAATTCAGGGCTAAATATGTCAGGGCCTTGGCAGTGCCAGAGATGTTACTTTGCATCGTTAATCATTAAGCCATGTCCTTACATCTTTCCAAATTCACTTTTTATTTGACACAACATTTTGCAGAACATGGATTTAGTGTCATATAAAATCTTGTACCATGAGCAACTCGTCTAAGGTAGGCTGCAGTTATGGCTCTGCACTTTTACCAAATATAAAGTGAAGAATTAGAAACTTGTAAAAATTACCCATACTTTGAAAACCTCGCGTGATGTCCAGTGTGAAGCATTTAGAAAAGAAAACAATGATTTAATCAGACGTAGAAGCTTTCAATCTTAGTTTAAGCACTTTGAAACACTACCCCACATGAAGGGAGTTATACAAATGCAAGTTGTTCTTAAGTATGCTCACATGATACACATCTATTTTGCTCACTTCATTCTGCTTATCAGAGATAGGTTGAGGGTTAAACTGTAAATGTAATTTTGAATTTTTGGCACAACGTTAACAAACAGAAGAGGATTAAATTGGATTTGATATTCAGTCTCCCAATTTTCCAAGTGTTAACGCCCAAGTACAGTATTTGGCTAAACTTAATGCTCTGCGCTGCCCAACAAAAGTTGCTCTTTTCTCACACCAAAATGAAAAGCTACAGTTATAGAGAAATGATTTGTTACATGCTCAGCATTTCCTGAGCAGTTTATCATCCGATTCTTCAGCTATGATTTACAATTATAAGAAAACATAAGAACATAAAAATTAGGAGCAGGAGTAGGCCATTTGGCCCTACGAGCCTGCTCCGCCATTCAACAAGATCATGGCTGATCTTCTCACCTAACATTGATTACCTGCCCTATCCCCATATCCCTCTATTTTTCAAAAATCTATCAGTCTCAGCCTTGAAAATGTTCAAGGACTGAGCATCTACAGCCTTCTGGGGTAGTGAATTCTACAAATTTGCTACCCTCTGAGTGAAGAAATGTTTCCTCAACTCTGTTCTAAAAGGCTGACCCTTAATTTTAAGACTGTGACTCCTGGTTATAGATTCTGCTACCAGGGCAAACAGTCCCTCGGTGTATAGTTTATCTAGCCCTTTAAGAATCTTATATGTTTCAATAAGATCCCCCCTAATTCTTCTGTACTCTAGAGAATACAGCCCTAGATTATTCAACCTATCCTCATAGGTCAGTCCCCTCATCCCAGGAACTAATCTAGTGAATCTACGCTGCACCCCCTCTAAGGCAAGTATGTCCTTTTTTAAATAAGGAGACCAAAACTGCACACAATACTCTAGGTACGGTCTCACCAGAGCCCTATACAGTTGCAGCAAGACTTCCCTACTCTTATACTCTAAACCTTTTGAAATGAACGCTAACATGCCGTTCGCCTTCTTAGTTGCTTGCTGCACCTGCAAACTAACTTTTTGGGACTGGTGTACAAGGACACCCAAATCCCTTTGAATACGAACACTATCTAACTTCTCCCCCTCCAGAAAATAATCTATTATTTTATTCTTGCTACCTAGGGGAATCATTTCACACTTGCTAACATTGAATTCCATCTGCCACCTACTTGCCCACTCCCCTAACCTATCTATATCTTGTTGCAATCTTGTTGCGTCATCCTCAGAGCTCACTCTGCTACCTAGTTTAGTGTCATCCGTGAATTTAGACACGTTACATTCAATGTTCTCATCTAGATCATTGATGTAAATAGTAAATAGCTGAGGCCCAAGCACTGATCCTTGTGGCACTCCACTACAACAACAACAACAAATTACATTTATAGAGCGCCTTTCATTTTGGGAGGACATCCCGGGGCGCTGTACAGGAGGCGTGTGACCCGAGCTGGGAGGGGAGTGTTTGGGAAGGGGTGAAACACGAAGGGGAGGTAAAAGAGTTTGGGGTGGAACAAAAGGCACGATCGAAGAGGAAAGTCTTCAAACCGGCCTTGAAAGAGGAAAGGGAAGAGACGAAACGGAGGGATTGAGGGATGGCATTCCATAGGGTGGGAGCGGAGAAACTGAAGGCCCGGCCTCCGATGGTGGGGCGGTTCGGGCGGGGGGCTTGGAGCAGGCCAAGTCCTGTTGAACGGAGGGTCCGGGTGGGCGTGTAGGGGGAGAGTAGATTGGTTAGATAGGGTGGGGCAAGGCCGTGTAAGGCCTTGTAGGTGAGGACGAGGATGTTGAACTCGATCCTCTGGAGGATGGGGAGCCAGTGGAGACGGGCGAGGGTGGGGGTTATGTGGTCGCGGAGGCGGGTGCGGGAGAGTACACGGGCTGCAGAGTTTTGGATGGCCTGCAGCCTGTGAATGGAGGAACTGGGGAGGCCGACGAGGAGAGAATTTCCGTAGTCCAGCCGTGAGGTGATGTATGCATGCAAGAGTGTTTCAGCAGCGCGGGGGGTAAGATAGTTGCGGAGCCTGGCAATGTTGCGCAGGTGGAAATAAGCGGTGCCGGTCAAGGCGCGGATGTGGGGGAGGAAGGAAAGTTTTTGATCAAACATGATGCCGAGGTTCCTGATTGGCTTTGTGAGGTGGAGAGTGCAGCCTTGGATGTTGAGGCTGGCAGCGCCCGATGTGCGGAGGCGCTGGCTTGAGCCAATCAGGAGGGCCTCGGTCTTACTCACGTTCAATTGCAAAAGTTGTCCGTCGTCCATGACTCGATGTCGTACAGACATGCTGTCAGAACATTGATGGTCTGGGGGTTGAGGGATGAGGCAGAAAGGTAAAACTGGGTGTCGTCCGCATACATGTTGAAATTTACCCCATGTTTGCGGATGACATCGCCCAGAGGGAGCGTGTAAAGGGTGAAAAGGAGGGGACCAAGGACAGAGCCCTGAGGGACGCCGTGAGAAACTGTGCGGGGGTTTGAAGAAAAACCATTGGAAGAAACAAAATGTAAACGGTGGGTCAAATAAGAGTGGAACCAGTCAAGGACTGTGCCTTGAAGGTTGAGGTGGGAGGAAAGACGTTGAAGGAGGATGATGTGATCGACTGTGTCGAACGCAGCAGACAGGTCAAGGAGGACGAGGAGGCAAAGGGAGCCCTGGTCACAGGCGGTTAGGATGTCATTTGTGACCTTGACCAGGGCAGTTTCTGTGCTGTGGATAGTGCGGAAACCTGATTGGAGGGGTTCAAGAAGTGAGTGAGTTGAGAGGAAAGAGCGGAGCTGGGAGGCAACCACTCTTTCAAGGACCTTGGATAAAAACGGGAGGTTGGAGATGGGTCGATAACTTGATGGTTGCGACGCATCAAGGGAGGGTTTCTTCAGGACAGGGGTGATGGTTCCTGTTTTAAGGGAGGTGGGGACGATACCTGAGGAGAGGGAAAGGTTAATGGTGTCAGAAATGAGCGGGGCTAACAAATGGAGCTGGGTGCGGAGGAGGGGGGTGGGGATGGGGTCCAATGAGCACGTGGTGGGTTTCATGGAGGTGATTGTTTTAGTGACTGAAAGCGGGGTGGTGGGGTTGAAAGTGTGAAATGGGGGGTGAGTAGGGGTTGAGGTAGCTGATGAGGGCGCGGAGGTGGAGAAGTGGTGGGGGGAGGAAACCGCAGAGCGGATTTTCTCAATTTTGGACTCGAGGAAGTCCAGCATCTCCTCACAACGAACGTTTGAGGAAAGGATCTGCGAGGTGAGGCGGGGGGGGGGCGGAGGAGCTGGTTGGTGGTGGCGAAGAGGAGGCAGTGGTTGTCCTTCGCTTCCAGGATTATCCTGGAGTAGAAGGCTGATTTGGCGGTGGCTAGGGTGGAGCGGTAGAATTTGATGCGGTCCAGCCAGATTTGCCGGTGGACCGTGAGGCCAGATTTGAGCCAGGTGCGTTCAACTGCTCTCACTTGGCTTTTGAGGGAACGGAGGTGAGATGTGTACCACGGTGATGATCGGGAATGGGAGACGGTTTTGGAGGTGAGGGGGGCCAGGGTGTCAAGGGTAGTGGAGAGGGTGTTGTGGAGGGCGGTGGAGGCGGAGGATGGGTCGGTACAAAAAGAATGCCATTGTGGGAAGAGGTCGGAGGTTTCTAGGGCAGAGGTGAAAGTTTGAGGGGGAATCTTCTTCCAGGGCTGGCAGAAGATGGTGGTGGGTTTGGAGGTGGAGGGGGGAGGGATAGAGGTGTTGCAGGAAATGAAAAAATGGTTGGAAATGGCCTTGTCTGTGATGGTGACGCCAGAGACGTTGAGGCCTCGGGTGATCACCAGATCGAGAGGATGGCCGTGGGTGTGGGTGGCAGTGTTAATATGAAGGGAGAAGTTGAAAGACGAAAGTAAAGAGAAAAATTCTGAGGAAATGGGGCAGGAGGGCGTGAAATGGAGGTTGAAATCGCCAAGAATGATAAGGCAATCAGAGGAGGCGCAAAGGGAAGTTAAAAGTGAAGAAAAATCTGAAATGAAAGTAGGGGAGGGTTTGGGGGGGCGATAAACTAATAGGATTTTGAAAGAATTGTGGGAGGAGTGAGAGAGGGTGAGCTGTTCGAAAGAGGGGAAGGAGCCGGAGGAATAAGGGGGATAGGGCGAGGGATGACTTTGAGATGAGGGCCACGCCACCGCCACGACAGTTGGGTCGAGGAGCATGGTGGAATGTGTAGTTGGGTGGTGTGGCTTCAACGAGGGGGAAAGTGTCGCCTGGGGTGATCCAAGTCTCCGTCAGGGCCATGATGTCAACGTTCTCATCAAGGATGAGATCGTTGATGGCCAGGGTCTTGTTGCAGACAGAGCGGACATTTTGGAGGCCGATGCGGAAAGAGCAGTTGGCCGAGGGGTGTGAGGGGGGGCTGAGATGGTCGGCGGGGAGGGTGGGGATCTGAATAAGGGAGGATAGGTTGACCCCCCGGGTTTGTGTCCGGTGGGGCTGGCGGTGATGGTGGGGGACAGGGCACTTGGTGTGACTGCTATTGGACAGCCAACGCCGAGTGCCGTGGTGAGCCCGACGGAGGATTCCAATATTGGAACAGAGGGAAGCGGTGGGAGGGTCGAGCAGGGACAGTAGGCGAGGAGGACAAAGAGAAAAAAGCGTAGAAAAGGAATAACGGAGAGGGGGGGTTGGGGGGAAAAACTTGAAAAGGGGGAGGGAAGCTCGGGTCATGGCGGCAGCCATATTGCGCACGCGGGGTACCAGGAGCAAGGGTCAATGGGGCGGCATCATCCCAAGGGATGTGAGGCCGCGGCTGGGGGACGCAAAGTCGCTGCGGTCTGAAGCCTGACCGGGGCTGCAGCCGAAGCTGGGGTTGTGGGTTTTAGGGCCAGTTGCCGGGGCTGCGTGGGCCCGGGCCATGGGTCACCGGGTCGAGGCTGGAGCCGGGACCGGGGCCGTGAGTCTCGTGGCTGTGGGTCTTGGAGCTATTGGTCCTGTCACTAGTTACATCCTGCCAATTCGAGAATGATCCGTTTATTGCTAGTCTCTGCTTTCTACCTGATAGCCATTCTTCTATCCATGTTAATATTTTCCCATTAATCCCGTGGGCCTTAATCTTGAGTAACAGCCTTTTGCGTGGCATCTTGTCAAATTATCCCATATTTCAAACCACAACAATTGTGTAATTCCCAGAGACATCCAGATCAAACAACCCATACTATTACCCCGTGTAAGGGTTTTACTTTACACAAGGCAATTTACTGGTAATTAAAAATAACACAACATTCTATATAATTTAAAGTAATTAGAATGCTGGAACATACAGATGAAAATGAAACCCACACACCGAACATCAAATCCACAACATGCAATGAATCCAATTCACAATAAACAACTTAGGGTAGATTATTCGATCATTGGAACAAACTCACCCTCTGAGGTAGATAATAATAATAATAATAATAATAATAATAATAATAATAATAATAATAATAATAATCCTTGCATTTGATATCGCGCTTTTCACATCTTCTAGATGTCTCAAAGCGCTTCACAGAATATTCTGTAAAGTAAATTGACTGTATACTTGTGGGTGAAACACGGCAATCAATTGTGCACAGCAGAGTCCCACAAACAGTCGTGGATTCAAATGACCAATTTATTATAGGTTTTTTTTGTCAGATTATCATTAGGCATGTGGAGTAAGGAAACTTGCCCAAGGTTTCGCCCTGACCTGCCTGGATTCGAAACACAGGTCTCATGCTTGTAAGGCGAGTGCTCTAACCACTAGATGGTATGCTAGAGGGACCTGTGTGCTATATCTGACTCCAGGAGCCCAACCATCCCAAGCAGCTCAGTTGATTGAACTTTAGACTTGGGTTCAGAAGGCTATCACTTTGGATTGTGCTTTGTTCACACAACCATTCACTTTTCTGAGGTGGATGTAAATTATAACCCACTCAAGGTACAGGTAAGCAGGTTCTTCTAGGTTTAAGTTAAAACAATAACAACAACAATCAATTGCATTTATTTGGCACATTTCACATCATGAAGGTGTCCTAAGGCACTGGACAGTTGAGGGTTTGGACCCGTTGGGGTTGAATTCAGGAGGGGAGGAGCCAAGGGAGGATAGGGGTGGTGGGGAAAAGTTAACAAATGTCGTAGTCAAAGAGGACTTTGGTGTGGCGAAGAAGGGCTAAGACAAAGGGACTCTGGGAATGGAGTTCCGAACACTGGAGGCAAATAGGCTAGAAGCCTGGCCATCAGTGCTGGTCAGGGGATATGAAGCATACCAGTGCTGCCTGGTGGAGGGAAAGGGCAGTTGGCAAGGTTTTAGAAAATCACAGAGGTAGGGTTGGTCAAGACAACAGAGTACTTTAAAAGGGAGGATAAGAATATTGAAAACTCAATTCTCTGAAGTTGGGGAACCAGTAGAGCCTAGCCTGGGAGAACAAACATGCTGTACAGTTCTAGATAGCTTGCAACTTGCACAAGGAACAGTTGGGATATCCAGTGAGCAGAATTGGCATAATCAAGCCTGGATATGAGACGCATGTTCTGATAACTGAAGGACAGTAGAGAGGGAGTGGAGAGCGATTTATTTCCAGGTGCCGAAGGAAATGGAAGTGGGTTGGGTGACATGGAATGGAATGGAGCTGTTAAGGGAGATGAAATAATGATCTGAGATGGGTATATCAGTGATATTGATGCCTGAGACCGTGGCCTTGGATAATCACCAGGTTAAAGGGCAGTGGCAGAGTTAATGTGGAGGGAGAGGTTGAGAGAGGAGAAAAGAAAGGAGAACAAAAAGGAACAAAGTGAAGGTTTGAGATGCCCAAGATAATGATTTGTTTGGAGCAGAGGCTAAGGGAAGGTAGAAGTGAGGAGGGTTCAAAGGAGAAAGCACTAGAGAATTTCAGGGAGCAATAGATGAGGAAGATTTTAGGAAGGAATTGCAGGGAGGTAAAGAGTGAGGTGTTCAAGGGAGGGGAAGATTCAGGGGAAGTAAGGGGTTGCAACTATTGGAAACCTAGAGGTAGGGTCCATGTCACCACCACAGCTGAGTCATGGGGTATGCTGGAAGATGCACCGGTTGGGGTGGTTTCAATGAGTGGAAAAGTGTCACAAATTTTTATCCTGGTTTTGGTGAAAATGAGGATGTCAATATTTTCATCTATGATGTTGTGAATGGTGACGAGGGAGAGAGCAGACAATTTGCAGGGTGATGTGGAGGAGACGGGCACAGAGGAGTTTGCAGGACAAAGCCGGGAAGCAGGAGGTTTGACAGGAAGACTGGATCAGTGAATGAGAGAAGAGAGGCTGGGACCTTGTGCGCCTTGCAGTGGAAAAGAAGGATGGGGCTGCCAGGATGTCTGCTTTCAGACAACCAGAAATGTGTGCCACCATGAGCCAGCTCTGAGGTAGACGTGGAAAACACAACAAATTCAAGTTAGTGATATATATAGTAATCCAACGAAGCCTATGGTAGTCATCACTGGGCAAGTACTGAAACTGATCTAATCTAGGAGTGCTTAATGCTAACACTCAGTACTCAAAAAGGAAAGTATGAGAAGCTCCAAAAATACTCCAAAAAAAAGCTCCAACAACAACAGAATCTGAAGCTTTGCAAAAAAGTATCCAACAGTTTAGCAACAAATACAATGAATAGGCTTCAGCCTAGCTCAGTTGATAGCAACAATAACAACAACAAAATTACATTTATAGAGCGCCTTTCACATTGGGAGGATGTCCCAAGGTGCTGAACAGTCAGGGGTCTGGACTGATCATTGGGGCGGTGTAGGTGGGAGGGTAGGGAGAGAGGTGAGAGGGTGTTAGAAGGTACGACCGAAAAGGAGGGTCTTGAGACCGGCTTTGTGGGAGACAAGGGAGAAAGCCAGGCAAAGGGATTGTGGGATGGAGTTCCAGAGTGTGGGCACGTAGAGGCTGAAACCCTGGCCACCAATGGTAGGGCAGGTTGGGCAGGAGACATGGAGCAGACTGGAGCCCACTGAACGGAGGGGCCGGGCAGGTTGATAGGGTCAGCAGGATGGAGAGATAGGAAGGGGCAAGGCCGTGAATGGCCTTGAAAGTGAGGATGAAGATTTTGAATTCGATCCTCTGGGGGATGGGGAGCTAATGGAGCACAATAACAACAACAACTTGCATTTATATAGTTCTCTTTACGCAAGGCAGCTTCTCAGACCACTTTGTAGTTTTGACTCTGAGTCAGAAGATCGTGGGTTTAATCATATTTGGACTTTCAGCTCACTTCTAGGCTAAATTTCCACCATACTGAGGGTGCACTGGATTGCTGAGGGGCCACCCTTTTGCAAGAAATGTTAAATAACAACAGAAACTTGCATTTATAGTGTCCTTCATGAAGGACAGCATCTTGGGGGCAGCTGTCAAAAAATTGGGCATCTCAGATCTATATGATAAATTGCTGTGATGCCCTTATTTTCAACTACAATAATCCAAGTATCATGCCTGTATGGAGTGAACTAGATTCAATCAACCTCATTTTAATAAATAATAACAACAACAACTTGGATTTATATTGCGCCCTCCATGCCAGTTGGTGTCCTAGAGCGCTTCACAATAATGGATCCCAGGGCCGAGCCAGGGGGAAGGGAAGGAAGGTGACCGAAAGCATGGTCGAAAAGAAAGGTCTTTAGCCGAGACTTACCTGAAAGTAGGAAGTGAGGAAGGAAGTTCCAGAGCCTCGGGGCTCTAGTGGCTGAAGGCAAGGCCGCCGATGGTGGAGCGGAGGATTCGGGAGACGTGGAGGAGGCCGGTAGCAAAGGTAACGGATACTGTTGTGAGGAGAGAGGAGGTCAGAGAGGTAGGGGGTGCAGAGGAGTGTCTATGTAAATCTAATTTATTAATCTATTTATTTTCTGCGTAATAAAAGCAGGGAATAAATAATCCTTGCATTTGGTGGGGCATCTTGTCATACCATCGGAATGTAATCTAAGGTCGCATATGCCTGTTTAGGTGGATAAAGATCCTATAATGACACAAACAAAAAACTGACAAAAAGGAGTTTCTCTCCTGGCCAACTATACGCCAGATAAAATTAATCATCCATTTCATAGTTGTTTGTGTGCAAATTGACTGCAGCATTCACCTACAATACATACAGTTACCGTTTTCTATAGCAAATCGTAGGCAAATTTCCTTACTCCATTCACCTCTGTTTACCTAGCAGTAAATAGAAACCTGGTTGTTAGTCAATTCACTTTATGGTATATTCTGTGAAGTGCTTTGAGACTTCTAGAAGATGTGAAAAGTGTTATATCAAATGCAAGGATTATTACTATTAGTAATCGTATTATGATTGCCCCCTTTCCCCCTGGCCTTCCCCCCTCTCTTCTTCTTCCCTCACTCCCTTTCCCCACTTTCTCTTCCCCCTTTTCCCCTTCTCTCCGTCTTCCCTCTTGCTCCCCTTTCTCCCTGATTTTGCCCCACACCCACCTTTCCTTCCCTCTCTTCTTTGCACCTCCCTTTCTCCTCCTTTTCCTCCCTGACTTTGTTCTACACTACCTTTCCCTCCCTTTCTTTCCCTCTCCCCCCTTGCCCTCTTTTCCCCTGGCTGCATTTCTGCGACTGTTTGTGGGACACTGCGGTGTGCAATTTGACTGCCGTGTTTCGCCCACAATTATACAGTCGGCTTTCCTGCTCTCCTTCCCCACCATTTGTCATTTGGTCATTTGTTCGAGCTCCAGAGTTAATACTGCACATTTTGTAGAAATAAATACATACAGGTAAACCTCCTGTTCACTTACTTGGATTTGTGCGTTCTTGAATTTTGGTGCAAATTTTAATCCAGTCCTAAATACAATTAAAAATATTTTAAGAGGAAGTTAGTCTTTCACATGGGGGAGAAGGGAATAGTAGGGTTTGGGAGGGAATAGGGAATGTGTGGAGATTCATGTGGAGTATAAACATTGCTTGTTTATTGGTTGTCTAAATCTCTTGTTTCTGTGCTGTACAGTCGATGTAAATCTACACACTGTAGTGTGCAGTGGCTGTATATTTAATAAGTAAATGTGTCAGTTAATTTTGCACATAGCAGTCTCCCACAAACAATTATGAAATTAATGATCAGGTGACCGATCATGGATTGCTACAGTTAGTTTATTTCCTTATTATGTCTGTCCGTCCATCCTCCGTCCATCTGTACGTATGTACATATGTGGAAATGCAGCGGGAATGTGGCCAGACATTTCTTTTGATGGTAAACTAACCAGATTTAGCTTACAAATAACTCCCTCAGTTACATTGCACATCCCCAAGGCTCAACTATCACTAACTGTGCGTGATGCCCTGTGAAATTAACTCTCCTCTGGGAGGAGAGTTTAAATTATATTCTAGACAAGGATATTTCCATGTGTAATTGCAATCCCATAGCCTCGGCTAATCCTCCAGTGCAGTGTTACGTGAGTGGAGCTGCTGTACTGTTCATAAAAATTTAAACCAAGGTCTCATTTGCCTGTTTTAATGGATGTTAAATAACAACAACAACAACAACAACAAAACAACAACAACAGAATTGCACTTATATAGCGGGACCCAGGTCGGGACCCGAGCGGGGGCTGGGGAGAGTCGGGGTAGGGGGAAGGAGAGGGGGAAGAGTTAGTGGAGGAGCCGAAGGTCTTGAAACCGGCCTTGAAGGAGGAAAGGGAGGAAGCAAGGCAGAAGGTCTGTGGGATGGAGTTCCATAGTGTGGGAGCAGAGAGGCTGAAAGCCCGGCTGCCAATGGTTGGGTGGTAGGGCGGTGGACGCGGAGCAGGCCTGAGTCTGCTGAACGGAGGGTGCGGGCAGGCTGATAGGGAGACAGTAGGTCAGAGAGATTGGTGGGGTAAGGCTGTGAATGGCCATGAAAATGAGGACGAGGATCTTGAATTTGATCCTCTGGGGGATGGGGAGCCAGTGGAGACGGGTGAGGGTGGGAGTGATGTGGTCACGAAGCCTGGTACGGGAGAGTACATTAGCTGCAGAATTTTGAATGATCTGCAGCCTGTGAAGGGAGAAGCTGGGAGGACCGACGAGGAGAGAATTCCCGTAGTCGAGCCTGGAAGTGATAAAGGCGTAGATGAGAGTTTTGGCGGAATGGGGAGGGGGGGGGGGGGGGGTGAGGGTGAGGTAGTGGCGGAGTCTGGCAATATTGCGGAGATCTCTCTCTGATATTAAAGATCTCATGGCATGACTCAAAATATGAAAAGGGAGTTACGCACAGCAATGTCCTGGCAAATAATTCAATACTGATTTGAACATGACAGTGAGGATCTTGAAGTTGATCCATTTGGTGGTATATTAGCCAGACAAGGAGCGGGAAAGCTTGGCCAGGCATCAAAATCAACAGCAAGCTGTGTGGTTTTAGCTAGTTAGTCTCCAGCATTTCCCAATGCACACTCTGGGGTCCCCAAGCTTTTGCCTCTTACCTAATACTTTCCAGAATTAGGTTAGCAGGAACCAGTTAGCGAGAGTGCACATTCCATTTCCATGTGTAGGTAGACTGCATGGAATTCTCTGTTTGGTTTGGATACTCTAAAGCATGGTAATGGATTTACTCATGTGTCAACACCCGCTCCCCATAAAAAACCTGGCTGACCACGCCCCCTCCCCCCCATTCCCGCACCCTCCCCCCAAACCCGCCAAAAGTAATAATTGGTTTGGGTTGCTGAATTGCAAATTCTGGAAGAAAATCTGTTAATTCTATACTTATACTTCTATATGTAGTATGATTAATAAATGATGAAATAGATGATTAACATCAGTTAACCCCATCACACTAGTTCCACTGGCTCCCTGTCACTGAACTGGTAAATTTCACGATCCTCCAAGCATTTTCAAATGCCTTCATGCCCTGGCACCTCCCTATATCTCCAATCTCTTTAGCCGCCAACCCGCTGCCTCTGCATGACTAGCTCTCCGGTCTGGCTCCCCTGAATTCTGCAGGTCCCTCGTTCAACCATTGGCGGCCGCGCTTTCAGTCACTGCATCTCCAAACTCTGGAACACACTTCCTTTATCCTTCCACTTTGCTCCTTCCTCCACATCTTCAGGTCATATCTGAAGATTTTTCTCTTTCACTATGCCTATGGGCACCCCCTTCCCCCGGCTTGGCCTCATGCTCTGCCACTGTCGACCTCTCCAGGACAATACCCTGTGTGTGGGGCACTATATAAATGAAAGTTGTTGTTGATAACAGCAACAACATCAACAAAATGACACTTGTATAGCACCTCTCATGTCAGGAGGACACCCCAAGACGCTGGACAGTCATTGTTTCAGTCATTGTTAATGACCCACTTCAAGTTATTTTTGTCAATTGCTTATGCTATTCATATCAAAGGAATACATTAAGCATCAATTGGCTGTCGTGAGGTGGAAATGAAACACATGGAAATGTAATGCGCACTCTCTGCTAACCTTGCTAACTGGCTCCTGCTAATATATTTCCGGAAAGTATGAGGCAAGAGGCAAAGGCTTGGGGACCCCACAGTGTGCGTTAGGATATGCTGAGAATAATTTGCTAAAACTGCAGAACTTGCCAATGATTTTGAAGTCTGGCAAGCTTTCGCACTCCTTGTCCAGCTAATATATCACCAACACTGACATTGAGTCCTGGACAAAAGACAACTATCTTCAGCTGAACATTAGCAAGACTGAGGCCCTCCTGATTGGCTTGCAACAGCACCTCCGCACCTCAGGCAGCATCAGCATTCATGGCTTCACGCTCCATTTCACAAAGCCATTCAGGAACCTGGGTGTCCTGTTTGACCCTGCAATGTCCTTTCTCCCCCACATCTGCGCCATGACCAGCACTGTCTTCTACCACCTCTGTAACATTGCCAGATTCTGCCACTGACTCATACCCAGGCTGCTGAAACCCTCACCCATGCATTCGGCATATCAAGGCTTGACTACCCTCCTCATCAGCCTTCCAGCTCTTCCCTTCACAAGTTGCAGATCATCAAAAACTTTGCAGTTTGTGTCCTCTCCTGCACCAGACTCGGCGACCCCAACACTTCCACCCTTGCCCGGCTACATTGGCTCTCCATCCACCGGAGGATCAAATTCAAGATCCTCATCCTCACTTTCAAGGCCATCCACAGCCTTCCCCTTCCTACCACTCTGATCTGCTGACTACCTACCAAGCTACTCGCCCACTCCATTCAGGGGGCTCCAGTCTTCTCCATGGCCCCCGCCTGACCGCCCTAACATTGGAGGCCAGGCTTTCAGCCTCTCTGGAATTCCATCCCACAGTCCCTTCATTTCAAATGCGAAGTGCGAGGAGGTTATGGACTTCTTCTCCTCCAAAATCCACAATATCCGCCAGGCAGCCTCATCCTCCTGCCTCTCATCATCCACCACCACCACCCCCATTCCATCTGTCTTCCCGACCCTGTCATGAGCTTCTACCACGACCCCGTTCCTACAATCTTTCTTCCCCATCTCTCCTCCCTCCCTCCCTCTCATACACTATCACCACAATGAAGCCCACCACCTCTGCCTCGACTCCCTTCCCACCAACTTACTGGTCATCCAGCTCTCCCTCCTCTGCCCACTGCTGGCTGACATTGTAAATCAGTCCCTCTCCACAGGATCAGTTCCTGCCCCTATCAAAACTGCCGTCATCACCCCACCTAAAAAAACCTAACCTAGATCCCTCTAACCCTAGCCACTACCACCCCATTTCTAACCTGCTCTTCCTTTCCAAAGTACAGTACTTGAATGCATTGTTGCCAAGCAAATCCAGGCCCACCTCTCCTCCCACTCTCTTTGCGAACCCCTCCAATCCGGTTTCTGTCCCACAGTATAGAGACTGTGCTTGTGAAAGTTACAAGCGATGTCCTCTCTATCTGTGACCAGGACTCCCTCTGCCTCCTTGTCTTACTGGACCTCTCAGCCGCGTTCGACACAGTCGACCATGCCATCCTCCTCCACCGCCTGTCCTCTGTCATTCACCTCAGTGGGACCGCATTCACCTGGTTTGAGTCCTACCTCACAAACCGCCAGCAGTACATCGCCACAAATGTATTTTCCTCCTGCTCTCACCCGGTTACCTGTGGGGTATCCCAAGGATCCATCCTTGACCACCTTCTATTCCTTATCTACATGCTCCCTCTTGGTGATGTCATCTGCAGTCATAGGGTACACTTCCACATGTATGGGGATGACACCCAACTCCATTTTTCCACAAAACCAAAAGTTGCTGGGAAACTCAGCAGGTCAAACAGCATCCATGGAGAAAGGAAAAAGAGTCAACGTTTCGTGTCTACAACCCTTCATCCTGACAAAACGTTGACTCTTTTTCCTTTCTCCATGGATGCTGTTTGACCTGCTGAGTTTCCCCAGCAACTTTTGTTTTTGTTTCAGATTCCCAGCATTTGTAGTATTTTGTGTTTTGTTTCTATTTTTCCACCTCACTTTGCGATCCCCAGTCCCCTGATGTACTGTCAGCCTGTTTGTCAGACATCAGGAGCTGGATGAGCGTGAATTTCCTGCAGCTGAATGTTGAAAAAATGGAAGCCATACACTTTGGCTCTTGTCATCGTCTTCAATCACACAGTTCTCACTTATTCCACCTTCCCGACCTGCCCCTAAAACTCTCCGAACCCGTCTCTGGCAATACCTTGCCCCAAAAGTCATTGAAACCCTAGTCCACACCTTTGTCACTTCTCGGCTGTACTCCTCACTGGTTTCCCCTCCACCACAATCCATAAAATCCAGCTCATTCAGAACTCTGCCGTCCGCGTTCTCTGTCCCAGAGAGGATCGATTTCAAGATCCTCACTCTTGTTTTCAAATCTCTCCACTCCTTTGCACTCACCTACCTCTCTGACCTCCTCTCTCCCCATAACAGCACCTGTTGCCTTCGCTCCTCCAGTTCTTGTCTCCTCCTTGTCCCCCGAATCCTCTGCTCCACTATCAGCGGCTGTGTCTTCAGCCACTATGCCCCGAAGTTTTGGAACTCCCTTCATTAATCCCGTTGCCTCACCCCATCTCTTCCTAGTTTCAGTTCTCGGCTAAAGACCTTTCTTTTCGACTGCGCCTTCAGTCACCTTCCTCCCCTTCCCCAGGCCTTGGGCCCGGGATCCGTTATTGTGAAGCACTCTGAGACGCCGTCTGGCGTGGAGGGCTCTATATAAATCAAAGTTGTTGTTGTTGTTCTTCACCTTGCTTCCCCCCTTGCCTCCTTCATACCTTTTGCCGCCCTCCCACCTCTCTCCTTCCCCTCCTCCCTACTCTGCCCCTCCCTCTTGCTCGGGTTTAGCGCCTTGGGACGTCCTCCCGACACGAAAGACACTCTATAAATGTATAAAATGTAATTTTTTCGCTGTTGTTTTTGTGAACTTCAGCAGTAAACAGAATCCCAGGATGCTAGGAAAGAAAACATACTAAACCATTTTTCACCCCCTGATTAATTGTTTCTTGTTGCTTTTGCAGACACAACCATTTTTTGTATGTGTTTTGGGCCAATTTCATGTTTTCAATTAGGGTCAGTTCATAATTATAATTAGCATCCTTACATTTTTGATGTCACGCTTTTCACATCTTCTAGACATCTCAAAGCGCTTCACAGAATATACTGTAAAATGAATTGACAGTACATCTGTGGATAAAATGCAGCAGCCAATTGCATACAGCAGTGTCCCACAAACAGTCATGGATTGAAATGATCATTTCAACTTTAAAAAAAATTTTTTGAGAGGGATTATTCTTAGGGGTGTGGAGTAAGGAAACTTGTCCTCACTCTTGTCTTCAAATCTGTGATTTTGAACCAAGGGCCAGTTTGCCTGTCTTCAGGTGAATGTTACAAATTCCATTATATTATAGAAAAACAAGTTTTTCCTGAAGTTCTGACCTATAAGTTGAAAATAATGCACTCCAGTTTATTTGGGGGACCTTGGTATCTGCCATTTAGCTGCCACATTTGCCCCAAAAAATGATTATTTCAGAAATGTTGTCCTTCGGTTGAGACGTCCTTCTGTTTTTTCAGGTGGACATTAAAGATCCCAAGGCACTATTTGAAAAGAGAAGAGATTTCATCCTGCATCCTGGCCATCAGTCAATCACTCCATGTTTGTTTGTCTGATGCCGTCTGGTATGGAGGGCTCTATATAAATCAAAGTTGTTGTTGTTGTTAACCTTGCTTTCTCCCTTGCCTCCTTCAAGGCCAGTCTCAAGACCATTCTTTTTGATCATACCTTTTGCCGCCCTCCCACCTCCCTCCCTCCTTCCCTCCCTCCCTCCCTCCCTCCCCTCCTCCCTACTCTGCCCCTCCCTCTTGCTCGGGTCTCAAGCAAGACCTGAGCAAGAGGGTTGGGTCTTGCGACCCTCTTGTTCAGCACCTTGGGACTGTTCAGCGCCTTGGGATGTCCTCCCGACATGAAAGACATTCCATAAATGTATAAAATGTAATTTTGTTGTTGTTGTTTTTGTGAACTTCAGCAGTAAACAAAATTCCAGCATGCTATTGCTGGTTATTTTCCACGAAAGAAAACAAACGAAACCATTTTTCACCCCTGATTAATTGTTTCTTGATGCTTATATGCACACACAACCATTTTTTGTATGTGTTTTGGGCCAATTTTATGTTTTCAATTTTGGTCTGTTGGGATTTCAAATCCCAAGAGTCAGGACCCAACAAGCCTTGGTAAAGGTGTAAATGATTTTATTACAATAGGTATGGTTTAAGAGGTGCACAAATGATTGAAGATTATTATGTAATAGTAAATTCATAAATGATAGGTTCACATACAATATATGATAGAAGAATCATACTATTAGTTGTATGTAGAATACAATGCTGGATTCAGGCTGTTACACCATAAGTCAGGTTCAAGCTTCTCACAATACTAACTCCTTCTAACTTTCCTTCTCTAACTGACCCTTCTCTGCCTGTAAAACAAAACTGGAACCATGATCCGCTCAGTGGATCTGGACAATAGTGGCAGGCTGGAGATCTCGGTTTACCCTGAAACACTCAACAACTGTTGTAATAAGTCACTCTTTCTCTTTCTATCTTTATACTTCTCCACCAGCCTCGCTTATCTTGATGAGCAGAGCAGTTCTCAAACACCTCCCCATCTACCCAGGCCTGTTTTGTCTGCCTCCTTGCTTTCCCAGACCTTGAGATGGCTGTCCTGCTACTCACTTGGCAATTTCCCAAATGAGTACAATCCTTTGCGCCTTTGTTAATTGAGTCCTCTGTCCCTATCTATATATCGAGTCGCTCTCCTTCAATTCTTTATTTATCCTAGAAGCTACTGATGTTATTGCGCTCCTTCAATTATTGGCATGGACCAGTACCCAAGGTTGTCTCTGTAGGATTATGCTAATCACTAAGGCCTTATATGTAGATGTATCGGGTATAGCGCTATCTCGTGACCACTGTGGTAGCACTTGGAATCGCATGCTTGTGGTCTCTTCTGAATAAAGCCGTCTTACATGAAAGTCGATCGCTCCATGGTCTCTCTTTTATATCTCGAATATAAAATGGTGGCAGCGGTCCGAAAGTGAAACCCATAACATGGGTACACATCTGTCGACCCAGATTAATTTGCCAAGCAAGTTTGAGGGTGCAAATGGACCAGACCAATGTGAATTGTGGCATAAATGGATCAATCATTTTGAACGTTATCGCATTGCCTCAGGTCTCAATGAAAAAGAAGACATAAAAAGGTGAGCACACTCCTATTTTCCATGGGAGATTGCGCTGATAACATTATAATCACTCTCAGAATAAATGAGAAAACTGCAACATATGATGAAGTTATAGAAGCACTAACTGAACATTATGAAGGCAGACGAAATGTGATCATGGAGAGGGTTCAGTTTAACAGGCGAAAACAAGTGCCAGGCGAATCCATTGATGTTTTCATACAAGATTTGTTTAGACTAGCAGATAACTGTCAATACGGCGAGCTCAAGGACAGCTTAATCAGAGATAGAATTGTTGTTGGAGTTGCTGGATGAAAAATTGTCAGACTCTCTGCAGGCCCAACCGGACCTCACGCTTGACAAAGCGGTCCATATATGCCGTCAGTCAGAGGCAAGAGATAACAGCCGAGACATTGTCCATGGTGACATCAGGTCCACTAGCATTGATCATGTCACTAAACGCAAAACTCCATCCAACGACAACAGCTTAAAGTCGAGCAAGCAAATGCAGCAAACACGAGATTCCAAGGTCGATAATTGTCAATGGTGTGTCAGACAACGCCATTCACGTCAACAATGTCCTGCAAAAGATGCCATATGCAACAATTGCCAAAAGAAAGGTCATTTCAAGGCAGTTTGCCGCAGCGCTGCATCCAAACGCAGAAACACAAAAGTGCATGAAGTTCAAGACTCACTACAGGATGACCTTCCGTTCCTAAGTGAGATTGTTAACAATAACGACTTTTGGAGTGCTTGCATCTCAGTTGATGGACACCGCACCTGCTTCAAGTTAGACACAGGTGCAACCGTTTCTGTCATCAGTGACACAGAACCCTGGCTAGCTGATGTACAACTCAAAAGAGACACTCACAGCCAGAGCCACTCACAGCCAGAGCGAGCCAGAGACACTCACAGTTAGAGCCTGAGCCACTCACAAGCCAGAGCCTGAGCCAGAGACACTCAGAGCCAGAGCTGGTCACCCGACCCCATATACACTGTAGTTGGCCAACTGCGGAGATCAGCTGATTGACATCCACAGCTTGAGAGCAACAATGAGATTCCGTTTCTGTGGGGACCTGGATTGCCCCGACTGAGATCAGCACATTGGGCAAAACTATCCTCGGTCAAGATGAAATTGCTGTGTGTACAGGTGTTGAAGATTTTAAAGTACACCTGTCTGTACACCTCGAGTTCAAGATCCTTGTCCTCACCTACAAGGCCTTACATGGCCTTGCCCCGCCCTATCTAACCGATCTACTCTCCCCCTACACGCCCACCCGGACCCTCCGTTCAACAGGACTTGGCCTGCTCCAAGCCCCCCGCCCGAACCGCCCCACCATCGGAGGCCGGGCCTTCAGTTTCTCCGCTCCCACCCTATGGAATGCTATCCCTCAATCCCTCCATTTCGTCTCTTCCCTTTCCTCTTTCAAGGCCGGCTTGAAGACTTTCCTCTTCGATCGTGCCTTTTGTTCCACCCCGAACTCTTTTACCTCCCCTTCGTGTTTCACCCCTTCCCAAACACTCCCCTCTCAGCTCGGGTCACACGCCTCCTGTGCAGCGCCTTGGGACGTCCTCCCGACATGAAAGGCGCTCTATAAATGTAATTTGTTGTTGTTGTTGTTGTTGTACTTGGGGGGAGATGTAGGATTATGCTAATCACTATGCCCTTATATGTAGATGTATCGGGTATAGTGTCGTGGAATAACTCACAAAGAGATCAGGTTATTCATGTAAAGCACAAACAGTCATTTAATATACTAACGGCCGAAAGGAGAAATACCCTCACAGGTCAGACACCCGAGGTGGTACTTCTAAAGAACTAACAGAAATACAACAGTTTATATCTTATTCGTTTGCACACCGCGTGACAGTAGTATAAGTTCCGTTAACCAATTACAGCAATCCACCTAATCAATAAAAGTGAATGTGGGAAGAGAGTTGAACTCTATTTACACTAGCCATGGGGTGCAAAAAGGGCAGCATCTATTAAAACAAAACTAGACAAGCACAAGTTGCTAATTGATAGATTACCATTTTCAAAGAAAGAAGTAAATCGTCTTCAATGATCAGGAAGCAATTGATCACCTAAAGAATAACAAGCAGGGAATGTCTAATTTACTCAAGCACAAGCCTTTCTCCCTTCTTGGTCTGGACTATGTCATACAACTGACGTTTGCTGATACCCCTATTGACCTCTGGAATTTCTAAGGGAGACTAAGAAACAGCTAACATGGTTGCCGATGTTTAACATGGTTTCCACAATCCCCCCTTTTTGTCCTCCTAAGGACAAATAAAGGAAGGCTAATCAAAATTAATAGCAGCTAGCCGAGCAGCTTCTTGTTCAATAGAATCCTTATCTAGATCGAATTCTCCAGGGTAGGATAACGATAGTAATGGAAGGAGGGCAGGGACATTTAAGTTTTGAGGTCTAAACATTTGAGCACACAAACAGCGGAAGCACATGACACAAGCATATAGCAAAACAAAAAGACAAATAAATATTATGAAACCTTGGACAAAAGTACCGCCAAGACCTCCAAACCAAGTGTACCAAGAGGTAGACCCAGGAGAGTGTAAACTTTTAACAGCAGATCGAATATGGGTGCTTAAATTAGTAATGTTCTCTGAGGAATCAGGGATATAGGTGCAACTTTCAGTACCTATTAAGGCACACGTGCCACCTTGTTTGGCCAATAAAAAATCAAGGGCCATTCTAGTTTGGAGGGTGGTCGTCCGAATGGCCACTAATTCAGCACTAAGCTGTTCTAGGGCAGTCGCAGTGTCATTTGCAATTTGTTCCAATAGGGAAGATACTTTATTTACCTCCATTTGAGATCGAATTGTTCCATAGAATGGGACAAAGGCAGAAGCAATCATTTCCCATGTAGAAATAGATCTACGGAACTTTTGGGAAGGCAAGGCTGGTAAACTTTGCAAATGACAAACTTGAGGTATCACATAAGCCAAATAACAGGACCCAATCCAATTATGGGGCAACCAGGGATAGGCTTATTGCCCACAAACAAAATAAGAGCCATTACAAGACACTGCTCGTAGGTCATCTTTCCAAATCATTAAACTAGGGCCTGACCATCGAAGTCCACTTGTAATGTTAGGCAACCCAGTTAGATTAAATATACCGAAGATAGGCCAGATATCAGTGTTATCCTTACTCACTGTGATCGTACCGATGGAAATATGGTACGAACAAAGACTGTTACCCATAAAAAGACCATGTAGTGAAGGTCGTACAAAGCAGACATGACCTAGAGTTACTTCGGTACCTTTATTTCGAGGGATAAACAAAAATGGAGGTGAATGACTTCTATTAAATAGGGGTTGATACCATCCTGAAAAGTGGGTCAAATTGTACCCTGCAGACTTCCACATGTTTGGATCAAAGCTCTCGGCCTGTGTGCGTAGTAGCGTTACATTTTTAAATTGATAGAACATCCATTCAATCGTTTCTGACAAATAAAAAGGGACTGATTGTACAGGAATGCCTCCTTTTGAATGGAGAGGGCTTTGGGAGCATACCCAACAAGCTGATTGTCCTGTGCGGTTTGCAAAAACGTATGACATGTACAAATATGTATTAGCATGAACAGAAATACGGGTTTTACACTTAATAACTGAGTAGAACATACTAAAAGGCAATAATATAGATTCAACATCATTCAACCAGTAAAAGGTGCTGGCTTGACGTGAGTGGCGTGAATCCAAGTATTTTGTCCTTTACACTTGACAGCAGTATGGGTTGTCAACAGGACAAGGTATGGTCCTTCCCACCGGGGCTCCAGGCAATTCTTCCTTCGAAAGACCTTTATGTAGACGTGATCACCAGGAGTGTAATCGTGACATGCGTCTTCAGTCGGTTTCAGCTGGGCAGCCACTACCTGTGGGTGAAAAGTCCTAAAAGACTTCGTTAAAGCTACACAATAAGCTAATAAAGTTTCATCCATAGCATGGAGATCCATTTGTCTAGTTGTTAATGGGGCGCTAATCGGTAGTCGTAAAGGACGACCCATAACTATCTCATGAGGAGATAGACCAGTTAATCTGTTAGGACTTGAACGCATGAGCATCAATGCAACCGGTAAGGCTTCTGGCCATTTCATACCCGTTTCAGCGCATAATTTAGCAATCTTATTTTTCAAAATCCCATTATGTCGCTCCACTGCACCTGTAGACTGTGGATGATAGGGACAAGAAAAATGCCATGTACACTGTAAGGCTCTAAGCAATTCTTTAATGATAGTGCCGGTGAAGTGAGGTCCATTGTCATTGGATAAACGCTCTGGCTCCAAACCTGGGGACAAAATCTTTAAGTAGAATCTTGCATCATTTTTCCTGGTAGGGTAGGCTCCTACCCATCGAGAGAAAACATCCAAAATGACTAAAACATAAGTAAAACCCATACATTTCGGCATGTGAATAAAATCCATTTGTAAATGGATAAAAGGTCCCCAAGGCTGCGGCTGTGATGCTGGCTGCACAGTCGGAGTCTTACCCGCATTATACTTATTACATATAACACACTGCGTACTAATTTTCACAGCCAGTTTAGCAAATCCAGGCGCATACCAAGATTGCTGAATAATGCTTAACATTCCCCCTTTGCCCGCGTGTGTATACACATGACACATATGGGCAAGCCAGGGCAACAGGCTCTTTGGGGCAACCACGCGGCCGTCGTGGGATACCCAGAGACCTGACTCGAGTTGAGAGCATCCTGCAGCCTTCCAGAGAGCAACCTCTTCAGAGGGTGACTCAGCCTGGGAATGTAGGAGAGATGACAAGGGAGAAAGATTAGACGTAGGTTTAGCAACACATAATTTTACCATAACTCTGCATTACCATGCGCAGCTGCTTTTGCGGCACGGTCAGCACGGATATTACCAAGAGAGATATCATCTGTACCGGTGGTATGGGCGGCACATTTAATAATTGAAATAGATGAAGGTAACTGAAGAGCTTTTAAAAGATTATAAATCAATTGTCCATGTTTAACCGTAGTCCCAGAAGAGGTAAGAAAACCACGGGATTGCCAAATAATAGCAAAATCGTGAGCTATTCCAAAGGCATAACGAGAATCAGTATAAATGTTAACAGACTGGCCATGGGCTACAATACATGCTCGGGTTAAAGCAAATAATTCAGCAGCCTGGGCAGAACATGTTGAAGGCAGTTGGCCCGATTCCAGAGTTGCGGTGGGAGAACAAATCGAATAACCAGATTGACTTTGGCCGGTTTCGGAACGCGAGCCGGATCCACAGTAAAGAGCTCTAAATCAACGTTTGTTGAGCATAGTCCCGTAACTCTGGACGAGGCAGTGAGACCGTCTGGGTTATAAGTTCACAATCGTGTGGTTCGCCGTCGTCTTCGGTGGGTAAAAGATCAGCAGGATTGAGATCGGTACAGCGAAGAATAGTGAGAGAAGGATCAGAAAGAAGAATAGCTTCGCACTTAGTAGTTCGAGCAGCCGTAAGATGTTGAGTCGCAGAACGAGTTAATAAACAGACAACAGAGTGAGGCACATGAAGAGACAAAGGGTGACCGAGAACCAAGGGTTGACAGGAAACTACAGCATGATAAACAGCCGCAACAGCCTTTAAACACCCAGGGAGCGCCTGTGCTACTGGATCAAGACGAACGCTAAAATAAGCGATTAGTCTGTGGCGATCACCATGTAGCTGAGTCAAAACGGAACACGCTTTTCAGATAGCGAACGAGTGTGCTCACTTAAAACATGTCCAAGATACTGAACACTAGGCTGACATAATTGAACTTTAGATTTCGAAACTTTATGTCCTTTACGGGCCAGTGCTTGGAGGAGAAGGATGGTGTCTGATTCAGAAGAAGCCTGTGAGGGTGATGCAAGAAGCAAATCATCAACATACTGAATCAGCACCGAACCTCCAGGAAATACAATATCCTGTAAATCTTGCTGAAGAATGCGAGAGAAAATTGTAGGGCTTTCAGTGTATCCCTGTGGCAACCTTGTCCACGTATATTGTTTACCCTGATATGTAAAAGCAAACAAATATTGGGAGTCAGGATGTAGGGGAACAGAAAAGAAAGCGCCGCAAAGATCGATGACAGAATAATATTTAGTACAGGGAGGAATACAACTTAATATAGTCGCAGGGTTAGGAACAACAGGAAAAGCTGGTACCACTGCTGCATTTACCACACGTAAATCTTGCACGAACCGCCATGTATTTCTTCCCGGTTTCTTGATGGGTAAAATAGGAGTATTACATGGACTCACGGTTGGGATGATTACACCTTGTTGCAAAAGGTCCTGAATAACTGATTGGATTCCCAATGAAGCTTGCGGGCTTAACGGATATTGCTGTCGTCGAGGAAGTTGCTTAGTGACATCCACCTGGACCACGAATGGGGCTGCGGAGAGAACTTTTCCTACCTCATTCGGTCTGGTGGCCCACAAACATGTAGGTACTTGGTCGAATATAATCCTGGTTACATCGTCGGAGGCCAATTGGTGTCGTTCAAAAATGCCAGTCATAGTTGTAAAAGCTAACGTAAGACAAAATTCATTATTTGGAAAAACAAAAACCTGACCTAAACAGGTAGGGAGGGATAGTTTGCAAAGGCTTTTGCTGTTGAAGTCGGAAAACCATAGACCCTAAGTCTTTTGGCTCATACCCATCATTTACATAGAGAGTACAGTGAGAAACATTAGAGGTGGTTGCTTTGTATACAGCAACTGCTGCTGGCGAAAGATCCACATATAAAGCAATCCCTTCAAGTCCATAGTACATCGTATTTGTGGACATAAAAAATGACTGTCCCAATTCACCAGTGTGCTGTTGTGCACAATCAGTGTCGTTTCCTTCTTTATCAAAATAAGCCGTACAATGGAGATGAGAATGCCATTTATAAGGTTGAAAAGAAGTCAATGGTAAATAAGGCATTAATGCTGGTAAGTGTATTAAAGTTTGTACTATATATAAAAGCTCCGAAGATAACGTTGGACTAACAATCTTCCACCACCAAACAATTGGACCTGACAAATCTTAAGCTTCTTGAAGTAAAGCACAAACATAGCCATATTGTTGTTCAGGAACTTGCAAACTCACACCATCATCAGTACAAACTAAAGTGCATCCTAGTTTACACAGTAAATCTCGTCCGAGTAAATTACAAGGAACACTTTCTGCGAGTAAAAATTGATGTTCTCCAGTCCACCCATGGATGCTGTACTCCATATTTTCAGAAAAAGGGATAGAAATAGGCTGTCCAGTAAGACCCACAACATTAATTGTGTTACCTGTTGCTTTAATACCAGGTAAAGTGGAAGGTTTTAGGGTAGAATGTGTCGCTCCTGTATCAATAAGGAAAGGAAGGGAAAGACCCTTAACCATCACAGAACAAAAAGGCTCATTAGAAAAATGTCATCATCTCTCTGTGGTAATATACCGTCCGGGTTGTGGCACAGTCATTGACAATTATTCTTAGGAGGCAAATTGGGGAATGGGGCATTCATAGTAAAAGATGCCCAATTTCCCTGAGGGGTCGCATCAGATGGAGGTGGGGGTTGCATTTGATATCCTCCACTGTGCCCCTGCTGTCCTCCAGCAGTATTTTGGGGGCATTCTTTAGCCCAATGTCCAGGTTGTTGGCATATATAACATAAACCAGGTTTAGAATTATTATTTCCCCAATTGTTTCCCCAATTGTTTCCCCAGCCACGACCACGACCTCGTCCACGTCCCCGGCCACGTCCCCTACCCCGACCCTGATAATTGTTGTAAGGGTTAGGGTTTGGGTGGCCAAAAGGAGCATACTGGATCAGGACGCGTTCGGGCTTATCTTTGAATTTTTGCTGAATTTGACGTTGACAATGCTGCAGAACGTTAACAGCTTCATTCATAGACTTAGTCTCATATCCTATACAAGCAGTACAAAACATTTTCCTAATACCAGGTTGCAACCCGTTCACAATAGCACTAATCAAAGCAGGTAATCCAGCTTCTAGATTAATTCCCGAATACTTTTCAAACACATTCCGAAGACGCTCAACATAATCACCAACATCCTCATCTGATTTTTGTACAGTACAATGGATTTTACCCCAATCGACATTTTTAGGAAATTGCCCACGCAGCGCTTCGCTAATTCTAACCCACAGTTGTTTCATGTGCTCTTCATTTGAATTATCCTGATCTAATGTCCAATCACAATTATTTTTAACATTTTTCCATCTATGATTACCTAAACAAGCATCCAACATTGCTTATTTTTTTCTAATCGCTTCACGTTTCCTTAGGACGTCTCCTAAGGCTGTGATACGATCTAAATTCCACGAACCATCTCTTGGGAAACTATTTCCCTCACACCGTGACCATTTTTCCCATTTCTTCACATACTGTATACCACCAAAACCATAATGTACATACATATATGCACATGGAGTCCCTTTATTGGGAACCAAATCTTTACTATTACTTTTACCCATTTGTACTATAGCCAATCAAGACTTCCCGGGAAGAACAATTTTGATAATGCTAAATTTTCTTAAGTCCAATCAACTGCTCAATTGTCAAACAAATATATCTTCTGGTTAATTTACCAAAAGTATGTCCAATTAACACACCAAAACAATACAAGACAAACAAACACACAATAAACAAGAGTTTCGCGAACAAACCTTCAGTATACTATTAAACCCATAGATTGCAATCATCAACAATATATATATATCATAAAGACTGGTTACTTTATGATCGTAGGGCCTGGTTACCCTACGGAATCAGGGACTGGTTACCCCAATTCTGAATCAGGGACTGGTTACCCCAATTCTGAGTGTGGACTGGTTACCTCACTCTGAGTGCGGACTGGTTACCTCACTCTCCTTATACATATAACAGTAAAAACACTTTGTCTATTCAACACTGATGACGTATCCACCCATTCACACACTACACAGGAGACAGACTGGTAAGAGTTGAGAGAAAACTCTGAATCAACTCGCAATCTACTCACCCTCCCGTGTAGGCAGAATTCAGGCAGAGTTAGTCATCTCGGTGGAACCTCCAAAAAGTACTGTCGTGGAATAACTCACAAAGAGATCAGGTTATTCATGTAAAGCACAAACAGTCATTTAATATACTAACGGCCGAAAGGAGAAATACCCTCACAGGTCAGACACCCGAGGTGGTACTTCTAAAGAACTAACAGAAATACAACAGTTTATATCTTATTCGTTTGCACACCGCGTGACAGTAGTATAAGTTCCGTTAACCAATTACAGCAATCCACCTAATCAATAAAAGTGAATGTGGGAAGAGAGTTGAACTCTATTTACACTAGCCATGGGGTGCAAAAAGGGCAGCATCTATTAAAACAAAACTAGACAAGCACAAGTTGCTAATTGATAGATTACCATTTTCAAAGAAAGAAGTAAATCGTCTTCAATGATCAGGAAGCAATTGATCACCTAAAGAATAACAAGCAGGGAATGTCTAATTTACTCAAGCACAAGCCTTTCTCCCTTCTTGGTCTGGACTATGTCATACAACTGACGTTTGCTGATACCCCTATTGACCTCTGGAATTTCTAAGGGAGACTAAGAAACAGCTAACATGGTTGCCGATGTTTAACATGGTTTCCACAATAGCGCTATCTCGTGACCACTGTGGTAGCACTTGGAATTGCATGCTTGTGGTCTCTGCTGAATAAAGCCGTCTTACATGAAAGTCAATCCCTCCATGGTCTCTCTTTTATATCTCGAATATAACAGTCTCAGCGCAGGTGTTTTGTGGACAAGTTGTTTCTCTCCCTTTTACTCAAGGTTGCTGACCATGCCTGCGCTGTGGATAGATTGTTTTAATTGGTGCCTGATTGGAACTAACTATAATTAATTTTTAATACAATACCTTCATATCCCAACAGATCAGTTGGTAATAAAATTAAACATCCTTACATTATTGATATAGCTCTTTTCACATCTTCTAGACATCTCAAAGCACTTCACAGAATATACTGTAAAGTGAATTGACAGTACATCTGTGGGTGAAATGCAGCAGCCAATTGCATATAGCAGTGTCCCACAAACAGTCATGGATTGAAGGGACCATTTCAACTTTTTAAAAAAAATTTGGGAGGAATTATTTTTAGTGGTGTGGAGTAAGGAAACTTGTCCTCACACTTGTCTTCAAATCTGTGATTTTGAACCACGGGCCGGTTTGCCTATCTTCAGGTGAATGTTACAAATTCCATTATATTATAGAAAAACAAGTTTTTCCTGAAGTTCTGACCTTTAATCTAAAAATAATGTACTTCAATTTATATGGAGTGCATTATTTGCCCCAAAAAAGGATTATTTCGGAGATGTTATCCTTCGGATGAGATGTCCTTCTGTTTCTTCAGGTGGACATTAAAGATCCCATGGCACTATTTGAAAAGAGAAGAGAGTTCATCCTGCATCCTGGCCATCAGTCAATCACTCCATGTCTGTTTGTGGGACATTGCTGATGCCAAGTGTTAGAGATAACCCAGGAAAAATAATGAGGTATACTGGAGATCTTCAGATTCACAAATAGATGACTCTGGAGGGACTTCATATATAATGGTTATTTTATTGCTTAAATTTAGTAAGCCAAATAGGTCAGTGATTCGTCACCTATAATTGTGGTCCTGACATTTTTAATAAAGCTTGAGCCTGCTTTCAACACAAGAAGTGATTTTTACATAATTCAATTTGTACCCAAATCCCTGACTGTCCAGCATCTTGGCACTGTCTCCTGATGTGAAAGGCACAATACAAATGCAATGTACTGATTGTGAATTACCATGTGTTTGGTCCATTCAACAGCAGATCATCCAATAGTTGGTTTGGTATTTTTAACAGTTTTTCAATATTATCAAATATTAGCAATTTTATAAATGGCTGTTCTTTATTTTTAATAAACGATTTAAATTTTCTATGCTATTGCCAACAAAAATATGGACAAATGCACACATAATGTAAATCTTGGCTGAACATCAGAGGTGTTTAAGACTTGGCCTTTTAGATACTTTTTTGATCACTTTGATTACCACCAGTGCAGATGTATAATCTGATATGTTAAAACAAAACAATCTTGTTATTGTTGTTTGGAGAGTTTAATCATACTCTCAGATGTCTCTAGAATTGGTTTTGACTCGGTTCTTAAATATTCCATTGAAGTTAACAATATCAGATAAATATTTTGAAATGGAGAAATATAAAAATGCTTGAGGAAAAGGGAGGAGATAAGAACAAAAAGGGAGGGCTTGAATGTCCTTATTCACTATGAATTTTTTTGGTTCAATTTAAAATATTGCAATTTGGAATAGGAAAGGATTTTATCATGAGCTCAAAGTTCTAATGAATACAGTTGGTCATTGGCAATTAAGTGAATACCACATTGGGTATTTACAAACAGCAATGTAGCCTCTGCAACAACAACACCATCAACAAATTGCATTTCACAATTGGAGGGTGTCCCAAGGCACTGGAGAGTTTGTACCTTGAGCTGGGGATTGAATTCAAGATGGATAGGGCTAAAGGTGTATGGAGGTAAGAAGATGACCGAAGGCACAAACAAACAGATAGACCTTGAAGGCGTCAAGGGAAGAGCCAAAGAGAGGGGAATCCAGGATGGAGTTCCAGTGAAAGGTGACAGAAAGAAAGGCTGAAAGCTGAAAGACTGATCGTGGGGCAGGCAGGTTGGGGAGATGAAGAAGCCCACTGCCTGCTGAGAGGTGGAAGCATATGGGTTGGTAAGGTTTTTCCACTTCCACCCTCGGCTCCAGGACTACTGGTGTTCTGACTGCTTGTCTGTCCGACATTGAGTCCTGGACGAGGGACAACTTCCACCACCTAAATGTCAACAAGACAGAGGCCCTCCTGATTGGCTCTCGTCAGCGCCTCCGCATCTCAGGCACTGGCAACATCAGCATTCAAGGCTGCATTCAAAACAGGAGGAGGTGGAAAGGTAACAGATGATAAGCAATCTCACATCAAACGTGGGGCTGATGTAGCCTTGGCTCTCTCGCACTGAATCACTTAATTCTCCTGAAACAATCCTTTAAAATGCCATATTGTATTTGGTTCCATTCTAATAATAACTTTTTCCCAAAATAACAAATCCAAACCTAGAAGCCGTTTTGAACCACAGGGTACTTGTTTGTTCACTGTAATCCCAATTGAAGTTACTGGAACACTGTTACTCAACGATTTTGCTTTGTTTGGATTCGATCCATTTTGTTAAATTACTGGAATCATCTCCTCTGATGTGTTTCTTTTGCTTTACTGGAAATTGAAATTGAATAGCAAAAACCATGGGGTGTCATTCAGAATGTTTCTTGATGTGGTAATTGAAGAAAACTTGCTAATTTCACTTTATCCTGTACTCTCCATCTCACGAAGCCAGTCAGGAATCTGGGCGTCTTGTTCGACACTGAAATGTCCTCCTCCCCCAAATCCACATCACGACTGGTACAGCCTTCCACTACATTGCCAGATGCCGCCACTACCTCACCTCCCATGCTGCTGAAACACTAATCCACGTATTCATCACATCTAGGCTCAACCACGGGAACTCTCTCCTCGTCAGCCCTCCCAGCTCCTCCCTTCATAAGGTGCAGATTATTCAGAAGTCTGCAGCTCGTATACTCTCCTGCACTAGGCTCCGCAACCATATCACTCCCACCCGTCTCCACTGGCTCCCCATCCCCCAGAGGGTCGAATTCAAGATCCTTGTCCTCACTTTCAAGGCCATTCCCGGCCTTGCCCCCACCTATCTCTCTGACTTGCTGTCACCCTATCAGCCTGCCCGTCCACTCCATTCAGTGGTCTCTGGCCTGCTCCAAGTCACGCCACCCCCACCCACCCACTCGGGTCCCAATCTAACTGTTCAACGCCTTGGAACGTCCTCTCAACATCAAAGGCGCTCTATAAATATAATTTTGTTGTTGCTGTTTTAACAGGTCCCAGATATTTGGTGGGGCAAGACACTGAAGGGCTCAAAAGGTGTCTACGAGGGTCTTGAATTCGATCCTCTGCGGGGGGGTGGAGAGCCATTGAGGCCAGGTGAAGATAAGGATGATCAGCTTAGTGAGGGAGAGGACATGAGCTACAGAGTTCTGAATAATCTGTAGTTTGTGGAGGAAAACGTTTGGTTACTCAGCAAGTTACCCAACGAGCAGTGAGTAACCATATCTGTTTTTGTTTGAGGTCACCAAGAAAGCTAATGATAACATTATCTATAAGAACTAAATTTGTACAGTTAAACTGTCTGAGAGTCACTTCAATTATGAAACATGAATTCTTGGATCAAATGAGCAATTTATTCACTGATGCAGTGATAATACATAAAAGCAAAATCTTGGCCAAACAGTTTGTGCTTAGAATGCGTTTCAATAACTACAAGACAATGGATTTTAACATGATATTTCTGAACAATTAACTGAACAATAAAATTCCAACCAATTGTTAGCATGCATTATTTATTAACAATGTTGCAAGAGATTGAAAATAATGAGACCATATATTAAAACATTCTCACATTTTATTTGATAAACTGATCTTCAGCACCACTTTGATAAGATATTTGCAGGCCTTCACATCACTGAATGGCCTGCACCTGTTCCTATGTTCCTATCACAGTCCAGACATTAACCAGGTGCTGAATTGGTCTATCATATAAAGTCCTTCTCTTCTTTGATGCAGTATATAGGTATTATGTGGTGACTTTTAAATAAGAGGCTTCATATTCACGTTGTGTAATGAATCTGGTCTTGTTTGCCTTGCAGTCATCTTACCGATACCAATTATGCTATAGTTGTGACAATTCACTTCCTCAAAATTCAGAGCATCTGAAAAAAAATTAATAAATGAGATTAATAAGGATGAGGCGAATGTATTTGGATTTTAGTTTAACATAGGAATATTAACTTTCCACTCTATCAGTGAGAAATGTCACCTGGGTCAAGATTTACTCTGCTTTCTGAGCATTTCAGGGAATCCAGAATTTTAAAAAAATCTTTTTACAATTTTAATTTTAAAAAATCTTTAGTGTGGTCTTAAATCCAAACTAACTGTCCATTGGCAGATTTAGCTGAATCACTAAGGCCTACTGTTCTGTGCTTGCTTCTGCCTAGTCCTTTTATTACTCCAAATTAATCTTGGAGGCCAAGGACAACCCCAGGCTCCTCTTCTCCATCACAAACCATCTCCTCCATCCACCTTCCCACACCTCACCCATCCTATCCTCCAACTCCAATTGTGAGGAGATGCTGGACTTCCTCAAATCCAAAATTGAGGGGATCCGTTCAGCCACCTCTACCCCATCCACCACTGCCTCCCCATTGCTTCTCCGCCAGTATCCACTCCACTCCCAACCCCATAATAAAGCTTTGACCCCATCTCTCTCATCCCCAAAATGAAATCCGCCACCCGTTCCCTCGACCACATCTCCACCTCGCTCCTCATCTCCCAACTCCTTCTACTAGCCCACTCCTAACTGACAATATCAACCTCTCCGTATCCACCGGCAATGTTCCCACCCATCTAAAAACAGCTGGCACCACCCCAATCTTGAAAATACCTTCACTGGACCCCTTCCTACTCTTCAGCTATCGGCCCACCTCTAACCTCCATTCCTCTCTAAGACCCTAGAATGAGTCGTTGCTTCCCAGCTTCACTCCTTTCTCTCTCGCCATTCCCTCTTCGAACCTCTGTAATCTGACTTCCGTGCTGCTGTTAACTGTAGCCCTGGTCAACATCTGTAATGACATTCTAAAGATCAGGGCTCTCTCTGTCTCCTTGTCCTCCTCGACTTCGCTGCTGCCTTCAACACTTCAACACTGTCAACCACTCCTACACTGCCTCTCCTCCCAGATCAATCTCCATGGACCTACCCTCGCCTGATTCGCCTCCTAACTTTCTCATTGTCGCCAGTAGTCAAACAAAATCTTTCAAAACTTAATAATAATAATAATTTCACATCCTCTGGACATCTCAAAGTGCTTGACAGAATATATTGTAAAGTGAATTGATGATATATTTGTGGGCAAATATAACATAACAGCCAATTACGCAACAGCAGGATCACGCAAACAGTAGTGCTATAAGTGATCAAATTATTATTTTTTCTTGAGGGATTATTATCAGGCGAGGAGTAAGGAACCTTGCCCAAGGTTTCGCACTGCCTGGAATCAAACCCAGGTCTCTCACTTGTGAAGTGAGTGTTCAGCCATCCTGGGTCTCTTATCAGGAGGATTTGGAGGAGCAGATCAAAGGGAGGGATTCTTCCCATTTTATTTGGTCAACCGGGTTTCTGACACAGGTAGTCATTCACTTCTCATTAATACTGTTATATTTCATTCATAAAAAGATTTGTTTCTTGCCAATCCATTTTGTAAATAGGAATTTGCACAGCAGTTTTGATTGATCGATTGATGCTGACTTCAAATGGGCAGAAAGTTAACCACATATATCATGATGCTTGGTATTATTTTGAGAATGTGCGTACACTTCCAGGTTTCACTGGTGAGCCAGACATGGTGTTCAGTTATTAACAACGATTTGGATTAATGGCTTTGCTAGGAAAGTTCAAAAGATTTTTTAAATCTCAGTTCAAAGCAATGTAGAGGAGGGAGTACAGTATAAATCAAGTTTGTTATTTCACTTTGGTGTCTGATGGGAGTGTGTAGGCTAAGCAACTTTTGACTCCTTGAAGCCTACTTTCTAATGCATATTTTAATTGTTTTGGTCACATAAACAAGTTATGAATTTTAGTTAATATCTTGCAAATGTTTGTGTTAGTTCTTTTGGGGAGGTTAGGTAATTAGATTGCACAGAGGCTAGGTAGAAAATATGCCTTTGATAATAATAATCCTTGCATTTGATATAGCTGTTTGTCATATCTTTGAGACATCTCAAAGCCCTTCACAAAATATACTGTAAAGTGAATTGACTGTATATTTTGAGGGCAAAACGTGACAGCCAATTGCACACAGCAATGTCCAACAAACAGTCATGATTGAATGGCCAAATTATTTTGATTTATTTTGAAGGAATTATTCCCCCCGGAAAGGCAATCCACCAATCAGCCGGATCAGCTGGATGTCTGACACATGTGAAACGGGTTCCTCCTTACTCTTAGTAAATCAATTAGGATCAAACATGCTTGTAGAAATCAATCTGCCTAGAAGTCATGCTAATAATAATTTCAGAAAAAAACCAATAATAAGATTGGTCATTTCAATCCATGACTGTTTGTATGCAATTGGCTGCTCCATTTTGCCCACAAATATACAGTCAATTCACTTTACGGTTTATAGTATGGAGTGCTTTTGGGACGTCTAGAATACATGAAAAGCGCTATATCAAATGCAAGGATTATTATTTATATTTTTCTTGCTCACTTCAGTGGAAGCACATCCAGGAATTTGTGATTACTTTAATATGAATTTGAATGTTAATACGTTGCTTCTAAATATCTTCTGGAATCTCCACTCTGAAATGAAGTGATGAAATGTTATTCACTGAAAATGATACTTACAATAAAACCATGTTTGTAAATGTGGTATTGGATCTCTACAGAACATACTGCTTGAAACTAGTAGTTTTTGGTTTTCTAATTGTATCCCAAGATTTTATTTGTTGGCGGCATTTCCTTGTTAGAGCTGCAGGTGGATACCTGTTGATTCCACCTGTAAAATAAATAAAATATATCACACTTTACAGATAATACTACTGTACATCTTTACCAAATAGAAATGAGAAAAGTCATTCAGAGAAGTACAGCTAAAGAAAGAATGTAGAAATGCTTGTAATCCTACAAGAACAATTTATCACTCAATTGAGGAACTTGAAGGAAACAAACAATATGATTTTATACAAAAACATGACAAGCAGTCAACATTCAAAGTTAAACAATTTAAACATAATGAACTATTGATCTTGCATGAATGGCATTAATATGTAATTTCAAGTCTGCTTTCATCGATAGAATTTATACAGATCACAAATTAAAAATTTGTCAGGATTCTAGGAAGTTCATTTTAAAATAATCCTCAGAATTATTTAAACTAGAAAAATGTGTTTGCGAGTCATTCCCGACAATCTTCTGACTCATCACTTAATTCTTCCATGTATTGATTCCAACGGCTCTCAACTTCCATTGCATCTGCCTCATGATTACTGTGGAACCGTATGGGGCACATCTTCCCTCAGTGGAACCCGATTTCTTCTTTTCACAATTTGATACAGCTCTTGACTTAGATTAATCAATAACTTGGATACTTTCCCCTCTATTCACATATCTGGATCATTAATATATAAAACAACAACTTTGATGGTATCTGTTCCTCATGTTAATTAGCACATGGTACAGTGTAAGGCATACCTGCAAATGGCACCAACAGCTTCTCCTGGTTACTTGGCAAAAAGCTTGACAGGAAAGCAGGGGCAGCAGTTACTTGCCAAATTGATGTGTGTAATGTCTATTGACAGTTTTACATAAAAACATGATACACTTACTTGCCAGGTTGTTCAGGAAAGCCAGTGTAAACTTCTTTGCATAACCCAGTTCTGCCTCCATGGCTCCATCCAGGTGAAGTAAATGTTGTTCAAAAGGAGGACTAGCAAACTTCTTGAGGATGGCGCCATTAGTTACCTTCCCAAGGACTAATGCAAACATTGTAAAACCTTTACATTTGGCTTCCTGTGAAACTTGCATTAACTTTTTCACATCCAAAATATTTGATTCACCTGAAAAGATTGTAAAAATGATCTTGTACTGTTTCTGGTCTGAAAAGTTTAAGAAAAAGTTGTTCAAGCTCCACTCGATGGTATTGGCAATACTAGGGGAGTTGTCCACTTTGAACACTGCATCTTGGATGTGTCTCTTCTTTATTGATCTTGTGGGATAATCCAGAATCCCAAACTCCAGGTTAAACGGATCGTTCCCATATCTTGGTGCATAACCTGGTGTATGTTGTACAAGAGCCACCCTGGGATGAGGGATAGAGTCGTTTGACTCTGAGGTACTTAGAAACTTGTCAACTATTGAATGTAGGAAATGATGAACTGTCCCCGATTCTGTAGCACTCAGTCTTTCAAAGTCATCGACAACAAAAGCCATGTCAAGGCTTACTGGTACAGTAAGCGGTCGAGTGACTGATGGACAAGACGCATCTGGGCTACACTCATCTGTGAAAAAAGATTACAGTTCTGATGTAAATCACATTCCTTTTATTTTAAAAAATATTGCTTGCTTTACCAGATGGGTTAAGATTTCCTGCACATATTCTTGTTATTGCTATTGTGTGCATAACTTTCAAGGTTTTTTTAAAAAATCCGTAAGGGAAATAAATAATGAATACATTTCAATCATACCATAGCAGAGTCTGCATAACCGGATATTTTGTAGCATTTCTCTGGAGGATTGGGCTTGTTTGGGCAGGACAAACACTGGAGATCTCTCCCCAGCTAGAGCCTGGATGAATGGGTTGAATGGGTAGAAAAATACAAATTTAGAAACAAAGTGCTCATTTGGAAATAAACTTAATTGTTGTCATATGTCTACCAAGCATGTGAACCATTATTGCAGCTTTTATAATGAAATATCATATTTAATACCACAAAGTACACAGTCAATTCACTTTACGGTATGTGAAGTGTTTTGAGATGTCTCAAAGATGCGATAAGGTGCAATATCAAATGTAAGGATTATTATTATTATTATTATTATATTGTGCTACCTCTCTGTGGTTTGTCACTTAGCTCTCTATCCATTTGGTTTGCTCTGCATCTTGTTTTTCATTCCATAACAAATAAAAATTAACATTTGGGAACTACGGTTATCAAGGGACATGATGAGAAGGTTATTCAGATTACTAAGGGAATTATGCAGAGAGGGGAAATAAAGTTACCAAGAGATACAGATAGAGGGGAATAAGGTTGACAAATGTACAGAAAAATAAAAAATAAATTATTTATTGGCATTGGATGGATGTCCCAAGCCACTCGATAGTGAAGAGTTTGCACCCCAACTGGGGGTTACAATCAAGAGTGGTGGAGGGAAGGGAGTTTGGACTGGCAGGGTGGTCGGAAGCACGGTCAATGAAAAAGGTCTTGAGATGTGTCTTGCAGAAGTCAAGGGAAGGAGGGAGTGAGCTGAAGGGATTCCGGGATTGAGCTCCGGAGGGTTGCACAGAAGGGCTGAAGGCCTGACCACCAATGGTGGAAATAAGGTTTAAAAATCTGCCATGATCCAACATACGGCACAACGGGCTCAACAGATCAAATCTTTGTAGGCTGTTTGGCTGCATTAGCAAATTGTATTTGGACTACAACAAATGGTGGAAAAATTGTTTCACTTACCTGAAGAGCACGCCGTATTTTGGGGGGCCCACTGAAAGAAATAACCACTGGAATGATATTGGAAGCTTGTAATGCGATGGCAGCTGTGGAGATGGCTGTGGTATCTGGGGAATCACCATTAGTGATAAACACTGCTATTTTCCTCACAAGAACACCATTGCGAACACGCTTAAAAGTGTTTCTTGCCACGAACATCATCGTCGTGCCAATGTTCCGACTGCTGCTCGATCGTTTGTGTGCTAGTTGTCCGATTTTGTTCAGCAGCAGCTTCTTGTTCTTAAAGTCTGAAAATCTAATAAAAGTCCGGACTGCAGTGTTGGATGTAACGAGAGCTACACGGGCACCAGTTGGACAATTGCTTTCAGCGATGTTGACGTCTTCCAGAAGAGTCATAACTACTCTCCTCATTCTTAGAAACACGGCTTGTGTGACATCAGCTGTCATGTCTAGAGCAAACACCAGCTCAGTGGGGTATGCAGGACATCCTCCTCCTGTTGGTATAACACATACACAGTATTAATTTTTTACGGAAAACATTAATGTAAGAGGTCAATTAACAAGTATTGCTCATCATTGGATATGAAGTTCAATAAATAGACTTACCTTTTGAACAACATGCTGTAAATTAAGAAAATGAGAGTTAACAATTGCTGCTACAATGATTAGAATGCTTAATAAAGTTTCCTTCATAAACCTTATTCATATCAGTAGGTATAGAACAAGCTTGCATCCTCATTGATCACCTCTCACCATCCACTTCCCTAGGATTGCACTCTCCTGGTTCCAATCCTAACTGATCCACTCTTCCACTTGTCTCCTCTAATGTTTTCTCTTCCTGCTGTCACACAGTCATCTGTGGAGTACCTCGAGTACCTATGGAGCCCCCTCATCTTCCTTATCTACATAATTGGCAACATAATGTGCAGACACAGGTTTAATTTACACATGTCTGCAGATGACTTTTCCACTTCCATTCTTAGTTCCAAGTCCATTGATGGACTTGGAACTAAGTCCAAGTCCACTCGTTTGTCAGACATTAATACCCTAGGTGGGCCAACACACCCTGCACCTAAATATGGACAAAGTGAAATTATTGGCTACTGCCAACATCTTCCTGGTTTGACCTCCTCAACCTCCCCAGTCTTTCTCTCAAACTCTTAAGAACCATTGTATCCACTTTGATCCTCAACATGCGTTTTTCTCTCTCACACTGCCTCCAACCATCACTGTTTTTCAATGCAGATCTGGGCTGCCTCCGAAAACCAATCAGGCAACAGTGGTATTATTGTGGGCCTTGATAAATTGCTAACCTTCTGCAACTCCATCCCGCAGTCCCTCCGTCTCTCCCCCTCCATATCCTCCTTCAAGTCTCGCCTCAAGATCCCCCTCTTCAACGGTCCCATTGATCACCCCAAATCCCCCCCTTTCTCTCCACCCTCCCCGTCCCAGCTCGGGTCTGAAACATTGCCTTGGGACGTCCTCCTGATCTAATAAGCAATCATATGCAACTGTTTAGTCCGAAGCACCTTTTCGAATTGTTTGCCTGTCATTTTGAACAACTGCTCGGATTATACAGGCCCAAAATATAATTTTTTGGTGCAAAAGACAGCATTCGAGTGCTGCTTCACAACATAGTTTCTAATTAAGTCAGTTTATCTTATTTATGGCTGCACAGTGATGCGGCTGTCTGGCAGTGTGGAAATCTTCAGGGCTGTGAATTGAGCTAAAGGGGTGTAAAAAAATATTAATTTCAATCCCCCTGTGTTTTAATAGATTTCTTGTGATTATTTTCATCTAGGCTCTGTTATGGAATGTCACATTTTACACCAGTCTGGAGACTTTTATAGTTCGTAGTTTTTGATGGCAATGAGTCACTAAAATGTTCAATTCTCTCCCAAGAAACCTTACGGAAGAATTTTCAAATTTACCACTTTGCTTGCAAAGGCATACTTACGACAGTTTTTTCGCACAACTGAAATGAATTCACACATCTAATGAAAAGTAGAAAAAGTAAGGTTTAAGAAAGAAGCATCAAATAGTGTACAAATAGTATTGACAGCTACAATCTATTTATGTTTTATAAGTTACTCACTGACAGATATCTCTTGCCTGGTAGTCCTTTGGGGCCCTGGAATGAAAATAAAATAAAGTGAATGAGTTATTTTTCCATAAATAATAATAATCCTTGCATTTGATATAGCACTTTTCACATCTTCTGGACGTCTCAAAGCACTTCACAGAATATACTGTAAAGTGAATTGACTGTATATATGTGGGCAAAACGCCATAGCCAATTGTACACAGCAGTGTCCCACAAACAATCATGGATTGAAATGACCAATTTATTATAGTTTTTTTAGAGGGATTATTATTAGGCGTGTGGAGTAAGGAAACTTGCCCAAGGTTTCACCCTGACCTGCCTGGATTCGAAACGCAGGTCTCATGCTTGTAAGGCGAGTGCTCTAACCACTGAGCTACAGGACTCTACAAAGCTGCTGGAATTACCTGGAGTCTGAGTTAATGAACACTTTGGAAGGAAAGACATTCCATGAAAAATATTGCATGAGTCGGACCTGCCTCAGTACATACACTTTCATTTTGCAGACAGCTTGATGATAAGTGTCCTACATATCCGCAATCTTACCCTTGGTCCTTTATATCCTACCGATCCATGTGCACCAGGTACACCGATATGGCCAGAATTACCCTGAAATGGCATAAGTATTGGTCGGATTATTTCACTTTAACATTCAATTACTGCCTAAATAATCAGTGAATAATTGGGGTGAAAATGTGGAATGTAACAATTCTCCTCAGGCTCCACATCCAGAGATAGCCCCCATTCCCATAATATTTTTTAAGTATTTATTTTTGCCCCGCAAACAATCATTTCAGCTGCGAGGCCAACTTTTGACCCTGCATTTTATTACTATTTCCCAGGTTATCAACTCAACATTTACAATTCATAATTATCAAATACCACAATTTTAAGTCTAAGTACTACTAATGTTACATGTTACTGTGCGTGTAATTCAATTGGCAGTAGTGCCCATCGATATATAGGTTATATCCGATATAATTTTCATATTGATATGCCGATATCGGATTTTAAAATATATCGATATATCGAAAAATTTGATATAAAAAATATATCGGTACCTTGTCGCCGGCATTGCAACCTCCTGGGACTAGAGCATGGAATGCGCACGCACCCGGAATACGCGTGCACTGAACTACAAGACCCAGAATGCTCATCTCTACACAATGCAGACTGAGGTGCAAAGCCGCCATATTGTATTCATAGTCCTCAAATACAATATACAGGTATACAAGGGGGGGGTGGGAGGAGAGAGGGAAGGGAGGACTGGGGGGGGAGAGAGGGAGGGGGAGACTGAGTGGGGTGGGGAGAGAGGGAGGGGGAGACCGGAGAGGGGCGGGAGCGACCGGTGGGGGGAGGAGAGAGGGAAGGGGAGACCGGGGGGGGATAGAGGGAAGGGGAGACCGGGGGGGGATAGAGGGAAGGGGAGACCGGGCCGGGGGTGGGGGGGAGAGAGAGAGGGGGGGGGGAAATTGGAAGGGGGGGGAAGAGAGGGAAGGGGCGAGAGGGAGGGGGAGACCGGGGGGAGGGGGAGAATGGGAGGGGGAGACCGGGGTGGGGGGTGGGGGAGAGGGAAGGAGGGAGAAACCAGACAGAGAGAGAGAGAGATGGAGAGAGTGAGTGTGAGAGACACAGATAGAGAGATATTTACCTCCTGAGGAGATAGGCCCCGAATGCGCGCGCAACTCCGAATGCGCGCGCACCTCGAATGCACACGCACCTCCAAATGCACGAGCGCATGCGCAGTATAAAACCCCCCAAAATATCGATATATCGGTATATATCGATATGAGCCCATCGGTATTTCTAAATCGGAAAATTTCCATATCGACCGACCGTAATTGGCAGTTCATTCATTGATGTTCCAATGTAGCTACATATGACTTAAAACTTTACAGAGTGAAAAGTGGAAGGAATGATTCAATGCCCCATGCTCCTTATTTCTTTGCTCTTATTTCTCTTTTTATCACAGAGATAGGCCTTTGTGTGCAACTAAAACAGTAAACCGACTGAATTCAGTAGCTCTGTACCTAACTCCAGAACCAAACCAAGGTGGCTCAGTCCATTTCAATGTATTAATTGGTTTAATATTAATTGATTATCTTACCCTTTGCCCTCTATTTCCCTTGGATCCCTGATCTCCAAGTATACCACTTTCTCCATCTTCTCCCTGAAAATACAATAATCAAAAGTAAATTATGGAAGTCATTCTTTTGAATTCACAATGTAAAGTGAAAGGCAAATTATTTATATTTACTGAACAAGTGTTACAATACCTGAAAACCAATGTCACCATGCTTGCCTTGTTCTCCCTAATGAATTGAAACACAAAAACGGTTTTATAATATAATAATGTATAATCCTTGCATTTGATATTACCAACATAATATATTGGATCCAGATCTTCTTGCTTGCAAGGTAAACGGGCTAACCACTCCTCTGTGGCACCAAACCAGAACTGATAAGCTAGAGATGAATGAAAATTGTTCCTGGTGTAAAGTTAGGGAATTGTAACCTCACTATTTGGACTTTACGGCAATGATACAACAATGACTTCCATTTATGTAGCATCCTTCAAGTTAGTGGAGTCTGACCTCAAGCCAGGGATAGTGGGAGGGGGAGGCGACCATAAGCATGAAGGAAAAAAGGAAGGTCTTTAGATGGGATTCGAAGGCAGGGAGGGAGGAGGCAAGGTGGAGGGATTGAGGCAGAGAGTTTAAGACATTCTGGGTGTAGAGGCTAACAGCAGAGCTACCAATGGTGGAACAGTTGGGACGTGGAACAAACAGAAGGCTGGAGACAGCCGAGCGGAGTAAGCGGGTGGGGAAGTTGAGGTAAACTGGTCAGATACATAGGGAGGCGTGAGGGCGTAAAAGGATTTAAAAACATGGAGAATCTTGAAATTGCTCTGGTAGGTAATTGGGAGCCAGTGGAGCCTGTCAAGGACTGGTCTGATTGGAGGTACAGAGGTTTATGCGACTGAGTATGCTGGTGGGCGAATTTTGGATTCATGCAATTTTGCATATGGAAAAGCTGCAGAGACCAGCGAGGAGGGCATTTGAATAGTCTGCTGCCCCTCTTCCTTGCTTGGATCCCGTCCTGACTGTTCAACGCCTTGGGACGTCCTCCCAACATGAAAAGCGCTCTATAAATGTAATTTTGTTGTTATTGTTGTTGTTATTGGGCTGCATGGGTTGTGAGGTACAGGAGGAGATGGACAATGTGACGGATAATACGCAATCTCACATCAAACGTGGGGCTGATGTAGCCTTGGCTCTCACTCACTTAAGCCTCCTGAAACAATCCTTTAAATGTTATATTTGGCTTCATTCTAATAATAACTTTTTCCCAAAATAACAAATCCAAACCTAGAAGCCATTTTGAACCACAGGGTACTTGATTGTTCATTGTAACCTCAATTGAAGTTACTGGAACACTGTTACTCAACGATTTTGCTTTGTTTGGATTAGATCCATTTTGTTAAATTATTGGAATCATCTCCTCTGATGTGTTTCTTTTGCCTTACTGGAAATTGAAATTGAATAGCAAAAACCATGGGGTGTCATTCAGAATGTTTCTTGATGTGGTAATTGAAGAAAACTTGCTAATTTCACTTTATCCTGTACTCTCCATCTCACGAAGCCAGTCAGGAATCTGGGCGTCTTGTTCGACCCTGAAATGTCCATCCTCCCCCAAATGACCAGTATACAGCCTTCCACCACCTCTGCAATATTGCCAGACTCCACCACTGCTCACCCCCCCATGCTGCCGAAAACACTTGTTCACGCATTCATCACATCAAGGCTCGACTATGGGAGCTCTCCCCTAGTCAGCATTCCCAGCTCCTCCCTTCACAAGATTATTCTGCAGATTATTCAGAACTGTGCAGCTCGTGTACTCTCCCGCATCAAGCTCCACAACCGCATCACTCCCACCCTCCCCCGTCTCCACTGGCTCCCCATCCCCCAGAGTTTCAAATTCAAGATCCTCGTCCTCACTTTCAAGGCCATTCATGGTCTTGCCCCCGCCTATCTCTGCAACCTGCTGTCTCCCTATCCATCTGCCCATCCACTCCATTCAGCGGGCTCAGGCCTGCTCCAGGTCCCCTTCCTGAACCACCCTACCATCGGTGGCTGGGCTTCAGCCTCTCTGCCCCCAAACTCTGGAACTCCATCCCGCAATCCCTTCGCCTCGCTTCCTCCCTTTCCTCCCTCAAGGCCAGTCTCAACACCTTCCTCTTCAACCATGCCTTCTGCTGCTCTCCTAACTCTCCCCCCTTTCCTACTCTCCATCCCCCTGTCCCTACCCCAATCCTTCCCCCTACTGCTTGGGTCCTGACCTAACTGGTCAGTGACTTGGGACATCCTCCTGATGTGCAAGGCGCTCTATAAATGTAATTTTATTGTTGTTTAGAAACTAATTAATTATGCAAAATGCTACATCAATTTTGTAAGCGGGCAAGTAGTAATAATGGAAATACAGTAGTACTGAACCATTAAAGCTATTGCATTTTGTACTGATTTGCTTTTATTGTTATGGACAGCAACGTCAATAACTTGCACTTCTATAGCCCCCCACCCACACAGGGTAACATCTCAGAGTGCTTAATGAATAGGCAATTCATTTAATTAGACTCCATTGGAAAAGCCTTCCATGATCATCTGCTGGCACATTTTGCAATGTTCCTTGATTTTAGCTGGCCCACATTGTTTGGCTTTTTTGTTATCTTGCTGTTATCTTTCAGTCACTGCACCTTTGTTTTTAACTTGGCTTCCAATTTTAGTCCCAATCACAGAGAGTACTGTTTCTGGAATAGGCGCTGGGATAGAGAAAGAACCCTCCATTCCAAGAAATGGAAAATAGTATTCATACTTGGTACTCTCAGTTTTGTTGGTTACTTTGAAACATAATGAAGGGATTACACCCGTCTGGTCAAAAATAAGTGCAACTTCCTGGGAAACTGTCTTCACTCAGGTTCATCTAGGTTAGTATTGCACATAGCAGCACTGAAACACGATCCTCAGAAAAAGGATGGACGCCCAAACCAATAAATATTTATTGACTGAAATTGTGATTTCTTTTACAGCTTCAATGTGATGATTATATTAAATCTGATTACATTAAATAGTTTTATTCTACATCTCACTGTGCTCTAAGACCTCAGGAACAAGAGTTAGTCTATTCAGTTCCTCGAGTCTGTTCCGCCATTCTATTAGATCAAGGTTCTACCTGGTCATGGCAGGGTTACATAGCTAGTCAATGTGGGAAACAGTTCTATATTTTAGGAATATTCCTTACTATGATGAGCACAACATTCCAACCCCACCACCTGCCCACCCACCACCCAACAAAAAACATTGTTCTACATTCACAAACAAATACAATACACTAGTAACATGGTTTGTTACCTTTCGTCCTTTCAATCCTGGAAGGCCAAATCCTGCTCTGCCTTCAATGCCCTGTGTGAGAAACAGCAGTGCGTTTAGTAACATATAATAATAATCCTTGCATTTGATATAATGCTTTTCACGTCTTCTAGACGGCTCAAAGCGCTCCACAGAATATAGAATATTTTGGTGTGGATTAGCAGTAATGTTTTAGCTCAGCACAAATTTAGCAATTCAAGGACTGAAATAGCAATAGATACCAATAACAATAGGTGCTCAATAGAACCACGGTAAATTTGTAATCATTTGTAATACTTCCTTGAATTCTGTTTTGGCAGACACGACTTGTATGGGTTTTACAGTACATGTACTTTCATAGTAAATAACAATTATCTCCATACTGATTTAGCTCTAACAGAAATCGTTGGGAACACTCAGCAGGTCAGGCAGCATCTATGGAAAAATTAGTCAACGTTTCGGGTCCACGAAACATTGATTCACTTTTCCTTTCTCTGTAGATGCTGTGAGTGTTCCCAGTGATTTCTATTTTTGTTTCAGATTTGCATCTTCTGCAGTATTTTGCGTTTTGTTTTCTGATTTGACTCCAATTAGCCTATCATTTCCGTATGTTTTCTTTTTCTCCTTTTAGGTCAATGGCACAACATTCACAAATCTTCAGTCCCTTGGAATACTTCCCATGTTTAAGGACTTCAAAAGCACAGATGCCTTCCACTTTAATGTTTTCTACAACAACTTCTGTGTAACATGTGTGGCTTAGTATTTTTGTTACATATTTATTCATATATTTTGAAACTTTTTTAAAATAATGTATTTGTTTACAAAAAAAAGGGCGAGCTTTAATCACTTTTTTTTTAAGCTGTATTGGTTTTTGTTTTCCTTTTAAAAGTTAATTGTTACAATTGCGGAAACATACCTAAGGCTTTTATATATATATAGATTTGAAACAGCGCCATCCGTATCAGGAGGACACAATTGCGGAAACATACCTATGGCTTTTTTATATATATAGATGTGGTCTGGCTGCTCTTGCATAGACTGTATGGAATTATGTTTTCTGCCTATCCAACATCTTGGGACATTCTCCCGATGTGAAAGACGATAAGAATAAGGATTTTGTAATATTGTTGTATCCATTTACGTACAGAAAAACAGTATTCTAAGGTTTGTGTGATTTTTATAACTAGCTTAGCAGTGGTTAAAAGTAGCTTCATGGGACCGGTTGAGGTTAACTTCTGATTAAAAGCCTACAGCCTCAACACCTGCCTATCTCGATGCTGAAAAAACAAGCAAGCCGTGGAAGGCTGCCCAAACGTTGTCTATCTCTCTCTCTCTCTGCAAAGCAGCCTGTGAAGGGTGGGGGCTCCCTGTGTGACAAAGGGAGGTGGGGTTAGATACACATAAAATATGTAACTTTGAAATAGTTGGGAGTTGTGCAGAGGGTCAGCTCACTTTCCAGTGGAATCGATATTGATATCAGGGCCTTGATGTCTGCCAGGCAAGCTTATAGAACATCAGCGGACCTGGAGTTGCTACTGGAGGAGGCAAAGTAAATTTGGGTGTCAACTACATACATATGGATGAAATTGCCCAGAGGGATCATATAGATAAGGAAAAGAAGCAGGCCAAGAATGGAGCCCTGGGGTACCCCGCAGGTGACTGGGCAAAAGTATGAGGAGAAACCATTTGCTGAGATAAAATGGAGGTGGTTGGTTAAGTAGGATTCAAACTATGTGAGCCTAAAGTTGATGAAGGAGGAGAGCTAATAGAGGAGGTCGACTGGCATGGTCAACTGTGTCGAACATGGCAGAGAGATCCAGAAGTATGAAGAGGCAGAGGGAGCCCTGGTCACAGATAGAGAGAGTGTCATTTGTGACTTTGGCAAGCACTATCTCTGCGATAGTGGGTAGGGCGAGAACCAGACTACAGGAGCTCAAGGAGGGAGTAGAGAGAGATGTACAACCGGAGTTGACTTGCACAATGCATTTGAGGACTTTAGCAAGTAAGGGTAGGTTGGAAATGGGATGGTAGTGAAAGACATTGAAGGGATCGGGGTTGGGGTTTTTTTTGAGGAGGGGATGTGATGACTGGTTTTCAGGGAGAGTGGAACATGGCCTGTCATCCTCAAACATTACAAACCTCAAACCCATTTGCCTTTCCTTACTCACCATTAATCCACGAGGTCCTATTGGTCCTCTGTCACCCTTTTCGCCGAGATCTCCATACTGACCCTGTGAAACAATTTTACTCAGAATAAGAATAAATTGTGAAAAAGACAGTGCCCTTGACCTGTAAAATGTTTAGACTAAAAGCATTAACCAGAACAAACCTATATAGTGCACAGTTGAGAAAACCTTTCACATTCCTGAGACTTGTCATAGAAATAATAATTTTTCATATCATCATTATATAAGGAGCACCAGTAATGATGCATTCTGGAAATTAAATAATTTCAAAAATATATTCCTTGTTACAATGCGTTAAACAAATAGCAGAAGATGACACTTACACATGGTCCTTTTCTTCCGGCATTGCCCTTGCTCCCTTTGCTACCTGGAGCTGAACGTCCACCCTGCAACGTGAATGACATTAAAAATCTCATTGACTTTTCAAGGCACAACATTTTGGGGAGTCTTGGCATTGTGCCTGCTTGAAATGGATATATATATATATATATATATATGTTTTTAAAATTGGCCTTGGGAGCCTTCAAACCATTTGGCCAAGTAATAGCATAAACATAATTCTTATACTAAAAAACTACAAGCTTATATTTTGGGGACTAGAATTCAGCGAACAAAATGAATCATACAATAAACAAAAACTTTATTTCAGTTCTTAAACGTTAGCCACCTCTACCCCGTTCAGCCATCTCTATCGCATCCACCACTACCTCCCCCTTACCTCTCCCTCAGGATCCATCCCCCCTCCCACTCTCCACTACACACATTTGATCCTCTCTCTTCCCCCACGCTCTCTGCTCTCATCTGAATAATGACCTGCTTCCTCGACCCCATTCCCACCTCTCTCCTCATCCCTCAGCTCCACCTTCTGACCCCACTCCTAACTGACATCATCAACCTCTCCCTATTCACCAGCACTGTTAACACCCCTCTAAAAGCAACTGTCATCACCCCCATCCTGAACACGCCTTCGCTGGACCCACCCCTACTCTCCAGCTCTTGCCCCATCTCCAACCTCCCATTCCTCACTAAGGCCCTGGAATGAGTCATTGCTTCTCAGCTTTACACCTTTCTCTTTCGCCATTCCCTCTTTGAACCCCTACAATCCAGCATCTGTGCTGCCCATAACATGAAGACAGCCCTGGTCAAAGTCTCCAACAACATTTTAAACATCTGTGATCAGGGCTCTCTCTGCCTCTGTGACCTCTCTGCTGCCTTCGACATGGTCGACCATTCCGTCCTCCAACACTGCCTCGCCTTCCAGCTCAATCTTCACGGACCTGAACTCAACTGATTTGAATTCTCTCTTTCTCACTGTTTCCTTTCTTGCCAACAGCAGCTTGTCTTCCAGCCCCCACACTCTCACCTGTGGCCTCCCCCAGGGCTCTGCCCTTGGCCCCTACTTTTTAACATCTACATGCTCCCCCTTGTAATATCATCCGCAGATATGGGGTCAGCTTCCACATGTATGCGGATGCCACCCAACTCTATGTTTCTGCCTCTACCCTCGACTCCAGGAATACTACTGTCTTGACAGACTGCTTGTTAGACATCAAGTCCTGGATGAGAGCTAACTTTGTACGGTTGAACATCAACAAGACCGAGGCCCTCCTGATTGGCTCTCGCCAACGCCTGCATGCAACCAGGCATTGGCAGTATCAACCTACATGGTTTCACACTCAACCTCACCAAGCCAGTCAGGAATCTAGGTGTCTTGTTTGATGCTCAAGTGTCTTTCTTCCCCCAAACCGGGATGTGATGACCCACTCTGCCTTCCCTCACCTCCGCAATATTGCCCGACTCTGCCACTACCTCAGCCCTCACCCCTCAGGCCGCTGAAACCCTCATTCATGCTTTCATCACATCCCGGCTCAACTATACCAATGCCCTGCTCGTCAGCTTTCCGAATTCCTTCCTCCATCAACTGCAGATAATCCAGAACTCTGTGTCTTCTACCACTCCAAGCTTTGCGACCCCATCTCCCTCATCCTCTTTTGACTCCATTGGCTCCCGATCACCCAGAGAATTCAATTTGAGATCCTGGTCCTCACATTCAAGGCTCTCCATGGCTTCGCGCCACCCTAACTCTACAACTACCTAACCCCCTACCAACGTGCCTACCCACTCCACACAACTGGCTCCGGCATGCTCCATGTCCCCCGACCCACTCATCCCACCATTGGCGAACAAGCCTTCAGCTACTCTGCCCCCAACCTTTAGAATCCCATCCCGCAGTCCCTTTGCCTTGTCCACTCCCTAGCCTCCTTCAAGTACCGCCTCAAGACTCTCCTCTTCAATGGTCCCATCAGTAACCCGAATCCCCCCTTTCCTTCCACCCTCTCCGTCACAAACCCCAGCTTGGGTCTTAAACAATGGCTGTCCAGCGCCTTTGCAAGTCCTCCTGACGTGAAACGCGCTATACAAGTGTAATTTTGTTGCTGTTGCTGAAGTGAAGAACCATTATTTGGAAATACAGGCCATCATATCTAACATCTTAACAGAGCAAAAATGCAGTGTATTATTTACAATACATATTTTGTGGTAATTTGTGGAAAAATATAACTTATTAAAGGATGTTAATCCAGGAAAGTCTGTATTCAGAAAATTAGCTTAACATTGTATTTTCCACAGATACTCTTGATGCAGTATTGGTGTCCAATAGGACACCAATACTGCAATTAACTGCAAGAGTAATGCAGTTTATATACATCTTTGTGTTTTAATAAGGCTATCAATGGCTATGGTTAGGGTAATGGTGTAGATAGCAAGCAAACAGTAACCAAAGAGCAACAATAAATGGAAACTTTAAGACTGCAAAGAGGTTATGAGAAAGATAAAATCATGGCTTGGATTTAGGGAACTTGCTATTTTTAATAAAATATAAGTGTCTTGAATGAGTACCTCCCAGTTTTTGAATGATGCTAGAATAAAAGATACAGCGAATAATAACAAAGGAAGCAACCAGATTTAAGATTTAGAATGCTGGATGCTTTCATCTGGGGTTGAATGGGCACTTAAAGAGTTAATTTTTCAATTCATGTTTCCTGTGAAGCTCAATGAAATTTATAAGAAATTAGGACATTTTTGCAGTTTTCGTACCAAATCAAACATACTAATCCATCATGTTTGATGCGCAACTAAACAAAATATGTGGTTACAAATTTTAAACACTTGTTCATACAGTATATTGTATCCTCCCAATTCTTTCCTCTATTTTCCATAAAGTATGTCTCAAATGTGGTTGTATGGGTGCACTTAAGGTCATCAAGCAGATTCTCACAGATCCCCAAAGACGTGACACCAACAACAACAAAATTACATTTACAGAGCACTCGTTCGGAGGTCGTCCCAGGTGCTAAAAAGTCAGGTGGGGATCCGAGCAAGGGGGGAGGGGCAGGATAGGGAGGATGGGAGGGAGAGAGTTGGGAAGGGAGGGAGAGAGTTGAGAGGGCGGTAGAAGGCACGATCGAAGAGGATGGTCTTGAGACCAGCCTTGAAGGAAACGAGAGGAAGCGAGGCAAAGGGAATGTGGGATGGAGTTTCAGAGTGTGGTGCATAGAGGCTGAAGACGTGAAATTATTTGTGACATCAGCCACATGTACCGATAATGCCTCAAGGTGTTAATTATCTTCCGGGAAAGATATATCTTCAGGCGACTACCGAAAAGTTTTCTTCACAACCTGTGACTTCTTGTCCGGATGTCCTGATGTACCTCAAAATATTCTTGTGGATTTACTTCATCCCATTAAGCAGTTTATAGACTATAGAACCCTGTTGTAACATAATAGTTGGGATCCCACCTCATAATGGGATATGGTTTCTGCACAGTGCATGCATAATTACTATTTATATAACACTCTTTCACAGAACTTTATAGGGAAGGGGTTGGACTCCAGGCAGGGAAGAAGCGAGAGAGGGAGGTGGCCCAGGCAAGTTCAAAGAGATAGGATCTGATGCGGGATTCAAAGACTGAAAGGGAGTGTGCGAGACAGAGATGTAGAAGGGATGAATTTCAGACGGATTTAGACATGCTTGAAAGCGAGAAGTATCAAAGGATATAAGAAAGGGCAGGGCAGTACAATTAAACTGTGTGTATATGGACGATAAACATCAGTGCAGAATTGATGGGCTGTGTGGTTGTTTTTCTGTCCTGTAACATACAACAGACAAGATCCAGCAACCAAATGGTTTATTAAGATTCAAATGCACTACAAACCTGCACACCTCTGGCTCCTTGTTCTCCTTTAGGGCCTCGGGGTCCTTGGGGTCCATCTGTGCCCTATAACAGAATAAACATGCTACAAGAATAAAATTGCTTGTAAATTTGAAAAAGTTGATCGGTCCTTCCTTATATATGCTAATTTCCACAGTGAAAATTTGGAACAATGAGTTTTCTATAGATCCCCAAATGCTTATCACAATCAGTTAATTAGATAAATTGGTCCCACATTTGCAAGTCACTTAAATTCATTTTAACATCAATGCCATGTGATCCTAAACTACAACGACAACAACAATTTGCATTGATATAGCACCCTTCACCCAGGATAGTATCTTAGAGTGTTTAAGAGTCGTGGAGCCCGACACCGAGCCTGGGAGAGAGAGGGAGGTGACCATAGACAAGAATCCAAGCTAAAGATCTTCAGGTGTGAATCTAACAGTGTTAACAAGGGGAAAAGCAGAAGGATTGGGGGAAGAGAGTTCCATAGTTTGGGAGCGTAGTGATTGAAAGCATGGTCGACAATGGTGGAGTGGAAGGGAGAAGGAAAATGCAGGAGGCTGCAACCACTATTATCAAACCCCTCCTCAAGAACCCTTGAACAAGTTGACTTCAAGATCCTCACACTTGTGGTCAAATCTATTCACTCTCTAGCTCCTCCGCACCTCTATGATCACCTCACTTCCCAATCTACCACCTGGCTTCTCTGTTTGACAGGCAACGACCTCCTTCTTGTCCCTCGCACCCTCAGCTCCACTATTGGAGGTCACACTTTCAGCCACTATGCCCCATAATAGTGGAACATATTCCCTCAATCCCTCTGCCCTGTTCCCTGTTTCAAGTCCCACCTAAAAACCTTCTTTTTCAACTGTGCTTACGGTCACCTGACCCCTAGTTCAGAGTCAGGCTCCGCTAATGTTAAGTCCTCTGAGATGCGCTTGATAGGGAAAGGGTTGGTGCTATATAAGTGCAGGATTGTTGCTGTGAATGTGTTTGGGGGTATTCTCCCAACATGAAAGATACTATACAAATACTTTTTAAAAATTGTGTCAAAAGTGAACACACCAGACGTTCATTCTCTGTGTCTGGAATGAAATGTGCCCTCTGCCCCTGGAGGATCACTTAGTTGGGGAAAATATTTGGTGTTGACAAAGGCTCTTTGAACCTCAGAGTGTGCATGATGCTACTGCTGGAGTCTAAGCAGCTAAAATAACCATTGAGAGCATTGTCTGGCTAGCTTTCTTTTGCTTGTCCAGCTAAGCCCACCCAACCTATTCAGGATAGGATAGGATAGGGTGGTGCCAGCTAGACAATTTTCACCCCAAACCATAGTGTCATGTTTCACTTGGAGTTGTCCTCCTGAAAAATATTTTGCCACTGTTGTACAAAACAGCAGAGGGTAACCAAATCGTTTGAAAAGTGAGGGTCCATGGATATTTATTGGTACTATTTGTAGCTGATTCCTACCTGTGGGCCTTGAGTTCCTGGATCCCCTGCACGTCCTCCTTCACCAGGCTGGCCTTTCTCTCCCTGCAGGACAAGACAGGATGCACTTTATTGTCACACTGAAAAAAATATTTTGTTGGCTTTGTAGTTGGAATGTGGAATTTGCTGCCACAGCCATAGTTGTTTGAGAATAATAATAATGCTTGCATTTGATATAGTGCTTTTCACGTCTTCTAGATGTCTCAAAGCACTTTACAGAATATACTGTAAAGTGAATTGACTGTATATATGTGGACAAAAAGCAGCAGCCAATTGCACACAGAAGTGTCCCACAAACAATCGTGGATTCAAATACACCATTTTTTTTTTTCGGGGGGGGGGATTATTATTGGCAGTGTAGAGTAAGGAAACTTGCCCAAGGTTTCATCCTGCTGGGAATTGAATGCAGGTCTCTCGCTTGTAAGGTGAGTGCTCTAACCACTGAGCTTCATAGCTCCACAAATGAATAAATGAGAAATATGAAGAACAAACAACACATTGCATTTAGGCTGGGTAGCTTAGGTAGACAAAAGAAAATAATGCAGTTCTCTTCTGTAACATACAGCCTTGGTAATAATAATAATAATAACTCTTCCATTTGTTGTACAGAAGTAAAATTTGCAGTATAGATATTTCTTAATATAGACCTGCTTTTAATTACAGTTAGCAGCAATAACAAAGTATGTTTATGAAACGTCTTTCACGTTGGGTGGACATCCAAATCCAAATAAAATCAGGAGACACGGGACATTAAAGATGAAATGGATAGAAGAGCATATCGTACAAGCAAGAAAAAGGACAAGAGGAAGTTTTCAAATATAAGGAATGCTTCTCTGCCTATAAAACAGAACAATTGGAACACAAGCTTCTGACGAAGGGTTGTAGACCCGAAACGTTGACTCTTTTTCCTGTCTCCATGGATGCTGTATGACCTGCTGAGTTTCCCCAGCAACTTCTGTTTTTGTTTCAGATTTCTAGCATCTGTAGTATTTTGTGTTTTGACAAACAACTTAAATTTGGAATCAAGAGCAAGGCATAGTAAATGATTATGAAGAGAGAAATGTAAACAGTGTTAAAGGTATTATAGTGCAACATAACATTTACACAACAACATATAAATACAACATATAAACATAACATTTACACCCTTTCATGTCGGAAGGATTTCTCACAGCACTCAACACTGCTGGCTGGGCATCTGAGGCAGCCAAAGCAGATTGGATGGAGTCCAAGTGTTAGATCTTGATGTGCCTTGAAAGAGGGGAGCAGGGGAAGCTTGTATGTGGGACTCTGGGAAAGGAGCTTTAAAGATCTGGGCCTATTGTCAAATCTCCCTGCTAAAACCAATGGTGAAATTCCTGGAGTAAGGAAGTGCTAAGTAGAGTAACCAAGGAACAAAAAACAATAAATTATCTATTTGCACACATATTTAATGATATAATAGATTAATAATAACAAATTACATTTGTAAAATGCCTTTCATGTTGGGCGAATGTCTCAAGGCACTTGACAGCTGGGGATTTGGACCCGAGCAGACGATAAGGATCAGGAGGGTTGGAGCGGGTAGGTATTGGAAGGTGGCCAAATGTGCAGTTGAAGAGAGGGGTATTGCGTTCAGCTTGAAACAGGCAAGGCATAGGCACTGTGGGTTGGCATTCCAAAGGGTTGGGGCAGAGAAGCTGAAGGCCCAACCACCGATGGTGGAGCAGGATGGGTGGGGGACATGGAGTAGGCCGAACTCCCTTAAGGGGCCACTAAACAACTAAACTAAAATAATAAATGAAAGGCAAGGAGTTCTGGGATCCAACAACTGATGACTGAAACAGAAATTGCTCGGAACATTCAGCAAGTCAGGCAGCATCTATGGAGAAGAGAAATGTGAGTCAATGTTTCGGGTCCACGGCCCTTCGGCAGAACTTTCATGGACCCGAAACATTGACACACTTTTCCTTTTTCCATTCTGCCGGACCTGCTGAGTGCTCCCAGCAATTTGGGTTTTTGTTTCAGACATCCCCAATCTGCAGTATTTTGCGATTTTTAAAAAAACTGATAACTGAAGTTAGATTTTTTATTAGAAACTGCTCAATATTTTACTACTGCTCACTGCAAACATCCCATGGCAATATAAGTACAATGCCAAGCAGGAGTGCGATCTGGCCTTAAAAAATAACATTTGGGGGGGCATTGCTGTGCAAGACTGACTGCTGTGTTTTCCCACAAAATAGTGAGTACACTTTACAGTGAATACTTTATAAAAATCCTTGTATTTGATAAGGATTATTATTATTATTATTATTAGTAGTAGTAAGCATTCACTGTAAGGGGTACTCACTATTTTGTGGGAAAACACAGCAGCAGTCAGAATACTTGATGGCTTCCCGATATGAAAGGTGCTACAACAACAACGATAATAACTTCAATTTACATAGTACCCTCCACGCGGGACGGCGTCTCAGATGGCTTCATGTCTCTGCTATATCAAATGCAAGTATTATAATTAAAAAATAACATAGTATTCACCTGTAGACCTTGCAATCCTCGGACGCTTGGTGGACCCTGTACAAAGTGAACAGATTAAAGGAATTAATGGTCCCATTTAGGAATACGAGGGAAATCATAATGGATTATAAATGATCAATTTGAATAAGTGTCAAACATTTCCCAACAAAAGTTTTCCAGCATAACACACAGATAGTTCAGACAGTTATCATTGAGATACTGAATGATAATTTTGGAATATGCATTTGGTTGACCTGATTAGAATTTAAATTTAAAACATTAGAAAAATATTGTACACTGCAAAAATGAGTTGTATTATATACGGTATACAGTATCTGATTGAAGATACAGTGATTCTTACATCATTTCCAATTCTTCCGCTTTCTCCTGGAATGCCGTCTTTTCCTGGATTACCCTGCAAAAGAATATTTAGTATTATCTTTGGCACCTTCTGTTTAACTTACTGAAATATACAAAGAGCAACAAAATTACATTTGTATGGTGACGTCCACGTCAGTAGGACTTCCCAAGGTGCTGAAAAATCAGGGACCCGAGTAGGGGTGTGGGGAGCAGAGGAGAGGGGAGGGAGAGAGGTAGGAGGGTGACTGAAGGCACAGTCGAACAGGAGAGTCTTGAGACCAGCCTTGAAGGAGGCAAGGGAGGGAATAAGGCAAAGGGATTATGGGATGGAGTTCCAGAGGTTAGGGGCACAGAGGCTGAAGCTCCAACCGCTGATGGTAGGGCGTGATGGGCAGGAGATATGGAGCAAGCTGGAGCCCTCTGAACGGAGGGTGGACAGGTTGGTAGGGGGCCAGCTGGTCAGAGACGTAGGAAAGGCTGTGGAGGGCCTTGAAATTGTGGACAATGATCTTGAATTTGGTGCTCTGAGGAATGGGGAGTCAGTGGAGCTGTGCGAGGGTGAGTGGGGGGGGAGGGGGGGGATAGGGTCACGGAGCCTGGTGCAGGAGAGGAGGGGTGAGGGAGTGATACAGATGGACAATGTTGTGGAGGTGGTGGAAGGCGTGCTGGTAATGGCATGGATATGGGTGAGAAAGGACAGCTCAGGGTCAAACTAGACACCCAGATTCCTGACTGGCTTGGTTAGGTGAAGTGTGCATCTGTGGAAGCTGATGCTTCTGGTGCCTGAGGTGGGGAGGTGCTGGCGCGAGCTAATCAGAAGGGCCTGTAGAAACGTGTCTCTCATCCAGGACATGATCTCTGACAGGCAGTCTGTCAGGACAGCAGTAGTCCTGGAATTGAGGGGGAAGCAGAGAGGTAGAGATGGATGTCATCCAGATACAGGTAGAAATTTATCCCTTGTCTGTAGATGATGCCACCAAGGTATGTAGAGTTTGAAAAGGAAGGGACTGAAGACAAAGCCCTGAGGAATACTGCACGGTGAAGGGGATGGAAAATAAACCATTAACAGAGTCAAAGTGGAGATGATGTGAGAAGTAGGAGCTGAACCAGTCAAGGACAGAACCTTGAAGGTTGAGGTGAGAGAAGAGGCGGTGGAGAAGGTTTGAGTGGACAAAGATGGACAAAGTGTCATTTGTAACCTGGACCAGAGCAATTTCCGTGCTGTGAGCAGCATGGAAACACGATTGAAGGGGCTCATGGAGGGAGTGGGAGGAGAGGAAAGAACAAAGCTGAAAAGCAACAACTCTTTCAAGGACTTTCAAAAGGAAAGGTAGGTTAGAGATGGGTTGGTACAGTAAAAGCCAGTTTATCCAGCAACCGATCAACCTTAACTTCCATATAACCGGCATCGCAAAAAAATGGTCTGCATTCGATTTAACCGGAATTTATCTGGAAAAATGCATTAAATATATAAATTTTTTGCATTTTGGGCCAAATATCCAGCACACGCTTTAACCGGCATTGGCCAGATCCCGAGGGTGCCAGATAAACGGGCTGTTACTGTAATTGGAGAGCAAAGATGCGTCAAGGGAAGGTTTCTTGAGGAAGAGGGTTATTGTGGCTATTTTGAGGGGCCTGGGAACGGTACTGGATGAAAGGGAGAGAAAACATATCTATTAGTACACCCTAAATATTTATCTGACATAAGGATCAGATGATATCTCATCAATTTATAGTAAATAATACTTCAAATTGGCTTAACTCTTACCATATATAATAAGCTTTATTGCATCAAATTTTGATATAAAGATGCCATGATAATTGCAGCATAGATCCATGCTCAAATTCATAGCTTTCACTAAAACCTACAAAGTATGGAGATATGGGTGAATGGAGTAAAACGGAGTCATATGAGCACAAAGGATTTTAGGAAGATAAAAAAAAAAGCACATTTTTGGGGGTTGGTCTCAAGCCACAATACAATTTGCTAATGATAACCCCTCTATCTTCAGAAACATTCTGGTTATGTTGTGAACTACAGTTCAAATTAATAGCACTGTTTTCCCAATCACACAGTTTACAGAGAGCAACACACAGCCACACAAACACATTTGAGCATAAAGTTTGTAATATATACGTACCTGTGGACCCAGAAGTCCTTTCATGCCCTTTGGGCCTGTAACATTATTATCGCTGCCAGCTTTTCCCTAAAGAGATAAAACAATGTTTTGAAAATTTGCAATGATATGCAGTGAGTGATCCAATTGAATTTCCAATTGGCATTGATTCTCAAAATAATCATTTGATCTAAGACTGAAAATCATTTCTAATAGAATCTCACGTGAAATAGAACCATTCATCTATTCTGTAGGCTCTCTGCTGTTTCAACACCAAACATGTTTGCATATACTGAATAGCATCAGATGTAGGATGAGCTTAATGAAGACCTTCTACAGTTAGGAGCAGAATACCATACAAATCTGTGGTATTACAAAGTGTTCAAAGAATGCAAAGACTAATAAGAATGTGGACTACAGTGTTCCAGAATGACACAGATGATAAATGATCTGGGTGATTTAATAAGAATAATAAGCAATTTGTGCTTAGTAATGTCCCATAAACAGCTGTAAAGTAAATTTGGAGAATCGTTGGCCAGAATATTGGTTACCAAAATCCCTTCACCTTGCTCCCTCCCTTGGCTCATTCAAGGCATGTCTCAAGACCGTCCTCTTCGACCACGCCTTTGGCCACTCTTCTATCCCTACCCTCCCCGCCCTCCACCCCTCCTGATGCCAATCCCCTGTTTGGGTCCAAATGTGGAAGGTATAATACCAACATAATTTGTTGTTGTTAAATAGTACCATGAGATCTTTAACATTCACCTGAATAGGCAGACGGATCTGGGTTTAAGGCTGTGGTGGCTTGGCAGGTAAGGCAAGTGAGATCCCGCAGGGAGCATTGCCAGACAAGTGGAGAAGTACAGCAGATTGAAACCCAGTGGGTCTACTGGGAGCTTGGAAAAGCAGGCCCGGCGAGAACTGGCGTGGAAAAGGTGAGCGAGCCAGACTGTGTGTAACAGCCGACTAAAAACATTGTGTGTGAGTTGCTACTGGAATCAGATAGCTTGGTTAGGTAAACTCACAAATTGCCTCACCTGTCAAAAAGGTCACCAGCCACCACTAGTTTAAGGATTTGTCCACAGGGCGTCACCTCCAGCAATATAACCCCTTCCCCCAAACACTGCATGAAAATGTCAGCATAAACTGTGTTTAAACTCCCATACTCTTCGGGATACAAAGGAAATGGTATGTGAGCAATGAAATGGTTGAGGGGGAGCAGGCTCGATGGAGCACACAGCTTTATTCCATGTTTCTAATTTTCTCGTAATCATCCATTTAAGTATTTCCTTCATCCAAAGACAGATCAATGTACTTTTACTTACAGAGTCACCACGTAAGCCAACTTCGCCACGTTCTCCATGGTCTCCCTTTGGGCCTTTCTTACCCTATAATTTACAAATGAAAGATATAATTTCCTCAAAAAATCCGTGGCAGTATTTATACAGTTAGCGTCAAACTCTAGTGTGGTTATGATAAATAATTTCCCTTTGATTTTACAATTAGTTGTTTCCAATAATAACAATAATAATCCTCATCACATTGGTGAGACATCTCAAAGTGCCTTGCAGTAAATACCTTAAAATGGATTGACTGTGTATATTTTGGGGGGTGAAGCGTGGTGGCCATTTGCGTACAGCTTGGCCCTTCAAATAATCCTTGATTGGGTTATCAAATTATTGCAAATTTTAAAAGGAATTATTATCCCTTGGAAAGCAATCCACCAATTGATTAATAACTGGATTCCTACTTACTGAGGGGTAAACAGAGTCATGTGGATTAACAAAACTTGCCTAATATTTTGCCTTGCCTGGGATTCACCAAGTAAGCGGAGTAGACTTCAAGCAGAGTGATAAGAGTTGAGTCTGTTAAGATTTAGGGCTGAAGAGATGTTAGGACTACAATGTGTCAGGGTAATGGGAGTGATGTGGAAGATTCTGGCCTCTTTGAGTGCTCAGGACAACTGCACATGTGTGAAGTGTGTTACATTGCGTTCTCTTGAGCTCAAAGCTGCTGGGATTGAGGAATAGCTGGGGGGCATTTGTGTCATACTGGAGGTTGAGGGGTACCTGTGCCTTAAGCCAATCAATATATTGGAGAGATATGGCATTTATGTGCATCAATGGAAAGATAGTGTAGGAGGAAAAGTGTAGGAGAAAAGGGTTTAGATTCTTAGGACATTGAGACAGGGCACTGCTGACGTCAGAACAGCCAGCCTGACTCATCCAAAGGACCCGTAAGGGCAGACTAATCACTGGGGTAGAGAGTCATTGCACTCAGCTCCTGTTAAACCTGCACTGAAGGGTTAGGTGATCAAGCGAGGAAAGCTTGCCAGCCAGCAATATCAATGGCAAGCTATACAGTTTTCACTAATTAGACCTTGATGCATATTCTGGGGGCCCATGCTTTGTTTTTTTGCCAACCTGCACGTAATACGTTTTGGAATTAGGTAAGCAGGATGCGTTACTCCAGGGAGAGAGAGCACATTCCATTTCAACAATCTATCTCTGAAATTCTCTATATGAAGGTGGGATGCATGGAAATCTCAGTTTGGTTTGGATACTCTTCAGCTCAGTGATAGATTTCTGTATGTGTCAGGCACTCATTTAATCAAGAAAAAAGGATATTGAGACAAATTCTGAAGCAGGAATGAGATGTATGGGAGTGGAATGGTCCACACCTAAACAAAGTTGCAACAATCTCCTACCTTGGAAAATAAGTAGGGCTGCAGCAGAGTATATAAACTATTATGGCAGTGAGGGGGGTGCAGGTGGGAACATGAAGTGATATGGAGAGTGGGGACAAGTAGAAAACCTCGACTCGTGTGAAGAATAGCCACCTGCTGGACTGGTTAGGATCAATGGCCTGCTTTTGTCTTGTACATTCTTTGTAAATATTTGTAAGTAAAACTTAACTAATTCAACAATGCAGTCTAAACAATAGGATAAACAGCCGACACATTGATATAGAATATTCCATTGGTATTAGACAGCAATCATCCTATCCCTCATTTCATATGTCACTTGCAGGCTGAGACACTTCAGAGTTTGTGCGTTTCACTCAGTGAAATATCTCTCCAACACTGTCAACCACTCCATTACCCTACACCACATCTCCTCCCAGCTCAATCTTCATGGACCTGCCCTTGCCTGGTTCGACTCTTGCCTCTCTCACTGTCTCCACTTTGTCGCCACCAATGGCTTCTCCTCCAGCCCCTGCACTGTCTGTGGCATTCCCCCAGGGCTCTGTCCTTGGCCCCCTCATTTTCAATATCTACCTGCTCCCCCTTGGTGAAATTATCTGCAGATATGGGGTCAACTTCCACAAGTATACAGATGACACCCAACTCTATCTTTCTGCCTCTACCCTCGATTCCAGAACCACTGCTGTCCTGACCGACTACCTGTCAGACATCAAGTCCTGGATGAGAGCTAACTTTCTATAGCTGAATGTCAACAAGACCGAGGCCCTCCTGATTGCCTCACGCAAGCGTATTTACACCTCAGGCACCGGCAGCATCAACCTCCACTATCTTTCCTTCCCCACATCCAAGCCATGACCCGCTCTGCCTTCCCTCACTTCTGCAATGCTGCCTGACTCCGCCACTACCTCACCCCTCAGGCCGCTGAAACTCTCATTTATGCCTTCATCATGTCCAGACTCGATTATGCCAACACCCTGCTTGGCGGCCTTCCCAACTCCTCCCTCCGTAGGATGTAGACCACCCAGAAGTCTGCAGCCCGTGTCCTCTACTGCACCAAGCTCCGTGACCCCATCTACCCCATTCTCGCTTGACTCCATTGGCTACCTATCATTCAAAGGATGCAATGCAAGATCCTGGTCCTCACCTTTAAAGCCCTCCATGGCATTGCCCTAACCTACCTCTGCAATCAACTAATCCCCTACCAACCTTCCCGCTCCCTCCTCTATGTGGGCTCTGGCCTGCTCCATGTCCCCCAACACACCCGCCCCACCATCAGCACACAAGCCTTCAATCACTCCGCCCCCAACCTCCAGACTTCCATCCCGCAATCCCTCCACCTCGCCCCATCCCTGGCCTCCTTCAAGTCCCACCTCAAGATCGTCCTCTTTGATGGTACCATCGGTCACCTCAAATCCCCTTCTTTCCCTGCACCCTACCGACCCCAGCTCGGGTCTGAAACACTGTCCTGTGCCTTGGGATGTCCTCCTAACGTGGAAGGTGCTGTACTAATGCAATTCGGACCTGATAAGCATGATGGTTAAGTCTATAAAATCTGACCCTGACTTCTTATAGTACACATTACAGTGATCACTGATCAGTACTTCCATGACGTCACGTTTCCGGTGGTATCAACTAACTGAGCTACACACAATAAGCTCAAAACACCCTCTCTCAGTTGGGCACCACTGATGCCAGAACTTTTCTGTGCCTGGGTGCTCTGCACCGGGAGCTGGCCATAAACATACTACACCGCCAGTATACTTGGATTCCTGGTGCATACACATTATATGTGGATACGATCTGACTGTACAATATTGCACTTTAAAAATATTCTAAAAGTGATGTTTACATGCAGGAATATAATTAATTTTATGGTTAATCATAGCCAAACTTAACTTCAGACACAGTTTACATTTGCCTAGAAAAATATATAGTCACTATACTTTAGAGTAAATCATGGCTTAGTCTTCTGGGTTCAAAGCCTACATCATGACTTTGAACTCACAGTCTAGCCCGACACTCCAATGTGGGGGTAGGGGTAACAATCCTTGCATTTGGTATTATACTGTACTTAAATAAAGATATATATGAATTTATTATAATTGAGAATAGCTCAAAGCACTTCCAAAGTATTTCCATAAAGTGTAATGATTGCACGTTTGCAGGACCATTTGATACATTAGTCAAAAAAATTGTGAAAAGTTGCAGTGAATGCATATTTATTGGACTCTTTATATAAATTATATAAATTTACAATCATGGTTTACCCTTTCTCCGTCAATTCCTTTTTCAGCAGGCATTCCTACAATCCCCTTTGCTCCCTGAAACAGAACAATATTGTATCAATATTTGAAACGCACATGAAAATAGTGTTCTGAAAAAAGTCATAAATGATTACCTCCTCTCCGTTGATTCCGTTGAGAGCTTGCTCCCCTTCAGAACCCTGTTAGAATAAAAATAATAGGGTAATTAATACAATAATAAATATCAAACTGAGCAAAATATTGGAATGATATTGGATGTTAGGTATAAATAGTATTTGCTTACCATCTTGCCTTGATGGCCATTGCTCCCCTGCAACACAATTGTTCAATTTAATAATAAAGGTATAAATGTTTAAACAATTAATGTTGTAACAAATGACGTGGAACAAAGTCTTGCCTTCAAGCCTCTGGCACCTTGACATCCCATATCTCCTCGACTTCCAGTAACCCCAACTGGGCCTCTCCCACCCTGGAAAACACATGTGAGATTTGTATAATTTACATTCTTGAACTCGCAATACTATCTGGTGAAATATTGGCTTAAGATTCAATATTTTATAATTTAGCATGCAGACTTTTATTCTCTAAGTGAAATGCATACGGTTACAGAGGTTATAGTGCAGTACCTCAGCACTATTAAGGTATCTAGATTGGCTATTTTGGCTTCTCAACAACAACAACCAATATAGCGCCTTTCGCGTTGGGAGGACGTCCCAAAGCACTGAACAGTTAGGTCGGGACCCAAGCGGGGGGGGGGGGGGGGGGGGGGGGTTAGGGTTAGGGTTAGGGGGGGGGGGAGAAGGATTGGGGTAGAGGGAAGGAAAGGGGGAAGAGTTAGTGGGGGAGCCGAAGGCGCGGTCAAAGAGGAAGGTCTTGAGACCGGCCTTGAAGGAGGAAAGGGAGGAGGCAAGGCGGAGAGGCTGCGGGATGGAGTTCCCCAGTATTCTCAGGGTCATAGCTAGCTGGATGGTCGGTGTTTCGAAATGCTAATGGAACCACCCATCTTTCTGCAGACACACACAGTGAATTTCTGCACTTAATGTGTCCTTGGTTGAGATTCAAGGAACATTACAACACTAGAGCCCTGATGGCACACAGTAGTTGTGTGTCCACAAAATCCACAATTAGCACTATTAAGTGATGTGATACCGAGTCAACACTGCATTCATAGTACGTGCACACAAAAAGATGGCTGGATCCATCCAGGTCGGTCAGAATTAAATTGGTGACTTTTTTTGTGACTTGGCAAGCACCTCTAAAAACTTCATTCTTGTCTCATTCCTTTAACTTAACTTTGATTTAAAATTAAAAGATCACATAGAAACCACAATTTTCAGTCACCTAAGCTAACTATCACCTCATATACATGCCCAGCATTTGTTTAAAGTAACAAAACTTACACTTTCACCCTCCGGTCCTTCATCGCCAGAATATCCCTTTATGTTTGAAGTTCCCTAGGAAATAGGAATATATTTAATAAAAATGTGACACACTATTTTCTTTCTTATTTAGAACACATCTGCATGCACCAAAATGGAAACGTTAATTTTGTAGACTCACATTTTAAGACGCTCTCTGAAAACCAAGCAAACATGTTAATTTAAATATTTAAATCACCAATTGTACCCTGAAATATTCCCTTGTATGAAAACCATTTTTTGTTACTAGCGCCTACTGCCCTCTACCAGCTTGGCAGTGAGTGCTGACAAGTTATTTAATCATGAGGCACAACACCACAGTAGCTTGTTCCTATGCTCCTCTGCATAGATAACAGAAGAGGGGACCCTGATTCAAATATCCATGGGCGCTGAGACCAACTGTAGCCCAACTGCTAATCCCAAATTAGATCAATGAAATCAGCAAAGGCTGGGATTCAAACATCATAAAATTTATTTACTCTTGAGCTCTTCTGATCTCATCCTTTCAGAATTCCCAGCCTATTATTCTGCTGTTGCAGCATCAGGCTGCCTTAAATGAGTAAGTGTCCTTCTCAACCATACTTCCTAGTAACCTGTGCCAGTTGTTAATTACCCTCTGAGTAAAGAAAAGGTTCCTGGTGTCTGTCCTGAAATTGCCCTTTTCAAATCGAAACCTGTTTCATCTTGTTCTACTGTGCTCGTGAATCCAATTGTTCCAAATAATATGGTCTAGCCTGTTTCCCCCCATCATAGAACTGAAATAATCAATTTTACTAAGACCTTTGTGTAAACATTAAAATGTTATTAGATTAGCAATATTTAATGCTATTAAATAATCTATTTAATAGATTATTAAATCTAATAATGTTATTAGATTTTCAATTTAAGACACAATATTTAGGAAATTGCATATTGTACCATATTTAGATGAACATCTTACCCTTTCCCCTTCAGGTCCCCAATCACCACGTGCACCTGGCTCTCCAGTGCAAGTGCAAAAGAGATTACAACATTTCCTTCTCGCAAATCCGTTCTGAAATGAAATGGCAGCTTTAAAATCTTGTGTTTCCATTGTAGTGTTCTGCTAATGTGCATTCAAAACAAACACACTGGGTGAATGAATTCATGAAAGAACGAGTGTACTTTTTTTCCCCAAAGAACATGAATTCATAAAATAAATCCTTGCATTTGATATAGCGCTTTTCACGTCTTTCAGACGTCTCAAAGCGCTTCACCGAATATACTGTAAAGTGAATTTGTGGGCTAAATGTGGCAGTCAATTGTGTACAGTAGTGACCCACAAACAGTCGAGGATTGAAATGAGCAATTTATTACTGTTTATTTTGGAGGGATTATTATCAGGCATATGTGTATGCGTGTGGAGTAACCTGCCCAAGGTTTCGTCCTGACCTGCCTGGATTCAAACCCAGGTCTCACGCTTGCAAGGCAAGCGTGAGAGTGCTCCAACCACTGAGCTACAGGTCTCCATTTCCAACCTTGCAGCATTTATGGAGATGACGGCTCATCCCCATCTCTTCAGCAACATCCGTTCCCACAGTTACATGAGACTGCTTATTAAGATTTAATCTCAAGACTGATCATCTTTCACTAATGGACAAGAGTCAAGATGAAAACCGACAATAAATTGTGACAATTTATTTTTACTGGTGATAACACATTGACTAAAAATGTAATCAGAAGCAGATAATATGTCATTGTTTTGGCCCTATGGCTGGTAATAACTGTCGACTGCTATTGAACACATTGACAATTATGATCAATGATTATTTAATAAGCGGGGTTTCGTTCACCCCCTGCCCCAAATCATCCGCATAAATGCGGAAATTTACCCCATGTCTGCGGATGATGCCACCAAGGGGGGAGCATGTAGAGTTTGAAGAGGAAGGGACTGAAGCCAAAGCCCTAAGGATCACTGCATGGTGTGGGGGCTGGGAAAGAAACCATTGACTGAGACAAAGTGGATATGATGTGAAAGCTAGGACCTGAACCAGTGAAGGACAGCACCTTGACAGTTAAGGTGAGAGGAGAAGCGGTGGAGAAGGATTGAATGGTCTACGGTGTCAAAGGCGGCAGAGAGGTTGAGGAGGACGAAGAGGGAGAGGGAGCCCAGGTCACAAATGGACAAGATGTCATTTGTGACCTTGACCAACAACAACAAATTACATTTATAGAGCACCTTTCACGTCGGGAGGACGTCCCAAGGCGCTGCACAGGAGGCGTGTGACCCGAGCTGGGAGGGGAGTGTTTGGGAAGGGGTGAAACACGAAGGGGAGGTAAAAGAGTTCGGGCGGGGGGCTTGGAGCAGGCCAAGTCCTGTTGAACGGAGGGTCCGGGTGGGCATGTAGGGGGAGAGTAGATCAGTTAAATAGGGTGGGGCAAGGCCGTGTAAGGCCTTGTAGGTGAGGACAAGGATCTTGAACTTGAGCAATTGACCAGAGCAATTTCTGTGCTGTGAGCAGCATGGAAACCCGATTGAAGGGGCTGATGGAGGGAGTGGGAGGAGAGGAAAGATCAAAACTGGAAAACAATGACTCTTTCAAAGACCTTCGAAAGAAAAGTTAGGTTGGAGATGGACCGGTAATTGAGAGCAAAGATGCATCCATGGAAGGTTTCTTAAGGATGGGGGTTATTATGGTTGTTTTGTGGCTGGGAAAGGTACCGGATGAAAGGGAGAGAAAACATATCTATTAGTACACCCTAAATATTTATCTGACATAAGGATCAGATGATATCTCATCAATTTATAGTAAATAATACTTCAAATTGGCTTAACTCTTACCATATATAATAAGCTTTATTGCATCAAATTTTGATATAAAGATGCCATGATAATTGCAGCATAGATCCATGCTCAAATTCATAGCTTTCACTAAAACCTACAAAGTATGGAGATATGGGGGAATGGAGTAACACTGAGGCATATGAGCACAGGGGATTTTAGGAAGATAAAAACAACTTTTTTTTTAAGTTGGTCTCAAGCCACAATACAATCGCCTTGTAATAACCTCTCTATCTTCAGAAACAGTCTGGTTATGTTGTGAACTACGGTTCACAACATAACCACTCCCCAAAATCAAACACTGTAATGAAGAGTGTATATATTCCATGGAACTCCAGGGTTTGACATTCTACTTGCTGATTCTAAAGGAGTATGGTGTAAAGGTAGGAAAACGAGACTAGCAGGATTGATCTTTAAAAGAGTCACCACAGTCATAATTGGCTAAATGCCTTCTGTATTGTTACTTTATATGATTCTATGATAGGAATTTCACACAATCATCTCATGCTTTTCTCAGGATCACTTACTGTTCGAAACAAAAAACAAAATTGCTGGGACCACTCAGCAGGTCAGGCAGCATCTATGGAGAAAGGAAAAGTGAGTCAACATTTCGGGTCCACGACCCTTCGTCAGAATGTGCAATCCAGAAAATTCTGACGAAGGGTCGTGGACCCGAAACATTGACTAATTTTTCCTTTCTCCATGGATGCTGCCTGACCTCCTGAGTGGTCCCAGCAATTTCTGTTTTTGTTTCAGATTTCCCGTATTTTGCGGTTTTTTTCACTTACTATTTGGTTTAGCAAAGAATTTTCAATATCCGGCATTCTAATTGATAGCGGATGTTTGTATTCAAATCCCCTTCCAAACTCAATGAGGGAAATATTGTCAACATCCACTACATCCTCCAGAGCCACAGTGATAAGTGCATGGACTCCTGTTTACATAAAGACATCCATTCATACAACATGAATAATTGCACAGAATTTCATAGACTATTATTGCATGAGAATAAAATTTCGGTCCAATTTATCCATGTCAGAGTTTATGCTTCATCCTTCCAAATCCCCTCTCCAACACTGTTCTATTCCCTTCTCCTTCATGTTCTTCTCAAATAAAGGATGGTGAGGCTCACTTTTCTGGCTGGCTGTGCCTGCTCTTTGAAAGAGTTATCCCAGGCAATCTCATTCCCCCACTCTTCCCATAGCCCTGAAAACTTATCCTTACAAAATAATTATGCATTTCTCTCTGAAAGGTAGTTATTGCCTACCCTTTCCACTACCCTTTCAGGCAATGCAATCCAGATCCGAACAACTCGCTGTTTGAAAAAAATTCTCTTGGCCTACCCTCTGTTTCTTTTAACAATTATTTTAAATCGGTGCCCTCAGATTATTGACTCACCGCTAGTGGAAATAGGTTCTCTTTGTTCACTCTATTGAATGCTCTCATAATCAATCCCCTCTATTATGACTCCTCTTAACCTTCTCTGCTCCAAGGAGAATAATCCTAGCTTCTCTAGGCTTTCCTCATAACTGAAGTCCCTCATTCCTGATACCATCCTGGTAATTCTCCTTTGCACCCTCTCAAATTCTTCCTAACGTGTAGTACCCACAACTGAACACAGTACTCTAGCTGAGGCTTAACTAGTGTGTTTTAAAGTTTCATCATAACTTCCTCGCTTTCGTATTCTGATCCCTTATTTATAAAGCCTAGTATCCCATATGCTGTTTTTTAAAATCTACCTGGAGAGAACATTAGCCTAGTGTCATAGTGGGGACGGACAATTAAGCAAATACAGATATTCATTTAAGGATCTCAGCAGGATTTCTGTTTTGAAATATACATATATATATATATATTTGTCTGAAAAAGATTGCCATTGTATTTGCTTGATGAACAATAACTTGTGAGATATAAAATGGCAGGCAGTCAGGGACCACAGATACAGAAAGAGTTCAGCCTTCAGGAGAAGATGACAGAAAACTGGAGAGGAAAAATAAACAAATTATACTTACCTCCTTCTCTGAGTTTTCTTGATGTTTCCTTGAGTCTCTCTAAGTCATCATCTAAACCATCTGTAAACATTAGCACCACCTGCAACCAGAACCTGGGACTTATACAGAGGTTTACACGTTGAATAACAACATCTTCCAAATGATGGACAGAAATAATCAGAATGATCATCTGGAAGATGCTATTATCACGTTCGACCAAAAACTCTCCTTCCTCCCCCACATCCGTGCCTTGACCGGCACCTGCGCAACATTGCCAGGCTCCGCAATTATCTTACCTCCCATGCTGCCGAAACACTCGTGCACGCATACATCACCTCAAGGCTGGACTACGGAAACTCTCCTCGTCGGCCTCCCCAGCTCCTCCATTCACAGGCTGCAGGTCATCCAAAACTCTGCAGCCCGTGTATTATCCCGCACCCGCCTCCGCGACCATATAACCCCCACCCTCGCCCGTCTCCACTGGCTCCCTATCCTCCAGAGGATCGAGTCCAAGATCCTCGTCCTCACCTTCAAGGCCTTACATGGCCTTGCCCCGCCCTATTTAACCAATTTACTCTCCCCCTACAAGCCCACCCGGACCCTCTGTTCAGCAAGACTTGGCCTGCTCCAAGCCCCCCGCCCGAACCGCCCCACCATCGGAGGCCGGGCCTTTAGTTTTTTTGCTCCGACCCTATGGAATTTCATCCCCCAATCTCTCCATCTCGTTTCTTCCCTTTCCTCTTTCAAGGCCGGTTTGAAGACTTTCCTCTTCGACCGTGCCTTTTGTTCCACCCCAAATTTTTTGACCTCCCCTACATGTTTCACCCCTCCCCGTACACTCCCCTCCCAGCTCGGGTCACACGCCTCCTGTGCAGTGCCTTGGGACGTCCTCCCGACGTGAAAGGCGCTTTATAAGTGTAATTTGTTGTTGTTGTTATTATTGTTTAATTGGTGTGTTTATTGATATATTTATTTAATGCACACTAAAGAGCAATATCCCAGGAATTTATTGTCAGTCCATGTTAGTCTGAGCTTGATAGTTTGCACATACATAAATAGCGTGAACTCATCTGTAAGTTTGTTAAAGAGGGAACACATCTGTTTAAGTAAGAAAAAAAGGAGAAATTGTTACCTTCATCTTTTCATCTGATTCATCGAATTTTTGGTAAAATGATGTCAAATAGCCTTCAGTTAAATCGATTCTGTTTGTGGTTCGGACATCTTTCAGGTCATCTACATCTTTCTTATTATATTCTTTAAATTTTGTTTCAAAGATAGTTTCACCAGCATCACTTTGTATATGAAATCCCACTCTGATTTTCAGCTTGCGAGAAGTGGCACAGTTGATTTTATCCATAGACTCAAGTGTCTGCAAAATCTTCTCTAGTTTTACTTGTAGGCCATGCTGACCAGCAAATATGTTTTCTTCTCCTTTTGGATGTGAGAGATCAAATCCCACAGCAATATCTATCAAGCAATCTGAAAGGCAAAAAAAATCAACCTAGTTGAAAAATTTATAATCTGTCAAGTGTGTTTATTTCATTTCTTCTGACCAATATAGACTTGAAACAAATGTTTACTTAAATGGAGAAAGTATGTAAGGATTTCTGGGATTTTACTTTAACACTGCCCATTAGGTGAAATTTATCTCAATTTATATGTATTCAAACTTCCCAAAAGATCTCTTTGACAATGTCCATCACATTCTGCCTTAAGGATCCCATGTGAAAGGAGTTTCTCATGGTGAATTGTCTTATAGATCTTCCAGAAAAGTTGGTCACAGACTTCAGACTAACTAGAGCTGAATGGAGCTGAAGGCCACAATGATCAGTCTACTAATGAGCTAGGCTGACTGGTTCATCATCAGCAATACCGGGGAGTACTTGATTATCTCAATTACCTTTGGGGTAAGAGGTACAGTGAAAGATTGGGGCAATGGATCAAAATTCCTGCCAAGATCTGTAAACATCTAATGAAAGGTGTAAATGTCTAAATAGGCTGAATGACCTCTAGCTTTTCTATGCATGACATTTTTTCACCTATAATAGGTTTTTGACCTAGTGCCTCATGAGGCCCTCATGATGAAACTGGAAGCCATGGGAGTATATGGCCAAATCTTTTATATAGAATATGTACTCCTGCTCTAAGATCTGTGTCAGGGTTGATATTGGATTTATGAGGCCATCTCTCTGGAAAGGGGGTAAGGCAAAGCTGTCCATTGTCACTAACTCTATTCGATGTGTTCATCAATGATATGTTTGACAACACTGAGGGCGAATGACTTGTATATCTGTTCCAGGGTTGTCTGATAGGATTATGCAGCTACTGTTCATAGATGATATTTTGCTGCTGGTGGAATCAGCTGGGGACCTTCTGAGGTGGACCAACTGATAGGACATAGTGGTGGGTGCTCCCAAATGCTAAATCATGCTTCTGCACAGCCCAAGAGAAGAGATTGAGGGAATTGACTGAAAGGTACAAGGGACATTTGTCCTAATTCTTGACTCCGATGGGTACCTCTGGGTCATGGTGGACATCAACTTCAGCCTGGACACTGAACTGAAGGACACAGCTGAGAAGGGCATAGGGCACTCTGGTTATGCTTGTCTCTCTTCCGAGACAACAATGTCCCAGTGCTGGTCAAGCTTGTGGGATTCAAGCCCTGTGTGCAAACAATTTGTCTTTATGGATCTGAGCCCCTAGGCAGAGCCTTCTTCTAGCCAATTTGCAAAGTTAGGATCAAGCAATGAGGTGGATTTGTGGCAAATCACAGGATGTAGCAGCAGGTATGGATGAATCTGGCATCCACTGACCTGTTGCTAAGCCTCTGGAGGTGGATTTTCCTTCACAGAGCAGTCACTGCAGGCAGAAAGCCCTCCAACTCAGCTCAACAACACAACAACAACAACAACAACAAATTACATTTTTAGAGTGCCTTTCACATTGGGTGGATGTCCCAAGGCGGTAAATCGTCAGGTTAGGACTCAAGTAGGGGGGAGGGCAGGGCAGAGGGGAGGGAGAGAGTTGGGAGGGCAGCGAGAGAGTTGGGAGGGCAGCAAAAGGCACAATTGAAGAGGAGGATCTTAAGACCTGACTTGAAGGAGGCAAAAGAGGAAGTGAGGCAAAGGGACTGTGGGACGGAGTGTGGGATGGATAGGCTGGAAGTCCATCCACCGATGGTTGGGTGGATCGGGTGGGGGACAGGGAGCAGGCTGGAGCCCGCTGAATGGAATGGGGTGGGCAGGTTCATAAGGGAACAACAGGTCAGAGAGATAGGAGTGGGCAAGGCCGTGAATAGCCTTGAAAGTGAGGACAAGGACCTTGAATTCGATCCTTTGGGGGATTGGGAGCCAATGGAGCCAGATGAGAGTGGGAGTGATGTGGTTGCAGAGCTTGGTGCGGGAGAGGACACGGGCTGCAGAGTACTGGATGATCTGCAGCCTGTGAAGGGAAATGCCAGGAAGACCGACGAGCAGGGAGTTTCCATAATCAAGCCTTGATGTGACGAATGCATGGACAAGGGTTTTGGCAGCGTGAGGCAGTGACAGAGTCTGGCAATGTTGCGGAGGTGGTGGAGGCAGCACTGTTAATGGCGCGGATGTGGAGGAGGAAGGACAGTTCAGGGTCAAACAAGACTCTCAGGTTCCCAACTGGCTTTGAGAAGTGGAGAGTGCAGCCTTGGATGCTGATGCTGCCAGTGTCTGAGGTGCAGAGGCGCTGACGCGAGCAAATCAGGAGCGCCTCAGTCTTGTCGACATTCAACTGGACAAAGTTGTCTCTCGTCCAGGACTCAATGTCAGACAGGCAGGCAGTCAGGAAATCAGTAGTCCTGGAGTTGAAAGTGAAAGCCTGTTAATCCTGCAAACCAAAGCCCTAAAGCTTTTCCAGCTGTCAATGGCAAATTATGTGGTTTTAACTGGCTAATCTCTATCAGTACCCCAAAGCATGCGCTAAGGGCACCAAATCTTTGCTCTTGCTAACCTATGCCAATACTTACTGGAATTAAGTAAGCAGGATGTATCCCTTCAGGGAGAGGGTGTGCATTCCATTCCAATGTATCTCTGGGATTTCCATGTGCAAGTGGGATGCATGGAATTTTCAACTTTGGCTTGGATACTCTTAAGCAGTGGTGATGGGTTTTCATAGGTGTCAAACACCCAATTAACCATCCACAAAATAGTAGGTTTCTATATAAATGTGAATTGTATTGTGTAATATTTCTAGTAGTATGAGTAAATGCAACTTGCCTTTTGAGGGACAAACACAGATACTCCGGGTAAATCTTCTTTTAAGGGTATGTAATTCTTCATAATTGCTGATGTAAAATTTTCTGTTTGTATCTCCAGCAATTTGCAGCAGTTCACTGTCAACTGCGTCTCCAACTCCAATGGCAAAAACATTGATCTGTTGTTGCCTCAAATCGTTTGCTGGGGCAACAACACTGTCGTATGATTGTCCATCTGTGATCACAATAAGGTACTGGGGTACTCCTTGTTTCTTTCGACATCCTGCATTTGGATCAAAGAAATTGTTCACCAAGGTCAACGCCCTTCCCGTGCTAGTTCCTCCTGTCATCTGCTTCATATTTTCAATACTGTCATGAAGTGTACTTTGGGCATTGAGGTACATTTCTGGCTTCATATCTGTGCTGTACTGGGCCAATGCAAAATGGACTTTTCCTTCACCAACGTCAAACATTGTTGTCATGTTTTTCAAGAATGTCTTTATAAGTGTGAAATCATTGCTTTCAATACTTGACGATCCATCGATTAGGAAAACAATATCTGCCTCTTCAATCACACAATCTGGAAAATAAAAGCAATAAATCACTTGCAATAAATCAAGATGTACACCGCAAATGATTTAGATATGCATCACATCCAGACAACAGTACCACAGCATCTGAACATTAAAGTATTTTGTTCAGGAGTACATAGCTGCATCTTTGTTTTCCTCTGTTTATTTTAACTCCAGGACAGTCACACAAATTTTACACAAATTGTCTATTCCCAGTTGCCTGCAATCAGCAGTATTAAAGGATAAAACACAAGTGATGACTCAAAACGTAAAATACTGAAGATGCTGGAAATCTGAAACAAAAACAGATGTTTCGGGCAACACTTGACAGTTCAGGCAAAATCTATGGAGAAAGGAAAGCAATCAACATTTCAGGTCCATGACCCTTTGTCAGAACTCTAGTTTTATAATCTCCATCTGATCCAAAACTCAGCTTCCAAAATCCTCACACATACCAGACTTTGCATGTCTATCTCCCCAGCCTTCACCAGGCTGCAGTGTCTGTCTCTCTCCTAGTGGATCAACTTCAAAGTCTTCAGCCTTACCAATAAATCGCACATGCCCTAGCACTCCCCTACCTCTCTAATCATCTCTTACTCTATTGCTTCCTAAACCTGCTCATCAAACTCAAACCTGCCGTGCGTCCTCTCACCTTGCACTTCCTCTCCCCCTATGCCACTATTGGAAGCCTGTAGCTTTGACAACAATAATTTACACTTATACAGCAATGTTCAAGTCAGGAGAATGTCTCAAAGTGCTTCAGACCTAGCTGGGTGGGGAAGATGAGAAAAGTAGGAGTGGGAAATATGATTGAAAGCACAATTGTGGAGATAAGTCTCATCAATTCACTTTACAGTATATTCTGTGAAGCACTTTGAGATGTCTAGAAGATGTGAAAAGCGCTATATCAAATGCAAGGATTATTATTATTAAAAATAGGGTGAGCTGAGACAAAACAAAATGGTTAAAACTTCAGCAACTAATGGTGAGGAGGATCAGACAGGGGATATGAAACAAGCCGGTGTTCATTCAGTGGAAAGACAGGAGGTAGCAGAGGGATTTGAAATCAGCCCGACCATTAAAAATGTAGAATCTATAGTGTATACATGAGGTAATTACCCTCTACTGACCATTACTCTTCAATCTCAATGGTAGAGAAGAATGCAGTGATGTATGCCGGTAACTAAAGTATATGGACATTGGTCCGAATTTCCATCTCTAATATTCTGCCTCCGGTGGGGGTGAGGTGGTGGGGGGAGAAAACGTTTTTCATACTATTGCATCATTGTGTACAACATAAATGGTGCATATTTGATGACAATTTTTGTTCAATCATTTGTTATCAAATTATTTCAACAATGAGATGATCAAGTTGCATTGTTCATCACACATTTATTGAAACAATTTGTTGCAACTCTCTGAACTCAATTCTATTGTTTGCTCAGTCACGTATGGCATTCACTATAATTAGACTGATAGAAGCTATTTTTAGTTCCCATTTCATATACCATTGTCAACGTATTGGCTAAATCAAATAACTTACCAAGTATACTTGTTTCGCAAATCAACTGAGAAATGGTTTGGGTTATATTTGTCAGTAAGTCATATGTTTCGACATGAAAGTAGTTATCCGATCCTGCGATCAGTTTGAGCTCTTCTACATCGGCACCAGCAACACCAACAGGGTAGATACTAACACCTTCGGCTCGGATGGATTTTACTGTAGTTGCTAAAGCTGAATGATCTGTGGCCTTTCCATCTGTGATAAGTAGAAGAATCTGCGGCACATTGCTTGACATTCGACCACCGTACGCCAGACTTTCTTTGGCATGTTTGAGAGCCTTGCTCGTGTAAGTTGTTCCCTTTGTCGATTCTTTAATTGCGTTGATTTGGTTTTGGACTTCAGCTTTGGTCTTCAGTTCATTCAGGTGGAAAATGGTGATAGGTTTGGTGTCATATAGCACGACTCCAAACTGAACTTTGTTCATGCCAACATCAGAATTATTCACCAATGCCAACATAAATTGCTTCATGAGCTTAAATTGTGCCAAGTTTATGCTCCCTGATCGATCTATTACAAATACAATGTCTGCAACTTCTGCCCTTCTACAACCTGTGAATAAAAGCACAAATATCACACAAGTTCAGAGGAAATAAGACAGACATTTCATCCGTTACCTCCCACTCCTGCTTCAAAGCATTGGCAGTGTTGAATTTATATTTTATATTTATACAATAAATATATTATTATTATTTTATATTTATATTTTTGGAAAGCCAACTATGTTTTACAATGTGTGTTTTCTCTTGCTTTCTCTTCATTTCTGTTCTATCAGATAACCATTAAAAGACAAAAATATCACCCTGTTCCATGTAGAGGTGTCTTGTTCCCACACATTTGCAAACAATATACAGTAAAAGCCTGTTTATCCAGCACCCAATCAACCGTAACTTCCATTTAACCAGCATTGCAAAACAAAGGTCCACTTTTGATTAATCGTAATTTATCCGGAAAAATGCATTGATATTCTTTTTTTTGCATTTTCGGCCGAATATCCGGCATTCGGCGAGGGAGGGGGCGAGGTGAAGGGAGGGACTGCGGGATGGAGTTCGAAAGGATAGGGGCGGAGTGGCTAAACGCTCGCCTGCCAAGGATGGGGTGGGTGGGTCGGGGGACATGGAGCAAGCTAGAGCTCACTGAGCGGAGGAGGCAGGCAGGTTGGTAAGGGGTTAGGAGATCACGGACGTATGGTGGGGCAAGGTTGTTGAGGGCTTTTTTTGTGAGGACCAGGATCTTGAATTGGATCCTCTGGGAGCCAATGGAGATTATAAAAACTATCATCCGAAACTTTTACTGATGTTTGTGGTTTCACACACATCAAAGTGTAGCATTAATTAAAACATTAATTAAGCTACAAGGGACTGCTCTGATCACAAACAGCTGGAGGGAAGGATACGCTGCCACAACTCGCCATTCAGCATTAAACTTAAACCAATTGCAATTCATAATGATCCCCATGATATTATACAGCAATAATTATCGCATCAAAAGTGTTATCAATGAATTATCGGGTGAATTACTGTCTATAACAGATGTACATGACAGACAATTATCCTTTACTTTTAAACTTTTTTAAATAAACTAACCTTCTGGAAGGCAAATTGCAGTTAGGAGTTTTGTTTGGATTTCTTCTAGAGCATTAAAGTTGTTAATGTAATGCATGTTAGATGGGGATCCTCCAATCTCCAAAAGCTGAGTGATATTAGCATTGAAGATACCAATGGCAAAAATAGTGATTCCTTTATCTCTTAAAGCTTTAGCATGTGTAAGGACCTCATCTTGTGCTTCTCCATCCGTAATCACTATGAGGTACTGTGCAACATTAGGTCGACCTCCTCTTGATCCATCAAAGTAATCTGCAGCAAATTTTATCGCACGACCGGTTTGAGTTCCGCCTCCCAAATGGTGTATGTTATCTATTTCACGGATTAGTTCAGGTTGTGTAGAATGCTGGTTAAGCTGGAAAATCAGTTGAGGTTCATCTGCAAATGTTATTGCACCAATTTGAACTTCCTCTGATCCAATGTTGGTTTTATTCACAAAAGAGTTCATGAATTTTTGCATTGTTTCGAAATCAGTCTGGTTTATGCTTCCTGAATCATCAATTAGAAAAATGACGTCGGTCTTGTCCAGTTTCCTGCAGGCTAAAAAAAATTGAAAATCATAAATTAACATAAAGGCACCACATTTCATTAAACTTTCCATTTGACATAGACTAAAGAGTATTCTTATTGCATGAAGGTGTGGTAGGCAGGAGGATAGGATAGGGTTAATATAGACAAAAAAACATATTCAGGAGAAAGTAATGAGAACCTGAATTAAAAGTGAACAACAACACAAAGTCTGAAAAGCAAGATAAAGGAATGTGGATAAGAGCCTGTTCTAATAAACAACTGATTTTCTAGACAGGACAAAGAGAATAACACATTCTTTCATCTGGGACACAGTCCAGATAAGGTTAACGGTCATTTTCAGAATATTTGGGCTCAGGTCCAGAGAAGAGGTAGAGAAGGAGAGAGGGTATGACTGGTTGGTGTGAGTATAACGGAGAATTGACCATAGTACTGAACAAGACCTGGATAAATCAACCTTCTGTAGAATTCATTGGGTATTAGTATGAGTCTCAAATCATTTTATATCATATATTGTGTGTGAACCTATAATTTATGAATGTACTATTACATCATAATCTTTAATCATTTGTGCATCTCTTAAACCATACTTATTGTAATAAAATCATTTACACCTTTACCAAGGCTTGTTGGGTCCTGACTCTCGGGATCTGAAATCCCAACAATGGGATTGCTACACTTTCAAATAGCATTCTCCTGCTTGCTCTCAGTGAAGTAATGGAAAGATTGGAAAATGAACTGAACAAAAGACTGCATAGAGATGGTAGGTGAGAGAATTAGTGCACTAATGCTATTTTTATAATGCACAAACCATACAAATATGTAAATCTCACTGCATGTAAGCAGTGCTCTGGATGACACAGAAATTAAGAAATGCGTGATAATGCAACACATGCAAGATACAATGCTTGATGAAGTCTTCAATATAAGACAAATTGGCAATTTTTTTGATTATTAAAGGATGAATGGTGATATAGGCTGACAGAATTTCAGATGGATGGCTTTGTCTCTCATATTTTCCATCCTAACAATTGTTTAATGAAATAATCGTGGTGTAAAGTTCCACAGTCAGCAGCTGCCATTGAATGCTTCGCCCGAGTATCCAGGATTTGCCACTGGTTCTAATTATACTTGCCACTGTGTTACACTAATCCTTATCCTAAGCTTAGAACACTGTCCTTTTGCTGCTGAGACATAGGCTGTTGCTCAGAAAACATATCATCTAAATTCCAAATACGCAAAATGTAAAGAAGCTGCATGAAACGGGAAATAAATCCAAAATTTGAGTGGCCATTTAAACAAAACTGTGGGCATTGCTGTTTAGCATTTCATAAAGGGACAGGACAATGTAGAAAAGTAATAGCCAACCTCACGTATAAACTATTTCTTGTAAATATCTCAAATAGCAAAAAAAAGTCACTGGGCAATGGACTCATAATTTGTAATTTGGAATGTTTATGGGAATGGGAATCTTATTGTTCCATTAAAGCAGTTTTAATCTTGGCTTTTCATGATTGCTTGAACGCCCAAAAATAAACAATGTGCTGGATTTTTTTTAGGGGTCAGATTTCCCCACATCATTCTGATTTTCTGCATATGCCCAATGTTTTATCAAATATATAACTTTATTAGATATGGTTTGTGGGGGAGGTGGTCACAAGCACGATTCAAGAGGAAGGTTTTCAGGCAGGACCTCAAAAGTGGGAGAGAGAGGGAGAAAGGCGGAGGAATTGAGGGAGAATGTTCCAGAGTTCAGGGCTGTAGTGGTTAAAAGCGCAACCTCCAATGGTGTGGGGGAGGGTATTAGGGACGAACAGGAGGCCACTGCGAGTCGAGGCACCGGGTGGTGGATTGGGGAGTGATACGGTCGGGAGGTGCCAGGGAGCGAGTAGATGCTCTCCAGGATAATACCTACAAGGGAGAGGGTGTGCATTCCATACCAGACAAAGGTAAATACTGTATGCAAGTGTATTTAATAATACTAACGTGATGTGCTTTGAGACGTCTAGAAGATATATCAATTTCAAGGACTGATCTTATATTATTATAATCCTTGCATTTGATATATCACCTTATTACGTCTTTGTGATGTCTCAAAGCTCTACATCTACAGAATATACTATAAAGTGAATTGACTACATTTCGTGGGTGAAACATGGCAGCCAATAGAGCACAGCAGTGTCACACAAGCATTCGTGGAATGAAGTGACCTATTTATTATTTTTTGAAATTACTGTTTTTTAAGGAATTATTACCCACTGGAAAAATGGTCTGCCAATTAACTAACAACCAGGTTCATACTTAGTTCTAGATGAACAGAGGATTGTGGAGTAGGGAAACTAGCCCAACATTTTGCCCTGCTGGGAACCCAAGTCTCTCGCTTGCATGACGAGTGCTCGAACCCCTGAACTGCAGGATTCGTCCACAAATATATACAGTCAATTCACTTTACAGTATATTGTGTGAAACGCTTTGGGACGGTGATAAGATGTGGAAAGCGCTATATCAAATGCAAGGATTATTATTATTCCACATATATGTGGTATGTGAAGTCATCAGTTAAGTTTAACTGATATGTTAAACTAAGATATGCCTAAGCATGGTGATTCAATTTCTGCATGTGCCAAGACACATGGTTGACCAAACAAAATTCAAGACAGTTGATCACTTTGAGTAAATATTATTATCTTACGTTCTTTGGTGCAGATGTCCTGCACAATCCTGAGTTTTATATCTTTCAGGCCATCAAAATTACTTATGTTCAATACTCTTTCGGGAGCATGTCCAATTTCCATCAATTGAGTCATTTTGATATTTCCCACACCTACAGCGTAAATAATAATTCCTTCATTTCTTAATTCTTCAGCAGGAAGCTTTACACCATCATGTGCGTCTCCATCTGTAACAACGATCAGGAAACGCCCTACTCTCTGGTTGCGACTTTTTTCTGCTTCACTGAAGAGATTCTTCATGTATTTCAGTGCTTTTCCTGTATATGTATTTCCAGTCTTTTGTGTAATTTTAATAATCGCCGACTCCACCTTTGTGACACTGGTATATTCAGTGGTGGTAAATGCTGTTCGTGGATTATCTGCATACAAGGCAACACCAATCCGGATCTCATCTGGTCCAATACTGAACATCTTCACTATGTCATTCATAAATGTCTTGATGATTGTGAAGTTTGTATATCCTATACTGGTTGATTCATCAATCAGGAAAAAGATATCGGCTTTTTCAGTCTCTCTACAGCCTGAAGAGAAAAAGTGACATGGCTTCATTCACTGAAATCAACCATCTGTTTACAATCTTATCTCACATTGCAACAAGCTTTTTCTATAAAATACATTTTTCCAACAGAATGTAAAAATAAAAAGGTTCAAATAATAGAGATAGAAGAATGTGGAGTCCTGTAGCTCAGTGTTTAGAGCACTCGCCTTACAAGTGAGAATCCTGGGTTCAATTCCAGGCAGGGGGCAAGTTTCCTTTCTCCACGCCTAATAAAAAATTGCTTATTTCAATCCACAATTGCTTGTGAGACACTGCTGTGTGCAATTGGCTGCTGTGTTTTGCCCACAAATATAGTCGATTTACTTTCTGTGAAGCGCTTTGAGACGTCTAGAAGACGTGAAAAGCACTATATCAAATGTAAGTATTATTGTTATATTCAGGTAGTCACTGTAAATAGATGCAAACTTCTAAAAAAAAGAAATTTGATCAGCCAGAAAAAACTATCATTTTTAAGTGTAAAACATTAGATTTTTTCTCTCTCAGATATCTTTTATTCATTTTAATTTACTCCTACTCCCCCCACCCCCCACCCGCAAACTGCCACCGTAAAATTCACCCCGCACAATCTCAATGGTAATGTTTGGACAGAAATCTTGACCACGTCAGGACTAGGACCCGTTAACCATAAAAAAAACAGGTTCCATTCTACGTTTCAATCTTCCCAGACTCTACAGTCTTTTATTCCTCATACCACACAGGACATTAAAGTTAAGCCTTTTTTTTTAAGTTCACTTGTTTATTGTTAGTTACTGAACAGGTAACTATGCCAAACATATTCATGCTTTTAATAAACTAGTGTACTTTCATTAAAACAATCAAGTACTGTACAAGGAAGCAATTATAACTGTTAAATCTGAGAGTTTGTAATTTTCCTAAAAAAACGATATTCACAGTCAAAGAAATCTATACATCATTAAATATACAAACCACACCTTGTTTAAGATTTGTTTCTGGAACAGAGATCCTTTTGATGAATTCATAGCAAAGCATCTTCTGGAATTGTGTGTCTATATGAAAGACGTATGTCGCTGATGGATTCGAGGCGATATATTTCAGTTGATTTTCATTGGGATTCTTGATCCCTAAAGCGAACACAACGACACCCTTATCTCTAAGTTCAGCCGCTGGTGCGATTACATTATCGTCAGACTCTCCGTTAGTGATCACAATTGCAATTTGAGGGATTCCTTGATTTATTCGACTGCCGGAGCTTTCTGTAAAGTAGTTGTCTTTTATATAGCGGATGGCTTTCCCTGTGTCACCTTTTCCTTGCATGTAAGGCATTGTTTCTATGTGATCAAGGATGTCCATCTTCTTTTGATGTGACTTAAAAGTGATCTCTGATGTTCTGCTATCACTGTACTGGACTAAACCAATCCTCACCTTTTCTGCATCCAAATTCAGGACGCGAATAGTATTAGACAGAAAATTACGGACAAGTTCAAATTGCAGTTCTCCAATGCTTGAGGATCCGTCCACAAGGAAAACAACATCAGCAACCGATGCATTCGTGCACACTACAAAACACACAAGCAAAATATAAATTTGTGAGTTGCAGTAGATATATTTTCCAGAATGATACTAAAACAGACATTAAACAAAGAAATAATATCAAAAAGTAAGGGTGAACAATGGAGTACGTGATGTAATAATTGTTCTTAGTGCTAATTATCACATTGCGTGTCTAGAGAGGTTTCCCTTCACAAAAAATACAAGGATCATCTTCCACAACTTTATTCATATTTCTACCATAGGCCACAGGGCCACTCTAATGCTGCCATCATGGAGATCCCAGATATACGTCTGTTCAGAGAATACCAGCTTTGGAAATAAATTACCGACTGATCATCTTCAATGACAGAATTTCGCTGATAAAACACAACTTCCTTCTTCATGTTGTCGGTGTCTTCTCTTTGAGGTGTCTGCTCTGCATGATGATGGGTTTAGCAAAGTTGTGTGAATATATAATGAGAATACAATGTAAAACAAACCGACATAATGAAAAGTCTATTCCTGCTGCCTGCCCGTACAAAAGTGAAACTACAACCTTTTTGAAGAACTATAGAAAATATTTGAAACTGTAAATTTCTGAGTACTCAATGTTGCCCTATTTCACTAAACATGAGACAACCAGCATCAAGACTTTCTTAAAGAATAGATAATCCAAATTACTTCTGAAACAAGAAGATTAATTTACCACCAGATCATGGACTAAGCAGATAAGAGTATAATTAAAATTATGATCATGGAAGATCCCTCCACTAGGAGCCTCCCACCCCTTATTCTTCCAAACTTGTACTTTCGTAAAGGTTAATCCAGTCACACAGGGTCAATTGGTATGTTCTTAAATGAGCAAGTAACATGAAACATCACAAGTTCACGAGATCATAATACTGGTCTGGATGAAAAAGGCCTTTGTCCATCCAAAACACCCTCCCTTATTATTGCACCAACCTGTGTTTTTTTTAAATGAATGTGTCTAGTGTCCTGGTCTCTGCCACCTTTTCTGGCAACCTGTGCTAGTTGTTGTTTATCTTCTGCATAAAGAAACATTTCCTCGTATTTGTCCTGAAATTGTCCTTTACAACGTTAAACTTATGTCCTCTGGTTGTTCTATCTTGATTCATCCCAAACTATTGATTAAGGTTTACTTTTTCAATCCTATTTAAAATTGGTACATCTCGATGTGGTCCTCTCCGAGTTGCTTTACTCACAGACTGAAGAACCCTAACTTGTCTAACGTTGTTTATAGCTCATTCATCTAATGCTAGGGATCATCCCTGTTTACTATGACTAACCAGTTCACATTATACTCTGAGGATATCTATTAAAGTTCCTTATTTAAATTTATAATCAATGTTTAGTGTCCCATCAGAAGGATGGCACTTCCAATGATAGAGAACCTTACTGAAGTGTCATCCCAGATTAGGAGCTCAAATGTTGTGCTTAAACAGCCTTCTGTCTTCTGACCCAGAGCCAGGTTGATATCAACTGAAACTACCATAAACAGTAATCAGCAACACAGCAACAATAACACTGTGTTATAATTTTCACACCATCCTTGTACAAATTGTCCATAGCTGTTTTCACATCATCTTCTGGTGGTGTGGGAGAAATGCCAGTTACAATCTGAGGAATGCCTTCCTCCTTTCGAGTTCCAGCACGTGGTATAAGTAAATTTGAGCTAAAGTAGTCAATAGCATGTCCTGTTTTTAGGCCTACTCCACCTGCATAGGTAAAATTCTTCCTTAAGTAATTCAACACATCGCCCTTTGTGAAAAATTGATCCAACGTGAACTCATTGTGCTCCCTGTTATACTGAGCAATTCTGATCCTGTTTTTATCTACTCCAATTTTCAGCTGGTGAATAGTTTGTATAAGAAAACGCTGTATCTGTTGAAACCCTACTTTTCCAATGTTCTGAGATCCTTCAACCAGAAATACAATACAGGTAACCTCTAATTAGGACGGGGTTGCGTTCCTGAAAAACGGTACTCAGATTGAAACGTCCTAAATCAAAACGCAGTTTCCCATGCAGTACTATTATATAATCTGAGATGTGTTCTTTTCACAAAATTTTCAGACCTTAAACCCACTAAATAACACACAAAACACACAAAATAACACACAAAGGCAAGAAGGGGTACTTGGGGTAACTGTACAATATTGTATTTCAATACTGGCAAACTTTAATACAGTCCTATGTTTTCATAATCTGCTTGCACCTGTAACACACCTTGAACTTGCCAGTATACTATCCTTATTCTGTTTTACAGTAGCCACCATTGATCTAGCTAACCCTTAAGGTCTCCCGACATCTGTACCTTTTTTGCCAGACTCGATGCGCTTTATCACCTCCAATTTAGTATTTAAAGTGATGACTTTGCGGAGTCTCTTGCTACTAGAGGTATTACCGCTGCTTATTTCACTTACTGCTTTCTTTTCCCGACTTGCTAGAAGCGCGATAGAGGCTGTAAATCGCTCGAAGTTGCTCAGGAATGTTCGGAAATTACTGTAATACTGACGACGTGGCATTGTGTCGCTTCAAAATCAGCTGGCTTTTAAATTTTGACGTAGCGACATGCTATTGGCCAGTTTAAATGCTTGGATACACTACGTCAGGTGCAAACGCGATTTACCTGCGAGTACACTATGGACTGTGTGTATGGACCAAAAGGATGTGCCAAAAACGACTACGATATTCAAAATATGTACTGTGCAGGCACAAAAAATAATTTTGTTCATTAAAATGAAACCAAGTGTCCTATATTGATAAAAAGGTGTTACAAAATTTATGTGCGTTCAATTGAAACGTCCTAAATAGAAGAATCCTAAATCGGGGCTTACCTGTATCAGGAACATCGTCTGGAGGATCTGTTAATTTAAAATAATGAAGAGTTAATTTTTAAACTGTTAAGCATTTACTAACTAGTGACCAACTGATGACATAATTAGTCCAATTATCCTTCCTCCCCCAGATCAGGTCTCTCACCAGCACCGCCTTCTTCCATCTCCGACGCATCGCTCATCTCCACCAATATCTCACCCCAAAAGCCGCTGAAACCCTGGCCTGTGTCACGTCTCGGCTGGACTATTCAAATGCCGTCTTTGCCGGTCTCCCCTCCACTACCATTCATAAAATCCAGGTTATCCAGAATTCTGCCACCTGCATTCTTACCTGTACCAAACTCCTCTCCCTGGCTCTCTGTCCCGGAGAGGATCGATTTCAAGATTCTCACTCTTGTCTTCAAATTCCTCCACTACTCTGCACCCCCTATTTCTCTGAGCTCCTCTCTCCTCACAATAAAACCCGTTACCTTTGCTCTACCGGGTATGGCCTCCTCCTTGTCCCCGAATCCTCTGCTCCTGTATTGGCAGCCGTGTCTTCAGCCACTATGCCCTAAGGCTCTGGAACTCCCTTCCTCATTCCCTTCACCTCACCCACTCTCTTCCTAATTTCAGGTCTCGGCTGAAGACCTCTCTTTTCGACCGGGCTTTTGGTCACCCTTTACTCGCTCCCCCGGCTCGACCCTGGGATCCATTATTGGAATCCCAATAATCCCAATATTATTGCTCTGAGACACCATTCAGCATGGAAGACGCTATATAAATCAAAGTTGTTGTTGTTATAATTATCTATATCAGATATGACAGTGTCATGTCAATTGAAAGCAAGAAGGATTAAGAAATGTTGGCCACTTTGAAATACCGATTGGATTTAAATACATGCAAATACCAGGATTTGTAAAACAAAAGTACTTTGAAGGGTATTGTAATTACACTTTTAAACAGTAAAAACTTTTTTAATGGCCATTCACCCCATCAAGCGTATAGAAGTTTGATCTCCTCCAATGAACCTATAAGATCCAATCCCAATTTCTTGTTCTTCCCCAAACAACAACTTGTATTTATATAGTGAACTAATGTCCTGCATGTGAACTAATGTCCAGCATCTGACCCGAGACGGGGTGGGGGGGAAAAGAGATGACCGTAAGCATGATCAAAACAAAACAATTATTATTTGGGTTAAAAGTATAAAAGAACTGCACCTAGATAGATTTACAGTCTAATAAGCTGTGATTTCAAATAGGTTTCTTAATAAGTCAGGAAATATTCCTTACTAAAGAATACGCTACAAAATGATAGTCAGGTTACTGTACAGAAACAGACCATTTCAATAATTTAGAAAGCCCCAACACTCAGAGAAGTTGACATACCGAATGCAGGAGTTTTACATAACTTATGGGCAATTCTTCTTTTAATGTTATCTAAGTCAACATATTGCCCGATAGTAAATTTTCTGTCTGCTCCTCCAGCGATTTGTACCAGTTCACTCTCAACTGCTGCTCCAACTCCAACAGCCAAAACATTGATTTGTTGTTTCCTCAATTCCATGGCTGGAGCAACAACACTGTCTTGTGATTGTCCATCTGTGATCACGAGGAGGTACTGAGGTACTCCTTTCTTTTTTCGACTCCCTGCAGTTGGTTCAAAGAAATGCTTCACAAACATTAGGGCCTTTCCCGTGTTAGTTCCTCCTCCCAGCTGGCTCATATTGTCAATACTATCATGAAATGTACTTTGTAAAATTGAACTATTCAGGTAACTTTCTGCCTTTTCTGCTGTGCTGTACTGGCCCAATGCAAACTGGAATTTTCTTTCACCAATATCAAACATTTTTGTGAAGTTTTTCAAGAATGTCTTCATAAGTTGGAAGTCACTATTTTCAATGCTTCCCGATCCATCAATTAGGAAAACAATGTCCGCTTTTTCAATCTCACATTCTGTAGAAGATAAAACACAATATTCCAATATTTTTGTTTGAAAAATGATGTGTCAATAAAATGTAATTTTTTTTGAAAAACAAAGAGCAGGATGATTTTTAGCAAATGATATGTATCAAAAATCATTAAATGCTTTGAAGATACCACTTATCTCAAATGTACCAGCGTACACCATTCGTGTTTTACAAATCACTTACCTGGTTTAGAACCACTGCAGAGTATTTTAGAAATATTCTTTGATAAATATTTCAAGGCTTCAAAATCCACAACCTTAAAGAACTTCTCTGGTGATCCTCCAATCTCTAGAAGTTCATCTTCATTGGCACCAGCTACACCAACAGCATAGATGTCAACATTGCTGCTTCTGATGGTTTTAGCTTCAGATAGTAAGTCCGATTTGTCTGAAGCTTCACCGTCAGTTATGACTACCAAGAACTGTGGCACCCCCTGTTGTTTTCGACCTCCTCCTATTGGATTTAAAAGGCCGCTTGCATGTCTGAGGGCCATTGCAGTGTAAGTCATTCCACCTGATTGTTGTATTCCATAAATTGCATTACGGACCGCAGTTTTTGTTGTATATTCATCAAGCCCGAATATTGTTTGCGGTTGGTTACCATAGATCACGGCTCCAAACCTGACTTTGTCCACTGCAACGTCGGAACTATTCACCACTGCGACCATGAAGTGTTTCATGCTGTCAAATTGAGCAGGGCCTATACTATCTGACCCATCTACAACAAAAACAATGTCTGCAACTTCTGCTTTGTGGCAATCTGTGAAAAGTAATACGTAAACAATGAATTAGACAAGACTTGAACGTCAACCAGTCGTTTTTAATATTTTACACTCTCCCTGAAATAATGGAGATAATTCTCTTCTGATCAATATATGTACTTATTAACCTCGGTGAGGAAGCCTGCCAATGTTTTTGTTTATTGGGTCCCACAGACAGACAATTGTATTTGGGGGTTGCTGGCCAGGACACTTGGAGATACTCCCAACTCTTTTCAAATCATTGTGCGTGAAACTTTACATCAATCTGAACAGATGGAAACATGAATTTTAATGTTTCATTTGAAGGACAACACGATCCAACACTGTTTTGAACCAGAATGTGTTCAAAGTCCCAACGTAGCACTTAAACCCACAACTTTCTGACTCAAAGGCAAGAGTGTTACCAACTGAACCAGGATGATAACAACAAACTGCATTTATATACAGTAAAAGCCCATTTATTCATGACTCGATCAACCTTAACTTCCATATAACCGGGACCTCAATAAAAAGGTCCCCATTCGATTAACCAGATCTTATTTGGCACAATCACTGTGACACATTTTTTGCCCTTCGTATCGGTATTTCGGAATGCTGTTTCTAGTGCTTGAAGGTGGCGCTGCCATTTTTTCCCCTTAGAGTAACTCTGAATGCTGTCAGTAGTGCACTTCCGGGTTTGAGAGAGGCAGGGAGAGAGAGAGGGTGGGGGGGAGAGAGGGAAGGAGGGGGAGGGGGGGGTGGGAGAAAGAGAGAGGAGTGGGAGGGGGAGAGAGAGGTGGGGGAGAGGAGGGGAGAGAGAGGGTGAGTTGATTAATTTAGATGGAAAATGAGATGAGAGGGTTGAGTTTGGAGCCATTGAGATGCCTGACTGACTGACTGACTGAGTGAGTGAGTGAGCGAGCGAGCGAGCGAAGGAGAGAAGGAGAGAGAGAGGGAAGGAGGGAGAGAAAAAGAAAACAAAGAGTACTCCTTTAATTGTGTGCTGTGTTTATAGACTGTAATTTATATTTATTGCTTTATTGGTAAGTATCCATACAATATTCTGTTATTATTTAGTCTATTATTAATATGGTATGTTTAAACATTTTAATTTTAAAAAAGTTTTTTGTTTTGGGTTTTCAGCAGCTGGCACCCGAATATCTGGCACGGGGTTTGACTGGCATTGGCCAGCTCCCGAGGGTGCCGGATAAACGGGCTTTTACTGTAGCACCTTTCACATTGGGTGGAAATCCCAAGACATTGGACAGTTAAGAGTTTGCACTTGAACTAGGGGCTGGAATTGGGGGGATGGAAATTTCCATTTGTTTGTCTGAAGTGATACACACTGCCTACCTAATACCTGAGTGTGTAGTAGAACATCATGGTTTGGGTCCATAAAATTTCAACCTATCTTGATGGTGATCAACAGGATCACTAGTCAGTGCTTCCATATGCCCTAGGCACAGATGGATTTGTCCATCCTGCTTCCCAAGTGCCAGTTGACTCCCATGGTACAAAAAACCGCTGTCATCAGCCAACTACCAGCATCACTTTGTGAATGCTGTTCATGCTGGCAATTTGATGACCTGAAAGTCAGTCCTTGTATAACACAGGAGATGGATGGCACGCAGGAAGCAAACGGAAGTGTATTTGAATTTTTTCATGATAAAGTGTCAGGGTCCATACGTTAAACCAAGCGTGGGATATATACTATATACTGGGGTATGTTTTATAAACTATACTATACAAGGTGCAGATGAGCAAGATCCATGACCGGGGAAGGAAATCAGAGCGCATATTAGGTGACTGCTGTCTAATTGAAAGTGGGTCGGCAATATGCCTCATTGCTTTTCGCAAATACTTTTGGATTCTGGTCAAGGTTTTCAGGTGGATTGTCAGTGTATTACGTTGCGTTTAATGTATGTGGTCTTTTGATTTTAAAACAAATTTGGAAAAATATAGCTTACCTTCCCAAGGATTGCAAATCTCCCATAAAATTTGCTTCTGTATTTCTTCTAGAGCATCAAAGTTTTCAATGTAATGCACTTCAGATGGGGATCCTCCAATCTCCAAAAGCTGAGTGATATTAGCATTGAAGATACCAATGGCAAAAATAGTGATTCCTTTATCTCTTAAAGCTTTAGCAGGTGTAAAGACCTCATCTTGTGCTTCTCCATCCGTAATCACTATGAGGTACTGTGCAACATTAGGTCGACCTCCTCTTGATCCATCAAAGTAATCTGCAGCAAATTTTATCGCACGACCGGTTTGAGTTCCGCCTCCCAAATGGTGTATGTTATCTATTTCACGGATTAGTTCAGGTTGTGTAGAATACTGGTTAAGCTGGAAAATCAGTTGAGGTTCATCTGCAAATGTTATTGCACCAATTTGAACTTCCTCTGATCCAATGTTGGTTTTATTCACAAAAGAGTTCATGAATTTTTGCATTGTTTCGAAATCAGTCTGGTTTATGCTTCCTGAATCATCAATTAGAAAAATGACGTCGGTCTTGTCCAGTTTCCTGCAGGCTAAAAAAAATTGAAAATCATAAATTAACATAAAGGCACCACATTTCATTAAACTTTCCATTTGACATAGACTAAAGAGTATTCTTATTGCATGAAGGTGTGGTAGGCAGGAGGATAGGATAGGGTTAATATAGACAAAAAAACATATTCAGGAGAAAGTAATGAGAACCTGAATTAAAAGTGAACAACAACACAAAGTCTGAAAAGCAAGATAAAGGAATGTGGATAAGAGCCTGTTCTAATAAACAACTGATTTTCTAGACAGGACAAAGAGAATAACACATTCTTTCATCTGGGACATAGTCCAGATAAGGTTAACGGTCATTTTCAGAATATTTGGGCTCAGGTCCAGAGAAGAGGTAGAGAAGGAGAGAGGGTATGACTGGTTGGTGTGAGTATAACGGAGAATTGACCATAGTACTGAACAAGACCTGGATAAATCAACCTTCTGTAGAATTCATTGGGTATTAGTATGAGTCTCAAATCATTTTATATCATATATTGTGTGTGAACCTATAATTTATGAATGTACTATTACATCATAATCTTTAATCATTTGTGCATCTCTTAAACCATACTTATTGTAATAAAATCATTTACATCTTTACCAAGGCTTGTTGGGTCCTGACTCTCGGGATCTGAAATCCCAACAATGGGATTGCTACACTTTCAAATAGCATTCTCCTGCTTGCTCTCAGTGAAGTAATAGAAAGATTGGAAAATGAACTGAACAAAAGACTGCATAGAGATGGTAGGTGAGAGAATTAGTGCACTAATGCTATTTTTATAATGCACAAACCATACAAATATGTAAATCTCACTGCATGTAAGCAGTGCTCTGGATGACACAGAAATTAAGAAATGCGTGATAATGCAACACATGCAAGATACAATGCTTGATGAAGTCTTCAATATAAGACAAATTGGCAATTTTTTTGATTATTAAAGGATGAATGGTGATATAGGCTGACAGAATTTCAGATGGATGGCTTTGTCTCTCATATTTTCCATCCTAACAATTGTTTAATGAAATAATCGTGGTGTAAAGTTCCACAGTCAGCAGCTGCCATTGAATGCTTCGCCCGAGTATCCAGGATTTGCCACTGGTTCTAATTATACTTGCCACTGTGTTACACTAATCCTTATCCTAAGCTTAGAACACTGTCCTTTTGCTGCTGAGACATAGGCTGTTGCTCAGAAAACATATCATCTAAATTCCAAATACGCAAAATGTAAAGAAGCTGCATGAAACGGGAAATAAATCCAAAATGTGAGTGGCCATTTAAACAAAACTGTAGGCATTACAGTTAAGCATTTAATAAAGGGACAGGACAATGTAGAAAAGTAATAGCCAACCTCACTTATAAACTATTTCTTGTAAATATCTCAAATGGCAAAGAAAGTCACTGGGCAATGGACTCATAATTTGTCATTTGGAATGTTTATGGGAATGGGAAACATTGTTCCATTAAAGCAGTTTTAATCTTGGCTTTTCTTGAAGTAAGGGAAGTATTTTGTGGTTCACTATCAGGACTGATGATCAGAGTCTCCCTGGCTGCCGGTGGGGTGGATTGGGAGGAGGTGAATGGCAAGCAGAAAGCTTCCTTTCTCAAGCGAAAAACATTCTACATTCTTCAATCACCCCTAATACCACCACTCCCCCACCCACCATGCTACCACTGCGACCTCCTGACCTGGCCATTCTCTTTGCCCAGCAAACACTAACTTACTTGATGTTGCCCAAACCATCTGCCCTACCATGGTCATCTCATCCCCCACCCGACACTCTGGAGTTCCATTGTGGAGTGGAGGGTGCAAGGGATGAGCAGGAGGCCAGTGCCAGTCAAGCAGAGGCACCGGGTGGTGGATTGGGGAATGAGGAGGTCGGAAAGATATTGAGATGGCAGAGAGTGAAGGGATTTGAACAAAAGTGTTGGGATCTTGTCGATCTGTTCAGTGATGGGTAACTAGTGAATCCTGGCCAGAACTTTTGAGATGTGGGTACTGTGTTGGTCCAGGTCAGTATATACATACACTCTCTCTCTCGATCATAATAATTGGGTTGTCTTGCATAAGGCGAAGACAAAAGCATAAACAGGAAAAATATAGTGAAGAATCACACTCAAATAAGTATGAAACAACAAGTTTGTAAAATGTAAATTTTGAAGGTTAACTCACGCTAAACATTTAGAGAAATTTATTCGTCTCTTACCTTCTTTTGAACAGATGTCCCGCAGAACACGGTCTCCCATATTTATCAGGGTATCAAAGTTCTTAGTGTAAAATACTCTTTCATTGTCACCTGCGATCAGTTCCAACTCAATTTTATCCACACCTACAGCGTACATAACAACTCCCTCTTGTCTTAATTGGGCAGCAGGATCCAATACATTATCCTGGGACTTTCCATCTGAAATGGTAATCAGAAAACGCGGCACTCTAGCTCTGCGACTCCTTTCTGCTTCACTGAAGGACTTTTTCATGTACCTGAGTGCTTGGCCAGTGTTAGTCTTTTTTCTCATTTGACGAATCTGCCGAATTGCTAACTCCAACTCTGACTTACTGGTATATTGAGTAATGTTAAATTCTGTTTGCGGTGTTGATGCATATTGGACAACACCAATCCGAACTTTGTCTGGACCAATACTGAAGCCTCTCACTATATGAATCATAAACTCTTTAATGTGTCTGAAGTTTTCAGGTTTTATGCTCTTTGATCCATCGATCAGGAAAAAAACATCAGCTTCTTGAGTGTTAATACAACCTGAAAAAGAGCGATGAAGATTCTGTTAGCAAAACAAAAGTATTTTTTAAAGCTTAATAATCACAAGGTGGATACATTATTATCTTTCCAACAGCAATTTTCTGTTAGACAAGTGGAGTTAACACAAGGGACTTGAGCACTCATAACTCTTTTTAGTCTCCCTGATGCTACAATATTATATGGTGGTGTCAGGGAGGCTAAAAAGGCTTCATTGTTTTTCTGTATTACATAATGCCTCACTTCTGATTGGAAGAAAAGAGAGTATTGCCATTGTGGCTAAGGATCAGGAATGTTAAATCAGGGAAGCGGTAGCAAAGTTTGATCTGGCTGGATAAGAAAATGTGTTAATATGGGAAATAACTATACAGTAATAATAATATTAAAATAATATGTGTTTGATGTAGCGCTTTCCCGTCTTCTAGACGTCTCAAAGCGCTTTAAAGAATATGCTGTAAAGTGAATTGACTGTATATTTGTGGGCAAAACATGGCAGCCAATTGTGCACAACAAACATTCATGGATTGAACTGGCCAATATTATTTTTCTCTTGAGGTAATATTATTAGGAGTGTGGAGTAAGGAAACTTGCCCAAGGTTTCGCCCTGATGGGATCGAACCCAGCTTACGGGCGAGTGCTCTAACCACTGATCTACCTGACACATTGATTGTTAATATGTGTAAACACATTATGAGTAAACAGTGCTGGAGTGTAATGAAGATATTATTAAACAAGGTGACTATTTATGCAGTTCAATGCTGGACCATAATCCCACACAGCCAGAGTATATCTGTACACAAATAAAAATGTGATAAGTTTTATTATTTCTAAACACTGATTTTAGTGGATTGAATGGATTTAAATCTTCAATCTCCTCTCCTGAAACATACAAATATATAAGGAATACAACAACGTTCAACTAATAAAATGGCATCCCTCACCTTGCTGAAGCAGCTCTGTCTTTTCAACTACTATGGATGTCCATTTAAGGATCTCATAGCAAATCTTCTTCAGGATGATGGTCTCAAGATTTTGTAGCAGTTCAAACTTAGCTAACTTTGTCACGTAATTTTCAACAGGATATGAAGCGATATTTTGGAGTTCATTTTCGCTGATGCCTATTGCAAAAACAGTAACACCAGCTTGTTGAAGAGCAGCCGCAGGGTAAATTACATCATCCTGAGACTTTCCTTCAGTGATCACCACTGCAATTTGTGGAACTCCTTGGTCCGCCCGACCACCAGCAACTTGAACAAAGCCATTCTGTGTTATATGGTTGATTGCAGCCCCAGTAAGAGACTCTCCTTTCCTATAAAGTACGTTTTTTAAGTACTGGGGCAGATCAGTTTTGTTTTGAATTGAATCAAGATAAAACACTGGCATTGGGATCGTACTATACACAACCAAACCCACTCTCACTCTGTCCTTCCCAATGTCGAGTGCACTGATAACATTGGACAAAAACTCTCGGATTAGCTGAAAGTTGGTTTCTCCAATACTACTCGATCCTTCCACCAGGAAAATGACATCAGCCAGTGAGGCAGTCTGGCACACTGAAAAAGACAGTATAATGGTAAGCAAGTATCATTGTCCATGGTAAGCAAGTGACAATATGTTTTAATAATAATAATAATCCTTGCATTTGATATAGTGCCTTTCACGCCTTCTAGACGTCTCAAAGCGCTTCACAGAATATACCGTAAAGTGAATTGACTGTATATTTGTGGGCGAAATGTGGCAGCCCATTGCGCACCGCAGCGTACCACAAACAGTCGTGGATTCAAATGACCAATTTTATTATTGTGTTACTGTTTTTTTGGAGGGATTATTATTAGGCGTGTGGAGTAAGGACCTGTCTGGATTCAAACACGGTCTCACACTTGTAAGGCGAGTGCTCTAACCAATGAGCTACAGGACTCAACCATAATTGCACCAGCGCGCGCTCCATTTCATTAAAGCACCAGTCTGCATCAACTGCCTGTAGGTCAGCCGTTTCTGTAAGTCTTAAGTTTTCAAGTACAATGCTTCCTAAAATGAAATAACTTGGTTGTATTCAATGGAGGGAGAAAAGTGTAGATTATTGCCCTCACCAACAGATAAACACTGAGAAAAAAAAGTCAGTAACTTGGTGAGTGCATCATTAACATCTCTTTAACCCATCATCTCCATTTTCCCCTTTGTCTTCCTTGCCCTGCCTCCACCCTCTCCATTAGTCCTTAAAAGCCTCTCTTTCCCAACCTGCCCCAGTTTTGATGAAGGTTTGTGGACCCGAGACGTCAACTCATTTTCCTTTCCCCATGGATGGTGCCCGACCTGCTGAGTATTCCCAGTGACTTGTGTTTTTGTTTCAGTAGCCTGGTTCCTGAGTCTGCTGGTCTGCAGTACTCCAAAGCACTGCTGTTAAACAGCACAGCCAGCCTAACTCCTCCACAGGATTTGGAAGGATAGACCAGTCACTGAGGGCTGGGAATCTAATCCCATACCCGCTCCAAGTTCTGCGACCCCCATCTCTCCCATTCCCCCATGACTCCATTGGCTCCCCATCATTTAGAGGATTCAATTCAAGATTTTGGTCCTCACTTTTAAAATGCTTCATAGCTTTGCCCCACCCTACCTCTGTGACCTCCTAACCCCCTTCCAACCTGCCCGCCCCCTCCACTCAGGAGGCTCTGGCATGCTCCAAATCCCACGACCCACCCGCCCCATCATCGGTGGGCGAGCCTTCAGCCACTGTGCCCTCAACCTTTGGAATAACGCCCCGCAAGCCCTTCGCCTTGCCCCCTCCCTATCCTTCTTCAAGTCCCACCTCAAGACCCTGCTCTTCACTAATCACCTTTTCCTCCCTTCCCTGCACCCTCCCGGATCTCGACCTCAGCTCGGGACTGTCCAGCACGTTGGGACGTCCTCCCTGCATGAAAGGTGCTATCCAAATGTAATTTTATTGTTTCTGCTAACCTGGTAGTCAAGTCCAAAAGGTCGAAGAGAAGGGTCTTGAGACGGAATTTGAAAGAGGCGAGTGACGGCGCAAGACGAAAGTACTATGGAATAGAGTTCCAAAGGGTGGGAACTAACAGGCTGAAAGCCAAACCGCTGATGGTGGGGACAGTAGGCCAGGGGATTGAAGCAGGCTGGAGATGCTGAGAGCAGATCAACAAATATATTTGATTCACGCCCCCTCCACATTAGTAGATGAACTTTCAGCCACTCTGCCCCACTCTCAAGGCAATCTATCCTAGAATCCCTCTCTTGTCCCCTCCCACCCGCCTTCAAAACTCAATTTAAGACCTATTTATTTGACTGTGCTTTCAGCAATCTTCACCGCTTCCCCCTCAATCCACCTTTCTCCTTTTCACACTCCCAGTCAACAATATGATGCATAGCTGATGCGAAAGGTGGTATGCAAATGTTAATTGTTATCATTGACAAACTACAAATAAACATTTACCTGTCGGTATGCATTTATTAGTGCCAGTGTCAAAATAATAATTAAGGACAACCCTTGTATGTGTTAGGGCTTTTCATATCTCCTAGGCATCTTAAAGCACTTCACAGAACATAATGTAAAGTAAATTGACTGTATATTTGTGGGTTAAATGTGGCAGTGAAAGAGAGAGAAACAAAGGAAGAGAAACCCCTTTGATTGTGTGCTGTGTCTATAGACTGTAATTGATATTTATTGTTTTATTGGTAAGTATCACACTCAAGATTCTGTTATTATTTAGTCCATTATTAATCATATGGTATGTTTTTTTTAAATATTTTAAACTTTTTTTAAAGTAATTTTTTTGTATTGGGTTTTCGGCCGAATATCTGGCACGCACTTTAACTGCCATTGGCTGGGTCCCGAGGGTGCCAGATAAATGGGCTTTTACTGTAACTTGGCATTACCTGCTGGTCTTTCGATCTCTCTGCTTATTGTCGATTGGTTTGTTATACTTTCAATGGCATTTACTATATCAATAGATACAAGTTTGCTGTCGCTAAGTGAAGGGTACTGGAGAACAAATGGTGCCTTTGGAAGAAAGGCTATCTTTTTCTGTTCGCTCAAATCCGATTTCTGCACACCGACTGAGATAACCTTGATACCGTCGTTTTTCAAGGATGTGGCAGCTGAGCTCACATCATCCTCTGATGGTGCAGAAGTGATTATTATTGCAAGCTGAGGAACACCTTCATTTTTTCGGCTTCCAGCGGATGGCGTGAAAAAGGTTTTGTGGAGAAAATCAAGACCATGGCCTGTTTTTAAACCCACGCCGCCCTTAAATTTGTAATTCTTCTTCAGAAAATTCAGCATGTCATTCTTGTTTTGAAATTTATTCAGTAAGAACTCAGTTTGGGCTTTGCCATTGTACTGAGCCAATCCAATCCTGTATCCGTTTTCTCCAATTTCCAGCTTGTTGATAATTTTTAAAAGCACTACCCGTGCAAGCAAATATTCTGCATGTCCCATCTTTGGAGATCCATCAACCAGGAACACAACATCACCAATATGTTCATCACGAGCTGTTAAATTATAACAATAAAAAGTCAATACAACAATCTGCATTTATATAGCGCCCGTAACGTTAGGGAGCACCTCCGAGTGGTACAGAAAAGGTAAACATTCTGTAATATCATTTTAAATAGTGGCGGTTCTATATAAAAGAAAATTCTGTTTCAAAGTGCTTCAGAATATTTACTGTAAAGTCACTGTATGTTTTGTAGGCAATCGTAGCAGCAAATTAGCACACAGCAATGTCTCACAAACAGCCATGAAGTGAATGTAAAATTTTATTTGGGGGATTGTTGTTCAGGAAAAAACTCCCTTCTCTTTCAACAGCCCTCAATTAGCCAGACTAACAAGGAAATATCTGATCTGGCAAGCCGGAATTTCCGGTTATTAAGTTCAATTACAATGGCAGTGGGCTTCCACTCATGCGATTTAATCAATCTGAGTCAAAGTCAATATCTCTGGTTGCTGTGAAGATGAGCAAGGTCAGGGAGAGCAGGATGAGGAGAGTTAGGCTAGGGGGAATCTACAATCTACAAGTGCACTTTAAAAAAAAAAATTAATGTCATGCATGGTACAACTTGGTTGCAATTCCAGATGTAGTAAAAGCTTGTTTATCCAGCACCTAACCAACCGGAAACACTCAACTGGTACCTCCCAATACAATTCACCATTCCAGTAAACGATCTCATACCAGAGCCATCTGCGACACTCTCAAGTATGCTCACTTTGCGCATGAGTGCAATGCGTGCGCATCCGCACTTATCAAACTTAAGAACGCTAGAATTTTACCGATCATTTTACCGAGTGTGCTGGCATGCTTTATTGATAAGTATCCATACAATATTGTCTTTTATTTAGTCTATTATTAATATGGTATGTTTTTAAATAAGTACATTTTTGTACTTATGTGTAGGATTTTCGGCAACTTGCCGCTCAAATATCTGGCATATTTAATTAATCGGCGCTGGTCAGGTCCCAAGGGTGCCGGATAAATGACCTTTTACTGTACCAGGATTACAGTTCACTTTAAATTGAGAAAACAAACTATAGCAAAAGCCCATTTATCCAGCACCCTCAGGACCTGGCCAATGCCGGCCAAAAACACAACACACACAAAAATGTTTTTTAATAAATGTTTTAAATAATTTTTTAAAAAACATACCATATTAATAATAGACTAAATAATAACAGAAGATTGTATGGATACCTACCAATAAAGCAATAAATATCAATTACAGTCTATAAACACAGCACAATCAAAGTTTTTTTTAATTTCTCTCCCTCATTCCCTCTCTTTCACACAAACACATCTCAATGGCTCCAAACCCAACCCCCCTCCACTCCTCTCATTTCCCATCTAAATTAATCAACTCCCCCACCTTTCTCTCCTGCCCCTCATTCCCTCTCTTTCTCCCATCCTACTGCAGCATTCAAAAGTAATCGTACTGTATTCGTTGTGAGGGAAAACAACGGCAGCGCCACGTTCAATCACTAGTAGCAGCATACCAAAATACTGACAGAGAAAAAAATGTGATTGTTTCGGACAAGACCCGATTAATCGAATGGGAACCTTTTTTTTGAGGTGCCGGTTATACGGAAGTTACGGTTGATCAGGTCACAGATAAACAGGCTCTTTAAAAATATATCAAACTGTCTCAAATTTCCCAATAAAGAACATGAGATGCAAACCAGATTTCATATTCAGCCGTCTGAGAGACTAGCTTAGCCCAAATAGCAGCACAATTGCACGTGTTTGTTCAAACTCCCAAGTTCTGACTATTTTGGATGAACTCTAATATCTGTTGGCAAGAGCTTTTCCATGTCTACACAGCCCATATCCTCTCTCACACAAGGTTTTCTGCTCATTCACCCTTTCTTGCTGGGCTCTATTGAACCCTTTACCCAAGGGAAAATCACAAGAGGTTCCTATTGCATTCTGTGCCAGATCTGATGGCACCCGATTGGTGTCTGCCAAACCAATCCGGTGTTCTCAATCGATGGACAAGTGGATTTGTCATCTGTAACGCCCCTTCACCCAGGAGGGGAGTTATTATTCTCTGCACATCTTACTGAAGCTTATAGATAGTTATCCATAGTTGACTCAAATAACCTTCACACAGGTACAAACAGTTTTGAAACAGCAGCTTACATTTATTGCAGAGTAGCGTGACAGAACTTTAAACCTTTCCATATAGATGGGACGTTCATACAGCAAAAAAACATGAAAGTGACTTACCATTTTGTTGGGAGTTGACCACAAATGCACTTGCTGTCAGAAGGAATAAAGCCACTGTTACTTTACACATTCCCATGGTGGTTCCCAAGGCGGTGAAATTTTTAATCAACCTCCTACCAAAAAAAAGTGGAAAATACATTTTAAAATCATAAATCACAATGTGCCTCAACACTTTCACATTATAACTTGTACTGTATTGTGATACACACAAGATCTGGGATTGATTCATTGTTCAGCTATCACTCCTTCAATAAAAATCGCAGGAATGATTTCCAGCTGAGGGAGATCAGTTTTATAGTGGTGGAAATAAAAAAAAACATTATCAAAGGCACGATACTCAGTGACAAACAGACTATTAATTGTCCTCTGAACAAGATGAATTCATTCTGAATCCATTATTCTCTATTTAAATTTGTCAGTATTGTTGAGGAGTTGATTAACAGGGCTCGAGGACTCGAGTCCTGGACTCGGACTCGAGACCGGTCTCGAGTCCTCATTTGAAGGACTCGGACTCGCTGTGCAGGACTCAAACTCGACAGCAGGGACTCGAGGACTCGGACTCGAGACCGCCGCGAGTCCGGCAGGTATGAGCCGAGCTGCAGGATTTTCTGCAGTTCGCGCAAATACTACACTGGCCGACCTACCGGAAGTCTTGCAGGGAAAGTTTCATGTGAATGAACCGAGCCGCGGTATCCCACGTGGGATACTACTTCCTGTCTATCACATGTAAATTTTCTAGCAATGAAAAAAGCCCTTTAAAAAGTGACGCGTTTAAATCTAATGCCCTGGATTGCCGCGTGTTTCAGTTCCATTGTGTGAGTAGTAACACTGATTTCTGAGACTCTGTGAGTATTTTTTTGTACATTGTCTTGTGTACTAACTGTACAAGGGCTACCGTACTAGGCTTATATCGCGTGCTACGCACTGAAACCTCCCTGATTCTTACCTGTCCGGCGAGTACAAGCATCACCATGTCTGTCATGTCCCGAGTGATTGGGTACGGGTACACAGATCATAAGGAATTCACAAAACAGTGGGGAACAAACATCACGCAAAATGTAAGTTTTGCAAATGTGTTGTAACTGAAACGTGTGGCACCACGTCAAATTTCACACACCATCTGCAGCGACGTCATAAAGAAAAGTAAGTTTCGTACTCATTTACGATTATACTATACAATAAATTAAGTCTGTGTGTGGACTTTTGTCGGAATGCGTTACTCATGAATCACGATAAATGTTGTCATGTTAATAGTCTTGAAGATTTAATCTAATAAAGACTATTTTCTGAACTATGTTGGATAGGCCTCAGTCAACAGAAAAATCCATCTGGTTGGAGGAGTTGTCGCTCTCCTCCAGCATAGGTGAAAATCTCACATATAATATATCGCTACGTGCTGAAATTGGCCTTACTAGGGGTAGATCTTAGGTCTATTTAGTAGAAATATATACCGAGACAAAAATCTAGCGCGCGCTAGATTTATAAATTAGAGCGCGAGCGCCGCAAAGTGTTCTACTATCTTTGAAATGAGGACTTGAGACCGGTCTCGAGTCCGAGTCCAGGACTCGAGTCCTACAGCCCTGCAATTTTCTTCTTTGTGCGCAATGCACTGACTCGTACTCGGATCAACAGCATTCACGAGCGCTCGGTCACACACCAATATATACAAGTACAAGCCTAGGCAAGCAATCTGCATCTAGACTTTTTATTTGGAAAATAAATTAAAATCTCTCTCCTTGACACAAATGGGGGTTAGGGAAGAGAGACACAGGGAGAGACATATACATACACTCATACAAACGCACAAAAGCCAACCCAATCCTTCTGTCTTCAATTGGGGTTTACACATGTGCATTTCCAGGAAAATCGTGCCAGGGAGGCCTTTTCAAATACATTTGCCAAACAAGGTTTAGATTTATAAATCTAGATGGATTTGGAGATCATAGAATTGTACAACACAGAAGGAGGCCATTCACACCATCGCGAGACATCTGGATTACATGTAAAGTGCTATATCAAATGCAAGGATTCTTCTTCTTCTTATTATTATTATCATGCCTGTGCCACGTAGGGTCCGTCGATATGGAAATTTTCCGATTTAGATATATCGATGGGCTCATATCAAGATATACCGAAATATCAATATTTTCATTTTTTTCGTACTGCGCATGCGCGCGCATTCAGAGTGGCGCGCGTTCCGGGTGCGCGCGCATTCAGGGTGTGCGCGCATTCGGGGCCTATCTCCTCAGGAGGTAAATATTTTTCTCTCTCTGTGTCTCTCACTCTCTCCATCTCTGTGTTTTTCTGTCTGTGTCTCTGTGTCTCTCTCACATCCCCCCCATCCCTATCTATCTGTATATTATCACATCCACCCCGTCTCTCCCGTCTCCCCCCCCGCCGTCTCTCTCCCCCCCCACCACCCCCAGCTGTCTCTCTCCCCCACCCCCGCCGTCCCTCTCCCCCCCACCCGTCTCTCTCTCCATCCACACCCCCCGCCATCTCTCTCCACCCCCACCCCCCCCCCCCCAGCCGTCTCTTTCCCCCTCCCCACACCGCCGTCTCTCTCTCTCCCCCCCCATCCCCCCCAGCCGTCTCTCTCCCCCCCCCCCACACCCCCCCCAGCCATCTCTCTCCCCCTCACCCCCTCCCAGCCGTCTTAGCATTTTGTGAATCTTCATTTCAGTGAATATCAGTGCAATGGCTTTATCAGACAAGTGACTGACGACTTGAGAAGTCAATATTCCTTGTACTTCAGGGACTAAAAATAGAATTTTAATTTGTTCTTGAACCAAACCATTAAGCACTTGAACTTCGGGATAATGAGTCAATTTATTGCATAAAGGCATGAAGTAAGAACCCAACGCTTGTAAACAAAGCGTAGCAAGCAATATACATCAAAAAAAGGTATAAGACTGAAATTCTAGTATATATAAGTTGGTGATGGGCGTGACTTTTTACATTGAGGACTCGGACATTAAAAAGTGGCAGGGACTCGGACTCGGACACCAGGGACTCGGATGAGGAGGACTCGACTACAGCCCTGTTGATTATCCAGAACAGAATGTAACTTTTGTACTTACAAATGTAATTTTGTTGTCGTTGCTAGACCCTAAGAACATAAAAATGAAAGATCAAGGTTCATCCAATTTGGGGGAGAGGGAGAAGGTGACTAAGTACAATGAAAAAGGAAAGTCTTTAGGTAGGGTCTGAAAGTGGAGAGGGTGGGAGCAAGGCGGACGGATTGAGAAAGAGTTTCAAGGCTTAGCGACTGAAGTCACAGCCACCAATGTTCGAGCGGAGGGTTAAACAGGAGCCGCCACCCTTGGGAGCTTACACCATCATTGAGACGTCTTGAAGATGTGAAAAGCACGATATCAAATGCAAGGATTATTATTATTATAAACATCCAGAATCTACTATAACTCTTTACAAAAGAGGAATGATATATTTACACAGGGAAAGGAAGTAAAACGGATGAATCACACTGTATAATCCAGGCAAGCAATACACCCAGGGGATACTAGTCTTGGATTTAAACTCTGCCTCAAAGCAATTCTTCTATCCCATCTCTCCCTCTCTCTACCTTCAATGAACCTGTCTTTTCTACAGAAACTACAGCCTGGAATATTTAGCTCCCAGTCCTGCCCAGCTTGCAACCACATAGCTCAGTCCAGTAGCTCAGTGATTAGAGCACTCGCCTTACAAGCGTGAGACTTCTGTTTGAATCCAGGCAAGTCAGGGGGAAACCTTGGGCAAGTTTCCTTACTCAACATGCCTAATTATAATCCCTCAAAAAAAAAACACATTAATACAATTGGTCATTTCAATCAATGTTTGTGGGACACTGTGGTGTGCAATTGGGTACCACGTTTCACCCACAAATATACCGTCAATTCACTTTACAGTACATTCCGTGAAGTGCTTTGAGACGTCTAGAAGACGTGAAAAGCGCTATATCAAAATGCAAAGATTATTATTATCTCTCTCTTCCTTTAACTGCAATTCTATACGATATTACTATCAGTACTGCAGAAACATCTGAAACATTTGGAAGATGAATCCTGGTGATAAAAAACAACAGCTTCTCTCTCACCTGTGCACTTTCCTAAAAGGTCAACATTTGGAAACAAAATCAAAAGTTGGAAGTGATTTGTTATCCATTTAGAGAGAAATAAATAAATATAACTTTCTTTTCTGTCATACAAGATTCCAAGAGAAACAATTTGATGGCAGAAATAGAAATTTGCAACCCATGGGATGTCTTTCCAATCTATAATAATAATACAGTAATCTGTTAAAGATCAAGTATCTACGTAACTACCAATCTACCAAAAAAGACCAAACAATGTGAAAAAGAGCTATATCAAAGGCAAGGATTATGATTTTTATTTTTTTAAATCATTTTTAAAGACAAACAGCAAACAAAACGCAATTAATAGGCAGGTCCCTAAACCAATGTGATAATGGTAATTTCTTATGTTTGTATTTCAATCAAAGTAAGGAAAAGTTTTTAGATTTGGATCAGGTAGCCAACAAATGCTGTAACATAGGACTGGAAAAGAGGAAAGTTAAACAACCATCTTCTTATACAAAATGTCTATACAGTACTGTACACCAATCAACATTTTTTCTCGCACTTAAGCATGGAAAGACGTCTAAATCTCCAAACCCATTCCAAAGTCCAATGTCATTCAAAGCAAAACAAATTGAGCCCAAACATATTAAAACGTTTGGGTAAATTCAGCTAATTAAATTAACACATTCAGAGCCTTTTCATTTGTAACTTGGATTTTTTAATTCACAATTGAATATTAGCATTCAATCATAAATCAGACATTTGCTGTCAAACGTCCTAAAGACTCTGGCATAACAGTTGAGTTCAACATGACTACACGCCATCGTCTATATGTATAGACACATATTGATCATCTCCTTATAATGTGATTTGATCCTTATAATTCGAATAACCTACATTTAGCTATGTTACAATAACACCCAGAGTTGGCTCGACTGGTAACCACAGCGTTACTCTTACTGCAAAGTCCTTATCGTTAAATAATTATTTTTTGCACTGGAACCTCTAATGCATCTAGTATACAGTACATTGTTTATCCCATGTGAATCTAAACTTTTTTAAACAAAAACCCAATGCATTTGTTGCACGTTTCATTTTAGCCCAGAGGCTGTGTGCAAACCAGAGAGATGAGGATCAGGGGACTTACCTACTGCATCAGCTGCCTGGAAAAGGTTCTGAAATGACTTTGGAAACCAGTGAGTTGACTTGACTGTAGCTCCTCCTCTTCCCGGCATCTGTGGGGGAGGAGTGAATCCCTATGGATGAGGTGGGTTTTCCCAGCAGCTAACTGATGTAATTGCAGTTTTCTCTCTGCTCTGTGCTAGTGAACAATCTCCAACTCATTTTGTTCACCAACATGCACATTGGCGTGAAGCTGTTGAGGTAAACCACGAATGGGTGAGTGTAAGAGCAAATAAGAATAATTTCAATAGGGTCCAATATACAAAGTACTGTACATTTCAGCATGAAACATACCATAGTTTCAAAAAGCAAGCACCAATGGAAAAATGCCTACTGACATAACATTTGTGTGAGACCTGTGTTCGAATCCAGGTAGGTCAGAGTGAAACCTTGGGCAAGTTTCCTTACTCTACACGCCTGATAATAATCCCTCCAAAAAACAAACAATAATAAATTAGTCATTTCAATCCACTACTGTCTGTGGGACACTGCTGTGCGCAATTGGCTGCCAAGTTTCACCCACAAACATACAGTCAATTAACATTTAAAGACGTGACTTTTACAGGCACTTTCTTAAAACGAACAGCATGAAACTCAGCACAATGCATAAGTCTTGCTGAAGGCATGTCCTTACTTTGGATATAATGCCTCATCACATCTTTGAGATGTCTCAAATTAGTCTAGAATATACGGTACCTGTACTGTAAAGTGAACTGATTGTATACTTTGTAGGCAAAATGCGGCAGCCAATTGCACACAGCAGTGTTCCAAAAACAATCGTGGATTGAGTGACCGAATTATTATCCCCCAAAAAGCGATCTGCCAATCAACTAACAACCGGGTTCCTACTTACTATTAGATAAACAGAGGCGTGTGGAGCAAGGAAACTTTGCTCAAAGTTTTGCCTGCACGGGAATCAAACCCAGGTCATATCACTTGCAACTGCAAGTGCTATATATCTATATCATAGAGGCAACTGCTCTAACCACTAAGCTATAAGATTCCACTAATTTTACAGTATATTGGTTAGATTAGAGGATTTATTTACTACATTAGCTGCCTGGAGCCGATTCTGAGATTCCATTGGACCACATTTTAAACCCCTCAATGGCTCCTTCTAACTTCTCAATCAGAGAGACAAACTCGCACCAAACAGATTATCCCCAAATCTGTTGTAGAATTTCTTTGACTTGCATCTTAGGTGCTCAGTATTTTTTTTTATCACAATTTAGCCCAAATTTCTAAAATATCCACTTGGGAAATGATAAATTTCCCTTTCTGGTCTCCCCCGGGATTCGCTACTGTGAAGCGCTCTGAGATGCCGTCCGGCATGGAGGGCGCTATATAAATCAAAGTTGTTGTTGTTGTTACCCACCTTAAAATCTCACTCTTGGACCCATATTTTTGATTGTGGTAAACGTTAACATTCTGCTCACCCCTCGCACTCTTCGGGCTCCCAGTCGGCTAATGTGAAGCACTGAGACAGCCTTTGAACATGAAAATTGCTGATTTTATGGTTGCTGCAGCTGAGGTTTTATTTGCTGTAATCAGGCCATTCCCTCCATTCACTGGGCAACAGCTTCATGTCCTCCATCTCACCTGTCCCACCACCAGTGGTCGGACTTTCAGTGTCTCTCTGCCCACTCTCTGAAATTCCATCCTGGAGTCCCTCTGCCTTGTTCTTTCCTCACCTCCTTCAAGGTGAGGGAAGGGTCTTCCTCAAAAAGACGTTCCTCTTTCACTGCGCCTTTGGCCATCTTTTCAGTTTCTCCATCCCCCAACTTGGATACAAGCACTGTCCATCGCCTTGGGGTGTCCTCCCAACATGAAAGGTGTTAAACAAAATGTATTTTCATTGTATTGGTGCCTTCATTAATAATAATCCTTGATTTGATATTATTCAGGTCATTAGAATCTCAATGTGCTTAATAGATTATAGTATAAAGTGTAGTTTGTGGCAAAACTGGGAACCAGTTGTGCATAGCAATGTCCCTGAAACAGCCATGGATTGAGAGACTCATTTTATTTGGGGGATTGTTGGCCAGGATACTCAGAGAAATGTGCTTCTGTTTGCGATTAACTCCATGGGATCTCTAATCCCATCTGAACATCTTTTGATAATTTTTTTTCTCAAAGTGATGATGTTCTTCATTTTTAACCACTTTTGAATTGGCATAACCTTACACATATGTGTTATGTGTTTACACATATTTAAATTGTGGTGTTTCTGTAATGAACACATCTCCTCAAGGTCTGGGAAAGTTGTGAGATAAGATACCTCTGGGACACGAGAAAAGGAGGCAAGGCAGAGGGCAGTGGAAGAAGGGACAGCATGTCATGAAAGACAAATGGGGTAGAGCAGTAATGAGTGCAGAACCATTGATACGGAGGAAGTGAAGAACTATTGATATGATGACAACGTTGCGGTGGGGTGAGGTACAAAGGATTGATGGACATCTCAGGGACAATAACTAGGAAACACACATTCCTGTGAACTTGATCAAAGAGTTTGGCAGTTAGTTGGACATTGGTCAGTTAACGGATTCTTAGGGTCCATGGCCAGTTCCAACAGGAGAAATTGCTTGTTGTCCTGATGCTGCAAAAAAACTGCATAAAAATAGGAAGGTTAAGGGGTAAAGACACAAGACACAGAGAAACATCACAGGAAGCAACACAAGACACAGAGAATCAAAACAGAAGCAACACAGGAAAGAAAAAAGAAGCAGAGAAGCCGACACAGAAACCAACACAGAAACCTTCACTGAAATCATAATTTCAACGATCGACAAGAAAATGGGAAAAAGAAACCAGCAGGAGTTAGAGGTCAGGCTAGTGGGAGGACAGTACCCAGTGGATCAGTGAGCCAACGGTGGTTGTTTGGGGATCGTGGATGGTTAGCCGACACCAAAAAACAGAGTATCAAAGACTTGTGCTGCTGAGAGAGTCCAACTGTTGTGCAATCATCTGGTACTGTAGCCTGGACAATAGAAGTAAAGGTTTAAGTGGCAAAAGTGAGAGAGAGAGAGAGAGAGAGAGAGAGAGAGAAAGGGAGAAGCCTATATCGACAGTCAAACAGACCCATCAACCCAACCAACGAACCCAAGTCACAGCAGGACTTGAGAGAGAGCAAAAGCAAGAGATGTACAGAAGTCAAGGAAAAGGCAAACAGGGCAGAGCAGAGAGTAAGGAGACTCAGCAGAGGGAAACTGGACCTTGAGGTGGTGCTTTGTGACAGACACCCAGAACAGTATTATACTCACACACTCACAAATCCATACACTGCGTGTTGGGAGCAGTTGGTACACGTGCTCGGAGTGGATAAAGTATTGCTAATCTTAAGAGTATATAAGTATAACTTTTAAATGTGTGCTGTTCATTGCTGACTATCACCCAGAATCTTACACTTATGTTTCCAATTTTTGTATCTTGGCAAAAACAAGCTATGATCTTAGGCAGCTGGAGCAGCAGCCTTGCTGTGCAAAAAGTAAAATGCTGTAGATGCTAGAAATCTGAAATAAAAACAGAAGTCGCTGGAAATATGCAGCAGGTTAGGCAGCATCTATCGAGAGAGGAAAATGAATGAACATTTCAGGTTGTTTTAATGCGACGTTCGGTTTCATATTCCTTTGAATGGTTTGTACCCTGGACATTTTTCTAGGTTGGTATGTGAGTGGTGAGCACTGATTAAGTTTGTGAAGCTTATGCCTGAATTCCCAAGTTCCCATTCTAAAAGATAGTTTTTTCAGATCTTAAAGAACACTCTACAGCAGGGTAATAAGATAATAATAATACCCCGAGTAAACAAATGCAATGTAACTGTGTTCTGTTCCCATCCTTTTTTTTAAAAAAGCACAGAATATGGGGAAAGATTACATTCGTGTAGCACCTTTCGCATCAGGACATCCCAAGGCGCTGGACAGTCAGTATTTCAGACCCGAGCTGGGGGCTGGGATTGGGGAGGGTGGAGGGCATGGGGGAAGGAAGGTGATCGAAGGCACGGTCGAAGAGGAGGGTCTTGAGACAGGTCTTCAAGGAAACAAGAGAACGAGCAAGTTGGAGGAATTGAAGGATGGAGTTCCAGGGGTCGGGACAGAGTGACCTCGCCTGCCATTCATTGGGCAGGCGAGGTGCTGGATGTGAAACATACTGGAGCCCACTGAGTGGATGGAGCAGGCAGGTTAGTAGGGGTTTCGGAGGTCACAGAGGTATTGGGGAACCAGGCCGTGGAGGGCTTTGAAGGTGAGGACCAGGATCTTGATCTGTATCCTCTATGTGATGGGAAGCCAATGGAGTCGGGCAAGGATAGGGATGATAAGATCACGGAGCCTGGGTGAGAGAGGTCACAAGCAGCAGACTTCTAAAAAGAGGCGTTTTCAACGTCGGTACAATCGGCGCAGCACACTGACGGACTCCTCATATTGCGAGCCCCCAAAGTAAAGCAAAAAATCATGGGAATGGGAGGATTTGAGTGTGCCTTCTTGTCTTTTGTTAAGTATAGTGAAAACCAGAGCTCTCCCCAGCCTTGCGGAGCAGGCAGTCAGTCTAAAGAGGCATCGCACCCACCAAAAGTTAATTTTTGCATTAAATAAAATTTATTATTTAAACTTACCATCAGTGGTAAGTTTAAATAATAAATGATCTATTAATCACTGCTGGTATTACCGAACTCTCGAGCACAGTGATAATATCCCTTTAGCACATTCTGAGCCTTAAATCCTTTTATAAAACATACACAGAGTCTGCCACTCAAACGATTACTGAAGTTTAACTAATCCCATACAAGGGGGTTAGCACAAATAGAATATCTCAAATGCATAGACTGTAGCTCCTGTCTACTACATGCAGACTGTTGTGTTACCTTCTTGTTCCTAACAAATGCTGACAAATGGCAAGGCAAGGTTATCATTGTGATGAAATGATCACTTTTTCACAAAATCCCTGACTCCTAATTTCACAATTTTACTGAAAATTTCAGGGGTTATGCAAAATCCCTGGTAACACAACTTTACTGTAACTGGTACTGTAACTTATACTGTAACGTGGAGACCTGTAGTTCTATGGTTAGAGGATGCTCCTCGAAAGCGAGAGACCTGGGTTTGATTCTTGGCCGAGCGAAATGTTGGAAAAGTTTCCTCACCACGCATGCCTGTTTACTTGTGCTCCTGTGTCTTAATTTGCACTGAATTACTTTCCTTACTTTTTTACACCATCAATCCACTAATATTTTTCTTTCTCTTTTGTGTCTACACTCTTTATAAGTTCCACTGCTTCAATGTTGTACTCCTCGTCCTGTTCACTTTCTCAGGATGCTATATCTGGGCTGTCTCTCCTTTCATATTCCCAATTTAATTTGCCAAATTCTGGTTCTCCTCAGGTTTCATGACATCTCTTCTTTCTGTTTGACTTTTCTCCTGTGCTTTATGTCTGCTATATCTCCCTACATTTTTTTTTGTCTATTCCTGCACAATCTTGCATAATGCACATATTTTTCACATTGATAGCATTCTTTTCCTTCTGCAGGACATCTCCTCACGTGTCGTTCTTATCTGCATTTGTTTAGTCTGTTTGGCCTCCCTCTTGGCCTCTATATTCTCCACAATCTTCATCTGTATCATCCCAACTTTGCCTGTGGGCTAGTTCATCTATTTCCATTTCTGTTTCTCTCTCCATCTCTTTCGTATTTATTTTCGTCACCACTTCAATCCTTATTATCCTTATTGCTGATTCTAATGTCAGAACCCCTTTTTTGTCAAAAGCTTTCCTCTTAATCCAGGATCTTTTATGCTAACTACCATCTGGTCACATTATTATTTAAGTCTCTCAGTACTGTAATTGCAATGTTTACTTTTACGCAGTACAGCAAATTACTGATTGAATGATTATGTGGTCTCCCTGCTTTCTCGTTCTAAACTAAAATCGGTCAATTATTTTTTCCACAACATCTTCGCCTTAAGATATTCATCAATTCGTTCAATGCCATGTTCACCTATTGTTCTAGGATTGCAAAATATTCCCTTGCTTCCTCAGCTGCTACATTCAAAAATGTTAAGGAACACTGTTCTTTGGCAGTTTGATTACGTTTGCCGCTAGTCCAAAAATATTGAAGTTTCTTTTTAAACCGCCAATTGTGCCTCAAGATTTCTGTGCCATTTTCCCTCTCTTACCAACACCATTCTGTAGATAGAATACAAGCAGTTGTGTCCTCTTCCAATGTTTCTGTTAAGTTGTTACCAGCTAGTCTACAGTGGCTTCCAAACTTCAAATAACGGTGCCCCACCTAACTCGACAACGTTTTAGTTGCGCCTCCCCCCACTCCTTCACATTGAATAATTTTTGCAAACGATAACAGCAAATTCAATATTTTCTTGACCCGTTTTTATCTTTTTAAAAAAAAATATTAACAAAAAACATTATACATTATTAAAAAATTTAATCAAATTAAAAAAATTATTAAAATTGTGAAACAAATTGCAGTACAGTACTTACATTTACAATTTACATCACTTAGAATTTGTTAATGTGAACCATGAGCTTGCTTTTCAGCGCACAATTTCTCCCTGACTGCCTGCCCGGCTCACTCACTCGCTGCTGGCCTGGCTCGCTCTCTCGCTGCCAGCCTGGCTCAATCCCAGCGCCGTCGCGCCCCCTTTCCACCTGTCGCCGAACGTCGCAATGTTAAGCGGGGTTTACGTGTAATAAGAACAATAACAATCACAGCCCACAGTCTGGAAACCACTGAACTAGGATGTCCACAAGAGTGATGCAGGAAAAGGGCAAATCTGCAGAGAACAATTCCATGTCTTGTTGCTCTGTGATATGACACCGACACAGTACAGTACCTCTAATTTGTATCTTTACAAAAAGAGATTCAATACCAGCAAGCATGTTGACATATTCTCAGTACAGGAGAAAGTGTACAGAAATCTTTAAAAATGAAAATATTTCACTAGAGTTAATTACTATTCAGAATTACTCTCCTTCCCCCCGCCCCTATCCCGATCCATCCCCCACCCTCCCCCCCGCTCGGGTCCCAACCTAACTGCTCAGCGCCTTGAGACATCCTACTGACGTGAAAGACACAATATAAATGTAATTTTGTTGTTGTAAGTTGCAGATTCTGAAGTTAGGATTCCCCCTCAAAGTCCATTGATGAAGTAAGTCACATTCAGTACATGTTTTGCATACTCTCTACAATATATTCAGGCAGGTCAGGGCGAAACCTTGGGCGAGTTTCCTTACTCCACACACCTAAAAATAATCCCACACACCTAAAAAAAAATTGCTTTATCAATCCACAACTGTTTATGGGACACTGCTGTGTGCAATTGGCTGCTGCATTTCGCCCACAAAGATACAGTCAATTCACTTTACAGTATGTTCTGTGAAGCGCTTTGAGACGTCTAGAAGATGTGAAAAGCACTATCAAATGCAAGGATTTTATGATACAGTTATATAGTTAAACCTTCTTTATTCATTCAGTTGCAAGGTTAAAAATGTTTTTCGGAAGCCATTGCATGATGGAAGAGTGACAATACCATTTCTGAAGTGGAAAGTATTGATCTACTGATTGGAGAAATAAGCTGAAACAGATCAATGGGATTTCAAGTCAGCTCGAGTGAATGTGGTACTTTTAATACTGCACTGTTACAAACATTGGATTCTTGTCAACTGAGGCATTTAGATTTGATCGAGATTTGATACAATGCTGCACAAAGAAAAGCTAGTGTCCGGCGATATATCGGTTATATCGGTATAATTTTTCATATCGATATGCCAAGATTGGAAATTTGAATATATCGGTATATAGAAAAATTCGGTATAAAAAAATCAGTATATCACAAAACATCGGTAAATTCGTCCGACGATATATCGATATATCGGTTATATCGGTATAATATGAACTTTTTCAACTTACCTTGTCGCCGGCATTGCAAACCTCCTGGGCGTAGAGCTCGAATATCTGAATGCGCGCGCACACCCGAATGCACGTGCAATCTGAATGCGCGCACATGTGCACAAGATAAAACCTGGTGATATCGATATATCGGTATATCTGGATATGAGCCCACCGATATATCGATATCGGAAAAATTACATATCGCCGGTCACTACAGTGGTCTAATGCCAGCATATTCTGAATGCACCAGATATTTATTGAATATTTTTGCAGCAGAATTATGTTTTCACTTCTTATGGAACAAATGACTAGAATCATTCAGGCTTATGAGTTGGGTTGCTCTTGTAAGGTCTTTTGCTTTCTCTTTGTTCAAAATGTCCTCGCATTGGTTAGCTATTCACTTTGGACACATACATTTCTTACAAGACCAGTGACGTCTGGTGGCCCTGTTTGGCGAACCATGAAAATTACCTTGCAAACTATCTATATCTGTGATATATTCTTATCACTTAAAATGCAAGGGTGATAATTTTTGCACATTTTAATTGTTACAACTAGCGGGAAGCAAACTAGCTTACCGTAAATCTCCGCGTATAAGGTGCACTTTTTTTCATGTCGCAAAGTCTCGAAAGAGGGGGGTGCGTCTTATATGCAGATACAAGGAAAAGACGACCAACCCCCAGAGGTACGTCATCAAACGTTGGTCGGTAGTACGACTACCCGCTCTCCAGGATCGGCAACGCAGACCGGGCGCCACTCACCTTCGATGTCTGGTAATTCTTACTTCACGGTAATGCTGGGCTGCACCACCGATGGATTTTTTTTTCGGTGGAATTTTTTTTTCCAATAATATTGCCGGCGGGAAAATAATTTCCGCCGGCAATATCATCGAAAATGCTTCCGTTTTTTTTTGCCACGAGGTGGTCAAAAGTGGGGGGTGCGCCTTATACGCGAGTGCGAGTATTTACGGTACTTCTGTTCTATGAGCGCAGTGTCAAAATTAACGCTGTATCTGCCGGAATAAATTTCAGTCGTAAAATTGCGCACAAAAGATCAAAGTTATCAAAAAAAAGGACCTACTTTGAGCACCCTAAACTGCAGAAAAGTGATTATTTGCTGGCATTTTTTTATGTTGTTTATTCAGCCTCAGTACTTGACCTCAAAGTAATTGAACTGGCAGATGAAAAGGCAGCAACATAAAACTGGGTGTATTCATTGTTTGGAGATAGCTAATCCTGCCATAGGTATGTTTTTTTCAGATCAAAGCCCAGGCTAGTGTTGTTTGAGGAATAATAAAGAAGCTGTTTTGGGCAGTAATTTGTCAGCTTGGTTAGTAAATCATACCTTTCCTCCACTTGTTTGTACCCTTTTTGAATAAGATGTGGCTTTTGCAAAAATGTTCTTTGCATGGACAAATCAGCCACTTCTGTCTCCCAACACCCCTTCCCTTGCCCATCTCCCCAGCCCTCAATCTGGATATGTTTGTTGCCGTTCTTGTCTCTTTACAAGCCCACAGTTAGTGTAATTCAAGCATGAGGAAGCAGGATATGAGGTGGTTATGGTGCCGAACTGCTAAACCTAGTTGGCCCAATGCACTTTATCAAAGTAATAACCTCCTCCTGACGTGAAAGGCACTATACAAGTGTAATTTTGTTGTTGTTGTTGTAATGCATTGAGTCCTGGACGAGGGACAACTTCCTCCAATTGAACGTGAGCAAGACCAAGGCCCTCCTGATTGGCCTAAGCCAGCGCCTCCGCACATCGGGCACTGCCAGCCTCAACATCCAAGGCTGTACTCTCCACCTCACAAAGCCGGTCAGGAACCTCGGCATCACGTTCGACCGTAAACTCTCCTTCCTCCCCCACATCCGTGCCTTGACCGGCACCGCTTATTTCCACCTGTGCAACATTGCCAGGCTCCGCAACTACCTCACCCCCCACGCTGCCGAAACACTCGTGCACGCATACATCACCTCACGGCTGGACTACGGAAACTCTCTCCTCGTCAGCCTCCCCAGTTCCTCCATTCACAGGCTGCAGGCCATCCAAAACTCTGCAGTCCGTGTACTATCCCGCACCCGCCTCCGCGACCACATAACCCCCACCCTCGCCTGTCTCCACTGGCTCCCCATCCCCCAGAGGATCGAGTTCAAGATCCTCGTCCTCACCTTCAAGGCCTTACACGGCCTTGCCCCGCCCTACTTAACTGATTTACTTTCCCCCTACAAGCCCACCCGGACCCTCCGTTCAGCAGGACTTGGCCTGCTCCAAGCCCCCCGCCCAAACTGCCCCACCATCGGAGGCCGGGCCTTCAGTTTCTCCGCTCCCACCCCGTGGAATTCCATCCCCCAATCCCTCCGCCTTGTTTCTTCCCTTTCCTCTTTCAAGGCCAGTTTGAAGACTTTCCTCTTCGACCGTGCCTTTTGTTCCCCCCGAATTCTTCGACCTCCCCTAGATGTTTCACCTCTTCCCGAACACTCCCCTCCCAGCTCGGGTCACACGCCTCCTGTGCAGCGCCTTGGGACGTCCTCCCGATGTGAAAGGTGCTTTATAAGTTTAAGTTGTTGTTGTTGTTGCGCAGCCCTTGAACTTGAATGTGATTTATGTTCGCCAGAACTCAGCTCAGCATTGCAATGGTTTAACGTGAATGACCTGATTCAGTTTAATCACAGGCCAAGCAAAGCTACAGATTTCTTTTTAAAAAAAGCATGTTCATATATGTACTCAATAAAGGTCATGTATATGTATTCAATAAAGGTCAAACACAGTCAGAATAAGGTAACGTGCGATGAAACAAGATGGTTATATATTCTGTGCCTTTCTTTGAAGTAATAGAATTGTCACGTTGTGTATAGCTCGCCTTACAAGCGTGAGATCTGTGTTTGAATCCAGGAAGGTCAGGGCGTTACCTTGGGCAAGTTTCCTTACTCCCCTTGTCCAATAATAATCCCTCTTAAAAAAAATATAATTATAAAATTGGTTATTTCAATCCACAACTGTTTGTGGGATACTGTGGGGTGCAATTGGCTGCCGCATTTCACCCACAAGTATACAGTCAATTCACTTCACAGTATATTCTGTGAGTCATCTAGAAAACATGAAAAGTGCAGTATCAAATGCAAGGACTGTTATTATATATTAAGAAAAATGTCTAGATTTTATATACAATATTTTTTTCTATCATTAAATATCCACAGTGGAATACGGCTCAAATGACAACTGTGTAAAAACATTTCCAGTCAATTTAATCAGAGACAAAGAACATTTTTATTTTCTACTTACACGAACAGTGAATATGTTTGATGTTGATACTGTGTTCTCAGCATATGTTTTATCGTTTTACACTTTTCAGTATGTTTTTCCTGACTCACGCCAGTACCTCTGCACCTCAGGTCCTGGCAGCATCAGCATCCACAGCTGTACACTTCATTTCACGAAGCCAGTCAGGAATCTGGGTGTCTTGTTTCTCCCTTAGCTGTCCTTTCTACCCCATATCTGCTCCACGACCAGCACTGCCTTCCATCACCTCCGTAACATCGCCAGACTCCGCCACAGCCTCACCCCTCAGGCTATTGAAATCCTTGTTCATGCATTCGTCACATCAAAGCTCGACTGTGGAAACTCTTTCCTCGTTGGCCTTCGTGGCTCTTCCCTTCACGAACTGCAGATCATCCAGAACTCTGTAGCACATGTCCTCTCCCGCACTAAGCTCCACGACCACATCACTCCCACCATCGCCCGGCTCCATCGGGTCCCCAACCTCCAGAGGATCGATTCAAAATCCTCATCCTCACTTTCAAGACCATTCACAGCCTTGCCCCTTCCTATTTCTCCGACCTGCTAACTCCCTATCAACTATCAACCTGCCCGGCCCCTCCGTTCAGCAGGCTGCGGTCTACTCCGTGTCCCCACCCAACCCACTCTAACATCGGTGGCCGGGGTTTTAGCCACTCTGCCCGCACACTCTGGAACTCCATCCCACAGTCCCTTTGCCTCGCTTCCTCCTTTGCCTCCTTCAAGGCTGGTCTCAAGACTCTCCTTTTCGATCATGCCTTCTGCCACCCTAAAAGCTCTCTCCCTCCCCTTCCCCCTCACCGTGCCCCTTCCCGTATTCGGGTCCCGGGGACATCCTCCCAATGTGAAAGGAACTCTGTAAATATAATTTTGTTGTTGTTATTTTAAGAGTTGTCACAATGCAGGTGTTTTTCATCATTTCCCTCTGCAGAACCAGCAGATTGGATGTTATGGCCATTTGGCACATGATTATTGGACAACAAGATGCTGAGTTAATCAAGGTCCAGAGCCTAGTGATTTGGTACCATGCATATTTTCTCCTTCAAGCATTTTTCTAAAAAAAAACCCCACTAGGTATTTTAACATTTTTACTTGCTAATATTTGGGCAAGTTTCGTTACTACACTCGCCTGAAAATAATCCTTCAAAGAAAAATTGGTCATTTCAATCCACGACTGTTTGTGGGATACTGCTGTGTGAAATTGGCTGCCATGTTTAACACAAATATACTGTATAGTCAACTCACTTTGCAGTACTGTATATTAGGGTCCGGCGATATATCGATATATCGTTAAAACCCGATATAATTTTCATATTGATACGCCGATATAGGGATTTCAAAAATATCGATATATCGAAAAATCGGTATATCGAGGTAAAAAATCGGAATGCCGCACACTGAACTACAAGACCCAGAATGCTCATCTCTATACACAATGCACAGACTGAGGTGCAAAGCTGCCATATTGTATTCATAGTCCTCGAATACAATATACAGGTATGCAAGGGGTGGGGGGGGGGTGAGACGGATGGGTCGGGTGGGGGGGAAAGATGGCTGGGGGGGTGAGGGGGAGAGAGACGGCTGGGGGGGGTGGGGGTGGAGAGAGACGGCTGGTTGCGGGGTGGGGGGTGAGAGAGACAGCGGGGGCGGGGTGGGGGTGGGGGGAGAGACGGGGTGGATGTGATAATATACAGATAGATAGAGATGGGGGGGATGTGAGAGAGACACAGACAGAAAAACACAGAGATGGAGAGAGTGAGAGACACAGAGAGAGAAAGATATTTATCTCCTGAGGAGATAGGCCCCGAATGCGCGCATGCGCAGTACGAAAATATCGATATTTCGGTATATCTCGATTTAAGCCCATCGATATATCTAAATCGGAAAATTTCCATATCGACGGACCCTACCGATATATCGGTATAATACAAACTTTTTCAACGTACCTTGTCGCCGGCATTGCAAACCTCCTGGGCATAGAGCATGCATAGCAGAATGCGTGCGCACACCCGAATGCACGTGCACATCCGCATGCATGCGCACATCCGAATGCGCGAGCATACACAGGATAAAAAAACCTGGTGATATCGACATATCAGTATATATCGCTATGAGCCCACCGATATATCGATATCGGAAAAATTCCATATCACCGGACACTAAGAAGATGTGAAAAGCGATGGGATATCAAACACAAAGATTATTAAACGTTCCGCTAACTGCAGCGGGCTTGGTATCTGTACATATCTTGGTACGTCATTTAATTCTATTTCTCTCTGCATTTTGGTTTACAATGCATTTTCCATATTGTAGTCAGTTTCATTCCAGGTTCTGTTTTCACTTCTGACACCATGTAATGTTATTTAATTCAAAACACAATGTAGGTTCACATGTTCCTTTAATTTTAACTTTGCAAATCAACCTCTTTCAAAGATCTTCCCAGTCACTTTTCCAGAATCCTTTTTATTCTTGCAATTCAAGAATATTCAATTGACACTTAGGTCCTTGAAGCCATATGCAACAATTTCAATCCATGATTGTAGTGCGCAATTGGCTGATTCTGATTTTTCTAAACTATAGACCAAATATTGTTCGAAATCTTAAACCAATTTTCCACTTGAAAATTAACCTTAAAAATGTATTTGCACCTGCTGGAACTGTGCATGATACCTTCCTGGAACAAGTTACCGTAACTTCAGTAAACTTTCACTCTCAAAATATAGACAATCCACTTTACAGTATATTCTGTGAAGCTCTTTGAGAAATCTCAATGATGTAATAAGGTGTTATATCCCCCAAATCCTCCATTCCAACGTCGGTGACCGTGTCTTCAGCCATTACATCCCGAAGATCTGGAAATCCCTCCCTCACTCCCTTCACCTCGCTCCCTCCTTTCCCATTTTCAGGTCACGCATGAAGACTGTTCACCTTGACCGCGCTTTTGGTCACCTTTTTCCCCCTCCCGCTGGCTCGGCTCTGGGCTCTGCTTTATGAAGCCCTCTGAGACGCCATCTGCCATGGAGGGCACTATATAAATCCAAATTGTAGTTGTTCTTGTTGTATCAAATGCAAGGATTCTCATTATTATACAAATCTCTACTCACTCCCAAAATACATACTAAAGGTAAGTGCAATTAATGTACAGTATTCAAACAATAATATGAATTGCAAATTGAAATGTGATTGCTGGGTAATTTTTTATTCGGGTCAATGAACAGCACCTCTACACATTTAAATCTGTGTTAATAGACACAAGACACTGAAGAAAAGCAAAGAAAGAGCTGTTTACCAAACGTAGCACAAGAACATTTTATCTAAGCGAGATCGCCTCTGTTAATTAGTTATTAATTCATTTAATTGTCTAATGAAACATAAAGACAAGTTCAATGATAAACTATAAGTGTATGCTCTAAAATGTGAACAGATATAAAACTCACTGAAAGATCTTTGCTTTCAATCTTGAACTTTCGATAGCAAAAGGAACATGGGAGGAATACCAAATTTGTTGATACATTAATATACCTTGATGAGTGGAGTGCATTATTCTCGATAATGATTCGTAAATATTTTGACCAGAACCACTTTGCGCCTGGGTTGGGCTGATAAAATTAGCTCAAGACTTAGCACCGGTTTTTAAAGGGCATTGAAGTTTGAAAATTATTATTTTCCTGTGCTTGCAAAGTGTTTCCGATTTCTCCACAGAAGCGTCTGTATGTCTGTCTCACATTCTTCATCTCAGATCCGAGATCTCACTGAAGTTTCATGAGGCTGTACAACAGACAGGGTTTCCATGGAATAAGTGACATCTAAATTGGAGGCAATTTTGCCAGTGCTCACAGTAGTGATATAAGTAGAATGTTTTTGTTGTACCTCAATCACATGAGAAAAGAATTTGTTTGAAATGAATACATATTGACATTTAGGACTCTATTCAGTAGTTTTAAATAAGTGTATAATCAGATCAGGAGATCTGCAATTTTTCCCCCAAATGCTAATCCTTTCTGAAGCAGCCATCTCCATCGGTTTCCTCACAATTCTAAAATGTTGCATTTAAGCACTAGCGTGATTTAAGGCACAAGGCTTCACATTCTTCTTCAGTGTCAAATCTGTTCGCATTTCCTTTGCAGCCACCGTACCAAAATCGTGTGCAACCTTGCAGCTCTTTGTCAAAGTGCCACTTCAAGTCATAATCCTGGCAACTCCCTTCATCTTGATTCAATGCACATACATCTAAACACAAAAATAAATCAAGAGATTTGCTAAGCAAGAATAGGCCTGGCCAAATGTATACTGTGTCTCTATAGTTTAAAAAAAACTAAAGAACATTCAATAGTCACACCACAAGAAATACGTTGTAAAGTTCGGATGAATAAAAAATGATCAGGATGAAGGAAAAGTCTAAGATTACAAATCGCAAGGATTTGGGGAAACCTTTTTCTGTGGTTGAGTTTAGTGTCCATTTCTCTGAGGGTGTGTGTGCTAGTGCTTGGGAAATGGAACACTTTCCCAATTGATATACTCGATTCTTATCAAACATTACCTGCTCAAGTATAAGAGGAACAACAAATTACATTTGTAAAGCGTTTTTCATGTCAGGAGGACAACTCAAGGCACTGGACAGTCAGGGATTTTAACACAAGCAGGGGATTGGGATCAGGGGTGAGGAGGGTGACCGACTAGGCGACTACATGGTAAGAGAGGAAGATCTTGAGATGTGCCTTGAAGGAGGTAAAGGATGGAGCTTCAAAGGGCAGTGAAGGTGAGGGCCTGACCGCCAATGGTGGGGCAGGCTAGGTGGGGGACATGGAGCAGGGCGGATCCCACTGCGTGTGGATGTGGACAAGTTGGTACAGGGCTAGCAGGTCATAGAGTAGGAAAGAGCAAGATCGTTGAGGGCTTCAATGTCGATTACAAGGATTTTGATCTCTATTCACTGGGGGATGGGAAGCCCGTGGATCAATCAATAATTACATTTATATAGCGCCTTTCACGTCGGGAGGACATCCCAAAGCGCTGAACGGTCAGGTAGGGTCAGCGGAAGGAGAGTAGGAAAATTGACTGTATTTTGAATACAGTGGATAACAGTATATAAGATTGTATTCACATACAAAATTTGCCCACAAAATACAACAACATCACAATTATACTTGTATAGCGCCTTTCACGTCAGGAGGACGTCCCAAGGTGCTGGACAGACATTGTTTCAGACCCGAGATGGGGACAGGGAGGGTGGAGGGAAAAGGGGGGATTTGGTGTGACTGATGGGACCGTTGAAAAGGAGGGTCTTGAGGCGGGACTCGAAGGAGGCCAGGGAGGGAGTGAGGCGGAGGGACTGTGGGATGGAGTTCCAGAGATTGGGGGCAGAGTGGCTGAAGGCTCGTCCACCAATGGTGGGATGGATGGGTCAGAGGACGTAGAGCAGGCCAGAGCCTGCTAAATGGAGGGGTTCGGCAGGTTGATAGGAGGTTAGGCTGTCTCAGGTGTAGGGTGGGGTGAGGCTGTGGAGAGCTTTGAATGTGAGGACCAGGATCTTGAATTGGATCCTCTAGGTCAGTTGTTCCCAACCTCGGGTCCTGACCCAAATCAGGGTCGCGAAGGGTCATCAGGATTTTTTTTTAATGTTTAAAATGCATTTTTAACGCTAAACAAAAGCACCAGAGGCGACACCACCAACCATTGTGTATGAAAAAGCATACTAACGAGTTGAGCTGAGTCCACAAAAGAGACGGAAATAACATTTTGGCTAAGCTTTGCTTCAGTCACGATGTCGCCCCCTAGGGGTGGGAGGACCAGTTGGAGGCTAATTTGGGTCACAGCAAAAAAAATTGGGTTGCGAAAACCTGTTGGTGGTTAATTTGGGTAACAGCAAAAAAAGGTTGGGAACCACTGCTCTAGGTGATAGGGAGTCAATGGAGTTGAGCGAGGATGGGGGAGATGGGGTCACGGAGCTTGGGAGCGTTAGAGAACATGGGCTGCAGAGTTCAGAATTATCTGCAACCTATGAAGGGTGGAATTGCGAAGTCCAACAAGCACGGCATTGGCGTAGTCGAGCCAGGATATAATGAAGGTATGAATGAGGGTTTCAGCGGCCTTCGGGGTGAGATAATGGCAGAGTCGGGCAATATTGTGGAGGTGAGGGAAGACAGAGCGGGTTAGATGGGATTGGATGTGCAGGAGGAAAGACAGTTGAGGATCGAACAAGGCACCTAGGTTCTTGACTGGCTTGGTGATGTTGAGTGTGCAACCATGGAGGTTGATGCTGTCAGTGCCTGATGCAAGAAGGTGCTTGCGTGAGCTAATCAGGAGTGGCTTGGTCTTGTTGACATTCAACTGTAGAAAGTTAGCTCTCATCCAGGACTTGATGTCTGACAGGCAGTCTATCAGTAAAGTAGTAGACTACAGTAGTAGTCTTTGAGTCGAGGGTAGAGGCAGAAAGATAGAGTTAGGTGTCATCCGCATGCATATAGAAGTTAACCCCATATCTGCGGATGATGTCACCAATGTAGATGTTAAAAAGTAGGGGGCCTAGGACAGAGCCCTGGAGGACACCTAATGGTGACAATGCGGGGGCTGGAAGAGAAGCTGTTGGTGGCGACACAGTGGATTCACTTTAAAGTATACAGTATTTTTGGGAAGGGATTATTACTCCTGGAAATGCGATCCGACAATCGACTAACAACCAAGTAGGGTTTGCCCTGTTGGGAATTGAACCCAGATCGTCTCACGTTCAAGGTGAGGGCTCTACCCACGGAGCTACAGAGCTCCCAAGATCAAGGTCAATAATACTTCCAATATTAGTTTTGTAATAAGTTCCACTTACCTTCACTCTGCATTTCCTCTTCAATGTCAGCCATTTCATGTGAAAGTGAAAACACATAAGAATTAATGAATTGTGCACAAATAGAGCCAGTTTTATAATAAGTTTTGAATTAAGTTTGTTCCTGTTTGTACAGTTTGGCAAATAAATTTCTCATCATACTTACCGTAACCATTTTCTGGTGGCATTGTTGTTTCTGCTCTTTCAGAAACCTTAACTTCTTTTTCTTCTTCAAATTCCTCCTCTTCCAATTCCTCTTCAAATTCCTCTTCCTCTTCAAACTCTTCCTCTTCTTCCACAGTTCCCCTAGGGATGGATACAAGTTTAAGCAAGTTGTATCCAAGAATTCAACACAATAAACCGATGAGATGTTCAAAGAGGAGTAAATGTAGTATTAATAGTGATGCAGATAATAATAAGTTTAAAACATACCCTTGTTGTTCTGGAAGTGGAGTTGATATCTCTGTGGTCCGCTGGAATAATCTTGCTGACTGACATTCCCTTCGTAAAGCTTGAGGTGGATATCTGTTGATCCCAACTATACAAAGTAAATGTCTATCAATATATTTTTGTAAGCATAGTTCAGCGTTACTAATTCCTTTTGGATGTCAAATATCAAATCAATAACTTCACATTTTACTAAATTCACATTTCCATGGATATCTAGAATAAAGAATCAATCAATCAAAACTTACATTTATATAGCGCCTTTCACGTCGAGAGGACGTCTCAAGGCGCTGTACAGGACAAGAGCAGTGGGGGGAGGGGTCAGGGTAGGATGAAGAAGAGTAGGAAAATTGACTGTACATTTGTGGCCAAAACGTGGCAGCCAAATTGCACACAACAGTGTCCCCACAAACAGTCGCAAAAATGGGGCCAGGGAAGAAAGGGGAAAAGAGGGTAATGGAGGAGAGGGAGGGATAGGTGGAGTGGGGTACGGTCAGGGGGGAAGAGGGGGGAGAAAAGGGCTAAGGAGGGAAGGGAGGGAAAGGAATGTTTATACTACTGTTTTTGTAAAACATCCTTTTTGTGTATGACTGGATAGATTTTGTAACTGAGGACAGATTACTTACATTTATGTAATAGTAATAATATTTTTACTGCAAGTGAGCAGTTTGGCCAATATAAATGTTGTAAAATCTGAAATAATATAGTAAAGAATTGAGCAGGAAGTCAGTGGATTATACTGTATTCAGTAGATCAAATCAATGGAATGAAATATTCACCTAATGATAGGTGATAATTATCAGATTGCCAAAAAAATATATAAATCACAATTACTAAATTAATGAAATGTCTCTGAATCACCCCATACTCCACATTGACGAACCAATTTGATGATAATCTGGAGTAAAACTGCTTTGGATTATGCCAGGAAAAGAAACCAAATTTCAATGTTACTAGTTTTTGTACAACTTTGTTTCTTTCAATAAATTGGTACTTTATGTAACTTGTCATGTAAATATCATGTTCTCTAATGTTGCACTAAGTGCCACTTACGTGTCAGACTTTTCAAAAAGGCCCGAGTAAACCTGTGTGCGTATCTCATTTCAGGCTCAAGCAGTCTACCAAGACGAATTAGATGCTGGTCGAAAGGGAAACTAACAAGATCCTCCAAGTCAGTCTCAGTATCCATCCCGAAAGAAAATGTAAAGACAGAGAACCCTTGACATCGCGCGTGTAATGATGCAGCCAATAATTTGGCTTTGTCCCAAACGCTGGTGTATCCTGCAACTATTAGAAAGAGAACCTTGTAGCGTCGCGCGGATGGCGCAGTTGCAAAAATATTGTTCAAGGTCCATTCAATCGCACCGCCAACACCAGAAGAGCCTTCTAATTGATCAAAGGATTCCTCGATGTATCTCTTCATTGTACGTTTACTTGAAAAGTTAAAAAATCCAAATTCCAGGTGAACAGGTTGCTGGCCTGACCCAGGTACATAATCACGTGGGGCATGTTGCACGAGAGCAACTCTAGCATAATTATCAAAAGTCCGTGGGGTTCTGGATGTCACAAACTCATCAAGTATTGAACTGAGAAAGATTTTCAGCCTTTGGAAGTCTGCAGATCTCACATTGTGTGAGCCATCAACAATGAAAGCGATGTCCATGCTGATGGGGATCGGAGCTGGGAGGAGGACTTGCTGGCATTGTTGGTTTGGTTCACACATATCTGCAAAAGATGAATAAAGTAAAATTTTTGTGAGCTAAAATAATAATGTGTGGTTCTCACTTCTCAGTATACTGGCATTCCTCGATATACTTCGTCCCGATATACGCCGTTTCGCTAATATGCCGTTGATGAAATAATTACAAAATGCAGTAATATTACAACAACTAGCAGAAAGTTTGGAATAAATGTGAAGTGGGCTGAAGACCAATGAGTGGGTGAAGTAGGCAGGTGGTTAGAATGTTGCCGAGGCAGTGGGGAGTGAGGCCATGGAGGGTTTTGAAGAAGAGGATCTGTATCCTGAACTATATCCTCTGAGAAGCCAGTGGAATTGGGTGAAGGTGGGGATATGGTCATGGAGCCTATTGCAGGAGAGGACAAGGGATGTAGAGTTTTGGATGATCTCCAGCCTATGGAGGGAGGAGTAGGGGAGGCTAACATGTAGGGAGTTTGCATAGTCAAGCCCAAATGTTATAAATACGTGTTGAGGGTATGACAGTCTGCGGTGTGAGGTAGTGGCAAAAGCGGGCGATGTTGCGGCGGTGATGGAAGGCAGAGCGGGTCATGGCAAAGATTTGGGATAGGAAGGATAGTTGAGGGTCGAACGAGATGCCAAGGTTCCAGACTGGCTTAAGTAAGGTGGAGTGTGCATAACAACCAGGTAGAGTGTGGACTCCCAACCAGGTTCCAACTTACTGTTAGGTAATGCGCATAGAGTAAGGAAACTTGACCAACCATTGTTCTAGAAAATTATCTATGATGTGTGAAATGCTATACTGCTTTCGTCTAAATCTCCATACCTAAACAGAAAGTGCACAGTTGGATTCTGTGCAACCCTTCTCGTGCCTCTTGCAGCTGTCTTGGCAAAACAACAACTTGAAATGTTTTTGTGTCATCGACCTTCGCAGAAGAAATAGAAAATAGATTAAATGTAGAATCAGTCACTTGATGGAAGATTCTTGATAATCTAATAAGCATTTTGAATCGAAAAGTGTGTCATTCTATCTTTTCTTTTTTGCTTTCACTGCAATCTGCACATTGTTCTTTCCTGGAGGTAACTCCAACCAACTCAAGCCACTTCCTGTGTCCAATGCCAAATAGTAATAATAATAATAATAATCCTTGCATTTGATATAGCGCTTTTCATGTAATTTGTTGTAAAGTGAATTGAATATATATTTGTGGGCGAAACGCGGCAGTCAAGTGCACACAGAAGTGTCTCACAAATAGATTGAAATGACCAATTTTTTTTGAGGGATTATTATTAGGTGTGTGGAGTAAAGAAAGTTGCCCAAGATTTCGCCCTGTCTGGAATTGAAATCAGGTCTCTTGCTTGTCAGGCGAGTGCTCTAACCGCTGAGCTCCAGGACTCCAAAAAGCTGAACAGGGAAAATTGTCTTTGTCCTACTTGCACTGAGAGCCTGCCCATGTATTGCATCATGCCTAGCACAAACTCCATCCAGTTCAACAAAAATAGGAGGAGGGTAGATAAATCTAGTTAGAGAGGATGGAAAGTTGCATCTGACATTACAGTCAGCAAAGTCTCTGTGACCCGCAACAATCAGACCTAAAGGACGTCGGACATTAATGGGGGCTGATCAACGGAACCATCAGTTTGTCACTTTATAGTCACTACAAAATAATACCAACTGGGGTTATTCTGTTTTTTCTCTGTTGTTTCTCAAAAGAACACTCTTTGAATTTGGAAACAAAACATATAAAAATATGGAGTTTTCTTACCTGAAAAGCGCGTTGAACTTCAGGAATGTTATTGAACGAAATGACAACCGGTATAATGTCCAAAGCACTGAACTCCAGAGCTGCTGTGGAAATACTTGAGGTGTTTCGAGATGGCCCATTCACAATAAAGACGGCGACTTTCTTCACAAGAACACCACCACGAACACGCTTTAAAGTATTTCGTGCCACAAACCTCATTGCGGCACCAATATTCCGTCTGCTGGTTGACCGCTCATAAGTTAGGTTTTGTACTTTTTCCAGCAGCCTGTTCTTTCGCTTAAAGTCTGAAAAGCGGATTAATGTTTTTGTTGTGGAACTGTACGTGAGGACAGCAACGCGAGCCCCGCTCGGGCAGTTGCTCTCCGAAATTTTAAGTTCCTGGAGAAAATTAGCTACAATGCCCTTCATTCTGTCGAAAGCAGCTTGTGTAACATCCGCCGACGTGTCCAGAGCGAACACCAACTCGGTGGGGTACACAGGACACTCGTTTCCTCCTGAAGTAAATGCATAGAAGTAGTTTAGAATCATTTATCAGGACAACTACGAGTCAAATATAAAGGCTTGGCTTTAGCCAGGCAAAGTTACAACAGAAATTAAAAAATAACAAGTACTGTACTTACCTGAAGAACAACAGGCTGCAAAGAAAGCAAAAATCAAAGTAACATAACAAATATACCTTCAGATCATTGTGGTTAGAAGACAAAATACCGACATAAAATTTTGGAATGTCCTCGGCCTTAATTCCTCATACTAATAATTCCTCCATTCACCACAAAGATGGTTTCACCTGACATAGATCATTTCTGCCATGGGAATATATAGTGGAGAACTCCGCAGCAAAATGACAAGCATTCGATACAGTACAGAGCCATACAATGTAGTACAATGCAATACTGTCATACAGTTAATAAGAGTAATCCATGCCTTTGATCTAGCACCTTTCACATCAAGAGGACTTTTCAAAGCACTTCACGGGATATACTACAGAGTGGAGGGATCGTGCATTTTGTGCGTCAAAGTCGCTGACAATTTGAGACAGAGAATGGGGAAAGAGGGATAGAGCCAGAGAAGAGGTAGAGAGAGGACCAGAGGGAGAGTGAAAGGTTGTCATGATAACCATGGAGAATACTTTAAATTGTGTTTTACGATTTGGAACATTTGATCACTATTCAAGCAATTTTTTTTAATGTACTGTAAAATTGTTCTTCAATTATTTGAATTTTGTTTACTATTCTATAATTATGATATTGTTACACTTTTCTCAAGCAAACTATGAAAATTTGGGAATAGTTTGGCTTATAATTGACGTCAACTTATAAGACGCTATACAAATATAATGTTGTTGTTGGACATTTCAATCCACAACTGTTTGTGGGACACTGCTGTGCACAATTGGCTGCAATGTTTCGCCCACAAATATGCAGTCAATTCACTTTACAGTATATTCCATGAAGCGCTTCGAGATGTCTAGAAGACGTGAAAAGCATTATATCAAATGCAAGAATTATTATAGTACGGCATATAACACAAAGCATAACAGGCTAAACCATATTAGAGTTCTTGACAATGCTAATAAAGGCTCCAGTAATGTCACTTACACACTGCAAATTGTTTGTTATCCTCTTGGTACTGTTTCATATTTTCTACTTATAGATTATACTGTCGAGTATCTAGACAATTGAAGTGGAGCTCAGGACAGCTGTGATGTACTGAAGGTATGTATAGTTTTAATAAGTTACTTACGGCAATTATCTCGAACAAATGATACAAGTTCACATGACTGGAACAGAAAAACAGAGAAGTAAAGATTGGGCAACAGAGATTAAATTAGATTTTAACATGCAATAATTATACTTATATTTTCACTGAAACTACATACTTTCATAGATGCAATTCCTGGTGGTCCTTTAAAGCCCTGGAATAAGGAAATAAAAAGACATTTAAGTACTTGTTTTTGATTTTTCTATGTAGTGGATGTTAATGTAGAAACAAAAGGCAATCAAAAGATTGGCTAATATGTATATTAACTGTAATTATACAACAAATAACAACAACATTACATTTTTATATTATTAATTATAATAATACAATAGAATATGGTGGCCATTGCAAGTATCGAACATGTAAAAAAAATCCAATTGCGTAATTGCAGTACTCACCATATACTAATTCTGCTGAACAGTTTCAGTAATTGTTTGGAAAATAGACAAGGCAAATGAATCCCCAGAAGATTGACTTCTATTTGTAGAAGCTGGAGCTCATAATTTCTGAACTCTAGATTCTGCATGTAGTGATCATTGCTGTATATCTATGCATTAACACCCATAATGAAACATAATAATCTCAGCTGATTGCTTAACTTTCATACTTTGAAAGAAAATAATGCTTTTCAGCTTCTGATGCGCAACAGTAAGTGGTTATTACTCCTTAGGTGTTTTTGTGGGTCGAGCAGTAACACAGAGTTTGTCCTGTTTAAAACGAAATAAATCTGCACAAAGATCTATTTATAAATCACTCTTATTCCACCCTTCTCAAGCACACAAGCATTCTTACTTATTGTGGATGTTTGCATTGTTCATTTTGCTTTTCTTATCAATTTATATTTCAATTACTAATCAGTTTGGTTTCATTTTATTCTATAGGTTTATGAGAGTGAAAATAATCTATTGGTTTATATGCCTTACAAAACTTAATCGACTTTAGAAAACACCAAAATACAATAATTGCAGAGATCAAATGTGCTTTGTTGGTGGAAACAAAACAGAATGCCTATTTTAATGCAGGGCTGTAGTTTGGACGGTTGCTTCGCTTTTAGGTTTCCATTAATGAAATCCCTTTTTCTAAACCCAAGAATAATCTTTTTTTTACACAAAATATCAATAATCACGGAGGAAAAATAAGTACATGTATATCACTAGAAATGTTTTGCAAAACATATCATTTTCTACCTCCATAGAACTGTATGCCTTACCCTGGTTCCTACACCTCCAGCATCTCCTGGATTACCTACGTTACCAGAAGCACCAGCATCACCCTAAAATGGCAGAAATAGCATACCATGAAATTTCAAAATTCAGTTTGTTTTCTCAACTGCTCATTCTGATACCAACACTGACGCACGTTTTTAAATTAGGGATTAGTATTATTAATGGCGCGACACCAAATGCAAGTATTTTTATAAATAATAATCGTTGTATTTGGTATAGTGCTTTGCAGGATATATGGTAAAGTGAATTGACTGTATATTTGTGGGAAAAACGCAATTGCGCACACTGTGATTGAAGTGACCAATTCATTGTTGGGGGTTTTTCATGAGGAATAAACCCTTTTTCTTGAGGCACTATCAGGCATGTGGACTAAGGAAACTTGCCCAAATATTGCAAAATGTAGTGTGTGTTTTGCTTTGCTAATAAGGAACATTTAACAATGCTGCCAGTTAATTTTCAAATTGCTTACACTTTATTTGTATATTTTGTATGATATAATCAAAATAATATGACACACAGTTCATTGCACATGTAAGATAAACCTCATAAGTAAGTTACTCTCCTTCCTCCCCGACATCCGTGCCTTGACCGGCTCCGCTTACTTCCACCTGCGCAACATTGCCAGGCTCCGCAATTATCTTACCCCCCACGCTGCCGAAACACTCGTGCACGCATACATCACCTCAAGGCTGGACTACGGAAACTCTCTCCTCGTTGGCCTCCCCAGTTCCTCCATTCACAGTCTGCAGGTCATCCAAAACTCTGCAGCCCGTGTATTATCCCGCACCCGCCACCGCGACCATATAACCCTCGCCCGTCTCCACTGGCTCCCCATCCTCCAGAGGATCGAGTTCAAGATCCTCGTCCTCACCTTCAAGGCCTTACATGGCCTTGCCCCACCCTATTTAACCGATTTACTCTCCCCCTACAAGCCCACCCGGACCCTCCTTTCAGCACGACTTGGCCTGCTCCAAGCCCCCCGCCCGAACCGCCCCACCATCGGAGGCCGGGCCTTCAGTTTTTCTGCTCCGACCCTATGGAATTCCATCCCCCAATCCCTCCGTCTCGTTTCTTCCCTTTCCTCTTTCAAGGCCGGTTTGAAGACTTTCCTCTTCGACCGTGCCTTTTGTTCCACGCCGAATTCTTCGACCTCCCCTACTTGTTTCACCCCTTCCCGTACACTCCCCTCCCAGCTCGGGTCACACGTCTCCTGTGCAGCGCCTTGGGACGTCCTCCCGACGTGAAAGGCGCTTTATAAGTGTAATTTGTTGTTGTTGTCGTTGTAGTTGGAAATACCTCAGAACTCCATTGAGCGAGGTGCATTCTATATGTACAACAAAGTAATAATCTAAGTTGCGTTCTCTCATGGAATAATCCTAATAGAACACTTGTATGTTCTATTTTTACAATGTATATGATTCTACGGTTTTATTTTTAATGAATGCACAAAATACATGTGGAATCCTGTAGCTCAGTGGTTAGAGCACTTGAGAAGTGAGAGTCCTGGGTTCGATTCCAGGCAGAGCAAATTTCCTTACTCCATAAATCTAATAATAATCCCTCCAAAGAAAAACCATAATAATTTGGTCATTCAATCCACGACTGTTTGTGGGACACTGCTGTGCGCAATTGGCTGCTGCGTTTCGCCCACAAATATACAGTCAATTCACTTTACAGTATAATCAGTGAAGCGTTTTGAGACATCTAGAAAACATAAGTTGCAAGGATTATTTTTATTATTATAAAATATAGCTGGGAGATACTTGAGTTAAAAACAGCTTGTCTTGCTCTTGCAACAATTCAACAAAAATTACATTTATAGAGTGCCTTTCACGTCAAACCATTTTACCAATGTTAATGACACTTTACATAGGGTATAAATGTGCTTGTGCAACAGAGTTTGGGGTAGGATGTTATAGCTATTATTATGTAGAGCAAAATTACTATCTCTTTATTTGTGATATCACATGTTACCCTGTACATTTTCTCCCTCTGTTACCAATCGTTTGTTTGTGTGATTTTTGTTTGGATTCTTTGATGACTGCAGGGATTTTGTAAACAGTAAATGTCAGAATGAAATAAAAAGTTAGTGTCCAAATTGTATCACTGCATTAATGTACTGATCTTTAAAAATAGCAGATAACTTTACACTGGGATCTCCCTTGAACTACACATTTTCTTTGGACGCTGTAGTAATCTGTTGCCCTCTTTGTGACTATGGTTTAAAGTGGGAACAATGTCCTCTAACATTCAACATGGGTTTTCTTTTGTTAGGAATATTGGAAAACAGGAACAGGTGAAGGCCATTCAGACTATCAAGCCTGTTCCACTAGGTTAGATTTCGTCAGATCTCTTAATCCCAATAGCCTTCCCTTCCTACTACCCAAATATCTGTTGTGTTACAGAGGGAAACAATCATTTATTCTTTACCCTGCGTCCTCTTGCTCCTCGGGATCCTTCCTCACCAGGAGTACCGGCTTCACCATCCATACCCTAAAGGTACAAAATACGACTTAATGTAGAGAGCTAATGTGAGATTTTCTTTGGCGTTGATCTTAAACAGGCAAGCAATCAAAGAGAAGCACGTATCCCTTTTTTTTAAAAAAAGAAAGGTTACAATACCTGTGCACCAGGATAGCCGGGAAATCCTTGTATTCCCTGAAGCATAGAATGACAAAATAAATTAGCCTCATCTTTTTATCTGTTGACGAACGGTGGGTTGATGAAATGGTTTTGCAATGGGATTGACTAAGTAACAACCCGGTCGCTAATGGGAATCTTGCCACTCACGTCATGGAGACCTTATTTCTAGGCACCTGAAGTGGATCACCTTCGATGTACTTCCAGTTACCAACACATCTCGGATAATGAAAACGTTTCCAAAATTCATCCACTCATTTTTTTAAAATCTCGTTCCGGTAATTTGCAATGTCCTTTCATTCAAATTTACTGTCGTTTCATTTGAATCCGTTGATAGTTTTGACTTTGTTTTTACAGCAAAATGTAAAGACAAGTGATGCCATAAAATTTCACAAATCATTTTCTAAATTCGGTTCATCCCTCTCCGAACACTCACCAGGAGTTTATTTGAAGCTTTGTGGTGAAGCATTATGAAAATATTATTAATATCCACAGATAAATTACATTAATTATGTTTTAGAATGTGAAAGAGAAGTCTGTAATGAAGCAATCTTTGTTGTGAATACATTGTAACCTATACTATGCAAAAATGACTGTTATATTTACATATATAAAAAATATATTCTAGACAAATTGATTATTCTTACATTTACAAATATTCCAAAAAAATACTCATGTACATTTGTATTTTAACTTATATCAGAGCACTTCTACGTGTGGGTCATTACACAGTTGTGCACAGTCACAGTAATTGATTATTGTTTGGTTACTGAGACATTAGCCAAAATGTAAAGCTGCAATAATAAATTCTGATTTGTTACCTTTTCTCCTTTTGGCCCTGGTTTACCAGCAATATCATTGCCATCCAACCCCTGTGGTAATTTAAGACAATTTAAATTTTTTAAATTGTTAAACGGAGATGAAATAGCATAATTTATGCAAGTTTACATCGTTGGTGGTGTGCATTATATTGCTAAAACCAACAAAATGTGTAACCAACGGAGCAATGGCAATTTATTTGATTTCAGTATCCTACATTACTGACCTTGAGAGACTGTCTTCCATCCAACACACAAACATAGCGCTGTGAGATTTATTACTCAATACCTGTATTCCCAGCCATTGTTTCACATACACCCCTATAAACAACCCTACACACTTGCATGCACATGCAGGCATCCACATGCACTTGATGCACGCACATTATTATACATCTAATCTCTCCTCCATCTACAAATTCACTTTTGCGTGAATCAAGCACCCAAATGTGATCTTATCGATCATAATAAAACAGGCCATCAAGGCAATCAAATCCAACTGCTGTAGTGATTATCTGCACATCTCACACTAAACACCACAATCTCCCAACCCAAACCAGTGGCTCCCCCTCACCGTCAAGCTAAATCAAACAAAAAACACAAAGATAACATTATAAAATATTCAATACACAAATACATTAAACACACAAAGATAACATTATAAAATAGTATTACAGACAATTCACAAACTAAACAGTGTTAAGGACTAACCGGCAATCCACGGGGTCCTAATGGTCCAGGACTTCCTCTGTTACCCGGGTCTCCAGGTTCACCCTATCACATAGTTTTCAAGTGAATGAAAGATTATACACCAGACTGATTTCCGAGACACACGTGGAATAATTAAGTTATGCATCATCTGTTGGCGATGTCCACTGACACTTTGTCAAACACCTTTTGGATGTTTTGGTGCACAGTGAAATTCTGTTCATTGAATATCAGATAATCCCTGCTAGACAGATTTCCCAATTCTTCCCTCCACAAGGTGCAGATTACTCTGAACTTCACAGCCTTTGTCCTCCCTAACACTACCTTTCCCTGTCATCCACATATTTATTACATCTAGGCTTGGCTATGCCAACTCCCTGCTTGTCGGCCTTCCCTCTTCCCTCCGCAAGCTGCAGACCATCCAGAACCCTGCAGCTCATGCTCTCATGACCCTATCACCACCAGCCAGCTCCACTGGCTTCCCGGCCCCCAGAGTTAAAAAAGCCCTTTTGACTGTGCCTTTAGCCACCATCTACCCTCCCTGCGCTCTACCCTCCTGATCCCAGCCATCTGCTCGGGTCCAGTGCCTCTTTCTGTTATAGTTTTTAAAGATTGTTTGCATTTTGTTTTGTATCTGCCATTATGCTCCCTCTTTGTTTGGCTTCTCTAATTTCTCTTATGTAGACTTGAATTCAAGATCCTCATCCTCACTTTCATGGCCATTCACAGTCTTGCCCCGCCTATCTCTCTGACCTGCTGTCTCCCTATCAGCCCGCCCGTCCCCTCCGTTCAGCAGGCTGTGGCCTGCTCCACGTCCACCGCCCTAACATCGGTGGCTGGGCTTTCAGCCTCTCTGCTCCCACACTATGGAACTCCATCCCGCAATCCCTTCGCCTCACTTCCTCTCTTTCCTCCTTCAAGGCCGGTCTCAAGGCCTTCCTCTTCGATCTTTCCTTTTCCTTTTCTGCTCCCATCCTAACTCTTCCCCCTCTCCTACTCTCTTTCCCCTTCCCCAACTGCGAACCCCCACACCCCTGCTCGGGGCCTGACTTAATTGTTCAGCGCCTTGGGACGTCCTTCCGATGTGAAAGGCACTCTATGAATGTAATTGTGTGGTTGTTGTTATATTGTTCGTTACATACATAAACTAGTTTGTGTGTCAAACATTGGTTAAAAAATCAAAGTTCTAACTATAAAAATATGATAAAAGAAAAATTTGAAGCATATAATGGTATTTTAGGTAACTTTTCGCCCCTTCATTCCATCGTTATTAATGGAGATAGTGAATGAACCTCAATGCGCTGGACATAAAAGTAATGTGTGCAAATATGTGCCATGGTGATGCATACTTGGCATGCAAATCGTGTACTCTGCGGAATCCGCCACTTTTCCACAATGTTTATCCCAATGCACAGGATCCATGAGAAATTTCTGTTTGAATTTGTAAACCACTGACAGCAGCAATAAATGTGATTACAAAATAAAGATAAACAATGGGAACGAGATTGCTTCGCCAATGAGAGGTGATATTTTAAGCCCAGTGACTTGTGTCTGGCTGCAGACACCAGGACGATTTTGTTGTTTCCATACTATTATTGTTAATTTGAGCATTTAGAAAAAAGTTAGTTAAAAAAAATTCTAAAACTGCTTATGATTTTATCTTCTTTCAACCTTTCACCTGAATCCTGTGGCTTCAATAAAATTGTGGCCTGCAGGCATATGAATAACAGAATAAGCAATTGTCTGTCTAACCTTTTGTCCCTTGAGTCCATTGTTCCCTTTGGATCCTTTAAAAGCTTGTACTCCAGGGGAACCCTGCAACATAAATATATTATTGTATAATGATATCATAACAATACTTGCATTTGATATAGTGCCTAACCATGTTTCTGAGACGTCTCAAAGCGCTTCACTACTTTAAAATGAATTTACTGCATATTTTGTGGGCGAAACTCAGAATGAAATAATGTTGGATAATGATGTCATACAACATGCTGGAGTTGCATTTTACTATTAAGCAGAATTCCAGGAATAGGTTTAATGTGTATAGTTTCCAATTCCAACAATGCCACGAGAGTAAGAGGCAAAAAGTGGAGACATGCTCTTTTTGTTCTATCACTGCTTCGTAACAGTTTCATTGTTGGATTTCAAATGACCTTTCCCCTCCTCTGATGCCATGTTTTTAAATTGATATTTCCATGTCCAAAGTGGGCCTTACATGACCTGCACATTGGGGTTCATAACTATTCAACCCACTGCGTGATAATCATCTCACAATTATCTAGGAAGTGCACTGCCCAGTTTACTATATTTTTTTATCCATTAATCTCCACTGTTGTTTTTCCTACAAGAATTATTTTGATTATACTTGGCTCATTTAGAAAGCTGTTAAGTTCCTGGAATGTAAAGTGCCCCCTCACTTTTCTATAATTACATAGGAATGAATCGTAACTCTTTTAGAATTTATGTAGCCACAAAGTCTTCTTTCTTCCTTTCCCAGGCAGCAAGGGTTGCTGGCCGAATTGCCTTAAAGATCACCTTACTCCATTCCTTACAGCTATGAATTCCGTAAAATTCAAAACACTTTTACTTGCATCAAATGTTTACTCACTTTGGGGTGACAAATTTTAGATGGATTTTTAAAGAATTATTAAATACTGCATCCTGCAATTAGACAGTTTGTCACATTTACTTGAAGGAATCCATTTTGCTATCATCTGATTCAATTTGAGATGTCGATAAGATGTGAAAAGCGCTATATCAAATGCAAGTATTATTATTATTTATTATTAACAGCAAGAGGAATGCTATTAATGCTAGAGGAAGACAAGTAGATTTGGGTGTCATCCGCATACTTGTGGCAGATGACCCCATAATAATAATAATCCTTGCATTTGATATAGCGATTTTCACATCTTATCGACGTCTCAAAGCGCTTCACAGAATATACTGTAAAGTGAATTGACTCTTTATTTGTGGGCGAATCGTGGCAGCCAATTGCGCACAGCAGTGTCCCACAAACAGTCATGGATGAAATGACCAATTTTATTATTGTTTTTTTTTAAACAGATTATTATTAGGCATGTGGAGTAAGGAAACTTGCCCAAGGTTTCGCCCTGACCTGCCTGGATTTGAACACGGGTCTCCCCAGCTTGGTTTCCCCAGCTTGCAAGTCAAGTGCTCGAACCACTGAGCCACAGGAACTCCACCCATGTTGTGGATGACATGTTTGTCTATTAGGACTGAAACCATGCGAGTGCAGACTCATGAAAGTGATGAGGGTGGAGGCAATGGAAAAGGATGGTGTAATCGACTGTGTCAAACGTGGTGAAGAGTTCGAGGAGAATGAGGAGGCAGAAAGTTCTGGTCACAGAGAGAGAGGATATAATTTGTTATTTTGACGAGTGCTGTCTAACTTCAGGATCGGAGGACCATTGTACAAAATATTTCAGAGCTCAAAAACAAAGTTTTGCCAAACCTCAGCTATGAGTACACAAATCACAAGTGATTGTGTCAAAGAACAATCCTGTTCCAAAAAATGTGTCTGCTAGCAAGATCAATTCTCAGCCAACTCAGTGGATCCCCAGCCAAGCAACTGTGCATAGAAGTCCATAGATACTGTTCCTGACATTGAAAATGCTGTCAACCATCCAATTAATTGTTTTACTCTTTAGAACCATCCAGGCTGCCTCCACTCATACAAATGCATTATTATGTTGCTAAGGAAGCACCAAAGCTATCTAATGGCATAAGGTTGGTGGTAAAGCTGTTCATGTTATGGAAGCAACTATTCTGACTGGTCAGTTGAAAGGGAAGATGTATTCATTCCTTGCATCCCACTGCTCCCAACTGACTGTCCTTTTGCGTTGAAAAGGCTTAAATTCTCTGTTCAAATGTGCTTTGCCATGTCAAATAACAAGGCACAGAGGTAGATCTTAAAGGTTGCTGGCCTTTTCTTGAATACACCTTGGTTTCCTATGGACAGTTCTATGTTGTATGTTCATGTGTGGGTGCATCTCAAAATGTGTACGTCATGGCCTAAGAAGGAAAAAACTGCAAATGTTGTGTACACGGAAACATTGCGATAGCTTGAGGACTTGCTGCATCATACAATAAACCCCCTTTGGTTAGTGTAGCTTTGGTAGGACTCCACCCACAAGAATCCTCCCCCAGATGAGTCCCCCCAAAGGAATCCTCCCACATGAGTCCTCCCAAAGGAGTCCTTCCAGATGAGTATAAAGGTGAAATGTCTACGTGTTTACTGTCCGTGTTTCAATCTACTTTGCATATTGGATCCTTCGGTTGTAAATGTAGCTTCAATAGATGCAGCTAGTTAAATAGATTAACCGTTTTACAAACCTGTAATCCTGGAAGTCCCCGCTGTCCCTTTATTCCATTCATTCCAATTATTCCTCTGGATCCCTAAAATGTAAAGCGACAGATTTGTTTTTAAAAAAAATGCTGGACCAGACTTGTAACATTGTAATATGCTGGTTATTTCCTGCTTAGGTTCCAGGAAATATACTGAGAGCTCATGTTGCACAAACATGAATTTAATTGGAAATCACCTGCTGCCCTCGAAATCCTGGGGGCCCGTAGGGTCCTGAATCACCAGACTCTCCCTTTTCTCCCTAGACAAACATAAATACTTGAACATTCATTTACTGAATTAAACTTTGTGACAACAATTTATATTAATATAGCATCTTTAACATCATGATGACTTTTCAAAGCAATTCACACAGGCAATCTTAATGGGTGTAGGGGAGAAGATGGGGAGGAGGGAAATTGATCTAAAGCACAATCAAAAAGATACGTCCCAAAGTAATATCATTTCATTTTTTTGCCTATGGTTTTGAACAGTAAATACTCGCAGATATAGAACAGTATTTTAAACAAATAATTCATTGAAATAAATATTAAGTTGAATGAGAGAAGATGGTGCTGGGAATACATAGAAAGCTTGTAAATTGGGATATTGACTTGCCAGTAAATATAATGACATTTTGATGATATGAGCCAAAAATGGGATCTCTATTAGGTTTATACCCCCAAAGCTTCCTTGCTTGAATCAATCTTATTTAGAGCATCTTTCAGTGGATTTGATAATTTGCTATCGGTTAATGTTTACAGTGAAATGTCCACATGTAAACGGATTATATATATCGGGCCCTTAGTCTGGTTTGATTACTCTTAAGCATGGTGATAGATTCCCACGAGTGACAGATACTTGGCTGATCAAAACAAATATAAATTTTCAACTCAAGTAGAATTTGTTCTTTGGATGCAGGTGCACTAGGTAACTTTAAGTAGTCCAACCTCTTTTCATTTAAAGCCTTGTGCTTAGCAAAAAAAGAAGAAACTTTGATTTGCATCAGTGTCTAAATAAAAGCTACAGATGGAAAAGTGCAAACATCATGACACCATCTAATTCTTCCCCCAGCAAAATAAAAACAAGCACACAAACACATTTGTGAAGTAGAAGGTTGTGATTTTAACTTTGCTTAAAGCAACTAGATCTCATGATTTGGGTTGAATAATCCATGAGTAATAACACATTTATGACTGCTCATAATATTGGAAATCCCCAACAGTCATATAAGTGGAAAATACTGGGAACAGACTATTGCTGTTGGCTAGTATAGAGCGGGCATATGTTCTTCCCTTTGATTAACGTTTTTAACTTGGCTTTACAGTGGTAGCAATACAAATTCTGCACGTTTGCCATATGCCACAACAGTAAATGAGCTGTGACAGCTCCATATTGGATAAATACTGTGGTAACCAGGGAAATAATATAAAATTTTATTGAGGAGTTTGAGAGCTTTGTTGGTGGTTATTACAAATGTGAAGAACAATTGTTCAAGTTTGAAATATTTGAAAAGGGAGAATTTCCACTGAGAACATATATTTGATAAGAGTGAAGGACAAAGAGTTCCTCAGGTTATTAATATTGGAAGCCATGTCGAAAACTTTGAACAAGGGGCAAATATCAGAGGATTGTGCTTTCAAAAGATTTTAATGCTTCCATTTGCATTCCTAACACCTGCGAAACTAGGTTAAAAACATCAGTAAGTGGGAGGAAAAGAGTAATTTTGATTGTTAAACCTTGTTAAGGCACAATAAATAATTACATGCACCCAAACTTCTGTGGCTAAGTAGGCACATCAACAGAGGTGTTACTAGCAAAGGTGCAGAACTAGGATTAGAGATTTTATCAAGAGATTATAGAGCTGCAATATCAGTCCCAGAAGTAAATTACAGTATTTGGATAGATTTGCTATCTAAAAACATGGTGAAGCAGCATTAGAATCTTTTTTACATAAAGTCTTCTACTTTGGTAATCTATCCAGATTCCACATGGTGAGTCAGTAAAAGCAAATTAATTGAAGAATGTCTCAAAGTGCTTCACAGTATTTATTATGAGATGAAATCACTGTGTGTTTGTAAGTAAACACAGCAGCACAATTGCGCACAGCAATGTCCCCAAAACAGCCATGAAACAAGTGACTAATTTTATGTGGGACTGGACACCAGGAGAAACTCCCTTCTCCTTTTGAATAGTGCCATGGGATCTATAACTCCCACCTGAACAGGCAAATGGGACCTCAGTCTATTATCTCATCCAAAAGACCTTGGTTTAATATCTACTCCAAAATAAATATTAATTTGATGCAATCTGGCCAATTTGCAACCTGACTGACTTCCAACCCAATGCCTCAGCTGTGAATAAAACAACAGAACTTACTTGTCTTGAAGTCTTCAAGAGTGAAATTTCAGAATTTTCTTCCTGAGTGTTTTATGGATGAGATCTATTTGTCTTTTAACAAGGTCTTTTAAGAAACACTATCCTTTTCCTCACATTATCTGCTTTTGTTTTTACACCAGCACAAGATGGTCAAGAGAATAAAGATGGAATCCATTTGAAATTGTAATATGATTCGTAGCAAAAAGTAGATTCATATTTACTGATTTACTGAGGGCTATGGACAGCTCAGACAGCTGAGATCACAAGAAAGGTCTGGATAAAGAATGCTCTTTTGGCCCATTTCATCTCATCCTCCCAAAATAGCCATTTGACTGTCTTCCCATTACAGCATCAAGTCGTTTGTGAAACTAGTCTAGCATCCTAGCCAAGTAGCTTTGCAGTTGTTAAGCACCTTATATGTAATATTCTTCCTGGTGTCCTTCAGAGTATTAAAATTGATGCTTTGAAAGACACTAGAAAGTCCACATTCTCAGATGAACTAACAAGGTACTTTTGGACAGAAGCTAAATCCAATGCAATACTGTATATGCACCTAAACTGCAGTGAGTTGAAATAAATTCAATGATGAATCCTCACTGGATAAATAACCATGTCTGGTGAGAATTATAATAATAATAATCCTTGCATTTGATATAGCGCTTTTCACGTCTTTTATATAGACGTCTCAAAGCGTTTCACAGAATACACTGTACAGTGAATTGACTTGACTGTATATATGTGGATGAAACGCGGCAGCGAATTGCGCACAGCAGTATCCCACAAATAGTCGTGGATTGAAAAGACCAATTTATTATTGGTTTTTATTTTTGAGGGATTATTATTAGGGGTGTGGAGTAAGGAAACTTGCCCAAGGTTTCGCCCTGCCTGGAATTGAACCCAGGTCTCTCATTTGTTAGGCGAGTGCTCTATCCACTGAGCTACAGGATCTACAGAATTCTGCTGGGGATAAATGTTCAAGTTTAAACCCTGCATCCACACAAAATTAATGAATGAATAATAAAGGAAAATGAAGCATTAACTTCATTGTCTACTACCCCAATTCTCCCTCCTCCCACTCAACCATAACCATCCAGTTTCTGGTTATTCAACTCCCTGTTCTCTTCCCCTGACTGGCCGACACAGTCAAACTAGTCTCTCTCCTCAGGCTCTGTTCTACTCCCCCTGAAAACCGCTAACATCACGCCCTTCCTAAAAAAAACACCCTTGATCCCTCTAATCTCTCTCATTACCGTCCCATCTCCAACCTACTCTTCCTTGTCACCTGGAACGCATTGGTGTAAATCAACTTTGGTCACACCTTTCCCTCCACTCCCTCCTCGAGTTCCAGCAGTCTGGTTTATGCCCTGCCCACAGCACAGAGACAGCGCTTCTCCAAGTCACAAACAACATTCTCTCTATCTGTGACCAGGGCTCCCACTGCTTCCTTGCCCTCCTGGATCTCTCTGCTGAATTCGACACAGTTGACCATGCCGTCCTCCTCCTCCGCTTCTCCTCCCTCATCCACCATAGTGGGGAGGGGCATGAGAGTGTTAGGAGGGGAGGGAGAGTTGAGAGGGCAGCAGAAGGCACGGTCGAAGAGGAGGGTCTTGAGGCCAGCCTTGAAGGAGAGGGAGGGAGCGAGGCAAAGGGATTGTGGGAAGGAGTTCCAGAGAGTGGGGGCAGAAAGGCGCTCTATAAATGTAATTTTGTTGTTATTGTTTATCTCAGCAGTTCTGGCCAGGGTCTTGAGACTGAATGGATCGACGTCAAGATCCTCACACCCATGTTCAAATCCCTTCACTCTCTGGCACTTTCCAACCTCCTCGCTCCCCAATTCGCTCCCCAGTACCTCAATTCAATTGGCGCCAGCCATTTGTTACTAATCTGACAGTCTTGGCTCCATTATATTTTTGGCACAAGCACATTGCCCAAGCAACTGAAATGCATTAGTAAGTATTTACCATACTTACTGGCTGGAGTCCTAGGCTGGTAGACTTGTTCCAGTAAGTACATTTAAGTTAATATGACCTGAAAAGCATTGGGCTGGGTCTATTGCTGAGCATTGTCCATTTTAATGTGCATATCCTCTAGAAAACAACAACAAACAACAGCAACAAAATTACATTTATAGAGCGCCTTTCATGTTGGGAGGATGTCCCAAGGTGCTGACAGATTTTTTGTTTGTCTTTAAAGTGAAGATGAAAGGCACCTTTGTTGTTTTATGCAAGTAGTTTCATGTGTCCAAAAGAATGTCTATACCGTGTCACTTGCTCTTTTGGTAGTCCTAACTTGGTCTTTCACAGCAGTGAACTGATTTGGAGTGATCTTAAAGGCAGTTTATAGTGCTCAGTTCATTCGCCTTAGGTTAACTGCATCCATAAAGCATTCTGTTCATAATTCATATTTGTCTGTAATGCGCTTCATAAAGTATGTGCTGTCCTACCTACATTTATAACTGATTACAGATTTGATATTACAAGTGAGAGAACAGGGTTCAATTCCAGGCAGGGTGAAACCTTCAGTCAGATATCCTTACTCCACACATCTAATAATAATTCCACCCCCCAAAAAAAATTGATCATTTCAGTCCATGACTGTTTGTAGGACACAGCTGTGCACAATCAGCTGCTGCATTTTTCCCACATATACACAGTAATTCGCCTTTCAGTATATTCTGTGAAGTGCTTTCAGATGTCTAGACGATGTGAAAAGCACTATATCAAATGCAAGGATTATTTTTATTATCCCTCACACCCTCTGCCCCCACCAAAGCTTGCACTTTCAGCCACTTTGCCCCAAAGCTCTGGATCACTCTACCTCCCCTTTTTTGAGTCGCTCTGAAAACCTTCCTTTTCAACCATGTTTATGGCCACCTCCCCCCCACCCCCGCCGCTCGGAGTCAGGCTCCCCTACTGTTAAGCGCTCTGAGGTGCTACCCTATGTAGAAGGCGCTGTAAAAGTGCAAGTTGTTGTAGCTTGTATTTTCCGCTTTGATCCTTAGCCCACCATAAAGCATTGTTCTGCATTTACTTTAAATCCCATTAAGCACCTTACATAACTCTAATGTTTCTCTAAAGTTTTCTCCCCTGCCTGGAAACAAATGGAATACATTACTTGCTCTTTCTATTGTGCATAATGCAATTCAGTATATGATAACATATTTGGTTTTCTCACCCAAAATCTACAGCATTCCATAAGATGTCTTTGCCAGATATTCAATTTGAACATCTGGCAAAGGATGGGTTTCAGCTATGAGTGAATTTTTCTTGAAATAGAAGTAAATGGTAATTTTGGTTATGGAAAATGTGCGTTGCAGTTTGTTCCTCCTCCCATTTTAGCGCAATCATCGTAAATGTTAATTTGTAAATACGTTTCAGTGGCCCCATTGATCATTCTTCACTTTAGTTATTTTCTTCAAGTCTTGGACTGTATTGTATACCCCACAGCCAGGATTTTGAGCCTGTGAGGAACCACTGACTCTAAAACTTGAGCTTGAAAGGGAGTGGAGGAACGTAGGGAAAGGGGCAAAGAGAACCTCTCCCATCAGACACTGTTGCCACTGCTCCAGTACAATTGAGAAATGCATTGGTATGAAAATTTTACAAATTTTACAAGACAGATAGATCGACTCACCACTTCACCCATAAATCCTCGTCGGCCTGGTCGCCCCTTGAAAAGGCAAATATTAAGATTTTATCTTTGCTTGAGCGGCAGAAAAGGCATGCTGAAATAACAGCGACTTTACATTTAGATTTTAAGCAACATGTGAAGGATATTTATGCATATTTATCGATAAGAGACAAATCTAGCTACAGGGAGAGGGAGAAATAACTGATGAGATATTTGACTGAATTACAAGAACATTTCTTACATCATATCCAATACTACCAATGTCGCCAGGTATACCACTACGTCCAGAGTCACCCTGTGAAGCAAAAGAAAGGCTTAATGCTATTCTGATTTCATGTCATGCAAAACATGGCTGCAACACAAATACATTCATTGCAGTTTTTCCCGAAATGGATAAAAGAGACTCTTTCCAACCTTTCATCTGTGTTTGGTATTACATTCATCTGGCTAAATACTGAATATCGTTTTGCCAATTGGCACAGGAACAAACAAACAAACCATTCTGTAACGTTTTGTTTTAAATCATGCGACTTAAAAAGTTTCTGTCCATTCCCAAACCAATGTTGTATTGAATAAAATGTTGAGCAAAACAACAACAACAACTTAAACTTATAAAGCGCCTTTCACGTCGGGAGGACGTCCCAAGGCGCTGCACAGGAGGCGTGTGACCTGAGCTGGGAGGGGAGTGTTCGGGAAGAGGTGAAAAACATAGGGGAGGTTGAAAAGTTCGTGGGGGAACAAAAGGCACGGTCGAAGAGGAAAGTCTTCAAACCGGCCTTGAAAGAAGTAAGGGAAGAAACAAGGCGGAGGGATTGGGGGATGGCATTCCACAGGGTGGGAGCGGAGAAACTGAAGGCCCGGCCTCCGATGGTGGGGCGGTTCGGGCCGGGGGCTTGGAGCAGGCCAAGTCCTGCTGAAAGGAGGGTGGGCTTATAGGGGAGAGTAAATTGGTTAAGTAGGGCGGGGCAAGGCCCTGTAAGGCCTTGAAGGTGAGGACGAGGATCTTAAACTCAATCCTCTGGAGGATGGGGAGCCAGTGGAGACGGGTGAGGGTGGGGGCTATGTGGTCGCGGAGGCGGGTGCGCGATAGTACATGGGCTGCAGAGTTTTGGATCATCTGCAGTCAGTGAATGGAGGAGCTGGGGAGGCCGACGAGGAGAGATTTTCCGTAGTCCAGCCATGAGGTGATGTACGCGTGCACGAGTGTTTCGGCAGCGTAGTGGGGTGAGATAGTTGCGGAGCCTAGCAATGTTGCACAAAGATGTACAAATAGTTTTCTTTTTTTTAATTTCAGAAGTCCTGCGTTCGATTCCAGGTCAGGAGGAAATGTTAGGCAGGTTTCCTTAATCCACATGCCTCTGTTTACCTAGCAGTAAGTAGGAACCCAGTTATTTTCCTCCTGACCTGGAAAGTGCTGTATGAATGTAATTTTATTGTTGTTGGTTAATATATTCACTACCTCCTGATCATTTTCTTTTTTTAAAACCCTCCTCACTGCTGATATTGGGCAGTGTCCATGCAGAATTCTAACAGGCTATATAGCATTTCTCAATACTCATAACATGTACTTTAGAGGTTCTCATACATGATATCAAGATCAATTTACTCCTTGCTAATATTAAGCTGTGATATTAATATTAAGGTGATGTTCTTTGCTAACAGGCCATGTGAAGGTACTCACAAATACGAGATATTTGTGAGCAATCATGTGAGTGTAGGTGTGAGATTATGACCCCATCGTATCCACTCTCACCCAGCTCCACTGGCTTCCCATTCTTCAGAGGATCGAGTTCAAAATCCTCATCGTCGCCTTCAAAGTCTTCTACAGTCCTCTCTAACCTGCTAACCCCATTATTAACCAACCTGTCCGTTCCCTCCGCTCATTAGGCTCCAGCCTAATGAGCGGAGGGAACGGCCCACCATCAATAGTGAGGCCTTCAGCCGCTCTGCCCCCACTCTCTGGAACTCCATCCCACATTCCCTTCACCCTGCTCCCCACTTTTCCTCCTTGAATCTAGGCATGTTCACACCCCTGCCCCCCCCCCCCCCCCCCCCACACACACCCAGCCTCCCCTGTTCAAGGCCTGTGGACATCCTCCCGATGTGAAAGGTACTTTACAAATGTACTTTCATACTTTATATTTTATTGTAGAACTTCTCAATACTACTTCCGTCCAGAATACAAGGACAATAATGACAGCATACTTGAACTGAACTTGAAAATAATTCAGAATGAGTTGGTTATTCATCCTGATAATAACAACACAAAATTACATTTATAGAGCACCTTTCACATCCCAAAGTGCTGGGGTATGACAGATCATTGCATCTATATATCATCTGGTAAATATTAACAGAATATTGTTATTGAATGGTTATTGAAGAGTGTACCTGTGAACCCGGGTATCCTTTACCACCTTTACCTCCTCTGGCATAATTATCTATTCCAGGAGCACCCTGAAATATAAAGAACACCCACATTAGACACAAAACCCTCTGAGTTGTAGAGCTATGAACTCTCTTAACCATATCTTTTTATGTGCATTGTAAAACAACAGTAATTTTACACTCAAAAAATCTGTTTTATACCTCAGAGATTTACTTCTAAAATACAAAACACTGATTATTTTTAAGTCTGTTAGACAATTTGCCTGCAAGGAAAAATCGTAGCCAAGTACAATCTTGTTTGTTTCCAGTGTCCAAACACATCATTTCAATAGTGGCCAATAGAGATGGAGGTCAGGAGCAGGATTCCGAGATAACTAGAAAACTCTTCCTTTGGAATTTTAGATTAATTGTGTTTCTACTGGCAACTTAGCTGAGATCAACACAGTTCAGATTTACTTGGTTATTCATCTTAATAATAAAAACAAATTACATCTGTATAGCGCCTTTCACATCGGGAGAATGTCCCAAGGCAGTGGACCGTCGGGCATTTAGAGACCTGAGCAGGGGTTGGGATTAGAAGGGGTGGAGAGCAGGGAGGGTAGGAGTAGGAAAGTGATTGATGGTGCAGTCAAAGAAGAGGATTTTGAGCGGTGCCTTGAAGGAGGTAAGGGAGGCAACAAGGTGAAGGGTTGAGTTCCATGGGTTACGCTCAGAGGCTGAGGCGTGAACATAGGGGAGTAGGACGGGCCGGGCAGGGGACATAAGAACATAAGAAGTAGGAGTAGGAATAGGCCATTCAGCCTCTCGTGCCTGCCCCACCATTTAATAAGATCATGGTTGATCTTCTATCCTAATTCCATTTTCCCGCCCCATATCCTTTAATCCCTTTAGCTAATAAAAAACTATCTGTCTCAGTTTTGAATATGTTCAAAGACTGAGCATCCACAGCCTTCTGGGTAGAGAATTCCATATATACGTGGAGCAGGCAGAGGGAGCGGACAGGCTGATATGGGGTTAGTAGGTAGCGAAGGTAGTACAGAGCAAGGCAGTAAAGGGCTTTGCAGGTGAGGATGAGAATTTTGAACTCGGTCCTCTGGGGCATCTGGAGCTAGGCGAGGGTGGGGGTGATAGGATCACGGAGTATGGTGTGGGAGAGGACACACGCTGCAGAGTTCTGGATGATCTGTGGCTTGTGGAGGGAAATTGACATAGTCAAGCCTAGATGTAATAAATACGTGGAAGAGGGTTTCAGAGGCCCAAGGCAGTGGCAGAACCAGGTGATGGGGTGATGGGAGAAGGCAAAGCGAGTCATAGCATAGATGTGGGTTAGAAAAGACAATCGAGGATCAAACAAGACGCTAAGGTACTGGACTGACGCAGTCAGGTGGAGTATGTATCCTTGGATAATGATGCTGCCAGTGCCTGAGGTGTGGAGGCGCTGAGGAGAGCAAATCAGGAGGGCCTTGGTCTTGTTGATGTTCAACTGGAGATTATAAATAATATTTGTAAGTTTTGCTTTACTTTGCTTTTCACTTACAGGGTCTCCATGTAAACCACGGGCTCCACGGTCACCTTTCAATCCACGTGAGCCTTTCAACCCCTGAGAAGTTAATATAACATATTTATTTGAAATGATCCTTACTTGCTTTGTTAAATCATCCTCTCAGTTTCTCCAACGAATAAGTGCCATTTACAATGTGTTTGAAAATGAATGGATTACTAAACTTGTATGTTATTTTGTTTCTTTCTTTCCACATTTAATGTTAGAAAATGAATAAAGGTACCGTATTCATCCACCACTGACTAAGCATCAACTAAATATGTATATTAGCACAAAGGAAAGGAAAATGACCATACAACATCACAGTGAATTGGTAAAACAGAATAAAATACTTTTCAAGTGGATAAGGTGGGGATGTTTTCAAATTGAGTTTACGAAATATAAGGAATGGGGAATAGACAACTAGAGAGAAGAAAGACTCTTAAATTAAAGATTCTTAAATTATATCTATGATGGACCTACATGTGTTAAGTGTGAAGAAAGAACAGCAACTGCTGCCTCTATTGTTCCACTTCATGGGTTTACATGTATGAGATCCTTTAAAGTAGGACTGGAAGACTCCACAGAGCAAGCTAGACTACTTCAAAGGCAGTTTACAACCGAGCAAAGGTTGAGACTCAAAGTCATCAGAGAAATTAAATAACAAAAACAAAAGTTGCTGGGGAAACTCAGCAGGTCAAGTCAGTTCTGACGAAGGGTTGTAGACCCGAAACGTTGACTCTTTTTCCTTTCTCCATGTGTGCTGCTTGTCCTGCTGATCTCTTCTAGAGAAATTAAATACTCTGTGTGGGATCACAACTACGCGATATCAATCCTAAATATTTTATTTCACTGGCTGACGTGTGTTGTTAATCATGGGGGTCCTTTTGGGCCAGTGTTGGGCCAGTGTCTGCTCTTCAATAAATCTCCAAGGACAGAATTAAATTAGAGGAATGTATGTGTCCCTCCAGTCAAAGAGTGTGCACACTGTTCCATACCCAGTAAAATTTCCATATGCAAGCATATGTGCAACTCTCATTCTGGATACTTTTAAACACAGTGATAGGTTCGCACATGTGACAAAACTTCCAAGCGGAAAGGTTTTGCATGTGTATTCTCGGTATTTTAAATAGAGTTTCGATTTTTTTTGTATCTAAAATTTTACCGGATTTCCAAGATCTCCTCTAACTCCAGGCAGCCCAGAAAGTCCAGCATTCCCCTGTTAGAAACATGAATTGTAAACAAGGTTTATTTTTAAAAAATACAACAGCGTGTTAACTATTCAAAACAAATTCTGATATTGAAATGCCAACATGCAGTAGAACATTTGGCAATTAGCCACGTGGAACAGCTGTGATCCAGTAACTGAGTAAATCTGTTATGCCTAGGCTTGACTTTCCAAAATCTCTGCTTGTCCCTCCAGTACAGTCTATTGACAACTTGTCACATGCTGTGCAACATAAATGAATTCACCTTACATGTGTTAAAATAAGATTGCAATAAAATTACAAAGAAAATATTACCTGCTCCCCCACGATACCATTGATTCCGTTTACTCCTTCCTCACCCTGTGGAGAGAAAAATAATGCTGAGGTTAAATTAATAAGAACATTTTTGTGGCGAGTGCTGGCCCTTGAAGACAAAAGTATGTATTGGTGCTGGGTTCCAGCTTTTTACCCAATATTTTAAATCAACTGGACATAGCCAGAGAGGGATACATCCCAAGTATGCAGTTAATGCTATATTAGGATGTATGGTAACTAAGAAAGCAAAAGACTGCAAAAGGATGCAGACAGATTACGGGAAAATGGAGAACAATGGTAGATGAGGGTCAATGTGGCAAAGTGTCAGGTCGCAAGAATACATGAGAAGATGACAAGATCACTTAGATGAAGAAACCTACACTCCTTCCATCTGATCTCATCCTTCCAGAATTCCTACCCTACCAGCCAACCATCACAGCATCAAGCTATGTACAGTAAAAGCTTGGTTATCAGACAACCAACCAACCGGCAGACTCAACCAACCCGTATCTCCGGTTGTAAAACAAGTAAATTTTGAGTATATGCAGTTTTCCCCATGTGTATGCTCACTTTGTGCATGTGCACTTATTAAACTTACCGAAAGCGATTTTACCGAGTGCGCTGTTTTCCAGGAACATAATCCGCTCATTCGGCAAGGGTTGACTGTACTATTTATATATGCTTTATTGGTAAGTATCCATACAATATTCTGTTATTATTTATTCTATTATTAATATGGTATGTTTTAAATTAAGTTAATTTTTTGTGTAGGATTTTCGGCAACTTGCCGCTCGAATATCCGGCATATTTGATTACCCAGCACTGGTCAGGTCCCGAGGGTGCCGGATAACAAAGCATTTACTGTATTTTTTTAAATTGTTAAATTACCTGATGTCAATCATGTTTCCTATTAAGCTATTCCAGTCATTACTTATCCTCTGGGTAAATAAATACCTAGTCCTGAAATGATCCTTTGCAACTCTAAATTCTCTCCCTTTGTTCTGATGTCTAAAAATATCCAAAGTATTGACAAAGCTTCCTTTCTCAATGACATTTAAAATGTTATCTATCTCTATATGGCCTCATCTCAGTTGTCTCCTTCCAAGTGTTAAGAGACTTAGCTTGTTTATTTGCTAAACATAGTTCATTCCTCTATCACTGGGGATCATACTCGTGGCTCTCTCCTGCACTTCATATGGACTTGTGGAGTCCTGTGGCTCAGTGGATAGAGAACTAGCCTCGAAAGTGAGGGACCTAATTTTGATTCCCAACAAATTTCCTTACTCCACACGCCTTTTATCTGGCAATAAGTGAGAACCCGATTCTTAAGACAATTGGTGTATCACTTTTCCGGGGGTAATAATTCCTTCAAAAAGATGATGATAATTTGGTCCTTCAATCCCAGACTGATTATGGAACACTGCTGTCTGTAATTGGCTGCCACATTCCACCTGCAAAATATGCAGTCAATTCACTTTACAGTATATTCTGTGTAGCGCTGTGAGATGTCTCGAAGACAAAATAAGGTGTTGTATCAAATGCATTATTATTATTATTATTATAAGGCTTGGGCAGCCCCATCTGGTCACAGGTACCAACAACAACAAAATTACATTTGTATAGCACAACTGGACATTGGCAGCATATGACACATTGAAGGCAATACAACAAAAATTGGCATACGTTTAAGGCATAGACCTTTAAGGTTTCATTCAACTTTAAAACTAACGTATTTACCTTTTTTCCTTGATATCCTCTTGCTCCCTAAAAGAGAAGATTTTGGGGGTTAATAGTGAACATTTTGGGTTAATAATAAATATTCAAAATCATGACTGCTAGAATGTATCAGTTCAATTGATATGTATTTATATAAGCCCTTACCTTAGGGCCTCTGGGACCTTGACATCCTTCAACTCCTTCAGTTCCATTAACACCTGGAAGACCTCTGTCACCCTAAAAAAAACATAATAATTCATTCACGTTACAGGTGTAATACATTATTTTCTTGTAATCATCATAACCTTAACAAACATTTGCCAATGGGGCTGGAGGTTCCAGTGATAGGTATAGGCTGAGTTAATAATAATAATATTATTGTTAATTGAGTTGATCACATAAACTATGCAATACACAAAACACTATGGTTCCATGCTCCCAGGCAGTGGAAATGTGGTCTTGGGAGCACAGTAAGCAAGGGTTGAATAATGGAGACTGTCAGTGCAAAAATGAAATGAAAAGATTACAAGCCTTATCAATCAGCCTGTTAGAATACAATAATTTGGATTTTCCATTGTTTATTTCACGAACTTATTAAATTTATCAACTTACGGTGCCTCCTTCTTCCCCTGGATAACCAGGAACTCCCTTTGGACCTTCAAATCCCTGCAATAAGATCAATAGCATAGAATCATAGAATTTTACAGCACAAAAGGAGGCCATTCAGCCCATCTTCTGTGCTGGCTCTTTGAAAAGAGCTATTCAAAGTCAATCCCACTCCCCAGTTATCTTCCCATAACCCCACAAACCTGTCCTCCCCAAAGAACTATCCACCTATCTTTTAAAAGTTGTTATCGAGTCAGCCTCCACCACCCTTTCAGGCAATGCATTCCGGATTCGAACAACTTGCTGTGTGAAAACATTTCTCATCACCTTCCCACTGTTTCTTTTAGAAACTATTTTAAATTTGTGACCTCGAGTCACTGACTCACCCACCAGTGGAAACAGTTTTTCTCTGTTTACCCTATCAAATCCCCTCATTGTTTTGAAAACCTCCATTAGGAAAACCTCTATTGTAACCTTCTCTGCTCCAATGAGGATAATCCTAGCCTCGCTGGCCTTTCCTCATAACCCAAGTCCCTCATTCCTGCTACCATCCTGGTAAATATTCTCTGCACCCTTTCCAATGCCTTAACATCCTTCCTAAAGAGTGGTGCCCAGAACTGAATACAGTACTCTAGCTGAGGCCTAACCAGCATTTTATACAGGTTAATCATAACGTCCTGACTTTTGTACTCTGTGCCCCTATTTATAAAGCCTAGTATCCTGTATGCTTTTTTCACAGCTGTACCTACCTGTCCTGCCACCTTCAATGATTTACTTACATGAACCCCCAGGTTCCTCTGTTCTTTCACTCCCCTTAAGATTGTACTATCTAGCCTTTATTACCTCTCCTCATTCTTCCTCTCAAAATCCATCACCTCACATTTCTCCACATTAAACTTCATCTGCCATGTGTCTGCCCACTTTACTATGTAAGCATTTACCAAATGAGCTCCAATTAGATAGAATGTTTCTGATAGTCACTTTTCTGTTTGTTTGTTTTTAAATTGAATAAGCAGCGTTAACGCAAGAAATTACAACTACTTTTAAGTTCACAATAGAACTTCCTAACAGGAGTAGGGAGGTGCAGTAATTCACCAATTTGTCAATAAGTTTAACCAACCTACCATAGCAAAATCTCAGTGTAAACTCACACTACCAAATTAGATAGGGCTTTTACCAACCATTGGTTTATCTACCAAGGTTGGTATATTTTCTAGCAACTGGGGAAATATTCCACAGTTAATATGTTTAAACATTTTTTATATTTAAAGTACATTCTAATAAGGCTCAACTCTTCCTGCACTATGAACAAAATCTTAAACACTGCAGATGCTGAAAATCTGAAACAAAGACAGAAGTCACTGGGACCACTCAGCAGACCAGGCAGCATCTATGGATAAAGGAAACGTGGAACGTTTCGGGTCCACGACCCTTCGTCAGAACTGGGGTATGTTGGGAGGGAGAGGCTTTTAAGGATTAACAGGGAGGGAGAGGCAGAGCAAGGAAGACAAAGGAGAAGATGGGGTAGAGGGCAGAAGATGATGGACTAAAGAGTTGTTCATGTTGTGAAACAAAAGGGGGAATAATTAAAAGGGAAATTTTGTTCACCTTCTCTGCCTTTCTGTACTATGTCTTACCTTAAATCCCTGACCTCCCTGAAGACCACGTCTGCCTTGTTGTCCTACACACTTGCAAAACACATTGCAACATTTTCTTTCTGCAACTGTGTCCTGGAGAGAAAAAAAACATTCAAGAGCAATTTAAACTGAGCATTTCAGATTGTCCTGAATTTGGCAAATTCTTAATGCTGTCTTCATTTTTAAGCCAGATTTCTGTAGGTTCTTTTAAGGAATACCGAATACTTACATTACATGTAAGGCATGTGCAATAAGGAAACTTGCACAAAATTTTACCCTGATCTGTCTGGATTCGAACACAGGTCTCACGCTTGTACGGCAAGTGCTCTAACCACTGAGCTACAGGAGCTCAGTAATATCAATGATAACAAACAAGAAGTGGGAAAGGACTTCAAATAGGTGGAACAATGTATTAACATTTCCTAGGAAATCTTTAAAAATATATATTTTTTAGAAGATAATATGTTGATGTTTCCTAAAAGTGAAAGTCAACCAGCTTTCCAGAGAAGAATTTGAACAAAGGAAAACAAGCCTTTAGTAAACCAAATGGTTAACTAGTATACTTTGTTTGTTATTTGATTTTTGTTTCCAATTCTCAATTATGTTGAATCAAATGAAATGACAGATTTTAAACAGAATGGTTTATCTAAACATAAACCTATTCCAATGTCTCCCTAATTAATCACTTACAATTTCTGTGAGCAAAGTACTTCCTATATCACGCATCCCAATTGTCAATTGCCGTCTATATCCAAATCCTCGTCCAAACTCTATGTTTGGAATGTCATCAAGGCTTGGTGCATTTTCCAGAGCAACAGTGACTAACATATTCACTCCTGGCACAGAAGAAAACAAGTCCCACATGTTACCAAAATTATTCACTTCAACAATGGATAGTACAACAGTCCTATTTCTAATAGTCGCATGGTCATTGCTAGTTGACATGTTGTGGCATTCACCAGGACTGAATTGTTTTTCATGTTTCATTTATTCTTTCACAATGAGGTGGATAATGACCAAGTTATTTCAACCCAATTGACACAGGAATTCATTCTTTCAGATGACTAGCTGTTTAATAATTTACCGCACTCTCAGAGGAAGGCCTCACTACATCGCTTTCATGATATTCGTAATTGTGCATAATCTGATAAATGACTTGTTACGTATAGTTCTACTTGAGCTTTGTCTACTTTCAGTACTCTTCTTAATCTCTGTCTTAAAGTGAGCCCTAAAATAGTAAAATGTTTTCCCTATTACAGTATAAACATGTAACAAAAAGGCTACTATTTTAAGCCATGATTGTAAGAAGAACCCATTAAAGATTAAACGTAGAACTAATTACCACCAAGCTTGAGTCTGTCTGACGTTTCCTTGAGTCTGTCCATGCTGTCGTCTACTCCATCAGTAAAAATCAAAATCACCTGTAAAAAGATTAAACAAACTGATTAGAAGAAAAAACAGATGGACTTCCTATTCTTTATGGCTTTATGACTATTCCTTGCTGGAATTTCATGTTGTTGAAGTGTCTGTGTATGAAATGCATGTTTATGAACATTGGGTGAACATATGAACATTGTGTGAAGATGCAACACAATGGTTCTAATGCTCCAACAGGATGCTGATACTGGCTTTGAGAATTCATAAATGAAGAATGACCATTTAGGCAAATGTCCATCCTCCCTCCAACCTGAGGGAGAAGGTGAAGGTTATACTGTGTTAAAAAAAATTCTGAGGATGATATTTCTGAATGTAAAATTAATCATTTATCCTAATGTAGAAGGAAATTTTTACCTTTACATTTGTTCCTGATTCCCGCTCAAATTTGCTTGAAAATGATTGTAAATATGCCGCTGTCAAATCAACTTGGTCCGTTCTTGACAATCGAACTTCTTTTAATTTCTTCAGAATATTTTCATTGTATTTTTCAAAATTCGATTCGAAGACTATTCCTCTAGCCTCGTTCTTTATGTGAAATCCCACTCTGATGTTCAGATATGAGGTGCAGCTGACATTCCTCAAGCCCACCATTCTCTGTAAGATATCACTCAGATGTGTCTGGAGTCTCTGCTGTCCGCTAAAGATATTGTAAAATCGGTTCTGCCTGGGGACGTCAAATCCCACAGCAACATCTACAGCACACTCTGGAAGAGACGAGAATTTACCTAATATATTGTCACAGAAAAATTACCAGGCTACACTCTAAAGGCCAGCAAATATTGCACTTGTGATGATGAGGTTAAGGCTGAAGAATAGCATTGGGAGACAAGAAGAGGCAGCTTTATTCTCCATCAAACCAGAACTAGAGTGTTTGTTGGTCAGACAATCTCTCATTAGATGCAAGAATATTGCATTTTCCTCCATGTAATGAGTTGAAGGCAGGTAGAGGTAGAAGGGTGAACAAAGGCATGGCTGAAGAGGTGGGTCTTGAGATGAGACAAGGGAAGGGCTGAGGTATCTTGAAGGAGACAAGGGATGAGGTGAGGTGGAGGAACTGTGCGATGGAGTTCCAGAGAGTGGAGGCAGAGAGGCTGAAGGCCCACCCACCAATGGTGAGTTCAATGGTGATTGCAGTGTTTAGCTATAATAACTGATGTACTATAAAACTATCACATTCAGAAACAGCAACTTGGATTCACATAGTACGCTTTATGCAGGATAATATCACATAGTACTTGATACATACCTTTACTTGGCGCTTCCTGGCAGATTTTCCTGACCATTCTCGGTTTAATCTTTTCTATATCTTTCATATTTTCAACAAAATATTTGGCATCCTGTGAGCCTGTGATTTGTAACAGCTGATTTACATCTGCCTTTCCTGTGCCCAATGCAAAAATATTTATGTTCTCATCTCTCAGAGCATTAGCGGGTATAACCACATCATCATTGGATCGGCCATCTGTTATTAACAGTAGGAATTGGGGCACCCCATCAGCCTTCCGGCTACCAGCTTCTCTCGTGAAGAGACTGTTCACATTTGTTAACGCAAATCCAATGTTAGTTCCCTGTTTCATTTGGACGACTCTCTCGATTTCCGCAATTAATGAAGCTCCATCTGAAAAATCCTTCAGGAAAAATTCTTTACGGAAAAGCGCACTAAACTGAGCCAGTCCGATCTGGACTTTGTTTGGAGCAATATCAAAAACATTCACTATATTTTTCATGAAAACCTTCATTTGCCTGAAGTCTTCTGACTCAATGCTTTCGGATCCATCAATGAGGAAAACAATATCTGCTTGTTGAAGTTTGCACTCTATCAAGAGATAGTAATAAACACAGATGAAAAATTATATATGATATTGGAATTTGTTGATATATTTCTAGACATAATCAGACTATATATTGGTATGCTGCAAAATATCAGTCATTTCATTTAATGTTGTCATAATTAGCAAGACGAAAGAAAACAAGGTCCATCCAGTTTGCTTTCCACCATCATGGCGCCCAAATAATATACTATATCTCACAGTAATATTTCCTAAAAGAGATCTATATAATTTCCTTTAAAAAAAATCACCACTTTCTGCTTCTACCATCTTCCTAGGGATCCTGTTCCATACATTTACCACTTGCTCACTGAAATAATATTTCCACAGATCAGTTTTAAATTCATCCCCCTTCAATCACAGGAATTGCCCTCTGGTTCTATTGTTCTGAACAAAATAAAACAGCTTATCATGGTCTATGCTATCCATTCCCTTTAGAATCTAAGCAAAATACTACCATATTGCCTCTCAACCTTTTCTTTTACAGCATGTACGTGCCCAGTTTACAACATTTTTATATGATTTTTTGATGAAATAGAGTCTGAGTGATTCTGTTTACAAATGACACAATAAATTGTAAGGTCAAAGCTGGCTGAGCAAAAGGGAATGGGTAGAGTAGTGGTGTGTGAGGAGGATGGAGAGGGTCGGAAGTGCTAGGATATGAAGTGTGAGGATCTTCAAACTGTTTATTCAAGCATTCAGTGACAGGGAAGCAATGAAGCCTAGCTGGAACTGGGGTGATGGGTGTACAGAGTTTGGTAAGGATGAGGATACATGCAACAGAGCATAACTAGATTAGCATACAGGCATTTAATTAATATCTGATGGTGCCATATCCACCGCAACATTCGACGTTACATGTAAACATTAAACAGAGAAACACAATGCCTGAAATTCCACAGTCTTTTCTACTATACTATTTTTCATAACATGTAAGAATATGCAAAATAGTGAATAATTCTTGATTTAGAAGAGCGTTTTTTTTGAGACTTGCAGAAAATCCAATTCTAAATCATACATTCCTGAATGATTGGATTCAGGAATTGTCCAAAATCATGCAACTATTTTAAATTTTAGGAAATAGTCTAGTGGGGGATTTCAGTCCTATTAAGGGGAAATGTTTTAACCATGGCCACCCAGTTAAGGCACATAACTTCCTTCCAATATCTATTATTATATCTTGCTTCATGATCTATGACTACATTCCGCTTGTCCAGAATCAGACACTGTATTACCTCGAACCACCATCCCATGCTCAGAGATTCCTCTGAATATGGTGTGAAACTTGCTGGTTTATTGACATTTTAATATCCATAAATGTCAGTGTATTTCTGTGCTCTTATATACAGTAAGGCTTGGAAGACAGCGAGAACTGTATGCAAATTTATCCTTAAAAAAATTACTAACAGTACTATAAAACCAGGTTAACCTAATTTCAGTCAGTTTACCCCAAATCCACCTGTTTTTTTTAATCACATTCAATCATTTACCTGGGTTGGTGTTGGCGCAAATCATCTTTGAAATACTTCTGGTTATGCTTTTCAACGTGTCAAAGTTCTGGACATAAAAGTAGTTTCCTGTTGGACCGACAATTGTTTGGAGCTCCTCTTCATTGGCTTGAGCTATTCCGACAGCAAAGACATTGATGCCATCATCTCTAATATCTTTAGATGTGTCTGGTACTTTAACCGCATCTGTGGCTTTACCATCAGTAATAACTATGAGGAATTGTGCAACTCTGTCTGATCTCCGACCACCTTTCTCAATAGCTAAGAGTCCCTTTGCTTCCTTAAGGGCAAGTGCTGTGAATGTCGATCCCCCTTCCCTCTGCATCTCATATATGGCTTCTCGCACTTCATTTTTGGTCTTGTACTGGTTCAGCTGGAATTGAACTACAGGTGTGGTACCATACACTACAGCCCCAAAACGAACCTTGTCAGGGGCAACATCTGAGTTGTTCACCAATGCTACCATGAACCTTTTCATGCTCTCAAAGTCATTCGGTTGTATACTGCCTGATCCATCGATTACAAAAATAATATCTCCCACATCTGTTCTCGTGCAATCTGGAGGAGAAAAAATAGCAATAAGCTTATCGGTAATTTTATTTGGTTAACTGGGTGTCTAACACATGCAGAAACCCATCACCATGCATAAAAGTATCCAAATCAGACTGAGTTCCACATATGACCACTTAAGAATTGAAATTTCCGTATTTTTAGTGGAATGTGTGCTCTCTCCCTGGATGGACATACTCTGCATATCTAATTCTGAAGAGTACCAAGAACAGTTTGGCAAGAGTCAAGGCTCTGGGACCCCAAACTGTGTGCCCGGGTCCTCCTGAAGTTTAGCCAGTTGAAAACCAAATAAGGTTTTATTATCTTTATTATTTGAGATTGAAATTCATTATTAAGGAACTATTAGAACAATTGCAAATTAAATTCAACTATTCATTTTTAGCTTTAAATTATACTGTATGGTATTAATGGTACGTTATACTAACCTTGAGGTACACTGCAGATCTCCCAGAAGATTTGCTTCTCTGGATCATTCAAGTCATCAAAGTTCTCAACAAAATGGACTTTATCTGGGGATCCCCCAATCTCCAGAAGTTGAGTACTGTTAGCGTTGAAGACACCAATTGCAAAAACAGTGATTCCTTTATCTCTTAAAGCTTTAGCAGGTGCATGAACCTGATCCTGTGCCTCTCCATCTGTAATCACGATAAGGTACTGCGCAGTATTAGGTCGACCTCCTCTGTCTTCATCAAAGTAATTTGCAGTAAATGTCAGTGCACGACCTGTTTGAGTTCCCCCTCCCAACTGCTGAATGTTATATATTGCCTGCTGTAGGTCAGGTTTTGTAGAATATGCATCAAGTTGGAATTCTGCCCGTGGATATGAACCAAACTGTATTGCACTAACTTGAACCTTATCCGCTCCGATACTAGATTTGTTTACAATAGTATTCATGAACATCTTCATTTTTGCAAAATCCTCGACACTTATGCTTCCCGAACCATCTATTAAGAAGATGATGTCAACTGTGTCCAATTTACTGCACGCTGAAAGAAATGAATTACAGTTGGGCCACCATCAGTAAGTTTGATCATCAAATCACATTGTTGAAAAAAAATCCATAAACTGTTCACTGTACCAAAACATTCAAAATCTCAGTGAAGGCTCTATTATAGTTCGTGGATAATCCAGTAGGTTAATGAATATCTCTTAGGTCCTGGTTTGAATCCAGTCTACAGTAAAAGCTTGATTATCCGGCACCCTCGGGACCTGACCGTTGCCGGTTAATTTCAATATGCCAGATATTCAAGCGGCAAGTTGCCGAAAATCCTACACAAAAAATTAACTTATTTTAAAACATACCATATTAATAATGGACTAAATAATAACAGAATATTGTATGGATACTTGTCAATAAAGCATTGCAGCACACTCGGTAAAATGATCAGTAAAAAAGCATTCCAGCGTTCGGTAAGTTTAATAAGTGCGCATGCGCAAAGTGAGCATACGGTGAGTGTCCCGGATGGCTACGGTATGAGATCCGGTTGCTGGAATGATGAATTGTATTGAGAGATACCGGTTGGTTGATCGTTTCGGTTGGTTGGGTGCCGGATAACCAAGCTTTTACTGTACATTGATATCTGAAGTCTCCACTCTCTTTGTCAGCTATAAATTTATTTTGTGAAATAAATTTGCCCAATCCAATTCTATATGGTGCAGGCCCACACACAAATTTGCCAATTATTTGGCATAAATTACAATGAATTGGTAAACTCACTCGGGACCTCATGTGATCAGGTGGGGAAGAATATGAAAGTAAAACACCTCCACGCAATACTGTGTGCTCTGACAGGATTGGGATTGATGCTAATTGCTGATGAAGAGCAGTGGGAGTAGGCCCTTGAAAGCTTTGCTAGCATGGAAATATTTCATAGGTGTTAAAAAACAAGTGAGAAAACAAGTGAGAAAGAGAATTTTCAAAACGATATCCCTAATCTTAACGAGCACAACAGTTGGTCCTATTTGAAAAAAAAAGATTCAAACGATTAATATTGCAGAAAATTTACTGATAAAATATGAAAGCAAATCGATTTTAAGGCATTATGGGATGTGTGGAGTAAAATTCCAGCTGGGTCTAGTTTTAGTCTATCAACATAACCTCAGAGCACACAAAATGTCCCAATTTTTTAATGTAGCCTTTCATTTTGAAGCCTTTTTTTTCTGTAAGTTCTTTTAAGAACTACAGAAGAACATTAAGTACAACTATGTGAGCCCTCCTGTTGTATTCAATCAGAATATTAACTTGTAGTTGGACAATTCTCTCAATACATCTATTATTCCCACATGTGGGGCAATTGAATTATTTTGTTTTCATTTCTGTTCATTTTCCTTTCGAAAAAGTAACAGTAGAACAGGATACAAAGTAGAAGCAATGATCTAATAGCAATAATGAATAAACTAAAAATGACACAGGCAAATTGTTTCACAACTCAGTGCCAAAGCAATTAGCAACTTGATGAAATCCACGATACAGTATAAGTATTGTTTGTGACAGCACAACCGCTGCAGATTCTTCATTTAGAAAGCACATTGAAGAATACCTCTTACCTTCTACTGAACAGATTTCCCGCAAAATGCTGTTCTTCAAATCTGATAAAAAATCTAAGCTGGTGACATAAAATACTCGTTCTTGAAATCCTCCGATCAGCAAAAGTTCAGCTGGATCTGCTTCCCCAGCACCTATAGCATAATTGATTATTCCCTCTTGCCTTAGTTCTGCAGCAGGAATTTCCACGCTATCCTCTGATTGACCATCTGTGATGATAATTAGGAAACGCTGCACCGGATTCCTACGAGTTTTTGCCGCTTCACGGAAAAGCGTCTTCATATAAGTGAGCGCACGTCCAGCCTTAGTGCCTCCTCCAATCTGAACAATTCGATTAATGGCCATCTCCAATTCCGTGCTAGTGGTATATTGAGTGATGCCAAATTCTGTTTGTGGAGCTGATGCAAATTGGGCAACACCAATGCGGACCTTGTTTGCTCCAATACGGAAGGCCTTCGCCACTTCATGCATGAATATTTTCATGTCTTGGAAGTTGTCAGGTTGTATACTGCCTGATCCATCAATCAGGAAAAAGATATCGGCTTCTTCAGTCTCAGTACACCCTGAAAAGAGTTGTACAGTTGCAATTATTGAAACCAACCGAATGACATGCAAGCTATTTACTTTGTGGTATTTCCACAACTGCTCCTTTCAGAGTTTGTAGATTTGTCTAAATGTAATAAATGTTCTTAAGTGCACTATGCTACAAATTAGTACAGGGTCATTTCATTCTTGTTGATTTGTACATAGCACAAATTGACGTTCAGCCAGTCATCCAAAGCCAGAAAAGTTAATTTACCCAGGCTATGCACATACTTCTTTCTTCCTCCTGATTATAAGATCACAAGATAGTTTTGGAAGAAGGCCGTTCAGCACATTTCATCTCAACCTTCCACCCGTGATTTCCCAGCCATCTTCCCATTACAGCACCAAATGTTTTAAAAGTATACAACATCCTGACCTCAAACACCCTTCTGGCAATGTGATCCAGTTATTAATTTACCCTCTTGATAAAGAAAAATGTTCTGGTGCATTTCCTAATGTTTACAACTCTAAATCTATGCTCTCTTATTCCCCTGTTTTGGTGCATCCAAAAGTAATAGACAACTCAACAAAAAAATTGTCAGACATCAGGAAGTATGTTTAATGACAGATGGAAGAACTAATAATTCATGGGCAAAAATTCATGGGCAATTAGGAAATTGAAAAACAGGTTTTGTTTTCCCAAATTTGTTTTCAAATAAAACAGCGGCTCTATTTGGGAAAGGTAACACTTGCTCCAAATCCCAATCAGTCATCAACCTCTCTCCTGAAGGGAATACAATTGTTTTTTAATTGAGAAACTCAGGTGTACAGCTGACATTGACCCATGAAGGGCTAAAAAGAATAGCAGAGAAAATTAGATAAATTAAGGAGGTTAATGGAGACTATTAATATCATATTATTACTTTTTTCCATTATTATTATCATTAGTAACTACAGATATTTTTAAGAGTTTGATTTCTGAAATACATATTGAGTACAAGAACAATTTCCAAACCTCACCTTTTTGGAGAATTGCTACTCGTTCAGGTGCTACTGCTGTTTGTCTAACGATCTCACTGCAAACCTTCTTGTGGAAGTTTCTCTCAATGGCTGAGAGCTGCATGTAATCATCTATTGTGGAAATGTAATTTCTCGATGGATACGAGGCAACTTGCCGAAGTTCTGTCTCATTGGCGTTCTGGATTCCTAAAGCAAACATGATGACACCTGTACGACGGAGAGTGGGGGCTGCATTAACCAGCTTGTCCTGGGATTCTCCACCAGTGATCACAATCAGAAACTGGGGGATCCCAATTCTTGCTCGACTGCCAAAACGCTCTGTAAAGTAAGTTTGTTGCACAAAATTGAGAGCGGCCTCAGTGTTTCTGCCTCCTCCCCTGTAGGTCATTGATTTGATGTGGTCCAGGACATCGCTCTTGTTTCGATAGCGGTTTAGATAGAATTCCCCCATTGGGATATCGCTGTATTGAGCCAAGCCAATGTGCACATGATCAGGGCTCACCTCCAAGATGTCGACAAAATTGTACAGAAAAGATCGGATCAGCTGAAAGTTTACTGCCCCAATGCTGTCTGATTCGTCCACCAGGAAAACGATATCAGCAATTGAAGCAGACCGGCACACTAGAAATGAAGAGCACAAAAGCGTTCAGTTATAATGTGTAAAAAATGCTCCCTGAAATACTTTATGAAAATACCAAAGTAGTGTTGCAGGTGTGGCACACCAGAGCCCCAGTAAAATGAAAACATAACTTGGCCACTTGAGGCACTGGGTTGGTGTTTATTTTCTCAGCCACTTAATCTCCCCATTGGTTCAGTGGACATCTGAACCACAGAAAAGGACATCTGAACCACAGAAAAGGTCATCTGAACCACAGAAAAGGAGGCAGGGAAAACACATGGGCTGCCAAAACCTGTCAGTTTCCTCAACTGCGTCACTAATGTCCTTCGGTGCCAGTGCATGAGTAATAAAAATGTTCTCCTTTGAAGACACAGAAAGAGTATTTATACAAATAACTAGTAGTCTTAATTTCCTTTCTCTTTGACTATTTTAAGACAGATTATGGGAAGTGAAATCCAGGCGTCACCACAAGATCAGTGTGATGGCCTCAGGGATCCTGACTAAGGGAACATCAGGCAAAATATGTCTGTTTTTGTATCAACCACAAGACTGGAATACAAAATAAGTGACTCATAATGTTTTTCATATTGCTAATTTGGACAGAGCAAACTATTTGAACAAACTTGATGGTTTAAAAAAAAAGCAGTTATGAAACGTTTTGATAGGGTAGACATAGAGAAGATATTTCCACTTGTGGGGAAGAATGAAACCATAAATATAAAATAGTCACCAATACATAAAATAGGGAGGTCAGAAGAAACTCCTTCACTCAGAGAGTGGAGGGAATATATGTGGAACTTGCTACTACAAGGAGTATTAAGACGAATAGCATAGATAGATTTATTTAAAGGGAAGCTGGATAAGAACATGAGGGAGGAGGGAATAGAAGTCTGATAGGCTGAGTTGAGGAAGGCCAGGATGAGGCTCATGTAGAACATAAACAATGGCATAGACTTGTTAGACCAAATGGCCTGTTTCTGAGCTTTATATTCTATGTAACTCTATGTGTAAAAAAGTTACTGAATGTTTCTTGGCTGAATACTGTCAATGTATATTTGTAAACTGCATTTCCAATTTATTTCTAGTAGGAGGCAGACACATGGTTAAAAAACACCTATTGGTATTTAATAACTCATTGGCTACATACAACTAGAACCATGTACAGCACTGAAACAGGCAATTCAACCCACCAGGTCCATATCAATATTTATATTGCACATCGAGCCTCCATCCTTATCACCTCTGTTATAAGAAAAATAATAATAATAATCTTCTTTGCATTTGCGGTTGCTGGATGACTTTTGATTGTTATTGCTTTTGTTGTTTATTGTTGTTGATTAATCCCCCACTTTTGCCCCATAGCCTTCCCCCCTTTTTCTTCTCTCCGCCCCCCCTTTCCCCCTTTCTCTCTCCCTTTTCCCCCTTCCTTCCCTCTTCCTCGTTACCCCCCTTTCTCCCCATTTCTCCCTGATTTTAACCCCACCTTTCCCTCCCTCTCCCCTCTTACCATCTTTTCCCCATTTCTCCCCTGGCCCCACTTTTGTGACTGTAAGTGGGACACTATTGTGCGCAATTTGGCTGCCACGTTTCACCCACAAATATGCAGTCGGTTTTCCTGCTCTCCTTCCCCCCCTACCCCGATCCCTCCCCTTGCCCTCTTTCCCCCCTTTCTCCCCTGACTTCCACGGCTGTTTGTGGGACACTGCTGTGCACAATTTGGCTGCCGTGTTTCGCCCACAAATATACAGTCAATTCTCCTGCTGTCTTTAATCCTGCCCCGACCCCTCCCCCACTGCTCTTGTCCCTACCTGACTGTACAGCGCCTTGGGACGTCCTCTCAACGTGAAAGGCGCTATATAAATGTAAGTTTGGATTGATTGATTGATATAACAGCTTATCATATTTTTAATGCATCTCAAAGGGGTTTCATGGAAGACACTGTAAATGGAATTGACTGTATATTTTTGGGGTGAAATGCAGCAGCCAATTGCACACAGCAGAGTCCCACAAACAGTCGTGGATTAAGTCATCAAGTTATGTTTATTGATGTTGAAGGAATTTTTACCCCTGAAAGAGTGCACCGCCAATCGAACAACACCTAGGTTCCTAGTTATTGCTAGGTAAACAAAGGCATATGGAGTAAGGAAATTTGCTCTCATTTTGCCCTGCCGAGAATCAGGCCCTCGCACTTGTTGCAGGTTGCTGATAGAGCCAGGCTGACACAGAATATTCCCCTCCCCCTCACCCCATTGCCACACACACATACACACACAATTCGCATACATTGTCAATGGCTGGGATGTTAAAGATCCCGTGGCAGGATTTAAAACGTGAAGAGAATTTACCCAAATTAAATAAATGTGTCCATAAAATGAGTGAATAAAAGTCAATGCTTATCAAGGGAAAGGGCTAAAGTGGTTACCTTCTGGGGCTTTGAGCTCTCTGTTCAGAAACTCCCTTCTCACTATCATTTTAATTGCAGTGGATACACCATCAGATAGCTGAACCAGAGCACTAAAGGCACTGATCTGGAAAACAAATGGAAAATTTGGAAGGAAAGCTAGCTTCTTCATCTCAGTTAACTCAGAATTCCTGACACCAATGGAGATGACTTTCACACCATGGTTTCTTAAAGCTCTGGCAGACACTGTAACCTCATCCTGTGAGGATGCAGATGTGATTATTACAGCAATCTGTGGAACACCTTCCTTCTTCCGACTTCCAGCAGACTCTGTGAAAAAGGTCTTGAGGAGGTAGTCAATTGCACTCCCTGTTCTTAATGCTGGTCCTCCTCTAAATGCGAAGCTGCGACCGCTCCTTATGTAATTTATCACCTCTGCTCTGTTTTGATACGTGTTCAGTAGGAATTCAGTTCGTGCATTCGCACCAAACTGACCAAGCCCGATACGGAATTTGCCCACACCGACATCCAGCTGAGAAACGATTCTGAAAATAAAGTTTCGGATCTGTTGAAATCCTGATGCTCCCATGTTCTGAGATCCATCGACAAGAAAAACAACATCAGCGTAGCGAACAGCAAAGGCTGTGAATCAGAAAGTAAAATGGTTGCATTAGTACCAGAGACAACATGCTTATCAGACTGTTTCACATGTTAGGGTTTTATGTCACCCTGACTCAAGATAAACAATGGTAGCCATCCAGGTCAACAATTCTCCCACGTAAATGGATCAAACATCTCCTGGAATAAGATATTGTGGGGGCAAATTGGTTGCTCCATTTTCCCACAAAATAATTACAAACAAAAAAAGTGAAGTACTTTGAGACATTCAGATATGATTAGGCACTATATCAAATGTAAAACTTATTACTACAGTAAAAGCCCGTTTATCCATGACCCGATCAACCGTAACTTCCGTATAACTGGCACCTCAAAAAAGTCACCATTCGATTAACCGGAATTTATCCGGCACAATGTATTTAATTTTTTTTTTTAATTGTGTGTTTTCGGCTGAATATCCGGCACACGCTTTAACCGGCATTGGCCAGGTCCAGAGGATGCCGGATAAACTGGCTTTTTACTGTATTATAAATTTATTATTATTAACCAGCAATTGACAGCCATGATGCACAAGCCAAAAGTGAAATGTGTCAGGTCCATCTTTCATCAAGAACATCATTGCATTTTTCATAGCAGGCAGGCACATTGGTAAAATCTACAGAAAGAAGTGGGTCGTAAGCTCCTTTTGAATGAACAGAGGACTGTTGACCACCCTTGTAGTTGTGTATCTGATGTGGTAAATTTGAATTCTTACTAACACATCATTATTTAATATAATTCTAATGCTCGGCATTTTTTTCACCAAGATGTAGGTTGATGCACATCAGATGTCCCTAAGAAGGTATTTGTTTGAATAAAAAAATCTTAATAGTATAAGATTTAAAGGTATGATTAATAATAAGAGAAAATACAGAGGGCACAAACCTTGATTATGGGCTTCAACTGTCAAGCACACTGACTCTAGGACATTAACTGCAAGAGCTTTCAGCATATTAAAGCTCGCAACATCATAGACGTATTTCTCGGTAGGTTTGCTGGAAATGAGTTCAAGTTCCTGTTTGTCTTGAATGTCAATTCCAACAACATAAGTTGTGACACTGCCCTGTTTGAGTTGCTGAGCTGCATATCCAACTTCAGTAGTGGATCCTCCATCAGTTATCAACACGGCAATCTGCCGGACATTTTCTCCCTCTCGACTGCCTGCTGCTGGGATAAAATGTTGGGTTCGGAGGAATTCCAGGGCCGTTCTTGTGTTGGTTCCACCTCCTTTCTGTGTCAGTCTTCGCAGATAATTCAAGATGTCTTGCTTTGATGCAAATCTACTCAGGAGAAACTCTGTATTTGGATTATCGCTGTACTGAACTAGCCCAATTCTTACTTTGTCACGACCAATATCAAGACCACTGACAAAGGTGCTTAGAAATGCCTTGATGTCTTCAAAGTTCTCATTGCTTATGCTCGTTGAACCATCCACTATGAAAACAATGTCGGCGACTGTGGCTCTCGTACAAACTGAAGACAAAAAATATAATTTTCTGTTCAAATACTTTTGGTGCACTTGCATAACAAATAGGTGGAATTGTTTTTTCCCATGATGTACAAATGGTGAAAAATGTAACTTCCTCATCCATCCATCCATCCATCCATCCATCCATCCATCCATCCATCCATCCATCATAATAATAATACTAATAATACATTAATGCTAATAATAATAAAACCAGTATTGCAGGAGAAAAAAAAGGAAATTGTATCCAAATTACAATAGCAAATCTATAGTAAAAACTTAAGCTAAGTAGCCACGCACTTTACCAATTGTTGCAAGTGTGATACTTCAATTAAGGCTACCAAATGAGGAAAAAAACTGACAGTTTGATATAACTATAATAATCCTTGCATTTGATGTAGCGCCTTATCACGTCGTTGAGACGTCTCAAAGTGCTTCACAGGATATACTGTAAAGTGTAGTGACTGCGTGTTGTGTGGGTGAAACGCAAACGCGGCAGCCAACTGCCTTTGATAATAATGATGTATAAAAATAATTATCAAAAGTCTTCAATTGGAAAAGCAGTCGCAACATGTGCATAGATTGAAAATATCAGGGGTCAGTTCAGAGGTGTTTTTGATACGGTAGCTATCACGCTGAATGTATCTGGGTGTGAACAAAGTGTAATCCCGCATATATCAGCAGCTCTATTTGTGACACTAGATGTGATAAATCCACCCCCCCAAAAAAAGTATCCTACAAGTCAGCAATCTATGATGATCCAAAGCCTGGAGTTTAATACCATATTCGATATGAAAAATATAAACTTTACTACTGAATTCATCCTAATGTGAAGGGGACATTATCCAATTGAAGCAAAGAGATTGCATGTGATTACAACAACATCAAAATTGCATTTATGGAGCGCCTTTCTCGTCAGGAGGACGTCCCAAGGTCCTGCCATCCCATTGAGTATGTAAACCCCAGTCGGAATCATTCCTCAGAATCTTACCTGGTGACAGCTCAAACTCTGGTAAGGCCTGTGTTACTTTGACTGCCCCTTCCTCCACCGTGTTACAAAGTAGCTTTACTACCACCTGAGATATTCCTCTCAATGCAGCAAAGTCTGGCGTATTGTACACGTATGTTTCAGGTGGGTCGCTCGCTATATCATTAAGCTCTTTTTGAACAGCATCTCGGATGCCAATGGCAACAACAGTAATTCCTTTGTTTTTCAGTGCTTGAGCTGGCAGTCCGACACTGTCCTGAGATTGCCCGTCTGTTAGGACAATAGCCAACTGTGGTACCCTACGCACAGCTCTGCTTCCTGCAGACTCCGTAAAATGGTTGTTTAACATGAAATTGAGAGCCAAGCCAGTTCTTGTGCCTCCTCCTTTGTAAGGCAACTGCTGCAGGTACTGTAGAATCTCAGTTTTGCTGCTGTAGCTGTTGAGCAGAAATTCAGTCCGAGGGGTGCTGCTGTACTGGACCAGGCCGATTCGGACTTTATCTTCTCCGACATCAAATGCATTCACTAGAGTATAGAGAAACTCTCGAACTCTTCTGAAGTTTTGGGATCCTATACTCCATGATCCATCCACTAGGAACACAATATCTGCTACAGAGGACTCCTTGCAGACTTCAAAACATATATTACATTGTTATTATTGTTCATCAAAACAAGTTAATGTGCTCACATATTGCCTCCAGTCATCAGTACTGATTATTAGCCTCTAAAATTTATCTAATCGTAGTTAATATTGCTATCATTAATATTCTCTACATACACTGTCACTATTATTGATCAACAGATGAACAGGTAAACATTCCAGTTAACATTGTAAATAATTATAAATTAATCATTGTATAAATACTGTTAAATTGTATAATTAATTATCATAAGAATTGGGGCTATCATGTGGCCATCAGTAAAAATAATAATCTTTACATAACATGTATAAAAATGGAAAATTAAGGGCCAGATAATAGTCAGTTTAATCTGCAATGTTGCTGACTTGCATCTGCTGGATACTGAGTTGAAGGTAACCACTTTCAATATTAAATAATATTGACAATTTAAAAAATAAACCTATACAAATGAACTCAAAAATAATTGAAATACAGTATTATTGTACACACAATCTATAGACACAGTCTGCCTCTACCAACTTCTTTCATAATTTATTCCACACCTTCATCCTTTTGTGATTCTTAAGTTTACTTAGATTTTCTGTACTGAGCTTGAGTTGCTAGACTGCTTGGAAGGTGCTTTACAAGTGCAAGTTGTTGCTATTGTTGTTGTGAGTATGTGCCTCATTGTCCTATATTTGTTGCTCATGGCAAATATATTACAGTAAAAGCTTGGTTATCTGGCAACCAACCAACCGGCACGATCAATTAACCAGTATCTCCCAACACAAGTAAAATTTGAGTATACGCGGTTTTCCCTGCATGTATGCTCACTTTGCACATTTATTAAACTTACCGAACTCAATTTTACCGAGTGCGCTGTTTTCCAGGAATGTAACCCCCTCATTCGGCAAGGATTGACTGTATTATTTATATATGCTTTATTGGTAAGTATCCATACAATATTCTGTTATTATTTAGTCTATTATTAATATGGTATGTTTTAAAATAAGTAATTTTTTTGTGTAGGATTTGCTGCTCAAATATCCGGCATATTTGATTAACCGGCACTGGCAGGTCCCGAGCGTGCCGGATAACAAAGCTTTTACTGTATAAGGTTCTTGAAATATCTGCCGAGTGCCATGAAATACCTTATCCAGTGTGATCATTCCCAGTTATGTGCGGTTTCCTGGTAATTCAAGTGCCTAATTCTCATTAGCAATTTAGTTATCTTGTACTGTTCGTTCTCTGATTTCAAAATGCACCTCCGGTAATACTAAGACCAAAATGTACCTCAATAAGATCTACACCTGAGGATTGGTATACAAAAACAAAGCTGGGAAAGGCAGATCGGTTGAGTGGGAGATGCTTGCACCCACGGCCGATAAATATCAATTGGTTTGGATTGCAATGTCAGTGATGTGATAATTATATTTACGCCATCTTGACATTTCCATCTTTTTGAGGTTCAATTCTGTTAAGTAAATCACTGCTGTATTTGAACAAAGTAGAAAAAGTACCAGTCTGCTGTGACTCAGTAAAGCAAAGATTTGCTGTGATTAGGAAGGCGATGAGCACCACTTCAAACACACCCATTCTGACAGAACTTCAGGTTGTCTTCCTATAGGAGAACACAAATAAGGATCATTTGCAGGAATGGGTCCACATTTGACATTATTCTACAGTTTCAAATCCGCTTCTCATCCTTTACTGACATCAACATAATCATCACTCAGTCATTCAAAGCATTAGAGGGGTTCACTTATGAAAAACATTGAGAACACTGAACGTTGAGAAATTTAGTTTCATTTCAGTATAACTAGTCACGGGGCTTCAAAATTGTGAAACATTATCATAAGGCAAATAGTAAGGGATTAATATGAATAGATGATTTCCACTGGAGGGCAATAATAATCCAAATAATCTTTGCAATTGGTATAGCGCCTTTCACATCGGAGGAACGTCCCAAAGCATTTCATAGGATATATTGTACTTTGAAATGACTGTTTTGCGCGTGAACACGGCAGCTAATTTATGCCCAGCAATGTCCTATAAAGCAGCATGAAGTGAATAGGTCATTTTATTTGGGGAGATTGGCGGTCACAACTGGGAGAAACTCTTCTGTTTTCATAGTGCCATGGGATCTCTAATGTTCATCTGAATAGGCAGACTGTGAACAGGTTTAATCTGAAGGACTGCACCATCAATGCAGCACATCCCAGGATTGCTTTGGAGTGTAATCTTAGATTATATAAATTCCAAGTCCTAACATGGGGCTATACTACCTTCTCACTCAGAGGTGAGAGTACTGCCAACCACTCTTCAGATGAGAAGTTAACCCAAGCCTCCACTTATCTGTTCAGATGGGCTTTAAGGATCCCAGGCACTATTCAAAACCAAAAGGAAGTCCAGGCTAGCAATCCTCCAAATGAAATCAATTATTCACTGTTTGTGAGACATTGCTAGATGTAAATTGGCTACCACATTCACCCACAAAACACAGTCATAAAAGAGAATAATCCCAATAACCTGTAATGAGTATAAATTTGTTCCCAAAGTTGCTGATATTTGCTTCTATTTGCTTCTGGTTCAAATAAAATACAGTATTGCACAGCATGTAAATGCACACTATATTTACAGTGTTTAATGCACGGTCTATTGTATAATATCAGTATCTAGCAGTGGGATATGTGCAACAGATCTATGCTAGATCATTTCCTCTTATGCAATGTTATAGCTGGCTCAGTAATAACAGAATGATCTGACATCTACTAATGTGTAAAATATACCAATGACCTAAAGGTGAACTGCGGATTGGATAAACTCTTCGATGGGTCTTGCAGAAGCAGAAAAACAGCTAGTATTTACATTATTCATTTAACAATTGGAGCAGTGGACATTGAAATATAGAGGCGATTGAAGAGGCTTGACTGAAGTCACAAGAGAAAGTATTGAAAATAAGGATGGGGCAAGAAGCCACTGGAGCGTGACAAGAACAGAGGTGCAGAAGTGCAGAATTTTGTACACGTCATGGGTTTAGTGTCCATCTATACACCATTGACATTAACTATTGGGCATTTTCATGTAACATCGGATGAGAATTGAGTTTTGGATGAGTTGAAGTTTATGAAGCGTGGAGCTGACTAAGCAGACTAATAGGGAGAACGTCTGAAATAATAATCATAATCCTTGCATTTGAAATAGCGCCTTACAACATCAACAACAAAATTACACGTGCATAGCGCCTTTCGTGTCAGGAGGATGTCTCAAGACGCTGGACAGTCATCCGGTGGACCGGGTTGGGAGGGAATGGGGGGATTAGGAGTTGTTGATGGGACCATCAAAGAGGAGAGTTTTGAGGCAGGACTTGAAGGAGGCTAGGGAGCGGGCGAGGTGGAGGGACTGCAGGATAGGGATCCAGAAGTCAGGGCAGAGTGGCTAGTAGCTCGCTCGCCAATGTGGGGCGGATGGGTCAGGGGACGTAGAGCATGTCAGAGCCTGCGGAACAGAGGGGGCAGCCAGGTTAGTAAGGGGTTAGAATGTCACGGATGTAGAGTGGGGCCTTATCACATTTTCAAGACGTCTCAAAGCGCTTTACAAAATATACGGAAAGTGAATTGACCATACATTTTCTGGGCAAAACCCAGCAGCCATTTGCACACAGCAGTGTACCACAAACAGTTGTGGATTAAGTAACCACTTTATTTTTTCTTCCCCTTGATATGACAAGGCATGAATAACAACAACATTGAACAGAGAATGGGATAAGCATCTCGAGGGAAATAGCTCAGAGAAACATCAGAGGACTGAGATACAGATCTCTTCATTGAAGAGTTGACACTCTTATATCACAAAGCATTTCACAAGATGAACAGCCTCTTTTCCTGAATGGCTTCATTCTCTATTCTGATTTTGTAAGCTTTCTTTAAAGATTTCAGCAGTAATGATAAGATAGGGCTAAAAATCACTAATATTCCAGAGTTGTAAGATCTTGGCAACACATTAGATGTGGGGTTGAAACTTAACTAAGGATCAAACAGATAACCTACCCTAATTCGAACTTCAGCACAGTCAAAAAGGTTAATGAAATTTGAGCCGGAAGCATTCAGGTGCTGGCAAGAATACCTAATTCTCATCAGTATAGAGCTATAGTAAGTTTATATCCATGTCTTGATGTCGGACAGATAGTGATAAAGTCTTGAGTGACAATAAAGAGGTAATGTTTGGTGTCACCAAAGCGCACATAGATCCTGATCCTATGCTTGGACACAATATCACTGTTAGCAGAATGCAGACCGCCTACAATGGTGAAAGTGACAATCTTCATTCCATTTCAGTTAACTCTGCATCACTTCTCCATCTAGCCTAACCTCCTTTCATTCAGTCAGTCTCTTAGACTCCACGCAACCCAACATCTCACCCTTTGCCTCAATTCACTTTACAGTATATTCTGTCAAGCACTTTGAGATGTCTAGAAGACATGGAAAGCACTATATCAAAATGCAAGGATTATTATTATTATAACTGGAATATACTCCATGATAAAGATTATGAATGGAACCATCATTACATTTGAGATCTCTTGCTTTCAGGTTTTCTACCTCTCCAAATAGTGTAACAATCCTTGACTAGATTAAATAATCAGAACAATTTGGTGGCTGGTAACTCTGCCTCTAGTCTGCATTTTTAATCATTGAAATTAGAAGGAATGGTTTCGCACAGTTTTATTCAAAAGTGATTGTATATATAAATAAGCATTGTCTGCCAACCTCTTTCCACATTATTTTGGAACAGCCTTAAAGTATATATAAAAAGAGACTGGATTATTCTGCTGTTTGTCTTAATTACTCAGACTCTGATAGTTTAATTGTTTCAGATTTATTATGTATTGGAGAAATCTTCCTTAATCCACAGCAAAGTTTCAAAATCATCCTTTAAAGTACTAAATCTAACCAACCAAGCTAAGTGGAACAAATGTGTTTATCAAAGAAACCAATTAGGAATTACCAAATGAATGGAGGTCAATCTCTGTCCAACAAAACCGCTTTGAAGGCAGAAAAACTATTCTACAAAATTGGAAAGAGTGGGATCAAAATAGCTCGATAAGACATGCTGTAAGCCATCCAGGAAATTATCCCACACAAAGCAATTTCCTTGGAGTCAGAGGCCAAGAGAACAAATATTCAGTAATATGGAACTAACTGCAAGCTACATGTGCAAATGTATCTGGTAACCTTCTAACCTTTTCTCTACCATCAAATCTTGTCAAAATAAGATGCATTCGATTTACTTCATTCAAGTACAGTACTCAGCCCCCAATACCTGCGCTATGTGGGATCAGTCCCAGCGCAGGTATGAAAATAATAAAAATTATAATAATAATCCTTACATTTTGATACAGCGCTATTCACATCTTATTGAGTCCCAAAATGCTTCACAGAATATACTGTAAAGTGAATTGATTGTATATTTGTGGCTGAAAAGTGGCAGCCAATTGCACACAGCAGCGACCCACAAACAGTCGTGGATTGAAATGACCAATTTTTATTATTGTGGTTTTTTTTATGGATTATTATTAGGCCTGTGGAGTAAGGAAACTTGCCCAGGTTTTACCCTGATCTGCCTGGATTCGAACACAGGTCTCACGCTTGCATGGCGAGTGCTCTAACCACTGAGCTACAGGAACTCCAAAATGCTACTGTATGGATATTGGATCACCACATGAAATACAATGTGTAGTACAATAATAATAATTATAATACAGCTAAAATGTTATCAATCACAATAAATTGGAGTTGAGAAGAAAGAATGGGGTTGAAACTTAACCAAGGATCAAACAAATAACCTACCCTAACTCGAACTTCAGCACAGTCAAAAAGGTAAATGAAATTTGAGCCGGAAGCATTCAGGTGCTGGCTATACACTGAAACTGCTGAATGTTTCAGTGTATATACTGATGAGAATACTTAATTCTCATCAGTATATACACTGAAACATTCAGCAGTTTTGAGTCACTTACCTGGTATTGAAACCTGGCGTAAGGAAGTAGGTGATCATTCAGTGCCTCATTCTCCAATCACACCTACAATTCTACTATGTCTACTATGTCCTGAGCGCGTATAAAGCACTTTCATTGCATGTCAATAATGCAGATGATTCATAAGAAGCTGACTGATAGGCAGGCAGGCAAACAGGCTAACAAACAGATGGACAAGCTGACAGGTTGACGGTCAGCCAGATAGGCAGGCAGACTGACAGTGAGACTGACAGGCAGGTAGGCAGGCAGGCAGGCAGGCAGGCAGATGCGGGCGGGCGGGCGGACAGTCAGACAAACAGGTGGATAGGCAGGCAGACAGACAGGCGGACAGACAGGCAGGCAAGCAGCAGACAGGTGGATAGACGGACGGACAGGCAGACTGGCAGGTAGACAGGCAGGCAGGCAGGCGGACAGACAGACAGACAGGGAGGGAGGCAGGGAGGGAGGGAGGGAGGCAGGGAGGGAGGGAGGGAGGCAGACAGACAGGGAGGCAGAGGGACAGGCTGATGAGCTGTCAGGCTGAAAGACAGACAAGCTGATATGGCAAAATGCTTTCACAGTATTTTACTTCGGATTTTTAATCATTCTGGCGTTACCAGCAATTAAAATCCTCAGACAGCGGATGGTCTGCAGTAAAGTGCACCTGTGAAGCAGATATTTTGTTTTTAAACACTGTCGGATTTGAATCCCTCAGTAAGAGGGGAGGAAGCCACGAAGGAGAGAATTAGAATACAACAGTGCATCTCGATTGACAAAAATCAATGACATTTTTTTCGTACCTTATTTTAACAATGTGCCCACAATTATGATGTTTAGTTGCCTTTTAATAACGTAGGCACCAAAACGTGCATTTACACTATTTAAAAAAAGATAAATAATTGTGTGCACATTATTACCTGCAGGAAATAATAATATAAGAATATATTTTTGTTTGGAGAAAAATAGTCACACGTGTAAAATGCCTTACCCAAGAGTGTCGGTGTATCCATGTTATTTGACAGCAGTGAAACTGTTCTACCTACATTTGTTAATTCACACAATTTATCCCTGAAATGCACATAAATAGGATGAAAAATACTTACTCCATGGATGCTCGAATGTGTTTTGCAGGCAGATCTGAAGGGTCCAGTCTGTGGATACATATTTAAAAACCTGCCAACTAAACATAAGAGTCCACGCCTCCAACTTCAATCGACATCCCAGGGCAGAGATCCGCCCTGTAGATCAGGACACACATGACTTGCTGCTCCCTGTCTATCAACGATTTGGTCTCCAAACCTTAACAGGAGATTGAGTATTCCTGCAATGCCCTCATCAAGGGATTCTACTCAACTCTTTTCTAACACCTGTGGTCTTTGTATATGGCAAAATTGACTTACTGCATGGTCATCCAATCACCCGGATCCACATACATTACACATACGTCATGGACATGCTTGACATTTCCACTGAAACTTTTAAAAGCAAAACACCTTTTCGAAACATGTTATTTTTAACCAATTTGTTGGCAAAATGCCCAATTCTGAAGTTGCACTTAGTGAAGCAACTTCTGGTTTACAGGCATGCATTTTAATAGATTGCATTAGATTTCACATCTCCAACAGTGCAGTCCTTCGCTGCTAGTCCTATACCTCAGTGGTTAGAGCACTCGCCTCGCAAGCAAGAGACCTGGGCTCCATTACTGGCAGTGAGAAACATTGGCCAAGTTTCCTTACTCCACACGACCACTGTTCACCTAGCGGTAAGAAGGAACCTGGTTGTTAGTCAATCGGAGGATTGCTTTTCCAGGGGTAATAATCCCTTTTTAAAAACAAATTTGGTCAATCAATCCACGACTGTTTGTGGGACACCGCAGTATGCAATTGACTGCTGCATTCTGGCCACAAAATAATCAGTCAATTCACTTTACAGTACATTCTGTGAGGCGCTTTGAGACGTCTGAAGACAGGGTAAGGCTCTATATCAAATGCAAGGATTATTATTATTAGACTGCAATATCTCTCTGGACTGTGAATTAAAAGTACTGATGGGAATTGAACCCACAACCTTATGACCCAGAGGCAAAAAAATTCCGAGCTGAGACTTGCATCATATCTCAAATGGTTTGGTATTCCTCTAACAGGAAGCTCAAACAGTTCAGTTAAACATTAATTTCCTGTTTTTCTACCAGCATTTGTAAGTATCTCTACAATACAAATTTACATTCAGATAGCATCTTTCACATCAGGAGGCCATCTCATAGCACTTAACAGGACTGGATGGGCACCCGAGCTAGAAGTGGGAGCCAATGCGGGTAGGGAGGAGAAAGCACAGACAAAGAAGCAGGTCTTGAGAGAACTTTTGAACGAGGGAGTAAGTCGGAACAACCCCTTGATGGAGTTCCAGGAAATGTGGGTGAAAAGACAAACAGCCTGCTCGCCAATGGTTGGGCAGATACAGCAGGGGACACGGCAAGCCAGTGCTCACTGAGTGTAGGATTTGAGCAGTGGTCGCATGGGGTGAGACTGCGAGGGATTCAAAGGATCTTGAACTCAATCCACTTGGGTTTGGGAGCCAAAGGAACCAAACGAGGATGATAGGCTTGTGAGATTTGGTGCTGGAGAGGTCATGAGCTTCAGAGGTCTATATAGTCTGCAGCCTGTGAAGAGAAGGGCTGGGGATTCCAGCATACAGAGTGTTTGCACAGTCAATACTGGACTTCATAAATGGGTGGATGAGCGTTTCAGTGACCCAAGGAGAGACATAATGGCTGATGCGGGCAATGTTTATGAGGTAGAGAAAAGCTAAGCAGGTCAAGGGACAGATGTGGGGTTTAATTGACAGTTGAGAGTCCAATAAGACACCAAGGCTGATGCTGTCAATGCCTGGGGTGAGAAGATGCTGATGGGAACCAAGCAGGAGGGCCTCCTTTTGTCATTCTGATTCGTTAACGATTCCAAACAAACAGAACTAATTAAAATAGCGGGTATTTCTGCAATTGGATGACAACCCGTCCAACACCAGAGAAACGGTTGCCTCAAAAAATAGCAAAATAAAGGTTTTCTAATTGCTCAGATTTTCTGTATTTAGTTAAATCTCAATTAATCATCTCCCTTATTATTTTGGACAGCTTCTTGCAAATATGAACTTGCAATTGTTATCATATTCCATGAACTGTTCTGCACAAGTTTGCATACAACATACTGGTTATTATATTCTATAGGAAATCGTATGAAGCACTTTTGAGACACTGTAACAGCATGATAAGGCACCATATCAATTGTTATTTAAGTTAAACTGAATTTATATATCAATGACACTGAGTTAAAAAAAAAATTCTGATGGATGGTATTTATCGTCAAAGGTTAGGTTCAATATGTATTAAAACAGATGTCCACATTCAGAACTGTGGAAACCAATTATTTTCTGCATGCAAACAGTCAAATGAATTACGCTCTTGGGCTCCTTTTTGATCCAAATAAATAAACTTGTACTGATATATTTGCTGATTCTGCAGAAGAAGAACAACTGATAAGAAACTCAGCAGATTTGGTGGCATGATGTTGAAGTTGGAAGTAATTCAAGGGAGCTTCAGAATGCCAATTACACTTAGTGTCAAGTTACTTACAAAAATATTTTTTAAACTATATAATAAACTATATCAGGGCAAATAAAGTCAGACAGGTTGCATTAGCATGGAAGTCCAGTTGGTCTGTCACTTAATATAGTGATCATACATGTAAGGGCAGATTCTTAAATGTAGATTATAAAATTCTATTTGCTGAACAAATTATGCCTGTCCACACAAGCATATGTACAAATCTGTAGAAAACGAATTTATTTTCCATGTTTAATTCATTTAAGTTTAGCTAAAGAAATGGTTTATAAGAACGTTACAAATTCTACTATAGCCATAATTCAGACACAGGCATCACAGCTTTAATTATCAATTATAATTTGTATTTTAACTACATACTATCTCATACGTTGTCTGTGTATGTTTTCAGGTCATCAGTTTAATCAAATAGTAATTGCATAACTGAGTAGTTGCTCAGTTTTGCTGAATTCCTGATACTTGCAGAAAATGGGTCACCATTAGCCCCTTATACTCCCAAGCCAAACTCAACACATTACAGATAGACACAAGGATGCTCTATGGGTAAGTATCCAATGCTCCCACTCCATGTGTTCTCATTTACACCCAGTCTATTTTATCTGTTTTCTTTGCTGCCATTTATCTTTCTTTCCTTACCATCGATCATAGTTTTATCTTCCTTTCTTCATGCTCAGCTTTCCATTCTTGTTTTCCTCCTGTACATGTCTGATTTCCATTGTCAGGTGAGATATTGTTTCCTCCTGTCAACAGGAAATTTAAGTGAAAGCTAGACTTGCTATCCGTTTCCAACAAGAAACATATTTTAGCCACCATTGGTTGTACAACAGTTACCAAATTAGGGGATCATAAAACAATAGATTGATACAACTAATTAAAGATTATAAAATTTGTCACTGAGCCTGGATCCCATTTATATAGACGAGCCGACATATAGATAATGGACGACTTGTTCTCAGATCTTGATTATTACCGTTCTGGCCTGGCTGCAAAAAGGTGCAAAAAAGTAGCCTATCAATCACTTCCAATTTGCCCACCATGCATTATATTTCTCACTTCTTCATTGTTGGACTATAAAATATACATTCACTACACTTTACAAAAATTCCCGTGAAGCGCTTTGACATGAAAAGCGCTAAACCAAATGCAAGGGTTAGTGTTATTATTCTCCCAACAAATTTTGGTCAACACTTTCCTTTTCTCCCAGCTCAAGATCCCCATTGCCTTTTTGAAGCATTCTGAGCCATTAATCCTAAGTAAAAGCCAATACTTAAGTGGTGTATTGCCAAAAAGACATCATCAAAATAGTTTGGGCTTTTCATCTTAAATACAATTTTTAAAATACAGTAGTACCAATAAAATGAATAATCGTACAATGATTATATGATGGTTGTTTCTCATAACCCTGAATTCTGAAAGTCCCTAAAAGTCCCGCATACATTCTATCAATTGCCATCTGCCACAAATTCTGAGAAATTCTCAAATTCACAAATTCTCTTTTTAAAATATTGTACTTTAATATAAAATAGTGCCAACCAGGAAGACTTGCGAAGTTATTAAAAGGTAAATACTCGGTCACTGGGGCAGGACTGATGGGTGTCCCATTTTAATTAACTAATTTAATTAATTCATAAGGTGTGCAAAGCTCCCTTATTTTGAAAGTCATTTCAATTCACGACTGTTTGTCATGGATTGAAATGCTGTGCGCAGTTGGCTGCCACGTTTCGCTCACAAATATACAGTCAATTCACTTTACAATATATTATTTGAAGCGCTTTGAGATGTCTAGAAGATATGAAAAGCGCTATATCAAATGCAAGGCTTATTATTATCATTATTAATCAAAGTTACCGATATTTGTGAATCTCCGAGTTCCAAAGTACTGTACTACAAATTATATTTTAGTTTGTTGCATGGCTTGTTCATTTTCAGTACATTTAGAACATATTTTTAAACCAGAAATATCAGAGCCTGAATTTATCTTATCTGGGGATTGTTGGCCAGGATACCAAAATAAACTTGCTTCTCCCTCCAAATACTGTAGTTTGATAGGATCTTTATCATTCATCTGCAATTAGCCGCCTTCATATTTGCACAAAATTAGCAGAAAATTATTTTGGCAATCTTTGTCAAATAAAAGTCAAAATAAAAGTCAAAATAACCAAGAGATGCAAGTGAATATCAGAACACCTTTTTCCTGATCTTTCTACCAATTCTGCCATCATTATTTTCGATAGCGGATTTCACAAAAATAAATTGACAATAATTTTTGCGGATTCATCATTCAATAACTTACAAGTCTTAAGTACTATACAATGTTATGCACAGATTTTTAAATTTAAAAAAATGCTAAATCTAAGTCCCACTAAGTCATATATACAAAACTTCCAGATATTCCAGTCAACCAGTTCAATGGACAAAACGTCTGAACAGGTATTATTCACTCCCATCATACACAATCATCTGCTAATTTAGCCTCTAGTCAGAGTGCTGAAAGTGGCCAGCATGGCATAATTGCTACAGGAAGCCTAGAAGCATGGTGAATATTTCATAATAAATATTGAATCTAATTTTAAGTGAGGATTTAATAATGATATCATAATCATTGCTTTTGATATTGCGCCTTATCACATCCTCTAGACGTCTCAAAGTGCTTCACAGTATGCTTTGAAGTGAATCAACTGTATATTTTGTGGGTGATGTGTGACAGCAAATTGTTTGTCATGAATTGAATGGATCATTTAAAAAATATATATTATTACCCCTGGAAAAGCAATTCCCCCCACCAATCAATTAACAACTGGGTTCCTACATACTGCTAGATAAACAAAAGCGTTTGAGGTAAAGAAACATGTCTAAAGTTTTGCCGTGCCCGGGAATCAAACCCAACTCCTCTCATTTGTGAGGTGAGTGCTCTAACCAACACAGAACTCCACATTCTGCAGTACAATCTGTACCTGCATGTTTGCTAACCATAGGAGTTCAACTATGAATGTGCCCATATGTCACAAAATGAAGTGCCATACTACGAATTTGTTTTCTAGTTCATTTTAAGTTAAAACGGTATGTGTTTGCCTTATACTGTAATTACCTACAGTTGTATCACTTTGAACAACCTACTATTACATCTGTGTTTGTGGTGACAAGCATTGAATGATTTTGTGAACTTTATACTTCAGTGAGTGTGGAGTCAATGTGGAACACTGGTGTGCTGGTCCACTCTCAACTGTCCATTAAACCTCACATCCCTGCTCAAGCCTACTCTCTGCTCAATGGACTATCCAAATCCTACCTTCACAAGCTGCAGAATTAGGCAGATCACATTCCTTCCTGAACTAGGCTCCCCCAAATTATTACCCCCATCCTCGCTCAAATCCATTGGGTCGCAATCCCCAGCAGATCAAGTTCAAGATCGTCGTCCTCGCTTTTAAATTCCTCCATGGTCTTGCCCCACCTGTAGCCTGTGACCTTTTCAAGCCCTTCATTTGGTGGGCACCAGCCTGCTGTATCCCCACCCTAACCTACAAAAACAACAACAACAAAATTACATCTGCAAAGTCCTTTCATGTTGGAAGGACATCACAAGGCGCTGAATAGTCAGAGATCAGGACCCGAACGTGGGTGAGGCAGGGTTAGGATGATGGAGGGTAGAAGGGGTAGGAGGGTTGCTGATAGCATGATCAAAAAGTAGGGTCTTGAGTTACACCTTGGAGAAGGCAAGAGAGGCAGCAAGGGGACCTTGGCACCAGGTTCGATCTCCAACTGTCCTTCCTCCCCCACCATTCGGTCCCTCACCAGCACCATTTTTTTCCACCTCCGACGTATTGCCTGTCTCTGGCAATATCTTGCCACAAAAGCCATTGAAACTCTGGTCCATGTCTTTGTCACCTCTTGGCTGGACTAAACACTCCTGCACTCCTCGCTGGTCTCCCCTCCACCACAATCCATAAAATTCAGCTCATTCAGAACTCTGCCAACTGCGTTCTCACCCGCACCAAACTTCACTTCCCCATAACCCCAATCCTTGCCAGACTTCACTGGCTCCCTGTCCCAGAGAGGATCGATTTCAAGATCCTCACTCTTGTCTTCAAATCTCTCCACTCCTCTGCACTCCCCTACCTCTCTGACCTCCTCTCTCCCCAAAACAGCACCCATTGCCCGCTGGTCTCCTCCTTGTCCCCCAAATCCTCAGCTCCACCATAGGCAGTCATGCCTTCAGCAACTACCCCCCGAAGCTCTGCAACTCCCTTCCTCACTCCCTTCACCTCGCTCCCTCTCTTCCTAGTTTCAGGTCTCGGCTAAAGGCCTTTCTGTTCAACCACACCTTCGGTCACCTTTTTCCCCCTCCCTCTGGCTAGGGATCCATTGTTGTGATGCCCTATGAGATGCCGTCCGAAATGGAGGGCACTTTATAAATCAATGTTGTTGTTGATTGTGAGATGGAGTTCCAAAGAGTGGGAGCAAAGAGGCTGAAAGCCCAGCCATCGATGGTAGGGTGGATCGGGCAGGAGATATGGAGTAGGTTGGAGCCTGCTGAATGTTGGGAGTGGACAGGTTGATTGGGGGTCAGCTGGTCAGCAAGGTAGGAGGGGGCAAGGCTAGGGAGGACCTTTAAAGTGAGGATGAAGATTTTGAATTCTATCCTCTGAGGGAAGGGAACCAGTGGAGCCGGGTGTGGGTGATGTGGTTATGGAGCCTGTTGAGGGAGAAGACACAAGCTCCAGAAGTTTGGATGATCCGCAGCTTGTGGAGTGAAGAGTCGGGGAGGCCAGCAAGGAGGGAGTTTCTGTAGTTGAGACGTGAAGTAACAAATGTTTGTATGAGGGTTTGGGTGCTTTGAGGGGTGAAGCAAAGGCAAGGCCAGGCAATGTTGCGGAGATGTGGGGAGGCAGACCAGGTCACGGCACAGATATGGAGGAGAAAGAATAGTTGAGGGTCGAACAAGACACCCAGATTCCTGACTGGCTTGGTGAGGTGGAGTCTGACAGTGCCCGAGGTGCTGAGGGACTGGCGCGAGCCAATCACCCCGCCATCGGTAGTCAGGCTTTCAGCCTATCTGCACCCGTTGTCTGTAACTCCATCCTGGAGTCCTTACTAATCGGCCCTTCCCTCGCCTCCTTCAAGGTCCATTTCAATACTTTCCTATTTGACTGCACCTTCGGTCATCTTTGCCGCACTTGTTCTCTTGCTCCCCACCCTGCTCGGCTCCCAGCTTGGGTGGAAATCATGGACTATGCAGTTCCTTGTGATGTTGTTCTAATTTGAAATATGCAATACAAATGTGTTGTTGTTATATCAATAAAAATTTGTTTAGAAATGCATTTTGGGATCTTCAAACATCTACAATAGTACATAAATTGGACTGAAAGGATCGATGTTTCAAAGACAGTGGACTGAATGGTCTTCTGTGCTGTTCTACAGTTCTGTAGGTACCATAAATAAGATGTATTTGCTTGCATCTTAAAATAAATGAAAAAAAATTGCACTAAAACACATTGCCAGCTGTGTTTTGTGCTTCTCAAATAATTCAGAAACTTTCACATTATTTAGTTGACAAGGGATGTGCATTTATTCGTTACTAATTAGTTTGATTAATCTAGACGTGAAGCAAACACTCATGCTGATGTGAATTGACTTTTTTTTGGAAGGAGAGGGAAAAGACTAACCTCTCCCTCAGAGGAAATAACTAATACATTGGATAAAAACTAAACATAGGAACAGGAAATTAAGTGAAGCAGAGTAAAATGTTAATTTTTTGGCTTCCGTGATTTATTAAGATTACTTATATGCTGCTAACGCCTAGTCATACCTTCCTTTATGGGTTTAATTAAAAGAGTTCTGCCTATGGGCTAAATGCACAGTTTGAAATAATTATTAAAGGGTGGATCCAATCAAGTAAGATAAGGCTGCAAATTCCAACAATACTAATCTTTGAAACTACCTGTGTTTAAAATCAGGCTTGAATTAAGAGTTAACACATTAGTTCAATACATTCTTGACTGGTGCTTTTGCAATTAAACATAAATCTTTTTGTGCAATGGTTGAGATCATATTTTCTTTTAAAAGGGAATTATGTAAATATCTGAAAAGGATAGATAATAATAATCATTGCATTTGATATAATCCCTGGTCACACCATTGAGTTATCTCAAAGCTCTTCATAGGATATACTGTAAAGTGGATTGACAATGTATTTTATAGGCAAAGCATGACAGCCAGTTGTGCACAGCAATGTTCCACAAACAGCCATGGAGTGAGTGATGAATCGTATTTGGGGATTGTTGGCCAAGACACTGGGAGAAACTCTTTCTATGTTAGAATAATGCCATGGGAAATATGGAAAAGGAATTGGGGAATAGACAAGAAAATTGAACTAACTGCTCTTGTTGAATGATCAGATTTATCCAGGGCACATTCTACAATGTAATTGTGTGTGAAAGCATAACATAATTGATGTATTTTGTCAACCTGAGTGTCAGATTCTGGTGGTATGCAAATACTAATTACTGGTGTCCGGCGATATATCGATATATCAGTTATATCAATATAATTTTTCATATCGATATGCCGATATTAGAATTTAAAATCTATCGATATATCAAAAAATTATATCGGTATATCGTAAATATCGATATATCGTTTCCTCCTGGGCCTAGAGCACGGAATGCGTGCTCACACTGAAATGCCCACGCACCCTCGAATGCACGCGTACTTCCGAATGCGCGCGCACCCCCAAATGCACGTGCACCTCCGACTGCGCACACCCACCCCGAATGTGCACGCACATCCGAATGCGCGCGCACCTCCGAATGCGAGCGCTTGGGCAGTATTAAAACACCCGGAAATATCGATATATATCGGTATATATCGATAATAAATAATAATAATAAGAAGAATCGTTGCATTTGATATAGTGCTTTTCAAATCTTCTAGGCGTCTCAAAGCGCTTCATAGAATATACTATAATGTGAATTGACTGTATATTGGTGGGCTTAATGCAGGAGCGAATTGCGGACAGCAGTGCCACACAAACAGTAGTGGATTGAAGTGACTAATTTATTGTTGTGTGTTGTGTGTTTTTTTGAAGGATTATTATCAGGTACGTGCAGTAAGGAAACTTGTCCTGCCGGGAATTTTTTTTGTGGGCTAAACGTGGCAGCCTATTGTGCACAGTAGCGTCCCATAAACAGTCTTGGATTTAAATGACCAATTTATTATTGTTTTTTCTGAGGAATTATTAATATGCATGTGGAGTAAGGGAACTTGCCCAAGGTTTTGTGAGACATTTCAAACCGCGATGATTTAATAGTAGCTAGCTCAAGAGGCTGAATGGCCTACCCCTGTTTCTATTTTCCTACCTAAAGTAACACTATTGATTTTCCCAGAACCGGAACCTGTATCAGGAGAAAAAGCATACTCAAGGCATGACGGCTGCCCTTCCAATCCTCTGACACTTACTTATCCCAAGACCTCCCATTCCAGCCAGCATTTTAAATGATGTACCCAATCCTGCAACCTTTTTGCCTATTCATGCAAAAGTAATCTCCTAATTGAAAAATACTTTCAAAAGGGAATTGTACAGAAGATGAGCATATTGACAAACATACAGCAAGCAGTGAGTGTTTGTCATGCTAGTGAAACAACAAAATAATAACAACAAAATTACATTTGTATAGCACCTTTCACATTGGGAGGATGTCCCAAGACATTGAAAACCTCCCCATTTACACAGAAGGCTGGTTTCATTCCATTTTTTGCAGTGTAGTTTCAACCCATGATGGTTTGAACAACATGAAGGAAAATATGCACACTTTGGCATTCTTCCATTTGGAGTAGGTTAGGAATTTTCATTGGGACATCTATGTCCATACCTGTATGATTCTGTAAGATTCTGTAAGACCAAATGGAAAGATCAAGAATCATGTACATTAATTGCTCTATCATGTGAAATAGATTTCATTACATGGAACAATTATTCTGTCACATGGAATATCTGATATCAAGCCTAGAATTATTACAGATACTTTATTATTTAGATATATCAATGAATATTATCAAATTATCTGGTAATTAACTAATTAGTTAGGCAAATTAGCAATTAGTAATTTGCAAATTTGCAGTACATAAAAGTTGGAACATCTACTTTATTATAGCATGTTTTTTTCTCCAGGAGATAAAACACTGAACTTGAACATGTGCTTTTTATACATAGAAGTGTATAAAAACTTGAATATGATTGAAATACTTTAGGATGCAATAAAACAATCAACATACACTTAAGGGAAATGTAAAAGGAAATTTCAGGACAGATACCAAGAAGTTTTTATTACACAGAAGCTATTTAATACCCAGAAGAGCTTGCCACGAAAGTTTGGAAGCCAGGAAACTCGATTACTTTAAAGGATAGCTTGATGCTGTGATAGGGAATTAGTAGGATGGATGTTCGAAATGATTAAATATGTTGGGAGAAACGTGAGTGTTTGGGGTTTGTCCTACTTGCAAAACCTGCAAAAACTGCCATTGCTTGAGCGTACTACTGTATAAATACAAATACAGTAGAAAGCTTAACAAACAAAATACTGTATCTAGTGTTCAGGTTAAAAGGGAGGAAATCTGTGTGCTTACCACCTTTAAATTATATTACTGTTGATGCTTCTACAATTTCAGTCCCTCAAACTGGCAAAACCTAAACCACTTTAAATTTAGAGTTTTAAAGTTTTCCATCAGTATCACTGTCAAACAAAACAAACATTGGACGCAGTAAGAAAAACTGAAAATCTGCAATTCATTGTCGATCGTTAATAAATGAAAAGGAATACATATTGCAAAGTATTACTGGCTCAAAAGAGAAAAGAGAGAGGGGGAGTTAATTAAAATCACCATTGAACCCAACAAAAAAATTCGACCCAACAAGAAACTTTACCACAAGCAAATCCCATTTCGGAAAACCCTCCAAAGGTAAAAGTTTAACAATCAAGCCAGGGTCCTCTCCAGGGTATTGTTAAGGTTTGTGGTTGAGTGATGTTTTTGTAGTAACTGTTGCTAGAGTTGTTAGTATTGTTAACATTGTCACAGTTGTAAGTGTTATTGTTGTAGTTGTAACGGTTGTAAATGTTACAGTTGATGTGTTGTATGTTTCATTTTTATTCTCGAGTGTTATAGTAGTAACTGTTGTAGTTGTAAGTGTTATAATTGTTAAATGTTGTAAGTATTATACAGTAACTATTATACAGTAAGTATTATACAGTAAGTATTATACAGTAAGTTGTAAGTTGTTGTTGTACGTGTTGTCAGTGTTAATGTTGTCAGTGTTATAATTTCTCAGTGTTACAGTTCTCAGTGTTGTCAGTGTTATAATTGCGACGTCCTCCAGATGCGAAAGGCACTCCACAAATGTAAATTTTATTGTTGGTGGTGTTGTCAGTGTTATAGTTGTCAGTGTTCTATGTGTAAGTGTTGTTGAGTGTTATTGTTGTAGGTGTTGTCAGTGTTACATGTGTAAGGGTTGTCAGTGTTATAACTGTCGGTGTAGTAACTGTGGAGCCTGCTGAGCTGGTGGGAGTGGTGGCCGGAGCCCCGCCTGGCTGTGTGGATGAGCGCAAGGCTCCTGAGCAGCTGTTACTAACACTGTGGAGCTGGGCTGATGTGGGTCGGAAGCTGTTAGAAACTGGTGAGAAACTGCACCAATCGTTATTTACTGTTGTGCATGAACTTCTTTAATGTCCAGCCTAGTAACGAAAGAAAGCAATTCATAGAACATGGTAAATAGTGCATGGTATAGTGCAGAATACATTTGCAATTACTTTTTTTCTGCGCAAATTAACTTACAGGTTCAATTCTTTATGTAATATCCTGAGGACAACAAATTATAATGTTTTGTTTCTTATCTGGACCCCTTGAGATATTTTCTTTTCTGGGAGTGAAAATACAAAACTCTAGACTAAGAAATGTATAAAATGGCTATGATTCCTGCTTTACAGAAAATAATATTTATCATGTATATATTTGATACTGATCATGTATCTATTCGTCTGCAAGTCTCCAGGCTATATATTGACCATGTTCTTTTTTTTAATGTTTAGTCACTGTTGCGCGTTAATGGCAAGAAAATAAAGAACTCACATTTGGAGGTGTTAACACACAGAAAAATACCTCGAGAATGCTTCCTCTTCTGTGTATCATGCTTCTAATGGGAGATATGAGCCCCACTGACTGCCTTCTGCAATTTCATAGAAATTATTTCCAAGGTAGATAGGGAAACAAAATTGACCTTTTTTTTGTTGCTAATAATGCAATCTTTTCAACATTGTTCGAGTGTCTTGATTCAGCTGTGTCTTTCCCTTTGTTTTTGAAGAGTGCCCTGTTGACGTTTATCTTCTGTTGGACACGTCTGAAAGTGTTGCATTGAGAGCGCAACCCTATGGTTCTGTCTTGGAAAAGGTCAAACGGTTTGCTGTAGAGTTTGTGGACACACTGAAACCAAGGTAAGTTGAATGTTTTATTCCTAGCCATATGCAAACTGCCTATTACACACTTAAAAGTTGTGCAGAGAAGTTTCTCTTTCCCTCCACCCCTCTTTAACTTCATCCCCCAGCTCAAGTACAAACCCTTGACTGTCCAGCGTATTGGAATATCCTCCCAACATGAAAGGTGACATATAATGTATTGATTCCACGAAGTTCAGCAATTTTAAATCAGAGTTTAAATTATAGTATTCTCTCCAACCATTTTGTTTTAAAAAATGCCCACATTTAAATGCAACCGCCAGCAAAGCAGTTTTTCACGCACATGTTTGTTTTCTAAGTGACTGTGGAATTTTTTTTGTTATTTTATTTTACCTGGATTTCTCTTGTGAACGGGTTTGTATGCTGGTATACAGTTCTGCAATTGTTACCAGTTCTGTTTCATCATCTGAGTAACCTTGGGACGTCCTCCCGACGTGAAAGGCGCTATATAAATGTAAATTGTTGTTGTTGTTGTTTAAGAGTCTAAGCAGTAATTATGTGAAAGGCGCAATACAAATGTAATTTTGTTGTTGTTATCAGCAGCAGAGTATTGAATTTTTGGGGCATAACATCTGACCAGCTGTGCAGTTATTCTTATTTCCTTAAAGTTTTGTCCCACAGATCTGAGAGTTTGCCAACCAAGTCAAATGATGCCATAACCACCGTAGAATGAAACAAACTCTATAGTCAAAATCAATCAGCTGCAAGGAAAGTGTCAATGATTTGAGATAGCTGATGTTTGCTTTCAAAGGTATTACAGATGTGATCGGAATTTGACTTGGAACGTTGGAGCTTTACACTACAGTGATGAAGTCAAGACAATTAGTGAGATAACTAATCTACCAGCAAATAAATTAAACTTGCAAGGAGCAATTCAAGGTGTGAAGTACATTGGCAAGGGTACCTACGTTGACTGTGCCATCACTGCTGCTACAGGGCAGTTAATGTCCAGGTAACTACAATCCCTGTGTATTTTTAATGACTCTGTTATCGTGCAACAGTTCATCTTGTGATAAAACCAAGACCACTGAATTACTGAATAAAATCCAGTTCTCTTGCAAACTTTAATCTGGTGAGAGATGTTATTTCAATCTGGTTATTGATTAAAATGATTTATGAGGTTGATGACTGTACATCTAATATCATGACTTACTATATAAATATATATATTTATTACTGCACTTAACATTGCTTTTAAAACATTCTGTATTGCAGAATTAGTATTATGATCAATACCATTTTGCAATACACATGTTGAACAACACATCCATTTTGTAGCACATTTCTTGAATGGAAACTAATTATAGCAAGTCAATTTAGGGTTAGGGTTCAGGTAAGTTACTGCTAGATTTATTTTTTAAACAAGAATAAATGTAAAAGTAATTTGATGTGTGGCTTAAACAGATGATTATTTTTCTCTCTTGTCAAGAATTTCTCTACCAGGTTTCTAGTTTCCTCCAATGCTGCATTTTAACCAGCTACAATGATGTACACGTAATTAATTGGCCTGGTGATAACTCTCCCTCTGATTTTCATTCTGTCCATATCTGGTGTTTGATCTCAACTCATAACTGAGCTCAGGAACTTGGTACAGTGGGAGGGATTCAGACATATATCCCTCGTCTCCACTGTGCCACACATTTTTGCATTAGGTTTTCCAGTGTGCTTTAACGTAAGAATAAGGAGCAGGAGTAGGCTATTCAGCCCCTCGAGCCTGCTCCTGTTCCTGCTCCTTATTCTAACATTTCTAATTGTTGCAGATCATGGACAAATATTTTTGATTGTCTCTTTCGGAAATCTGTGCAGTTCATTCATGCGTAAAGATTTGTGATTCACTCCTGTTTATCTGTGATAGGGGCATCCATGGTAACAAGTACATGGTGATTATAACAGATGGACATCCGTCTGATGGATACAGAGAACGATGTGGGGGGATTTCCTTTTCCGTTCAAGAGGCCAAAGAATTGGATATCAAAATATTTACAGTAGCAATTACCCCAAATCACCTAGTAAGTGTGATTATTACTGACCACATTACAACTGGTTGAAAACTGTTCAAAAATATATCATTTTTAAAATTCTGTATTGCGTACACTCTGTTTTTGACATAAAGTATTACAATGAAAGGTTCAATTCTGCTGTGATAGTTTAATAGTAGTGCCGGCTGCTACATCACTAATATCTGGAATTCCTCCCTGTACCTCTCCATCACTCCACCCCTTCACCCCCCACCCCCCACCCCAACCACCTCCATCTATCTTTAAATCATGCCTAAAAACCTGCATCTTTGACAACATTTTCAGTCACCTTCCCCTGCCCTGTACTCCACTTTTCCCATGTTTTGTGGAATTATTCGGTCATTCACTTTATAGTTGCTTGTGGTACACTGATGATGCAAATTGCCTCTGTATGTCTTCAAAAACAGTCACATTGCTTCACTTGGAAGCACCTTGAGGTGCCCCAATGTAATAAGATGCGATGAAAATGTCAAGGTGATTGAAAAAAAATGTTACCCTTATGGGAGTACCCTTATGTGGAGTCCTGTAGCTCAGTAGTTAGAGCACTCGCCTTACAAACGTGAGACCTGTGTTTGAATCCAAGCAGGCAGGTCAGGGAAATCTTGGGCAAGTTTCCTTACTCCACACGCCTAATAATAATCCCTCAAAAAAATACACAATAATAAAATTGGTCCTTTCAGTCCACAACTGTTTGTGGGACACTGCTGTGCACAATTGGCTGCTGCCATTGGCTTTTGCCCACAAATATACAGTCAATTCACTTTACAGTACATTCTGTGAAGCGCTTTGGGACATCTAGAAAAGGTGAAAAGTGCTATATCAAATTGCAAGGATTATTATTATTATATGCAGAATGCAAAAGGCGATCTTAAGATATTTCTAAAACAGCCTTTGCCTGCATCAGGTGTGATTTATTAATTGGATGCCTTGATCCATTTTCAAGTGATTTGGGACTTCCAGAAACCGAGAGGGTTGAATTTGGACATTTCATATACTAACTCCATGTGTAAAAACATATCTTTCTAATCTCCATCCATTCAGTCCATTATGAATTATCTTAAACTGTAATTTATATATGAGAGTAAACCGTATAAGATTTGCTCTCGTAGTTTATGATGCTGCTTGAGCACTTACTTGAGATTATCATCCTGTAATAAATGTAGTTTGTAACTATTCTCTATCAATATAAACAGAATGCTTTATAGTATGTTATTGAATACAACATTTATTCTACTTCTAAGAAGTTGTATTTGTGCTGATTTTGATATAAATCTTGTATTCATCAATTTGCCATCAGCCACATTCTATTCGTACAGATTTTTTGTCTCTGTCTTTTTTCAGGAAGAAGGAATAAATGCATTAGCAACTGATGTTCGCTACAGAAAGAATCTTTCAGTAATGCAAGATGAGCAAGCTGTATTCCAAACCACAATTAGCTCAATTACAGATCAGATTGTAAGTATGTTAGTGTTTGCATATTTGACTTATTTTGGATTCCCAATACATTTATTGATTTTATCAATCAAACTTGATAATTTTATTGTCTTTGTTTTCCAGTACAAGGATTCTGAGCCTTTGGTAAGATATGTTAACCACAATCCATTATGGTTTAGATTTTTCAGCTTTTTTTAATGTTATGTAATATGTACATTATTGATTTAATTATACTGTATATTTGTTTTGCAGTGTTGCACTTACGACTGTGAGGTAAGATATGGGGTGTCTTTCTTCAAAATATATTTTCAAATACAGTATTAGATACGATTAGAAATGTTTAAATGTACACTAAGTATAGTAATTGCTAATGTAGTCCAATGTAGGCTGCAGCTGAAAAAGCAAACCATCCAACTGAGACAAATTATTCACACTAACGATAGTATCAAAAGTTATGGAACTTACATTTGGTAAATTAGAAATAAAGAGAATTCAGGCAAAAGTATTTCACACAAATGCTAATTGACATCACGAATAAATCACCTGAGAAGAGCAACGTGGTGAATACTACAAATGGATATGCTTCTGAAGAAAGATGGAATTGAGGGAAAAAGATTTTGTGTTGCTAAAGCATGGCAGCATTTGTGAAGTGCATTATAAAGGCAAGTAGGCGCAGTATCGCAAATCATTGAACTTAGTAACATCGGGAATTTAATACCCCTACTTTATGTCTTATTTTTCTTTGCAGTAATCAATTTAATAGTAAATAGAACACTGTTAGATTTGTATGAATCTGATGCAAATAGGTGAGATGGTGACGTTTAGAAAAGTTCCTTTGTGCACTTAGTTTCTCACATTGCTTATCATTTTCCTTTTATGAACAGGCTAATCAAGGCATACCTGGAAGCTCGGGTGACTCTGGTGAAAGGGTATGGAACAATATACTGTATTGTGACAAACACTATATTTAAAATAATGGATTGTACAAATACTTGACCGCATTTTTTCTAAATGTTTTAAGGGCTCTGATGGAAGAAGAGGATATGTTGGAAAAGTTGGAGGAGTCGGTTCAACGGTTTGTTATCCTTTGATGTATTAAAAAATTATTTTCGCAGCAGTTAGTGTATTTAATAATTATTATTACATTAAACTGTATTAAATAGTATTATTCAAGAACCGGTCACACATCAAATGAATTTATCAAATATGCATTACAGCCATTTAACACCAAACGCATATATTTGTTTGTATTTATGTTGTCATGAGAATGGCCACTGTGATTATATAATACATTCTGTCATTTTTATGATTAGTTATTAATTATCAACAACTTTCTTCATGATTTGATGACAGTCATTATTCCATCAATATAAACACTGTCAGGCAGCAACATGGAATGTATGAATAGGGGCCTTCATAATAACCTCTGTCGGCAAAAATCACCCACAAAAAAATCCAGAATAAAATATTCTCAATCAACCTCATAGCATACATTGTTAATGGTTGCAAAGCAGTGATTCCAAGAGAATTATTGCATCAAAGGGTTTAGATAATATTGTAAACTGTGAGTGTGAAACCATTAACAGTGGTTTGCATTAGAGTTTAACAATAATCAATGTGTGAGAGTATAGTTGTGTGAATTTAAGATCAGCTGCTTCATTGATAGATAAGACTTGTCGAGTCTGACTTTACAATCAAGCAACCAATCTTAGTTCTGTCCTACTGCAAGTTCATTATTGATATTTAATCACTGTTTCATTTGGAAATTATGTTTATTTACCAGTAAAAGTCATAATCAAAGGTCTTTCAACAGATTTGAAAGATATCTGTTCCGGTTGGCACGGTTATATATTCCATTAATCTCAACTGTACTTCAGATGAGAATCAAAGATACACAGTGGGCAATCTAGTGCACCCTAGACAAATGGACTGTGATTGAATGTTGATTCGTTCCTGCAGCCTCTTTAGAAATAGGTATTGCTTCTTTGGGCACCGGCTGATTTCTTTTTTTCTTTAGGGTGTTACTGGTGATATGGGTCCTCCTGGGCATGTAGGGGAAAAGGTCAGCTATATTATCACTGTGCATGCATATTTTTCAGCATTTATCTTAGTTTTTTCCCCCCTTTGGATTGAACTGCGCAGTTGACAAATGTTATATTTATTTCACAGGGAAATAAAGGTGCTCGAGGTGCAAAGGTACTGATATGCAATGAATGGTTCCTCCCCTTCCCCGGGACATTGTGCAACTTCTTTTCCATAATCCATTTGGATTTTTTCCTTTGAAATCCATACTGATGCTAAAATGTAATACTTTTATATACCCAAGGTGGGTTTCAAAACATTATTTTACATAACAAAACACCTTAGCTAACAATATTAAGTTTTTAAAGAACAACATGTTCTTGTTTTCAATGTCATAGACCACTTCGACGATGCTAGTCTTAGATACTTGTGAAACATGTATATTTAATTAACTGGGGTTTTAACTGCTTTAAACTCTACCTTAAACATGACGTATTGCCTTAGGTGTCATCCTGGCTCAGTTGGTAACACTCTTGCCTCTGAGTTAGAAGGTTTCGGATCTCATCCCTCCATTGAGGACCTTGAGTTCACAGTACCGGAGGAGCATTCCATTGTCAGAGGTGCTGTCCTTTGGATGAATGTGGAACTAAAGACCCGAACTAAAGGGATATTGCTGTGTGCAAATTGGCTGCTGCGTACTATTCATTGAGTAGCCCTTCCATCGAATGTTGAGTGGCGGAATCAACATGCTACCGCACTGACCATACGTCACTTGCTGAATGAGTGGCTCTACTGTTGGAAGCCTCTTTATGAGACATGAAATGGCTTCCATGATGTGAGCATAGCCTGCTTCTAAACAGTATGCAACCTTCGACCAACTCGGCGCATTTAAAATCTCTTGTGAGAACTACACTACTCCCGATTCATCTATATAAACATATTCACAAGGTGACTCACAACAAGTCAGTAATGTAAAACTTTTTGTGTTCATAATATCTTTGTCTGTAAAGAGTTTTACTGCAATTCAGAGAATAGCTGCCCTTGTCAAAAGGTCTATTCCATCTGACACCATTTAGTTTTATGCACTTCTTGGATGATTTGAGGTTGTTGCCAAACTGGTTCTAAATTCCTCAATATTCCTTGAATGCTATTGTTGACATGTTTTTGTTCAGGATATAATTGTGTGTTTGTTTTCAAAAGGGTTTCAGAGGACCTACAGGGCTGAAGGTTCGACAATTAAATTTCCTTCTAAAAATGTATTTATAATAAATTCTGTAATTTTTTTTCATACAATATTTATTTTTAATATGCAGGGAAATAATGGTGCAGCTGGTATTCAAGGAAGAGATGGGGATAAGGTATCAACAAATTTCTTACAATATGATGTAATGGAATTAATCATGCAGAGTGATACTTTGTTGTTTTTCTGCAATAAGTTTAATCAATCATTTTTTGGATGTTTAACACTAAATGATTGGTAGTAGCATGGTAAGTAATGTTTCAATTATTTCTGCAACAAAGGCTTGTTTAATATTTTTGATTAATCTTTTTTGTATATTAAATTATTGTCTCTTACCTTTTTTGGTAGTTTTAACATAATTTTTTTAAATTTGATCTGCTGAAGAAGGGCTAAAATCATGTTCAGCCCCAAAATAAGATTGTACTGAATAGGCTGCTAAGGTTCCTGATCGAAGAATGATTAATTTTTGGCTTGGAAGAGATTGGATTTCTCCCTCTCCATTAGTTCTTTCTAACACAATTCTACACACGATATGTAGTTGAATTAATGTACTTCCCAGTGTGAAGCAGCAAAATGTAATGCAACCAAAATGCTGATCTATATTGCTAAATGAATAGGGTTAAGATCCCCAAATAACATACTCAAGTTATACTTGCTGGATTCATTTTAAGAGCAGCTTGATGGAAAGGTGGGTATTCTGGAAGGTTTAATCAGATCGGCTGGAGGGTCTTCTTTATCCAAAATAGTCTTGTGACCAAAAATTGTTTTTTGCAAAAGTGTGAAGGCTGCATTACTCTAGTGTTGTATACATTGGTCCTGTACACAACAGTGCTGTCGCTCAGTGGTTACAGCACTCGCCTTACAAGCGAGAAACCTGGGTTTGATTCCAGGCAGAGCGAAACCTTGGGCAAGTACTCCATATGCCTAATAATAATCCCTCAAAAAAAATGAGTCAATTCAATCCACGACTGTTTGTGGGACACTGCTGTGCGCAATTGGCTGTCATATTTGCCCACAAATATACAGTCAATTCACTTTACAGCATATGCTGTAAAGCACTTTGAGACATCTGGAAGGTGTGAAAACCGCTATATCAAATGCAAGGATTATTATTCTTATTCTTATCAATACAGACGGCAGTGTTTCGACAAATTGCACCTGTTGTGTAATCTAAGTAAATCACAGGGGGAAGAAAAGCCATAAATGGTCCTTTGTCTTTCTAGGGTGAGAATGGTCCAGTTGGTTTACCTGGCTGCATAGGGGATGATGGAGATGATGTAAGTACTGACAGATTTCTATTCACTCTTCTTTATTGAGAGTTAAAACTGGAATATGTTTAAGTAGCTCTCGATTCATTTATCTATGAAATGATCGATTGCATCAGCAAAGCACAGCAATAGCTTAATACCAGGAAGTTCTGCAACACACTGAAACGTTGACTTTTACCATAATGTAACACGATTCCTCTATGATCTTAGCTTAAGGGTAACAACATTCCGAAACATTTACAAATCGCTGGTGTTGTTTTGTTCAATTGTGTGAAGAGTAGGAAAGTCTTACATTGCTTTCCCCCTCCAAATCCATTGTTGGGAAGATGAAGTTGTTTAATTGGAACAATATCAGTTCTTGAATGATTGGACTGGGTGAAAATGAATGATTTTGCAATAAAGGTTGAAAATTGAAGCAAAATATTTGAAACCATGGTGTCAAAATGAATCATATTATATGAAGGTCTTTGTATCTTTACCACTTTGAATGTATGTAGTGTATTAACTCAGTGCCAATGTTAAAACAAAAATTTAGCATGCCTGGAAGGGTATTGGGCACTGGTAGAGGATGTCAATGTGATCTGAATGAATTTGTCTGCCATTCATCATTTTAGGGTGAACAGGGGCCTCCAGGTTTGAAGGGAGACCCTGGCTCCTTTGGTGCTAAAGGAGAAAATGTAAGTCTTTGCAGTTTGAAAAATATTAAAATAACAACAACAACAACAACAAAATTGCAGTTATATATCGCCTTTCAGGTTGGGAGGACGTCCCAAAGCACTGAACAATCAGGTCGGGACCCGAGTGAGTGAGCACAGCTTACAGGGCCGGAGCTACCTTGAGGCGAACTTTTCCTTCCTGATTTTACCCCACTTTTTCCTCCCTCTCCCCATTATCCTCTTTTCCTCCTTTCTCCCCTGGCCCCACTTCCACAACTGTTTGTGGGACACTGTTGTGCGCAATTTGGCTGCCACATTTCTCCCACAAATATACAATCAATCTTCCTACTTTCCTTCCCCCAACCACCAACCCTTTCCCCCATTCCTGTGGTCCCTACCTTTTCTCCCTCCTTTCTTCCCTCTTGTCTTCTCCCTCCCCACTGCTCTGGTCCAAATCTTGCGACGCTGTTGTATTCTGTGAAGCGCTTTGAGACGTCAATAAGACGTGGAATGTGCTATGTAAATGTAAGTATTATTATTATTTATTATCATTATAATTGTTTTGGGTCCTGTAGCTCAGTGGTTAGAGCACTCGCCTTACAAGCGTGAGACCTGTGTACGAATCCAGGCAGGTAAGGACGAAACCTTGGGCAAGTTTCCTTACTCCACAGGCCTAATAATAATCCGTCACCCAAAAAAAACACAATAATAATATTGGTCATTTCAATCCATGACTGTTTGTGGGACACTGCTGTGCCCAATTGGCTGCCACATTTTGCCCACAAATATACAGTCAATTCACTTTACAGTATATTCTGTGAAGCGCTTTGAGACGTCTACAAGACGTGAAAAGCGCGATATCAAATGCAATGATTATTAGTATCATTATTAAAAATGAAAAAACCTCAAGTAGCACTAGAAATTATAAAATTTCCCCCAGAATAGTGTATAGTTTCTAAATCGATATAAACTTAGAATTAAGTGTTTTATGGATTACAGGGATGTAAATGTTGATTTATTCATTGATCAGTGATAAGGCCATTGCTCTTTATAATATGAATAAATGATCTGGATTTGGGTACAGAGGATCAGTATTAGCATACAGTATGCACTGCAAAAATAGGGATCATACCCAGGGCTGAAGAGGTTTGTAAGGAACTGTGGAAGGATATAGAAGTTGCTGGGAAAACTCAGCAGGTCAGGCAGCATCCACGGAGAACGGAAAGTGAGTCAACGTTTCGGGTCCACGACCCTTCATCAGAACGGTCGCCCGAAACGTTGACTCACTTTCCTTTCTCCATGGATGTTACCTGACCTGCTGAGTTTTCCCAGCAACTTCTGTTTTTGTTTGTCAGATTTCCAGCATCTGTAATATTTTGTGTTTTGTAGAAGGATAGAGATGGGTCAGTGGATTGAGCAGAGAGTGAGCAAATCAAATGTAATATACAGCAAGAACTTACATTTTATATAGGCCACTTCAAGCGGAGTCGAATCTTGGATCACTTAACAGCAGCAGAGTTTTACATGGATCATATGCATGATCAAAGAGGAGGTTCTTCTGAAGACAAAGAAAGAGGTGGCAAGGCAGGGGGATTGTAGCGGGGATTTGGGGGCTTAGTGCTGAAGGAGTGAGGGATGTGCACTCCAGGACACTATCCTGGGTAAACGGCACTGTAGGAACACAAGTTATTGTTGTTGGATTTAACATGTTTTAGCTGATAACACTAATGGAGCACTGCTCAGCACCTTGGGGTGTCCTCCTGATGTGAAAGCCACTCTGAAAATGTAATTTTATTGTTGTTGTTGCTGACCAATGCACCAATTGAAAAATGTTGTTAACATAAAGAAATTCCTTTTAAAAATATGAAAATCTCTTTTCTTAAGGGTGATGTTGGTCCCACAGGCATAACAGGGTTGCCTGGAGTACCAGGAATAACTGGATTTAAGGTAACTTTTTAGAATCATTAATTTAGTTAATGCCTTTAGGACTTCTGTTTGTTTTTAATTGATTTATGGGATAATTCAGTGCAAGTTTAAGTGAGTGATATTATTTCAAATGTTATTTGAGATTTATCAACTGTGCTGATGTTGCAACATGTTGTTTGAATTGTTTGCAATCCTGTATTATTTTTAATCTTAGGGTACGCCTGGAGGAATGGGACCTAAAGGAAGCAAAGGAGAGAGAGGTGATGATGTAAGTACTGTATATAAATGAAAGGTATCTGAAATGTTGAGTGTGAAATGCACTCAAGCTAAATTGGGATGTATTCTAAAGGGTTCAGCAGAAATCAGAGCTATCATTTCAAAATATTTTTCAATGGTATTCTATAATTATGGAATAGAATACTTCTTTTTAGGAAGCACTCAATTGTATACTATAATATCACAAAACAAGTTACTGACCTCCACAACAGTTTCAAAATTCATGAAAGGCTATCAAAAAATGTTCATCGTGTAAGGTACTACTGAATTTAATTGAGTCAAAAACAAAATACTTATTATTAGAACAATTCAGTTTTTTCCTTCAAATTTTCTCCCTTCTCCTCATCCTCCTCTTCCAATGGCGATTTGACTTTTTCCTTCTACAAATGCAACATGGTTTCTCAGGCATTAGGCATCTCCTGGGACTTTGCCCCATGGGTCATTTTGCAATGTGTTCAGGCTATTTTGTTGCAGAGACACCACACCTGTGCATCTTAGAACCATAGAATTGACATCAAATGCTGGTTCTTTGAAAGAGCAATCTATTCAATAACAACAACCTGAATTTATATATAGTGCCCTTCACAACGGTCGTGTCATGGTGCTCTATTTACCTCCCTTTATCCTGTACCCCTGGAAATTACTGACCTTTTAGATCTTGCTCCCTTTTTTGAAAGCTAGTATGAATTCTACCTTGGCAACTGCAGTGAGCAGAGCATTCCACATTCTAACAATTTTTAGTGTCTTAGATATTACTTCAGCTGAGATCAGCCAACGTAGCTCAACTTGGAATTTGAAGCTGCAGATTTCTTAGACTGTGTATGACACAGTGCTGCATAGGATGGTATAATTACTGACTTGGCCATCAGAGGAGCTCAAAATGTTTTGATGTTGAACACACATAAGAACAATAATAATCTTTGAATTTAATATAGCACCTTCATCATGTCTGAGACGTTTCAAATCGCTTTGAATTGAATTGACTGCATATTTTGTGAACCAAATGCAGTAGCGGATTGCACACCACAGTGTCCCACAAACAGTCAACGTTTGAGTGACCAAATTATTATATATTTTTAATGGGATTATTACACTCTGGAAAAGCAATCCACCAATCGGCTAACAATCAGGTTCCCAGTCACTGCTGGGTGAACTGAGGCTGTGGAGGAAACCTGCCCAAAGTTTCCCTGCCAGGAATCAAACCCAGGTCCTCTCACTTGTGAGGCGAATGCTCTACAACAACAACTACATCATTACATTTTTAGAGCACCTTTCACTTCAGGAGGACGTCCCAAGCGCTGAACAGTCAGGTCGGGACCTGAGCAGGGGGGAGGGGCAGGGTAGGGGGGAGTGGGGGGAGAGAGATAGGAGGGGAGGGAGAGAGTTGGGAGGGCAGCAGAAAGCACGATCAAAGAGGAGGGTCTTGAGACTGGCCTTGAAGGAGGCAAGGGAGGAAGCGAGGTGAAGGGACTGTGGGGTGGAGTTTCAGAGTGTGGGGGTGGAGAGGCTGAAATTCCGATGAGAGCTACATACCAATGCACGATTGTAATGGGAAATCTCATTTGTAGTTAATGTAACACACACTAAAAGTAATGAAAAGCTGCACTTCATGCCCACATTTATGTCCTACGGCTGGCAGCGTTGTAAATATAGGAAATAAGGTCAAATAACAACAACTTGCATTTATATAGCGCCCTCCACCCCATGCAGCGTCTCAGAGGTCTTAAAATAAGTATACACTTTAAAAAGGTCGGTAAATAAATTTTGTGACGGTAACATGTTTTGAAAAATATTTCTGATATGTTTATAGTTGATAGCTAAATATGTATCCAGATCATTTTTTACAAACACCTTTTTTATATTTACAGGGAATATTTGGCACATCCGGAATTCCAGGGCGAAAAGTGAGTGTATTTTCTTTTTAACATTTACAATCACAAAATATCACAAAATCTCCACTATTTTTATTGGGAAATAAACAGCTACGTTGACAAAATTAAAGAGAGAAGGGTTCAGTTATGCAACATAGTACACTGTAGGTAAACATATTAGATTCAGATGGTTTGACTTTGGAGTCCCTCTGTTGAATTGAGCTTGCGAATCAGTCAGGTTTATTCCAGTAAATGCACTAACTGGAAACAGTTTTGAAATGCCAAACAGCTTAACAGTTTGTTGGCTTCTGGTGATAAGCAGTCGGGACATGAGTATCATTTCAATCTTGCGTACTTCAGGCTAGATCAGCTGCTATATTGTAGTTCAGTCATGTGCAAGGCAACTGGGTGGCATAGCCAAGTATGCCTCCAGCAACAGAAACCTGCATCTATTACTAGTATTTCTGGCAGGAGCTAACAGTTTAATTGTCATGTTACATGCAATCAATTAACTTGGAACATCTATCACAGAAGCAGCGAAGTAATAAATTGGTTTAGTCGGTATAAAATTTGCTAAATCAGTGATTCTGAGTGATTCTGAGTACGAACACAAGGTAATGTGAACAGAAGCTAGTTTTTAAAACAGATCCGTGCTGACATTATCATATCAATTTCAACCTGACATTGTGTGCAATCAATGTTCACTGTTAATGACTGAAAATTCTAAGAATGATTTTTTCAATCATTTCTAAGCCTTGCAAATTGTGGGGATTTCTGTACAGCTCTGCTGACTGGCAGGAAGATAGTTAGAGAGACTTCTTGGTAATGACTTGGTAAGTAACAAATAAATTGCAAGGGAATGCTGCCTCAATTGTTTTCAATGCTGTTGTTCACATCTGGAATCTGAATTTAAATCCAACCCAAACCATGAGATGAAAGACTAATCTCCATAGCTTTAGGGCTTTTGGATGCAATGAGCTTCTATAATCTTAACCAGGGTCTGTTCCAGTGGCTCAGAGAATGAGATGTAGTCAAGTATAATGAAACCCAACATCTGGGTTTTGGGCACTACTGATATCACTCCCTGTGCGTTGTATTCATGTGCACTGTATACAAGAAGTGTAGCGAACATCATTGGTGCTTCTTGCACTAGCAGTCATACACAGGATGTAACGTCGAACGGTGATTCGTAGGGTTTGCACATATGCATAGTAGCGCACAGGAAGCAAAGTTCATAGAACCATAGAGTCTTACGGCAGAGAAGGAGGTAATTTGGCTCATCGAGTCTGTGCCGGCTCTTTGAAAAGAGCAACTCAATCCCACTCCCTAGCTCTCTCCCCATAACCGAGCAAACCTGTCCTCCCCAAATAAACGTCTACCTCTCTTTTAAAAGTTAGCCATGTTTTAGGACAAGAAGCTAGCTAGTCATTCCTGGAACAAAGAATTCCAAAGAGGTCTCCATAAAATTTGGTCCCCACAACACAAGATGGCTGCCCATGCCCAAGAAATAACAACAGCAAAATTACATTAGTATAGCGCCTTTCAAGTTGGGAGGATAGAGGAGGGCAATGGACGTATTGCAGAAATGAGCTACAGAAAAGTGCAGACATATTTGCAAAAAAATTATGGGCACTATACAAATAGAAGAAAATTGCAAAATTTTGCTAGAAACATTGTACAGTTGATTTGTGCTATTGAGGTACATTTTACTGCTTCATTTTTTTCAATTTATTTATAAAAACTGAATATAAGGAAATAACACATACAGTATTCCAAAAAAAAAGTTCATTGCTTGTTCAACAAAAGCCAGTTGGCCATTTTCTGGGAGTGCGGCGGGGGTGAACACCAGTGAAGTTACAGGAGCTCACCAACTCCTACCTCTCAGGGCTGGCACACACAGACCCAGAGAGAGACATACGCTCATAGACACTCAGAGAGACACACACTCAGTGACCCAGAGAGAGAGTGACACACAGAGATACTCAGAGACACAGATTCATACACACTCAGAGTACAGAGAGAGACATACAAACTCAGATACAGAGAGAGACACAGACACTCAGAGGCACAAAGAGATATGCACACTCAGAGGGACAGAAAGAGACACACACACTCACTCACAGACAGGGACACGGACACACAGAGTAGAGAGCGACATTCTCAGAGAGAAGACAAACACCACTCAGAGACACATAGAGAGACCCACACACTCGGAGACACAGAGAGATGCACACACTCAGAGATACCGAGAGAGAAGCAAGTCACACACTCACAGATAGAGGCACACACACTCACAAACTGAGTGTGTGTGCCTCTACCTGTGAGTGTATGAGTGTATCATTGTTTCAATGAGGTATTAAACTGTAGTCTCATCTACCTATACAAACAGGGAAAATTCTCCCAAAACCTGGGCCAACAATATTCCAGATTATTTGGCCATTCACTTCATGGCTCTTTCAACTACATTTGATAGTTACAACCAGAGATGAAGATGGTAGAACTTAATATAAAAATGTAAACGTGTTCATTCTTTGTGTTGGAATGGTATTTCATTTAAGCATTTGGGTAAATATTTGTTGAAACTTCCCAAACTAGTGCAATGATGCTGCAACATAAATTGTATATGGTTATAAAGAAGAAGCCATCAGAAGTGAAATGTTGAGTATGGATATTATGATCTGTGGAATTCAGTGATCTGTAACTTAAGACTGATTATGCTCAAACTCCACCCAGTCGTACTCTGCAAGACCATTTTTTCTTAAAATTAGCAGAATAATTTCAAAGCTGCTATTCCACAGTTCTTGAAAACAACCATCTTCCAAATTAGACCAAAATGAATAACTTTCCAGTCCACTCTTCTATATTACCTTATATTTCAAGACTAAGTCTTAAAGCCATCCTAAAGTAATTTCAATAGGCAAAGTCTTGAATTTCAGGCCAGTTGGGTTTCGAGTATAGTAGTAGTAAAACATTAAAACTGTACCTGAATATTTTTGCAGATTTTATATGAATGGAACTAAAGTCCTGGTTTACCAAAGTGGTATGATGACTCGCTTCTGTAGTGTGTCTCAAGTAAATGGTCGCTTCCTAACATTTTGGAGATGGATCAACCATTTCAGAGAAAAGTAAATTTTTAGCAGATCAAAGAATCTGCTACATGATGTAAATGGATGAAAACATTTAGTACAGCGGGATTGGTGATTTGATTGAACAGTTCGCAAATCTTTTCACGCAGGGTCCGGAAGGAGAAAAAGGAATGCGAGGTCCACTAGGTATTCGAGGAGTTCGAGGAGTCAAGGTAACAGATCAGATTAAGGGGAATGGTTGAAAATCAATAAAATCAAGCTGTGCCACAACATTCACTTGAGTTCTTTTTTCCCCCACTTTTTATTCTATTGGTAATACATTGTCTACCCATTTCTATCCAGACATCCACTTCCAAAGCCATAAGTCAACAGACAGGCTTCCTTCATCCAAATCTCTGTTGACCTCTGTGAAGTCGTTCAGCCTGTGGGCTAGCAGTGTATGGGATAATCCAATTTAATGAACCTGATCTGGTGAAAATACTGAATGTTTCCCTCTGATAGTTGCCAAGATTAATGATTTATGCAGCATTTATGCAGTGTTGTGAATCTCAAGTGAAAACCCATGTCTTGTAATTTTACGGTACATTACATTAATCACTAACATGCTGGGGTAACAGAGCAATCATCTTATCCAAACTTCTGCTTTCATTTTTGGTAAACCAAAATCTTTAGGGATTTCATTGAAATTTTGCATTAAACTGGAACAGATATAGAGCCAATATTTTACAGTATAAGTATTACAACTGTATTTAATTATCCAATTATATCAGGCTAAAATTAGATTTACCATTTAGTTATTAAGGGTGTACCTGAGATATCTTACTTATTGATCATGGAAACATCATGTCTAGCCCATCACCCTGTGCTCCAATAATTTATATTATATATGAAGTGATGAAGAATAGTTATGATGCAATGTATCCTTTGCCTTCCTTCATTGATATATCACTGAATCATGGATTTTATCATCCCTTTATTTGAAAGTAAAAGCCTTATGAATCTGATTGATATAAAATAATAATAATATATAGTAACATAATAATCATGTACAAATGTGAAGTTTTTTGTAAGTGAGGAGAGAATTATGGTGCCCCCTACCTTCCCAGAGTTGTATAGCCTGACTGATATTTTGCAGGAAAACAAACATAGATGTTACCAAATACTCGAAATACAGATGAGCAGATGATTTGTTTTGGGTAAACTAAACATTATTTTCTCACCTTATTTCTATTGCACTCCATAGGGTAGCACTGGACCAGCAGGAGCACAAGGACATGAAGGTCTTTCTGGTGAAAATGGCTCTCCTGTAAGCATTGGGTGAAATTCCTTCATTTTCTGACCATCGCAAACAATTGTGCATTGAATTGTACTAAGCACATTTATCATTACTCCTATAGGGCTTACAAGGTGGAAGCGGACTAAAAGGTTACAAAGGTGAAGCAGGTATCCCAGGAGAAGAGGTACGAATATTATGATGGAACTATTGATCTCTCAAAAACACAATTGACATAGTTTTTTGAATTTATGTTACATGTAATGAGGTTGTCTTGTAAAACCTGGTTAGGCCACATGATTTAATCTATGTTACCTAGAAATCCATAATCTTCCATGCAGTTTTGATGAGGCCTACTTTCAGGTGGATGCCTGGCACTATTCTCAATGTTGATTTCAGTGAAGTGAGGCCATCCAATAAGTGGGATCATCCATAAATGGGATTGCAGTTTTCTTGCTAAAAAGTAAAACACAATTCAAAAATCTGAGTTACACTTGTATCTCATAAACCAGCACTCCAGTTGCTGCGCTCCATGAAAATATGAAAATGCTGCAAGGAACGGCTTCAAAGTCATCTATATTGTCATGAGGTCAGTGAACAGTCCCATTAATGAGGATTGATTCATCACATCAAGTAACACTGTATTAATTATCGCCAGTGGTCAGTATCATGCAATTTTCACCCCTTGCAATTTTCCATGTAACATTATGTGTGAACTATATGATCTACTCTCCAAACAAGTGAAGCAATCCTCCTCATTCTATTAAATTTAGTTTCAGTATCAGTGTATTCAAAGATATTTGACATTAACGAGATTTGCTTTCAGTTTTGTTTGCTAATTTCTGTTAATTGTTTGTTTAGGGATCCAAAGGAGCCAGAGGAGCTCTAGGTTCATCTGGTGACCCTGGCCCTCTTGGAATCAGGGTAAGGATCACACTAGAATACAGCACTTCTACGATAGATGATCTGAAATAGCCTTAAAATTAGTGTCATCATTTTTACAACAAAAGGACAGTACAACTGGGAGAACATCAATTTCACTTATGCTTCATGGACACACAGTTTGTTTGTATGTTTGGCTCTGGCCATCACTTGTCCCCCGCACTCCACCATTGGTGGCCAATGCTTTCATTGGCCACCAATGCTTTCCCACTCACCTGACCAGTCTTCAGATCACACATGAAAACTTTCCTCTTTGACCATGCCTGTTGTCACCTCCCTTCTCTCTCTGGCTCAGCAATTTCCTTGACTTCTGATATCACCAAATGAGGGTTAGAGATGAAAGACAAAATAAATTAATACAACATAGACAACTAGCACGAAGGGAAAAAAATTAATTGTTGTCTTACGTCAGTCTGTGAGCCTACTTTGGTGCCTTTGTGCAGAAAATAGAATCATTCTTATGAGAAATACAGTATAAATAGGAAGTTAATTATATTTAGTGAAGAGTAGCTGTTTGTCTGGAACAAAACATGTTCCCCTGCCCATCATAGATGAGATAAACGATACAGAAATTGACTGGAAGTAGATTACTGTATAATTCTTTTTATTCTATGATGATATGCAAATTATTGGATTGTATGTTAAAATGTTTCACTGCACTGAAATATTTGTTTTTGTCACGTCTCCATTTTCTACCTTTCCCCAAACAATGCACTTTCCCCAGAAATAGAAGGGTTGGATACCTGATTCCTAGCCTTTACCATTGACTACTTGAGTGATGATTGTCTCACTGTGGGGATGTGAAATATTTTGATAGACTATTGCAGATTATTTTTTAAATTCTAAATTGTTCTTTACAAATAGGGAAATGACGGTGAACCTGGTGTAGGGATAAAAGGATATCCTGGATTCCAGGTAAGAAACTTGCTGATTTCCTGTTTTGGTTATGTAGATATCCACAGAATGATATAGCACGGAAACGGGCCATTTGACCCAACAAGTCCAAGTTGGTGTTTATATTCCACACAAGCCTTCATCTCTCCTACTCCTCTCTCCCATAGCCCTCTATTCTCTACTCCTTCATGAACAAATTGAGTTTCCTCTTAAATACATGGATATTTGTCGATATTAGTGTTATACATAGTGACATTATATCGGTCCTGTAGCTTAGTGGTTAGAGAACTTGCCTTTCATGCAAGAGACCTGGATTCATTTCACAGCAGGGCAAACCTTGGGCAAGTTTCCTTACTCCACATGTCTGACAATAACCCCTCAAGAAAAAAACACAATAATAAATGGATCATTTCAATCCACAACAGTTTGTGGGACACTGCTGTGCTCAATTGGCCACCGTATTTTGCCCACAAATATACAGCCAATTCATTTTACAGTATATTGGAGACATCTAGAAGACGTAAAAAGCATTATATCAAATGCAAGGATGATTATTATTATTATTCTAATATAACATGATGGCCCAACTGATGGCCCGCGGGGCCACATCCGGCCCAAGGGATGATTTTATTCTGCTTGTGTACCATTCCCAACTTCATTGTCCAATGAATAAATAAAGGTGACACTCAGACCCCGAGCCAATCAGGAGACAGTCACCAGAGTCTTGTCCCATCAACGGAAAATATTGCTTTTGCGGCCTGCGGAAATATCTCAAATCCAGCATCTGGCCCTCAGTAGCCAAAAGGTTTCATAGATTCATAGATTCATAGAATTTTACGGCACAAAAGGAGGCCATTTGGCCCATCTAGTCTGTGCCGGCTCTTTGAAAAGAGCGATTCAATCCCACTGCCCTGCCCGCTCCCCATAGCCTAATAGACCTGTTCTCCCTAAATAAAGATCTAATTCCCTTTTAAAAGTTGTTATCGAATCAGCCTCCACCACCTTTTCAGGCAATGCATTCCAGATTCGAACAACTCGCTGAGTGAAAACATTTCTCCTCAGCTCCCCTCTACTGCGCCTTGAAACTATTTTAAATCTGTGACCACGAGTCACAGATTCACCCACGAGTGGAAATAGTTTTTCTCTATTTGCCCTGTCGAAACCCCTCATGATCTTATAAACCTCTATTAGGTCTCCCCTCAATCTTCTCTGCTCCAGAGAGAATAACCCTAGCCTATCTAGCCTCTCCTCATAGCTGAAGTCCCTCAATCCTGGCACCATCCTAGTAAATCTTCGTTGTACCCTTTCCAATGCCTTCACATCCTTTCTGTAGTGTGGTGACCAGAATTGAACACAGTATTCCAGCTGAGGCCTCACCAAAGTCTTATAGAGGTTAGTCAGCACTTCCTGACTTTTGTACTCTATACCCCTATTTATAAAGCCTAGTATCCCATATGCCTTCTTAACAGCCTTGTCTACCTGTTCTGCCACCTTCAACGAGTCACTAACACAAATCCCCAGGTCTCTCTGTTCCTTCACACCATTTAAAATTGTACTATCTAGCCTATATTGCCTCCCTTCATTTCTTCTCCCAAAATGCATCACCTCACCTGCATTAAACTTCATCTGCCATGTGTCTGCCCACTTTACCAATTTGTCTATATCCTCTTGCAGATGGCTACTATCCTCCTCACTATTTACTATTCTCCCTAACTTAGTGTCATCTGCAAACTTGGAAACTGTACTCCGTACACCCAAGTCCAGGTTGAACTATCCTGAATAGATCTTCATAATTTGTTCAGTAAAACTACATTTCTTTAACCTTCCAGGGGTTTCCCGGATTACGAGGACAAACTGGCCCAAAGGTACTTGCAGATGTCGAAATACAGAATTTACTAGATTCCTAGTTTATTTTGCAGAGTCACTAAATTATTTTGTATCGACTCAAAATAGGGTATTGAAGGCTACGTGGGACAAAAGGGTGATATAGGACCGTCAGGTAGTCAAGGTGATGATGTAAGTATTGATCCTCTGTACCCCTCTCTGATCTCCTCTCTCCCCAAACCAGCAACCGCTGCCTTCGCTCCACCGGGTCTGGCCTCTTCCATGTCCCCCGAATCCTCCGCGTGGAGGGTGCTATATAAATCAAAGTTGTTGTTGTTGATCATAACATGACTGACATAACCTGAACCCTGACTGTTCAGTGCCTTGGGATGTCCTCCCAATGTGAAAGGCACTAATACAACTGTAATTTTGCTATTAAGTTGTTTTAACATGCAATGAATATCATAAATGAATATGGAATGAACAAATGGAAATCAAGCAGCTATGGAGTAAATGGTATTTGGTGGGGACTTGCAATGTACCTCTACGGCTATTGTAATTGTAATCTTTTAGAAAATGTGCTTTATAGAGCAAACTGGTTTATTTTTAAACTTTCACCAACTACAGTCAGAAAAATATATAAAATAGAATAACACTGAACTCCTGTAATTAAAATTCTGCCCATTGAAAGTGAACCATCTATGCTTACAAGCTCATTTGCAATGCCTGTATTATTTTTGAAACTCTAAGAAAAGCAAAATTCTAGTGCAAATTACTAAAAATATATAATGCTTCAAAGGTGTGTTTTGTTTCTTACTGTAGAACACTTTTCCAGGAAAAGATGGTATCAAAGGACCAAAGGGTTACCCTGGTTCAATTGGAGATATTGTAGGTGTATCTTTTTATATTTGTTTACCTTTTGTAGCTTATCTGCTTTTCTAGGTATTTAAAATTTTCAAATACAGTAAACAGATAGAACAATGCTGCAATCATATCATCAAGCATATAGTGTTAACTAATTTGTGTTTTAATTCCAAAGGGTCTTCCTGGTTTAATAGGACCTCCAGGACCAGATGTAAGTAGTAGGGTCTGTTGATATGGAAATTTTCCGATTTAGATATATTGATGGGCTCATATCGAGATATACCGAAATATCGATATTTTCGGGTTTTCGTAGTGCGCATGCGCGCGCGTTCTGGGTGCTCGCGCATTCCGGGTGCGCGCGCATTCGGGGCCTATCTCCTCAGGAGGTAAATATCTTTCTCTCTCTGTGTCTCTCACTCTCTCCATCACTGCGTTTTTCTGTCTGTGTCTCTGTGTCTCTCTCCTCTCTCACATCCCCCCCATCTCTATCTATCTGTATACTATCACATTCACCCCGTCTCTCCCCCCCCCACCCCCCCGCCACCATCCCTCTCTCCTCCCGCCGCCGTCCCTCTCTCCCACCCCCTATCCCCGTCGTCTCTCTCCCCCCCCAACCCCACCCCAGCCGTCTCTTTCCCCCTCCCCCCCGCCGTCTCTCTCCCACTCCCCCCACAGCCATCTCTCTCCCCCTCCCCCCTCCCCCCTCCAGCCATCTCTCTCCCCCTCCCCCAGCCGTCTCTCTCCCCCTCCCCCCCCAGCTGTCTCTCTCCCCTCCCCCCAGCTGTCTCTCTCCCCCTCCCCCACCCAGCCACCTCACTCCCCCTCCCCCCCCAGCCATCTCTCTCCCCCTCCGCACCCCCCAGCCGTCTCTCTCCCCCTCCACCCCCCCCCAGCCGTCTCTCTCCCCCTCACCCCCCACCCAGCCGTCTCTCCCTCCCCCACCCCTTGCACACCTGTATATTGTATTTGAGGACTGTGAATACAATATGGCGGCTTTGCACCTGGGTCTGTGCATTGTGCATAGAGATGAGCATTCTGGGTCTTGTAGTTCAGTGTGCGCACATTCCGATTTTTTCCCTCGATATAGGCATTCCAAAAATTTCGATATATCGATTTTTCAATATATCGATATTTTTGAAATGCCTATATCGGCATATTGTTATGAAAATTATATCGGGTTTTAGCGATATATCGATATATCGTCGGACCCTAGTAAGTAGTAGTTTATACTGTTGTTTCAGGGATGTGATATATTTTAATTCACATAATAATTGCATTATCTTGTGGAATATATTTTGAAAGCTTTGAGCTATGTGGTTTACGCTATATAAAGTATCTTTTTTAAGTATAAATGTTTCATTGAATCAGTTTGAAAATATTAATAATTATGATCACGTTATCCACAATCAATAACTGGGATTTGTTTCTGCAGGAGTGTGAAATATTAGAAATCATTCAGAAACTCTGCTGTAAGTATTCACTGTGTGTTTTGTAGAATTAAGCCTGTCATTACATTTGGAGAAAAGAACAGCTGTAGAAAGATTTAGTTATTTATTCCTTTGCAGTTGATACAAAATAATGATCTAACATTTCAATTAGTTGTATGTAATGTTAGCTGTAAGTATTTAAGAAACATCTGTATTTTTTAGTTTATAACTCGCATACTGCTTCACATTAAGTACAAGACAGCCCTGTTACAACATGCTTCACCTTAGTACAAATTCATTTAACACTTTGCACTATAGATTCTATGCATGTGTGTGCATTCACTTCCGACACATTAGTCTTTTAAGTAAAATGGCCAACTTCTAAGTCAGTATGTCCCCATGAACATCACTTTCTGCTTTGCTGCAGGAAGTGACATGAATAGCAACCTGATGACCTTGAAGACCATTTCTATCTTATTACACTAAAGTTCTGGGTTATCAGATCATCTCTAAATGCTACTTCCTGCTTTGAGAGTGCGCAGCAACAAGAATTGGCTTTGTGGTAATCTGATGAACCAAAAGATGGTCACTTTTTCTTTTTGTGCAGGAACCAACCAGGAAACATCAGTTTCACACATCCAACCTATTATTGAGCCTCTCTATTATGTAGGCTGGGATTTTATGGATCTCAAACACTGCTACACAGTAGTTGTGTGATTTATTTTCTCAATAGAATTTCTAATGGCCATTAATGTTACTGACTTTGGCAGTGTGAACAGTTCCTTGTTATCAGCCAGGAAGGTAACTTTTCCAACTAAAAAATCTCATCCCTCCTATTTATTTCTCATTATACAAGTACTGTAACTTTAACCTTTGATCAATATGACATTAGATTCAGTAATGGGTATAAAACCAGTTGATCAACTGAACTAAAAATACAGATTTTAATAATACTGTTCATTTTCTCATTTTTAATTTTTCAGCATGCTGTGGTAAGTATCATTTATTTGTTTCCTGTAGACAGATAGATCTAAAACCATTTGCTTTTAACTCTCTTGAATAGTAGCAACTGTTTCATCAGTCCAAATATATTGTCTCTTTTCTTGATATATTTTGTGGTCAATTAACAAGAGTTTTGTTCTTCCATTTTCCCATTTCAGAAAATGATTGTGGTGCAGTGAAACTGCTCTTTATACTGGATAGCTCTGAAAGTGTTGGTCGGCAAAACTTCACTATTGCAAAAGAATTTATCATCAAAGTCATTAACAAAATTATGAAAACGGATAAAGTCAAGGTTTGTAACAGGGAGTACAGTACAAAGTTATCTCATTACGAGAAAAAAAGTTGCCGGCTACAACTTCCTGCCCATGGATGCACTGTTGCTCAGTAATTTACAGTATCCAAATAATGATCTTAATCTAATTTGTTAATGGATTCTGTGTTTTACATCTACTAATTAGAGACTATGTAGAATGGACACACACTCTTCCTGTCACTAACTCTTTCTCCCCTCTCCTTCCCCCTCCCCCAACCCTCCCCCTCTCGCTCGGGTCCCGACCTGACTGTTCTGCGCTTTGGGATGTCCTCCCGACGTGAAAGGCGCTATACAAGTGCAATTTTGTTGTGTTTTGTTTTTGTTGTATATTTTACACTGAAGTAATATAATAATACAGTAAAAGCTTGTTTATCCGGCACCCTTGGGACCTGGCCGGTGCTGGTTAATTGAATATGCCGGATATTCGACCGGCAAGTTGCCAAAATTCCTACACAAAAAATTTACTTATTTTAAAACATACCATATTAATAATAGACTAAATAATAACAGAATATTGTATGGCTACTTACCAATAAAGCATTCTGGCACACTCGGTAAAATGATCGGTAAAATAAAAATTCCAGTGTTCGTTAAGTTTAATAAATGCGCATGCACACACATTGCACGCGTGCGCAAGTGAGCATACTTGCGAGTGTCCCGGATGGCTCCGGTATGAGATCCGTTTGCTGGAATGGTGAATTATATCGGGAGATACCAGTTGGGTGATCAGCGTTCTGGTTGGTTGGGTGCCGGATAAACAAGCTTTTACTATACTAATAATCTTTGCATTTGATATACCGCTTTTCACATCTTATCGACATCTCAAAGCGCTTCACAGAATATACTGTAAAGTGAATTGACTGTATATATGTGGGTAAAACACAGCAGCCAATTGCGCACAGCAGTGTCCCACAAACAGTTGTGATTGAAAATGGCCAATATTTAGCATTGTGGGTTTTTTGGATGGATTGGTGAGTGGAGGGTGCTGCCTAAGCCCTTTATCTATATTTATGTTTCCATCAGAAGAATAATTGCACAGAAAATGATGGTTGCCCAAATACTTATGTGGGTTTTGCCCAGAAAATATACTTCACAGTATATTCTGTGAAGTGCTTTGAGATATCTCAATGATGTGATAAGTCACCATATCAAATGCAAGGATTATTATTATTATTTTATGACCATAAGTTTTAAAGTATAAAATGCAAACCACAAAGGTTTGGGAAGGATCATGTTTACTCAAGTTATTCTGTCAAATGAAAATCACCTGGGGCAGGACGAAGGAGAGTAGGAAAACGGGGAGAGTTAGAAGGGCAGCAGAAGGCACGGTCGAAGAGGAAGTTCTTGAGATCGGCCTTGAAGGAGGAAAGGGAGGAAGCGAGGTGAAGGGATTGCGGGATGGGGTTCCAGAGTGTAGGGGCAGAGAGGCTGAAATGGTAGGGCGATTTGGGCGGGGGACATGGAGCAGGCCAGAGCCCACTGAACGGAGGGGACGGGCAGGCTGATAGGGAAAGGGCAGGTTGGAAAGATAGAGCTAATTTTGTGTGTATATCTAGAAAATATCTGAAACTGGAATTAAACTCATACTCAAACTGCATTTCTTCAATTTATATAAATTTATTGGCAAAGAATATTTGAATTATAAACTATCTCCATAGCAATCCCATGATTATACATGTCAGTGCAAATGGCTTCAGTATCTTTAAAACTTCCCAGATCTCAAAGTCTATTCTTCAGGCAAGAAAAACATTAACCATTGTTTAACTGTTTCAGATGTGTAAATAAGGAGGATAATGTAAGATAGAGGAAAGGACTAATTTTATTAGAATTAATTAATTAAATAAATCATTTTTCCAACACAGACTTTTCCAGGAAGCTCACGAGTCAGTGTCGTACAATACAGCCATGAAAAAACACATGAACTTGTGTCTATGGACGACCCTACAATTAAATCTCTGACACAGTTAAAAAGGTAAAAAGTCTAAATATTTTCGTTCATAAATTTTCAAAAGAAAACCTTGTATTTCATTTTTTTAACTCAATAATTTGCCATTAAATTTGAAATGTTCAGCACCTAAGAAAGTTCTTTTGTCCATCATGTTGCGTCATCTAAAGAAAATGACAAAGAACAAATCACGTAACTTCTTTCTCAAATTAAAGGAAACGAGATCTTTTCCACCTTCGACTATAATTCTTTTATCAAGGGTAGAGATTGGAGGAGTCAAATTTTTATTGATTGACTGCGGACTCCAGCCGATCACAATTGGCTGGAGTAGGGCTGTCAATCAGTGAGGGAGGGGCGGAGGAGTGGAGGGATTGGGAGGAGTTAAACGGTGATTGATTGACAGCTGGAGCCACTTGTGAATGGCTGGAGTTCCCATCTATTCACACGCCATAGGCCTGTCAATTACCTCGGAGACGTGCATGATTGTTGAGAAAGAAAATTAGCTTTCAAGAGGGAACCAGAAAGATGTCTAAAAAGGGATAATTTCCAGGGAATTTGTTTAGAGAATGACAAGTAAATAAGACTGATTGCTGAATTGATTGCTCTTTCAAAGAGACGTGATGGCATAGACATGATGGACTTCTTCTGTACAGTCTTTTATGGAAGACTATTGGCCAGGACACCCAGAGAAATTATTTTCCAATAGAAGTATGGGATCTTTATTGGCCATGTGAAGAAGTAGACGAGATCTCACTTGCGACAGCATCCCTGACGATGCAGCATGCTGCTAGAATTGCCCTGCAAAGTCAGTCTGATTCAATTTGTTATATACAGCTCATAATGATGTGTAGTGCCCTTTAAAATTGTATTTCTTGTGGTTTCAGGGCTGTGAAAAACATGCGTTGGATTGCAGGAGGAACACACACAGCAGAAGCTTTGGATTTTGCTAAAATAATTTTTGGCGCATCCCAACTTACCAACAAGGTTGCCATTGTGTTAACAGATGGAAGATCAGATATATCAAGAGACCCCAATACATTATCTTCCCTGTGCAATGTGCCAAACCTAAGAGTAGGTACTCATTTCAATGAAAAGTTTTGGATATTTGAGCCAGCATAGGTTAAGTCATGAGACATTAATTACTTATAAATAACATACAATAAATATTTCCAATTGTGATTATCGTGAAAATCTCACCTCTGAGTGTGAAGGTTGTGGGTTTGTCTACAAATACACATCCTCACATTTCATAGTAAAATCCTTTGAAGTGCATTGAGATGACACAATTATGCGATAAAACACCATATCGATTAATAATAATAATTCTTGTATATTATAAAGCACCTTATAACATCTTCAAGGTGTCTCAAAGCACTTCACAGAATATACTGTAAAGTGATTTCACTGTATATTTTGTGGGCAAAACATAGCAGTCATTGCACATGGTCTCGTAAACAGACATGGTTAAGTAACTGAATTATTACTATTGCATCGGTACTCCAAGCAAGGGTACAATCACTGAAATGCTTTGGTCGCCAGGTAAACACATTAAAATTGATCTTATTAGCTGCAAGGATTATTAGGTACACATCAGGGCTATGAAATCAAAGACAAAGCTAACAATCCAATTCAGTGTACAACCTAGTATAGAGGATACTAAAGAGGCCAAAAAAAATGGAAATTCTTCAAACCTTCGTATTTTAGCTTTGGCTTGTTAGTCTATCATGCTACAATTTACCTCACACTGATGCCATATATTCTATGATCCATTGCTTTTCAGAAAACAGATATAGTGCTGAAAGAAACCTAAGTGAGAGAAAAACAGTTCCCTTAAAATTTGGGGAATTGTTATGTTGAAGAAAGGGTGTTTTGTGTCCTACGAAAAGCTATCAGTGTAGTGAAAATTAGAAATAGTGCCGTTAGAAAGGAAAGAGTTCAAAAATGTATCACTGCAGCATCTTGCATTTGAAAAGCAGAAATGTAATTTTTTGTTTCTTCTTATAGGTTATCGGGATTGGTGTAGGAGACATATTCAAAACCTCACCAAACAATCAGTTGATTCAACAGATTACTTGTCAATCATCATCTAATCCTGGGCTATATTTTCCTATTATGGACCATGCTCAACTTTTAGATGAAGCATTATTTGAGAACATCACTAATTATATTTGTGGAGGTATGAAACTTAGCATTTTTATTATTATTTTTTAAAAGTTGCACATCTTTTCAGTGTGAGTTTATCATCCAAGTCTAAAATGAGCATCGTGATCATCAAATGTATTCTTCAAGATATGTTACCTTCTTTGATTGCATATTGATGAAGTGAAGCTGTGATACTGTTAATGTTTGTCCTTTTAAATTCATCATCCTTTTTAGATACAGTGTTTCATTAATTTGCATTGGCTAGGTCAGAGACATTTTTTTTCTTGAATAACTACAGTCAAGTTTAGTTAAACCACAGATCTAACCAGCATTCTTTCCATAATTAACTAATTTACACACAAAACAATCAAGCACTAATATTCAGTTAGGTGACTGTTTTCGAAAGCCTTTATAATGACATTGTATATCCTTATCACAAAGTAATATACTTTTGGGATTTTTCAGATAAACAACATCAAGATTTCAGTTGTTCAGGTAAGAATGATGTTTGGGTTTTACAACAACTTAGGGTTGTAGCAACTGTAGTATTAAAAAAAAATTGTTTGTTGAACCCCAGTGGTTCAGTGAATAGATTTACATAGCAAAGGACTTGGTTAACAAGGAGAAATGAAAGGGAACAAATTCTACTCTTTGCTGAATAGGTGAGTCTCAGCTGAGACTGTGATGAGGGTATTGCAATTGGCTCAGGCTAGGAGGAGAGGGCAAGGAAAATAGGGCAACTGTAGTTCTTTGTTTCCCAGAATTACGTGAGTCTATGTGTGAGTGTGTGTGTATATATATACTGTATACTGTATATATATATAATGCACACCATATTTAGAATAAAACATAACATGTATAGTTTGCCCACTCAATTTAGAATGTTGTACATATTTTGTTGACTCGCTTTAGAGGATGACATTATTTAATTACTTGAATCACGTTGTAGGTACGTTTATGGAGGCCACCGATATTGCACTCGTGCTCGACGGTTCTACCAGTGTGGGGAAAAGAAACTTTGAAAGGACGAAGAAGTTTGTGGAGCAGGTAGCCGGAAGAATTCTTTCATCAGAGATGGATCCATTGAAGATCGTGCGGCTGGCTGTGATTCAGTACAGCGGCAACAACCAACAGACCCTGGAAGTTCCTTTCACCAATGGAATTGAATACATAATCCCCAAAGTTAAAGCCATTAACTACACAGATGGTACTACTGATCTCCCAGATGCACTGAGATATCTTACGGATCTTTACAAACGTGTAGCGCGCACCAATGTTAAAAAAAAAGCGGTGATATTTTCAGATGGTCGTTCATTATCAGCAGTTAGAGATGAAATTCCTGCACAGGCAGCAGCCACCATAACAGCTGGTATACAAGTCTATTCGGTGGTTGTGGGAGATGGATTTGATAAAGATGGTATCTGTCAGCTGGTTACAGGGAGGCAAAGCGATTACAACTATACTTACATTGAAGAAAGGGTATTCCGGGTCCCACAGTATAAAGATTTAGCAAAAATAATCATGCACCACAGACTTATTCACAAGGTATCACTGCAGTGAAAATTGGAAAATAGTGCGGTTAGAAAGGAAAGTTGCTCCTAGTTGCAGTTGCTTAAGTGCAAAATATACAATATTTGCTCATCAGCACAACTATATTATTCCAGAAACAACTAGATGGGTAAATATTTTGGCGGCAGCAGCAGTTTTTAGATCACTTTTCAAACCAAGATTCAGTGCTACTCTTATGTGTTTTGGGATGTTTATGGAAAGATGGATTTTATATACGGCCAATTCCACTAATTACAATGAAAGACACATACAAAGGTGGAAACAATTTAAACAAGAATGCAGTAACCATCTTCACAGCTAATGTTTGTAATACCGTACTGTATACACAATGTTCGCATTCATACCACAATGATCAGCAAGGCGATTTATTTTTCTTTTAAATACTCTACCAAGGTTTTCCAAAAGTGCACACAATGCACTATAGATTTCTTTATATTTAATATAACACTAAGATTGAATTCATTGTAATAAGTTTAAACAATTTGTTATTTCATTCATCTCCCTGCTCCACGTTGACCAGAAATCTATCATCGGTGGTGACTATTTTTGATTCAATATTGTGTTTTAGTGAAACTCTGATAACTCACCCTTAGGATAAGTCACCAAACCCTCATAATTCAGTCATTTAATCTCCTTGCTATTTCCCATAAGAAATGTTAATTATCAACTTCTGATAATTAGTCACCCTGGATATCTTAGAACTAATCAGGTTTTCGCACTTTTAAGATGGTATTTCCATGTTACATACCACTGATAACTTATCATTGTATTCAGGAATTTTTAAGACGCCCCAAAACAGAACTGTAATTTCCCTATCTTCCACCTTCCGCTAACTTCAACCACACAGGTAAAATGTTTCCTTTCCTGTGACTTTGTTTGGGTTGTGCTAAGGTTTTGTACTTCTGATCAATTGCAGTATTCTTTTAATCCGCTCACATTTTTGTGTCTGAGGTCATTTTTGCCATGCTTTGTGTTATCAGCTTGCTTGCAGTGAATGTACACCATTTAGTTGTTGCATTCATGCTGTAAATGTCTTAAAGACGTATTTTGAATAAGCCTTTCAGATATTTTGTCTTTAAGTTTACGTTGAATAAGCATTTCGAATTTTGAAAAATCAAAACAAAGTTCGAAACTTCTTTCCCATGCCAATTCAAGAGCTTTATACTTCAGAGATACTGTAGTTTTGAAAACTTTGATATCCTTTGAGAAATTTAATTTGTTTTAAACTGTGCTTTCAAACTGTTAAAGAAACCTGTTTTATGTCACTCCATGTGGTAAGTAGCACATAGATGCCATGTGACACCCACATGCATGTTCATTTCTCAAGTCCCCAGGAACCTAAAGCAAATAATAACAGACAGATATACAATGTGGAGCCCCGTTACTCTGATTACATGGATGTAATCAGAGTAACGGGATTCATGGATTACATGACAATGTGTAAGAAATCATTTAGCAGTTTAGCAGCCGAATGCAGATTCCTAAACTACCACTATAAAAGTTGCCACAGTTGCTGCACCACAAACTTCCGAATAGTGAGTTTTCTTCCTTGCAATGTAATTGCTCTCCCTCCACCTTCTGCAAACAAATTGAATTTGTTTTCCTCCAATGTGAGGCTACTTCTGGAAACATAACTCTGGTTCAGCAGTGCAGAAGCATGCACAATTACAAACATAAGACGTACATTGTACATATCTTAATATTTAATTACTGAATTTGGAAAAAGATAATATGTAGGTCTCTGACTGAGCAAAATGCAGCACTCTATGGTGAGGGTTGATTCAGGAGCAATATAATTCAGTACAGAATTGAACAGTTGCATGGGGAAGTTAATGACAACAGCTTTGGCTATCTTAACATGTTAATTCTATTAATATTTTATTTTATCTTGGGTGACAGAGCTTGCCTCAACTGTTAACAGAAAATCATCACTTGGTTAGAGAAGCAAGATTTTTAAAATATTAAATGCTCTCTTCAGAAATCCTGCAATACAACTTGAATTTAAATACCTATAAGCATCTATCACATAAAATAAACATCCCAAAGCCTTGATTGTGGAGATATGATTGATTAGGAATGCAAGTGAATGTAATATATAATCAATTATTTCCATTGCCAAAAATTGTGGTCAAAACTTATCTTTAATTACAGTATCGTATGGTTTTAGGTATGACCACCCAACCCCCTCACTGACATTAGTAAAATGGTTTGGGTAACAGCCTCGGGACACCATCTTATTTTGTTTCTGAATTAGGCTGATATCCCACGAGGCAGGAAAAAACAACAATGGTGACAGCCAGAGACATTGGGGATATTTAACATTTTTATAGAGCATTCAAATATGAGTGGGATATGTCAAATGTATGGGTTGTGGTTTAAATATTGCTTTGCATGGCTATCATTTGTTTTGTATGTGCTGATAAATAAGAGAATGAAATTAATGTAGCAGCAACAATAAATAGCATAATCACATCAGTCAATGTTGAATTGCTGTCTTTTACACTGCTAATTCTGACCTCTGATTACAAAAAAAGTGTTGCCATAAACATAAGAAGATAAGAACATAAGAATTAGGAGCAGGAGTAGGCCATTCGACCCTTTGAGCCTGCTCCGCTGTTCAATAAGATCATGGCTGATCTTCTCACCTAACTCTAATTACCTGCCCTATCCCCATATCCCCTGATCCCTCTATTTTTCAAAAATCTATCAGTCTCAGCCTTGAAAATGTTCAAGGACTGAGCATCTACAGCCTTCTGGGGTAGTGAATTCCATAAATTCACTACCCTCTGAGTGAAGAAATGTTTCCTCAACTCTATTCTAAAAGGCTGACCCTTAATTTTAAGACTGTGACCCCTGGTTATAGATTCTCCTACCAGGGGAAACAGTCCCTCAGTGCCTACTTTATCTAGCCCTTTAAGAATCTTATATGTTTCAATAAGATCCCCCCTAATTCTTCTGTACTCCAGAGAATACAGCCCTAGTTTATTTAACCTGTCCTCATAGGTCAGTCCCCTCATCCCAGGAACTAACCTAGTGAATCTACGCTGCATCCCCTCTAAGGCAAGTATGTCCTTTTTTAAATAAAGAGACCAAAACTGCACACAATACTCTAGGTGCAGTCTCACAAAGCCCTATACAGTTGCAGCAAGACTTCCCTACTCTTATACTCTAAACCTTTTGAAATGAACGCTAACATGCCGTTCGCCTTCTGAGTTGCTTGCTGCACCTGTAAACTAACCTTTTGGGACTGGTGTACAAGGACACCCAAATCCCTTTGAATACTAACACTATCTAACTTTTCCCCTCTAGAAAATAATCTATTCTTTTATTCTTGCTACCTAGGTGAATAATTTCACACTTGCTAACATTGAATTCCATCTGCCACGTACTTGCCCACTCCCCTAACCTATCTATATCTTGTTGCAATCTTTTTGCATCATCCTCAGAGCTCACTCTGCTACCTAGTTTAGTGTCATCTGCGAATTTAGACACATTACATTCAATATTCTCATCTAGATCATTGATATAAATAGTAAATAGCTGAGGCCCAAGCACTGATCCTTGTGGCACTCCACTAGTTACATCCTGCCAATTCGAGAATGATCCATTTATCGCTACTCTCTGCTTTCTACCTGATAGCCACTCTTCTATCCATGTCAATATTTTCCCATTAATCCCGTGGGCCTTAATCTTGAGTAACAGCCTTTTGTGTGGCATCTTGTCAAATGCCTTTCTAAAATCCAAATATACCACATCTACTGGTTCCCCCTTATCCAACCTGCTGGATACATCCTCAAAAAATTCCAAAAGATTAGTCAAGCATGACTTCCCTTTTGTAAAGCCATGTTGACTCTGCCTAATCTTTTTAAGGTGCCATCCACTATCTCAGTAGCCACCTCCTTTAAAACTCTAGGATGCAGGCCATCCGGTCCAGGGGATTTATCAGTTTTAAGACCCGACAATTTACCTAGAACCATCTCTTTGCTAATATTAATCTCCCTAAGTTGCTCGCTAACATTGTCTTCTTGATTCCCCTCTATTTTTGGTGTGTTTCCAGTGTCTTCTACAGTGAAGACTGTAGAAAAATACTTGTTTAATGACTCTGCCATGTCCTTGTCCCCTATTATAATTCCTCCGGTCTCAGCCTGTAATGGACCCACATTCACCCTCACTAGCCTTTTCCTCTTTATATATTTATAAAAACTCTTGCAGTCTGTTTTTATGTTCTTTGCTAGTTTGCCCTCATAATCTATTTTCTCCCTTTTGATCAATTTTTTGGTCCTCCTCTATTGTTCCCTAAAGTTCTCCCAATCCTTGGGTTTACTACTCATCATTGCTATTTTATAAGCTTTTTCTTTTGATTTTGATAAAACACGTGTTTAATCCACAACGCTGGATATGTACCCCATGTGTTCTGTTTAATTCTTAATACTGTAATCCTTCCATTTGCTATAGTGTCTTATCATGTCATTGAGATGCCTCAAAGCACTTTATAGAATATACAGTACCTGTACTGTAAAGTGAACTGATTGTACCTTTTGTGACTGCAACTCAGCATCTCCCTCTTGTGGAGTCCTGTAGCTTAGTGGTTAAAGCACTCACCTCACAAGCGAGAGGACCTGGCAGAGCGAAACATTGGGCAAGTTTCCTTATTCCACATGCCTCTATTTACCGAGCAGTAAGTAAAAACCCAGTTGTCAGTCGATTGGTGGATCGCTTTTTCGTGCTTAATGATTCCTTCAAAACAAATTAAAATCATTTGGTGACTGAATCATTTGGTGACTGTTTGTGGGATACTGCTGAGCGCAATTGTCTGTCACGTTAGCATTATATCAAATATAAAGATTATTAAATATATTATTACGTCTGAATTAATACACTATAGGAGTCGGGTAGAATTTTCCCTTTGGCTGAGAGTTACTGGATTTACCAGCGATAAAGCACCAAAAATCACCCACCCAGACCTCAATCCAGTTGACTCATTACTGGGGTATATTGCCAAATTTATACAAGATTTTAAATGGGATTGCCAAAGTGAGACCAGAATAATGATTTGGCTGCACCAAGACAGCAAAACAAGAGGACGCAGATTCAGGGTTGCAAAGGGCCATTTTTGGAAATACACCAGGAAATATGCAGGACACTGGATTCATTTAGAAATCAGTTTGATGCTGTTATGGAACGATGATAGAATGGGTAATCTGGAAGGATGCGATCAATTTGACCAAAGGGCCAAATTTCATTCAAACTGATCCTGTGAAGTATTATGTTTAAAATACCAGTAAATCATTCAACATGATTAAAAACGTAACAAAATGAAGTATGGAGTAAGAAGGGGGTAATTTGGCCTAACAATCCACCTCTTACCAGAAAGCATGCAAAACACTAGCATCTGTATGCCACCTTTCACCTTGGGAAAATTGATTTCTAGTACTCCATTATACCCAAGGGTAATATAGCTAAATAGTTGGATGAATATTAGATGAATATCTATCTAACCCTACATCTAATTGAAAATCAGCAAGATTCCTCTGATTCAGCTACTGTTTACCCTGAAAGTCAAAGTCCTACCGGTTGGATAGTTCTTGTTGAATAAGCAGCACAGAATTTGCCAAACAGTCCTTTCAATGGCAATCTATGGAGTTTTAGCTGCTTAAACTCCAGCATTACCCCCAATGTACACCCTATGTCTCCCAGGTCATGGCGCACACCAACCTGATATTCTCTGGAATAGGTAAGCATGATGTATCCATTAAGGGAGACAGTGCACATTCCATTCAAGATACAGGAACATTTCCAAATGTAAGTGCCATGCACATGTGGATCCAGTTTTGGATCTGTGTCGAGATGGGGTCTATGTTGTATTGGGGTCTTGTATTGTGGAGGGGTATTGGTGCTGTGTTGGGGGTGGGGGATGTGTTAGGGGTGGGGACTGCGTTAGGGGTGGGAGCTGTGTTGGGGTGGGGGACTCAGGGCTCTGTTGGGGGAGAGGTAATAGGGGGTAGCTGTTCGCGGTAGAGATGGCTGAATGGATCCGCTTGATTTGGGATTTGAGGAAGTCCAGCATCCCTCGCAGTTGGAATTGAAGGAGAGGATGGGTGAGGCATGGGAAGGTGGATGGAGGAGGAGGTTAGTGGTGGAGAAGAGGAGCCTGGGGTTATCCTTGGCCTCCAAGATTATCTTGGAGTGGAAGGAAGATTTGGCAGAGGCAAGAGTGGAGCAGTAGATCTAAGATTGTGTATAAGTAAGTAATCTTACTAAATAATCTAAGTAAGATTATGTGCCAATGAACTGTTACTTTGGATTTGGTCCAGACGTGTTTGGCGGCTCGCACTTGTCCCTTGAGGGATCAGAGATGGCTGGCGTACTAGGGGGAGTTGTATGGGAGTAACAGGCAGTTAGGGAGGTGGAGGGGGCGGGCGCAGGGGGCAAGGGAGTCAAGGATGGAGGAGAAGGAGTTGTGGAGAAAAGAGAGCAGAGAGGGTAGTTCAGTTTGTGAGGGCCAGAGGGGCAGCTGTTCAGATGACTCTAGGGCAGCACAGAGGGAAAGGGAGATTTTATTCGAGGGGGCGGTAGGTGATGGTAGAAGATTGAGATGGGGAAAGGGGTATGGAGGTGTTAAGGGAGATGGTGGTGGTCCGAAACGGCTTTATCAGTGATGATGATGTCTGAGACAGTTAGGCCACGGGTGACCAACAGGTAAAAGGGGTGGCCATGGATATGGATGGCAGAGTGGATATGAAGGGAGAGGTTAAGGGAAGAGAGGATGGAGGAGAAGCCAGCAGAGGTAAAGGAGGGGGTGAAGTGGAGGTTGACACCGCCTAAGATGAGGAGGTGCTCAGAGCAGAAGGAGGGAGGATATGAGGGTGGAGATGACCGTGAGGAAGGTGGGGGAGGGCTTGGGGGGGACGATAGACAAGGAGGATTTTGAGGGAGACACTGGTGGTGGTAGACAGTAAGGTGTTCAAAGGAGGGGAAAGGACGAGGGGTACCGGGAGATGAGAGCCACACCGCCACACACCACAGTGGTTATACCACACCTTTGGTGAAAGGTGTAAGCGGGTGGTGCGGACTCAATCAGGGAGGGGTCAGTGTTGGGGGGGAGGGGGTCAGTGTTGGGGGGGAGGGGGTCAGTGTTGGGTGGGAGGGGGTCAGTGTTGGTGGGAAGGATCAGTGTTGGTGGGGAGGGGGTCAGAGTTGGGGGGTGGGAGGGGGTCAGTGATGGGGGAGGGGTCAATGTTGGGGGGAGGGGTTAGTGCTGGGGGAGGGGTCAGAGTTGGGGGAGGGGTCAGTGTTGGGGGGAGGGGGTCAGAGTTGGGGGAGGGGTCAGTGTTGGTGTGGAGGCGGTCAGAGTTGGGGGGTGGGAGGGGGTCAGTGCTGGGGGAGGGGTTAGTGCTGGGGGTGGGGTCAGTGTTGGGGGAGGGGAGGGGTCATTGGACCCCATCCCCACCCCCCTCCTCCGCACCCAGCTCCATTTGTTAGCCCCACTCATTTCTGACACCATTAACCTTTCCCTCTCCTCAGGAACCGTCCCTACCTCCCTTAAAACAGCCACCATCACCCCTATCCTGAAGAAACCCTCCCTTGATGCGTCGCAACCATCAAGTTATCGACCCATCTCCAACCTCCCGTTTCTATCCAAGGTCCTTGAAAGAGTGGTTGCCTCCCAGCTCCGCTCTTTCCTTTCAACTCATTCACTTTTTGAACCCCTCCAATCAGGTTTCCGCCCTATCCACAGCACAGAAACTGCCCTGGTTAAGGTCACAAATGACATCCTAACCGCCTGTGACCAGGGCTCCCTCTGCCTCCTCGTCCTCCTTGACCTGTCTGCTGCGTTCGACACAGTCGATCACACCATCCTCCTTCAACGTCTTTCCTCCCACCTCAACCTTCAAGGCACAGTCCTTGACTGGTTCCACTCTTATTTGACCCATCGTTTACATTTTGTTTCTTCCAATGGCTTTTCATCAAACCCCCGCACAGTTTCCCACGGTGTCCCTCAGGGCTCTGTCCTCGGTCCCCTTCTTTTCACCCTTTACACACTCCCCCTGGGCGACGTCATCTGCAGACATGGGGTAAATTTCCACATGTATGCGGACGACACCCAACTGTACCTTTCTGCCTCATCCCTCAACCCCCAGACCATCGATGTTCTGACAGCATGTCTGTCCGACATCGAGTCGTGGACGAGGGATAACTTTTTGCAATTGAACGTGAGCAAGACCGAGGCCCTCCTGATCGGCTCAAGCCAGCGCCTCCGCACATCGGGCGCTGCCAGCCTCAACATCCAAGGCTGTACTCTCCACCTCACAAAGCCAGTCAGGAACCTCGGCATCATGTTCGACCATAAACTCTCCTTCCTCTCCCACATCCGCGCCTTGACCGGCACCGCTTATTTCCACCTGCGCAACATTGCCAGGCTCCGCAACTATCTCACCCCCCGCGCTGCCGAAACACTCGTGCACGCATACATCACCTCACGACTGGATTACGGAAACTCTCTCCTCGTCGGCCTCCCCAGTTCCTCCATTCACAGGCTGCAGGCCATTCAAAACTCTGCAGCCCGTGTACTATCCCGCACCCGCCTCCGCGACCACGTAACCCCCACCCTCGCCCGTCTCCACTGGCTCCCCATCCTCCAGAGGATCGAGTTCAAGATCCTCGTCCTCACCTACAAGGCCTTACACGGCCTTGCCCCGCCCTATTTAACCGATCTACTCTCCCCCTACACGCCCACCCGGACCCTCCGTTCAACAGGACTTGGCCTGCTCCAAGCCCCCCGCCCGAACCGCCCCACCATCGGAGGCCGGGCCTTCAGTTTCTCCGCTCCCACCCTTTGGGATGCAATCCCTCAATCCCTCCGTTTCGTCTCTTCCCTTTCCTCTTTCAAGGCCGATTTGAAGACTTTCCTCTTCGATCGTGCCTTTTGTACCACCCCGAACTCTTTTACCTCCCCTTCGTGTTTCACCCCTTCCCAAACACTCCCCTCCCAGCTCGGGTCACACGCCTCCTGTGCAGCGCCTTGGGACGTCCTCCCGACGTGAAAGGCGCTATATAAATGTAATTTGTTGTTGTTGTTGGTGGGTGGGAGGGGTTAGTGCTGGTGAGGAGGGGTCAGTGTTGGGGGAGGGGAGGGGTTAGTTCTGGGGGAGGGGTCAGTGTTGGGGGAGGGGAGGGGTTAGTGCTGGGGGAGGGGTCAGTGTTGGGGGAGGGGAGGGGTTAGTGCTGGGGGAGGGGTCAGTGCTGGGGGAGGGGAGGGGTTAGTGCTGGGGGAGGGGTCAGTGTTGGGGGAGGGGAGGGGTTAGTGCTGGGGGAGGGGTCAGTGTTGGGGGAGGGGAGGGGTTAGTGCTGGGGGAGGGGTTAGTGCTGGTGAGGAGGGGTCAGTGTTGGGGGAGGGGAGGGGTTAGTGCTGGGGGAGGGGTCAGTGTTGGGGGAGGGGAGGGGTTAGTGCTGGGGGAGGGGTCAGTGTTGGGGGAGGGGAGGGGTTAGTGCTGGGGGAGGGGTTAGTGCTGGTGAGGAGGGGTCAGTGTTGGGGGAGGGGAGGGGTTAGTGCTGGTGAGGAGGGGTCAGTGTTGGGGCAGGGGAGGGGTTAGTTCTGGGGGAGGGGTCAGTGTTGGGGGAGGGGAGGGGTTAGTTCTGGGGGAGGGGTCAGTGCTGGGGGAGGGGAGGGGTTAGTGCTGGGGGAGGGGTCAGTGTTAGGGGGGGAGGGGTCAGAGTTGGGGGAGGGGTCAGGGCTTTTGCCTCTTGGCTCCACCCCCTTGTTCCCGGATGCTCTTCACTGATTTGGATAGAGAGAAGGTGGAGGTGTCGCGGAGAGAGAGAGAGAGAGGGAGGTGGGTGGGGAGAGAGAGAGGGAGGGAGGTGGGTGGGGAGATAGAGAGAGAAAGGCAGAGTGAGAGATAGAGTGAGGGATGGCGAGAGTGTGGCAGCTGGAGATATAGAGGGAGAGTGAGGGAGGCTGAGAGTCAGAGCCTCTGTGACAGGCCGGGGGTCAGGGCAGAGCCTGCGGCAGGTGTCAGTGTCAGGGCTGAGGCCGGGGTTGGGGCTGGTGTCGGGGCCGGGGCTGGTGTCGGGGCCGGGGTTGGGGCCGGTGTCGGGGCCGGGGTTGGGGCTGGTGTCGGGGCCGGGGCTGGTGTCGGGGCCGGGGCTGGTGTCGGGGCCGGTGTCGGGGCCGGTGTCGGGCCGAGGTGATGGATCCCTCGGCGCTGGAGATGGACGCGGTGAAGTTCGCGCAGTTGGCGGTTGGTTGCGACCAGAGCGGCCACTTCACCAGGGCCGTGTTTTACTACAAGGTGAGAGAGGGAGCAGCGGGCCCCAGACCTCACACACTCACTGACACACACACTCACTGACACACACACTCACTGACACACACACTCACTGACACACACACTCACTGACACACACACTCACTGACACACTCACTGACACACACACTAACACACACACTAACACACTCACTGACACACACACTAACACACACACTAACACACTCACTGACACACACACACTAACACACTCACTGACACACACACTCACTAACACAGTCACTCACTAACACACACACACACACACTCACTGACACAGTCACTAACACACACACTCACACACTCACACACACACTCACACACTCACTGACACACACACTCACTAACACAGTCACTCACTAACACACACACTCACTGACACAGTCACTAACACACACACTAACACACACTCACTAACACACACACTAACACACTCACTGACACACACACTCACTGACACACACACTCACTGACACACACACTCACTGACACACACACTCACTGACACACACACTCACTAACACACTCACTGACACACACACTAACACACACACTAACACACTCACTGACACACACACTAACACACACACTAACACACTCACTGACACACACACACTAACACACTCACTGACACACACACTCACTAACACAGTCACTCACTAACACACACACACACACACACTCACTGACACAGTCACTAACACACACACTCACACACTCACACACACACTCACACACTCACTGACACACACACTCACTAACACAGTCACTCACTAACACACACACTCACTGACACAGTCACTAACACACACACTAACACACACTCACTAACACACACACTAACACACTCACTGACACACACACTCACTGACACACACACTCACTGACACACACACTCACTGACACACACACTCACTGACACACACACTCACTAACACACTCACTGACACACACACTAACACACACACTAACACACTCACTGACACACACACTAACACACACACTAACACACTCACTGACACACACACACTAACACACTCACTGACACACACACACACTAACACAGTCACTCACTAACACACACACACACACTCACTGACACAGTCACTAACACACACACTCACACACACACTCACACACTCACTGACACACACACTCACTAACACAGTCACTCACTAACACACACACTCACTGACACAGTCACTAACACACACACTAACACACACTCACTAACACACACACTCACTAACAGTCACTCACTAACACACACTAACACACTCACTGACACACACACTCACTAACACACACACTAACACACTCACTGACACACACACTCACTAACACACACACTAACACACTCACTGACACACACTCACTAACACAGTCACTCACTAACACAGTCACTCACTAACACACACACTCACTAACACACTCACTAACACACACACTCACTAACACACACACTCACTAACACACACACTCACTAACACACACTCACTAACACACACTCACTGACACACTCACTCACTAACACTCACTGACACACACACTCACTAACACAGTCACTCACTAACACACTCACTGACACACACACTCACTAACACAGTCACTCACTAACACACTCACTGACACACACTCACTAACACACTCACTCACAAACACTCAATGACACACACACTCACTAACACAGTCACTCACTAACACACTCACTAACACACTCACTGACACACACTCACTAACACAGTCACTCACTAACACACACACTCACTGACACAGTCACTAATACACACACTAACACACACTCACTAACACACACACTCACTAACAGTCACTCACTAACACACTCACTGACACACACACTCACTGACACACACACTCACTAACACACACACTAACACACTCACTGACACACACACTCACTAACACACACACTCACTGACACACACACTCACTAACACACTCACTCACTAACACACACACACACTCACTAACACACTCACTAACACACACACTCACTAACACACTCGCTAACACACACACTCACTAACACACACTCACTAACACACACTCACTAACACACACACTCACTGACACACACACTCACTGACACAGTCACTAACACACACACACTCACTCACTAACACACTCTCACTAACATACACACTAACACACACACAAACACACACTCACTAACACACACACACTCTAACACACACACTCACTAACGCACACACTCACTAACACACACACTCACACACACTCACTAACACACACTCACTCACACACACACTCACTCACACACACACTCATTAACACACTCACTAACACACACTCACTAACACTAACATACACTAATACACTCACTAACACACACTGACTTACACACAGACATACACGAATACACACTAACACACACACTCAATAATACACACACTCACACAAACATACACTAATAAACACACTCACACACACAAACTAGCATGCTAACACACACTCTCACTACCACGCACTCACATAAACATACACTAATACACACCAACACACTCACTAATACACTCACTAACGCACACACTCACTAACATACACTAACACACACTAACATACACTTAACACACTGACTAACACACACACTGACTAACACACACACTGACTAACACACACACACTGACTAACACACACACTCACTAACATACACTCATTAACACACTCACACACAAACACACACACTCACTAACACACACAAGTATACACCAATACACACTCACTAACATACACAAACACACACTCACTAACACACACACACTCACTAACACACACTAACAGACATTCACTTAACACATACTCACTAATATACACTAACACACACACTCACTAACATACACTCACTAATATACACTAACATTCACTTAACACACTCACTAATATACACTAACACACACTCACTAACATACACTCACTAATATACACTAACAGACATTCACTTAACACACACTCACTAACATACACAAACACACACACTAACACACACACTGACATACACACACTGACATACGCTTACACACTAACTTATACACACTAACACACACAAATACACTCACTAGCACAACCACTAACATACACACACACTGAAATACACACATACTGACTAACACATTCAATAACACACTCACTCACTAACACACCCACACACTCACTAACATAGACACCCACTAACAGACATTCACTAATAAATACATGCACTAACATAGACATGCACGAATACGCTCACTAACATACCCACTCCAGCACCTTGGGATATCCTCCTGCCGTGAAAGGTGCTATACAAATGTTTTTTTTTGTAACAGACATTCATTAATACACTCACTAATATAGATATTCACTAATACACTCACTAACAGACATTCACTAATGCACTCACTAATGTACACTCAGTAACATACTAACATTCTTACTAACATAATACATTCACTAACATACACACTCACCAACATATAATGCATTCACTAATACACTCACTCACATCAAGTCACTTACTTACACTCATTATTACACATAATAATTTACTCACTCACTTACACACATAGTAACTCATTCATTCACTCATACACAATCACATACTAACACTCACTCATACAAACACCCACTTCCCTTCTCAGAGGCTTTCTTCCCATGGATACTGTCTGTCTGTTTGTTTGTGTGAGAGACATTTAGGGGTTGTTTGGTTTCTTGAACCTGTAGCTCAGTGGTTAGCTTGGGTTAGTGATTGCCCTGCTTGTTTAGATGATGTTGACTTAGAAAGTCAGATCCTAGATCAGGGCTTGGTGTCTGCTGCCTGAGTGGTGAATAAAAACAGAAACCAAACTGGAGAGAGCCTGTGAAGCTGAACTGAAAGCAAATTTGGAAATATGCCATCGTAACCAGCCAATCAGTCTCTGCCAACCAAACCTGATATCAAATGTTTTTTGTGTGGGTGGGGGGATGACACGGATAGTCCCTTCCCTGTGCTGTGTTGAGCTTAGCTTAGCATAAAAGCATAACGTGAAGTAACCAATTTTATTATTGGGGGTTTTTTGGAGGGACTATTATCAGGCGTGTGGAGTAAGGAAACTTGTCCAATGTTTTGCTCTGCCAGGAATGGATCCCAAGTCTCTCTCTGCGAGCCGAGTGCTCTGACCACAGAGCCACAGGACTCCTTCCCATGGAATAACCTTGTCATGTTTGGGCGCTGTTCCATGGGTGCTGATTATATTCCTTGCCCAAGTGATCATTGTTCATGTGCGAGTCTCAGCAGGCTGCTCGATTCTTCATGCATCTGGCCACCACATTTGCCAACAGAGGGTGCAAAATTGGGAGCAATTTGATTCCCCCCAACCCCCAGTATAGGAAGACTGGGTCCAATTTCACCTTCTCCTGTAGCCCCATAAAAACTTGCAAACTCAGTACAAACTGGGATTTAAACCATCTAGCTCTACGCACAACAACTTTCATTATTGGACACCGTGTCAGAGGATCTTTAATTTCTATCTAAATAGGCAGATGGAATCTCGGTATCTCTGTTTCATTTTAAGGTCTCATCCAAAGGCTGGCACATCTGATTTCAAAATAAAGCATTACTTTTGTATAGAGCCTTTCATGTTGGGAGTACGTTCCAAGGTGCTGGATAATACTCCAGTGCAGTGTCAGCGTATACCTTACTTTAAAGTCTTGATGTTATTCTTTAATCTTTGGACTCAAAGGCATGAGTGTTATCAACTGAGTTGGCTGGCACTGACATAAGATGAAAAACTGAAAATGTTTAAAAATGATTCCCAATATTCACAATCTGTAACTGATCCATTAGTGATGCATCATTAACAACAACAGCAACAATAATTCGATTTATATAGCGCCCTCCATGCTGGATGGCGTCTCAGAGCACTTCACAATAGCGGATCCCGGGACCGAGCCAGGGGCAGGGGTAGAAAGTGTTATTTGTATTTGATTTTGTTTTGGTTGACGATGTCAGAGTCGTCAATTTTCAGCAATCTGTGCTTAACAAGAGTTCAGCCACAGCGTCCTCAAACAACAACAGAATTACATTTATAGAGCGTCTTTCATGTCAGGAGGATGTCCCAAGGCGCTGAAAGCAAGCTGTGTGGGGTATTTTCGTTGTGGGTTTGTTGATGACAACAAGTTTGCTGTGGCCAGCAGACCAGCAGTGCGAACCTGGTATTAATTCTGGGGAAATTTCAAACTATTTTTAGGTTTACAATGAATTGCTTGTAATAAAAGAAAATATATTTATTTGTTTCTTAGGAGGCTGCTCAAGCATTAATCCATGCTGGCATGGCTGGATCAAAGTTGGATAGTATCCAGGAAAAAATAACCGAATACCTGGACAGAGTACAAGCTCTTCATTCTGCAGGTTTGTGTGGTTTGTAGTGAAAAGTGAGTGATAATAGTCCAATTTAAATGGAATGTTTAGATTTAGTGGTCAATTTTTAGATTTAGTGGTCACCATTAAGAATAAACTTGTATATTCTGTTAATTCAGCACTCACTTCTTGTCCTTTAATGTCAATGCTCTGGAAGGTTGTTTAAGTGATGTACTTCTGTCATGTTTGGGTGTTACGGTATTTTTATGTAAGATGAAATACTGATCAAGCGCTGTGCAGCATGGAGGACGCTATATAAATCCAGGTTGTTGTTGCTGATCAAAATACAGGTAAGCCTCTATTTAGAACACTTTTATTTAGGATGTTTCAATTGAAGGACCATAATCTTTTAACACCTTTTGATCGATATAAGACACTTGGATTTGTTTTAAGGACCAAATTTTTTTTGCGCATTCGCAGTAAATATTTTAAATATCGCAGTCGCATTTCGCGCGTCCTTTTTGTCCATACGCACAGTCCAGTGTATTCGCGGGTAAATCGCGCTCGCACCTGATATCCAAGCATTTGAACTGGCCAATAGAATGTCGCCACGTCATTGTTTAAAAGCCAGCTGATTTTGAAGCGACACCATGCCACATCAGTATTACAGTCATTTCCAAACATTCCCGAGCAACTTCCAGCGATTTACAGCCTCTACCGTTTATACCATGTTGGGAAGAGAGCAGTACTGTAAGTGAAATGAGCAGTGGTAGTACCGGCAGTGGCCAGAAACCCCGCAAAGTCATCACTTTAAATACCAAATTGGAGGTGATAAAGCGCATCGATTCTGGTGAAAAACATACGGACGTCAGGAGGGCTTTAGGGCTAGCTAGATCGATGGTGGCTACTATAAAACAGAATAAGGACAATATAGTGGCAAGTTCAAGGTGTGTTACAGCTTCAGGTACAAGCAAATTAGCAAAACATAGGAGTGATGTGATGGAAAACATGGAAAGAATGCTGAGTATCTGGATTGAGGATCAGAACCAGCGTAATATACCACTCAACACCTGGTTATCCAAGAGAAGGCAACATCATTGTTTTGGGAGTTAAATGATCAGGAAGGAGAAGGCTCAACGGCACCATCTTTCAGTGCTAGCAGAGGATGGTTTAAAAGACGTTGTGGGCTCCACAACATCAAGATGAGTGGGGAAGTTGCAAGTGTCACTGTCACACTGCCAGTATTAAAGTTTGCCAGTAGTGTACTATATTAAAGTTTGCCAGTATTAAAGTACAATACTGTACAGTTACCCCCAAGAACGCCTTCTTGCCTATGTGTGTTAATTTGTGTGTTATGTTGTGTGGTTTTGTGTGTTATTTAGTGGGTTTAATGTCCAAAAATGTTGTGAAAAGAACATATCTCTGGTTATTTAATGGGACTGCATGGGAAATTGTGTTTCGATTTCGGACGTTTTGATATTGATACAGTTTTTCAGGAACGCAACCCTGTCCTAAATAGAAGTTTGCCTGTAAATGTTTTTCATAGAATCATAGAATGTTACGGCACAGAAGGAGGCCATTCGGCCCATCGAGTCTGTGCCGGCTCTTTGACCGAGCAAGTCACTTTCATCAACCCCAATCACCAGCTTTCTCCCCATAACCCTGCAAACCCGTCTTTCCCAGATACCTATCCAGTTCTCTCTTAAAAGCCTTATTACCCTTTCAGGCAGATCATTCCAAATTCGAACAACTCTCTGAGTAAAAAGATTTCTTCTAACCTTCCCTCTGCTTCTTTTGGTAGATATCTTAAGACTGTGACCACGGGTCACAGACACACCTACCAGTGGAAACAGTTTTTCCCTATCTAGCCTGTCGAAACCATTTTTTTAACTTTGAATTCTCAATTTTGTGATGTCTATCAATTTGCTTCATTGATGTTGCTGCCAGAAGGTGGATCCAGTAAAATATTTGTTTATCAGTTTTGTGTTGAAGAGCTACTCTACAGTTTTTTATAGACTTAGTCTATAAGAAAAAAGTCTATAGACTTAGAAATTAGGTTGTAGTTAACGATTAAGTGAGATTAAAATCTATTATAGAAAGCACAACAAGTACTCTAAATCAACATTATATAGATAGTCATACACCCATTTGAATACAGGTAGACCCCGCTTAACGAAGGGATTAGGGACTTTAAAACCCTTCGTTAAGCGAAAATTTAGTTAAGCAAGAGTTTAACTCTATTACTGTATTTGGCGGCAGCCAAAACGCCGCCTCGACCCGAATCTCCCTGCTAAAATCAATTTAGTTTTATAGCAGTTCCTAGCGCTAACATTTTCGGTGTACAGGTTGAGCAGCCAAAAGTCCGGAGTTCCGGAATCCGGAATGTGACAAAAATTGCAGGAATAAAAACGCCAACCCTACCTGATCCAGGCCAGATCTGCACAGTCACCGCACCAAAATATTGCAACCTGGGCCCAGGCATTTCCTGACTCGGGACGTGCTTCTTTCTTCCTCCCTCCCTCACTTTCTCTCTACACCCCCACCCCTCCCCTCTTTCTCTCTACTCCCCCTCTCCCCTCTTTTTCTCTACTCTCCCCCTCCCCTCTTTCTCTCTACTCCCCCTCTCCCCTCTTTTTCTCTACTCTCCCCCTCCCCTCTTTCTCTCTGACGGGAGCCAATTTTGTTAAAAGTCTAAATGGAATATTTGGGGTTTAGAATGGATTTGTTTTAATATTAATTGAATTAACCATTTTGACAATTTCTGAATTGGAAAGTCTGCACGTGCTAAAACAGTGAAGAATGTGACATACTCCTGTCCTGTGTGTTTTAGTTGAAGGACAGAACAGTGCAGGGGACCCTCTGAAGACGAAACAGCAGATGGATCTGGAGCGTGCTCACTTCTTGGTGACACAGGCCTTCGATGAAGATGAGAAAGGCAACGTAGATGAGGCTGTAGAACTGTACACAGAAGGGGTTGAATTATGTCTGAAAACCGTAAGTAAACTTTGTATTTCATAATATTGAAAATTTTCAATTAGCTGTTTACTTTTTGACTAATTTTAAGGGAATACTTGTAAGGCTAACAAAACGCCGCCTTATATTGTGTTCTGTAGGTATAAATATTGAGGGGGAATTCTACTGGTATTGTGGATTTTCCCTTGTAGCTTTATATCCTTATAAGGTGACAGCAATTAGCCAAGCTGAAAGTATACCTTTTTCACCTTGTTGAGTGAACTGTGATGCATATGTTACTCGGTTGTTCCAGTATACATTAAAGATAACTTTAATTCTGATTGACTTCTAGGTGTGTGGCGAGGGGAGAAACTTTTTATTGTATTTTCATCTGAGTCATCAGTTACTCACTTATTGTGTAATGACTATAATACTGGAGAAATACATTACTGTTCAACTAGATGTTGAGATCAAACACTTGGCTAAGATTCTATAATGACTGGATATAATTGAAAGAGTTCATGTTAATTTTATAGGCCAATGAAACATCTGATCAAACCCTGCAGGCTAAATTGAAACAATTAGCTCGACAAGCACTTGATAGGTGAGTATGGGACCTGACTTCTGTCTGAATAATAAAACACAGCTCTCCTTCTTTTGTACCTTTCTATTAGAGGTAAAATTAGTATCTGTTTGTATTTGTTATAGGCATGATATGTTCACTTGCAACTATGCAAAATGTGCTAATCGTGATGAATGCTTTTTGTGCACGGCAATAAATAGGCTTAGCTAGTTAAAATCAATAAACATTGAACATTTACAATGATGCACAGTCTAGTGCAAATACTTTTATCAGCAGTGAAAATTTATATTTTACAATGCTGCAAGGTGAAGAATTGATGGGGGGAAATGGCTCCACTGGCTTCCCATCTCCTTTCTCTTTTGCTTAGCATCCAAACCCAATAATGTGCATTGCTCCAATATGCTACCGTAAGTGAAGGGTGCTACATAGGTACAAGTTGTTCATGCTGTTATGTACACTAAAAGCCCGTTGATCCGTGATCCGATCAACTGTAACTTCCGTATAACCGACACATCAAAAAAAGTCCACATTTGGTTAACTGGAACTTATCCGGAAAAATGCATTTTTCAATTTTTTTTAAACAAAATTTTGTTTGTGTTTTCGGTCGCATGTCCAGCACACACTTTAACTGGCATTGGCCAGGTCCCCAGGATGCCTGATAAACAGACTTTTACTGTATTATACTTTATCTTTGCTCATAGAATACAGAATGCTTGTTCTTTTCCCCTTCTCCATTTAAAAATGTTTAACAATGATAGGCTGTGTGTGTATTATATATTATATATATATAGCATTTAGAAAAATGTGGTGGTATTGACTTGAAAGGTCAAAGTCCTTTTATGGTTTGAAAGGCTTTGTTAAGAATTGTGGTTAATTTTCCATCTGCTCTCTTTCATTTAGAGCCGAGGCATTAAAAGATTCCATGTCCAAACCTTCGCTAGAAAAGAAGCAAAGTGCAAGCAAACCTAATCAGCCTGGCCAAACCTTCCAGCCTCTGGGACCTGACTTCTCTCTGAATAATAAAACACAGCTCTCCAGAAATCAGCAGGGCAGTGAAGCATCACCCCAGGGTCAGAGGTACACTCCAGAGGAAATTCAGGTACTCAGGTGAGCATATCTTTCAAGTTGGAGCGGATAATTAGACAATTCACACATGGTAAAAACAGCTGAGAGGTGTCACTAATATTCCAAGGTTCTTTAACAAAAATGCAAAACACTGCAGATGCTGGAAATCTAAACAATAACAGAAATCGCTGGGAATACTCAGTAGGTCAGGCAGCATCTATAGAGAAAGGAAAAGCGAGTCAACGTTTCAGGTCCATGACCATGTTCTGACGAAGGGTCGTGGGTCCGAAATGTTGACTCACGTTTCCTTTCTCCGTAGATGCGCCATGACCTGCTGAGTGTTCCCAGTGACTTCTGTTTTTGTTCCAAGGTTATTTGTTTGCTTGTTAATACAGAGGGGTTCTAATGCAGTAGTTGGGATCCAGAAAATTCCAGCTCGCACTATAACTAGGCTCGATAACCAGTTTAACTCTGCATTGCATGCGCACAGCCAGCCAGCTCGTTTCCCACCTGTCAGCCAGTAAACTCACTTTTTTTTGAAAAAAATAAGGCTGATCATTAGGTCATTAGTCACCAATGTCAGTTTCTAGTTGTATATACATAGAGCAGGAAGTGACGTTGTGACTTGATAAAACCATACGTCAGCCTTTTCTTTGGCACCGCAAGCTGAAATAGCTTATTCTAACTGTTGCATTAATGTGTAGAGTTGACAATATAACCAGGCATCGAGTCACATTTCTAAGGCAGTTGTCAATCAATTATGTGTTGGATTACTGCTGAGGTGTCTTAAGATGTTTCAAAACACTTCTAAGTAATTTGTTTAAATCTTGGGATGTATTGTTTTGAAATTCATTACACTTAGTTATTTGCAGATGCAAAACTAGTCTTTTTTCAGTTTAATATCTTTCTGTTCCACATAGTTACCAGCTTCTCAAGATTGAATAACTTAAATCATATGCAGTGATGCTGAATTTTATTCATAAATCACAGTGAAAACTACAGTGTAATGTGGAATACTTTATTAAGCAACTTGCAGCCTATTATTGCACCTCATATTAGACAATCAGTTCTTTTTGTAATCTTAATTCTTAAGCATTCGTGTATTTCAAGGAGGCAGTTATTTCAACAATATATACAGTTTATAATTGTGTCTATTGCTCATGGCTATTGTGTTTTCTTGCAGGAAAACATCTAAAATAAATGGAATTGAATATGTTCCATTCATGAGTGTTGACCTTAAGGAACGATTTGCCTTTCCAATGCCATTCTCGTAAGCTGAGTCTTTTCTGAAATATCCAATTTCAAACCACCAATTATTGAATTTTTTTATTTTAAGCATCAATTATTGAAAATTTTGTATTTTAAGCATTGGGTATGAATATACATTTGCTCATATTTTCGTGTAAAAGCCTAATTTTTAAAAAGAATATAATTCTATAATTACAGTGTCACGGATGGATGATAGATTTATTTTGTTACAGTTCTCTGAACCAACCAATTTACAAACCAACAGTGTGTTTTCCTTAAATCTTGTGTGTGTTGTTAAAGATTTTGCACAACGCCTTCAAAGAATGAATTCTCAAAAGGTATCAATGCACAAAATACTAAATTTTCAATAATTATTATTTGATGTCTTGACAGTTCCTTTAATCCCAATCATGTTGTTATATATGATGGTTGTGGGACATTACTTGCTGAAGGCGGACAGATATTTAGCTTTGAGATGCCTCAACAAAGTGATAAGGTGCTATAATCCAATGCTATTATTATTAAATGATACCTTTATGAAGGTAACATTTTAAATGGGATTGAAAAAGTAAAGCCAGAACAATATTTCAAAATTTTGAAAGAGTACATAATTTTAGAGTTGCAATTTCAGGGCAACTACCAGGAAAATGTTTCTTTCCCCGTGGGAAATTGATGATGGGAAGAGGATGATCAAGCCCAGAACAGTGGACTTATTTTTCTAAAAACAAACAGCTTGATGCTATGATAGGCGGACAATGGGATAATTATTAATAATAATAATCCTTGCATTTGATACACCTCCTTAACACCTGAAAGCGCTTCATATACTGCAAGTGAATGAATTGTATCTTTTGTGTGCTCAAATTATAATTGACAAATTGTTCTTCTGCTCTTTTGTGCTGCAAAGAGTGAGCGGAGATTGATTCCGTTTCTGCTAAGTAGCCCAGGGGACTGTAACCCATTTACCTGAGCAAATGCTGTTTTCTGTGATCAAAGTATTCATTATAGTTGGTTTTTATGCATGGAAATGTTTTTAATAATGTTTCTGTTGATTTGCTAGCGACCGGGCTGGCCAGCTGGTTTTGTCACCAAAACAGAAAGCATTATTTTCTCGCTGGGTTCGACCTGATGATTTGAGCAACAACCCTACCATGATCTACACAGTGTCTAGTTTTAGTATAAAGCAGGTGAGCTCTCAAATACATTTTTTAAAATCTATACTTTATAAATTCAAGGTCACCTCTCATTTCTAACTATCAATCTGAGACCCTGGAAGTTGCAGAAAGGAAACGAGTTTCAGTAAAATGCATCAGCGTTTTGCATTTGATAAGCACTAAAATTGGCAGGTCCACTCCATTGTGTATAGATGAATCTTTCATGTGTTTTTAAGATGATACATTTGTACGAGTTTGTCATTGGTCTATAATTTTGAAAAGACCCAACCTGTTCCACTCAACTGCTGTACTGCCCCCACACTCTGGAACTCCATCCCACAGTCCCTTCACTCCTTCCCTCACCGCCTTCAAGGCCAGACTCAAGACCTTCCTCTTCGATCTTGCCTCCTGCTCCCCTCCCAACTCTCTCGCTCCCCTCCTAACTCTCCCGCCCATCGCCCCTACCCTGCCCCTCTCCCTTGCTCGGGTCCCGACCTGACTGTTCAATGCTTTGGGATGTCCTCCTGGCGTGAAAGGCGCTCTATAAATGTAATTTTGTTGTTGTTGTTGTTGTTGTTGTACCCACACCCTTCACTACCGCCATCTCAGGCCTTTTGCACTTCTCCCAAACCCTCCAATGCACCGTCAGTGGCCTTGCTTGCAACCATTATGTCCCAATCCTCTGGAACTCACTGCTTCTGCATCTCCTCCTCTTTACTGTCTTGCCTCTGAGTCAGAAGGTGGTGGGTTCAAGCACCATGCCTTTTAAACACAGTCTATGCTGAGGGAGGTGTCTGTTTGTTCAAATGGACGTTAGATACTGTGTCACTTTCTGAAAATAAATCTATCCCAGTGAACTGCTTAATAATTCCTCAGAGAAAATAGTCATTAATTTCATAGCCTCACAAGGTGACTGCCACTTTCACCGACAAATACGCTAAACTATACTTTATGGGAAACTCTGAAGCACTTAAAGATGTTTCAACATGATAAAACACTGACACTATTGTTCATTTGTTGTTCCATAATGCCCTTCGGTATTGCCCAAGTAACCATTCTTTAGGTAGAAGACTCAATGTGTTTTTTTTAGCAGGGGTCAGTGGATAGTGGTTAAGCTGGAAACCTAATCAGTTTTCTTCCTTGCCCTGTTTCTTGCTTTTGGCGGGAAAAGATGGAAAAGGAAGCCTTCCAACCACCTACCCATCAGCAAAGAGTAGAATTTGAACCTGCAACTTTCAAATTTATTCCTTAATGCTTCATTTATTACCGTATATCTCTGCGTATAAGGCGCACTTTTTTGCACGTCGGAAGATCTCGAAAGTTGGGGGTGCGCCCTATACGCAGGTACAGGAAATGTTGAGCCTCGGAAATACAGTAAACGGGAGGGGCGGCCGGCGCGCTGTCAGCCGGGGTTTGGTCAGTGTCCGGCGGGGGTTGGGGGGGAGCGGGTGACGGGGCTTCGGCCTCGGCCGCCCGGGCAGCGGCAGCAGCAGCGGACTTCAGTGCTGTGCCTGCTGCCTGCCTTCTGCCTAACCCAGTCTGCCTGCCTCATTCCCTGCCGCTCTCTCTGCCTGCCTCTCCCTCTCTCCCTGCCTGCCTGCCTCTCCTTCCCTCCCTGCCTGCCTGCTTCCCTCCCTCCCTCCCTGCCTGCGTGCCTGCCTGTCTCTCTCTCTCCCTCTCTCTCTCTCTCCCTCCCTCCCTGCCTGCCTGCCTCTCTCCCTCTTTCTCTCCCTGGCTGCCTGCCTGCCTCTCTCCCTCTCTCTCTCCCTGGCTGCCTGCCTGCCTCTCTCCCTCTCTCTCTCTCCCTCCCTGCCTGCCTGCCTCTCTCCCTCTCTCTCTCCCTGGCTGCCTGCCTGCTTCCCTCCCTCCCTCTCTCCCTCCCTCTCTCCCTCCCTGCCTCCCTCCCTCCCTCCCTCCCTCCCTGCCTCCCTCTCTCCCTCCCTGCCTGCCTGCCTCTCTCTCTCCCTACCTACCTGTCTCTCCTGTCTCTCCTCCCTTCTGCCGGCAATATCATTGAAAATGCTTCCGTTTTTTTTTCACCACGAAAAGGTCAAAAGTGGGGGGTGCGCCTTATACGCGGAGATATACGGTATACTGCAATTGCAATCGATCCCTGGTAGAGGAATCTAGGACTCCTATTTCATAGCTTACAGTATTTGGGCCATTACAGTACTTGAATCAGATGCAAGATGCTTGTACCGGTGAAATTTCATGTTTATTCCAGCATTGTTGCATCAGTCAAAATTCATTGCTCCTTAGTATAAATTAAAGCCCTCTGTAAAGCTTGTTTAGCCAATTCTACAAAACACAGATAACTCTTACTGCTATTTTGAGTAACACAAATCATATCTAATCTCTCTCCTTATGTGGTAGCCCTATCATTCCATTTTGCTGGGTTTCACAAAGCTCTTATAGACTGATTGTATTACAATTTGTACGTGTTTTAAAGGATGTGTGTTTTTTCTTAGTTTACTATGACAGAATAAATTCTGACTTCATAGTCGGTTCATTGAATCTAGATAAAACATATGACTAGCAAATCTAAAACAATGGGTAGGGTGATCCGCTTATATTTTCTGAAATGAAGAGCTTTAAAATAGATTCTAATTTAGACTATTTTGACACGTTTCCTTTACAGACGGTAGTATCGGACTGTTCTTTTGTGGCATCTCTGGCCATCAGCGCTGCCTATGAAAGACGTTACAATAAAAAATTAATTACAAGGTAATTTTTACATCTATTCACTTGGTTACTGGATCTTTTATATTTCAGAAATTGTTAGTAATACAGATTTTTAATATTAAAATCATGTTGATACTTAGTAACTGTGTAGGATAATGATACTGCTTTGTTCTTCAACCTATACCCTCAATAGAATATGAGCTGCAGCATGATGACAGACTTTTCACACATGTTGTGTTTTACGTGGTTCATTATATTGTGTCTTCAGTAAGATGCAGACTTGTCTGGAAATCCCCATGTGATATATTCCTGAACTTCTCTGCAGTATCTAGAAAAAATGCTGATAAGAGGTTAGATAAACCCCAGGGAGAAGTAAAGAAGTAGGAAGCACATAACTCCGTTTTGACACATCTTTTAGTAGTTGGTTACAGTTAGATTGTTCATTTTCTTGGCTAAGATGTCCAGGTGAGATGTAGATCAGTGAAATAGAATAGATTCTTCCAACAGAAAACATACCAGTTGGACATCACGTTATTTTACTGAAACATTGATTGTTCTATACTTTCTCTTTTACAGAAAAATTACTACCAGTGATTTATTTTTTTTAACATACCGTATATCTCCGCGTATAAGGCGCACTTTTTTTCAGGTCGGAAGATCTCGAAAGTTGGGGGTGCGCCCTATACGCAGATACAAGCAATTTTGAGCCTCGGAAATACAGTAAACAGGAGGGGCGGCCGGCGCGCTGTCAGCCGGGGTTTGGTCAGTGTCCGGCGGGGGTTGGGAGGAGCGGGTGACGGGGCTTCGGCCTCGGCCGCCCGGGCAGCGGCAGCAGCAGCGGACTTCAGTGCTGTGCTTACCTTCTGCCGAACCCAGTCTGCCTGCCTCACTCCCTGCCGCTCTCTCTCCTGCCTGCCTACCTCTCCCTCCCTCCCTCCCTGCCTGCGTGCCGGCCTGCCTCTCTCCCTCTTTCTCTCCCAGGCTGCCGGCCTGCCTCTCTCCCTCTCTCTCTCTCTCTCTCCCAGGCTGCCGGCCTGCCTCTCTCCCTCTCTCTCTCCCGGGCTGCCGGCCTGCCTCTCTCCCTCTCTCTCTCCCTCCCTGGCTGCCGGCCTGCCTCTCTCCCTTTCTCTCTCCCTGGCTGCCGGCCTGCCTCTCTCCCTCTCTCTCTCTCTCTCCCTCCCTCCCTGGCTGCCGGCCTGCCGCTCTCCCTCTCTCTCTCCCTCCCTCCCGGGCTGCCGGCCTGCCTCTCTCCCTTTCTCTCTCCCTGGCTGCCGGCCTGCCTCTCTCCCACGCTGCCGGCCTGCCTCTCTCCGTCTCTCTCTCCCTGCCTCCCTCTCTCCCTCCCTGGCTGCCTGGCTGCCTGCCGCTCTCCCTCCCTACCTACCTGTCTCTCCTCCCTTCTGCCGGCAATATCATTGAAAATGCTTCCGTTTTTTTTCACCAAGAAAAGGTCAAAAACAGGGGGTGCGCCTTATACGCGGGTGCGCCTTATACGCGGAGATATACGGTATGTACATTTCTTTCTTGCATTTACAACTTTTACCTTTGAATTTTCAGCATTATTTATCCTCAGAACCGGAGAGGTGAGCCAGAATATAATCCATGTGGAAAATACATGGTAAAACTTCATCTCAACGGAGTTCCCAGAAAGGCAAGCATTAAATCAGATTGTTACCCCTTCAGTAAAGTTATATGTGTCTTTTTTTGTTGCTGGGTGGTTGCCTCCCAGCTCCGCTCCTTACTTTCAACTCACTTACTCCTTGAACCCCTCCAATCAGGTTTCCACCCTGCTCACAGCACGGAAACTGCCCTGGTCAAGGTTACAAACGACATCCTAACCGCCTGCGACCAGGACTCCCTCTGCCTCCTCGTCCTCCTTGACCTGTCTGCTGCGTTCGACACAGTCGAGCACACCATCCTCCTCCAATGTCTTTCCTCCCACCTCAACCTTCAAGCCACAGTCCTTGACTGGTTCCATTCCTACCTGACCCACCGCCTACATTTTGTATCTCCTCAAACCCCCACACAGTTTTTCATGGCGTCCCAGGGCTCTGTCCTTGGCCCCCTCCTTTTCACCACTTACACTCTCCCTCTGGGCGATGTCATCCGCAAACATGGGGTAAATTTCCACATGTATGCGGACGACACCCAGCTGTACCTCTCAACCTCATCCCTCAACCCCTAGACCATCGATGTTCTGACAGCATATCTGTCTGACATCGAGTCCTGGACGAGGGACAACTTCCTCCAATTGAACGTGAGCAAGACCGAGGCCCTCCTGATTGGCTCAAGCCAGCGCCTCCGCACATCTGGTGCTGCCGGAGAGTACAACCAAGGCTGTACTCTCCACCTCACAAAGCCAGTCAGGAACCTCGGCATCACGTTCGACCATAAACTCCTTCCCCCCCACATCCGTGCCTCGACCGGCACCGCTTATTTCCACCTGCGCAACATTGGCAGGCTCCGCAACTATCTTACTCCACACGCTGCTGAAACATTCGTGCACGCATACATCACCTCAAGGCTGGACTACGAAAACTCCTCGTCGGCCTCCCCAGCTGCTCCATTCACAGGCTGCAGGTCATCCAAAACTCTGCAGCCCGTGTACTATCCCGCACCCGCCTCCGTGACCACATAACCCCCACCCTCGCCTGTCTCCACTGGCTCCCCATCCCCCAGAGGATCGAGTTCAAGATCCTTGTCCTCGTTTTCAAGGCCTTACACGGCCTTGCCCCCCCTATTTAATCGATTTACTCTCCCTCTATATGCCCACCCGGACCCTCCATTCAGCAGGACTTGGTTTGCTCCAAGCCCCCCGCCCGAACCGCCCCACCATCGGAGGTCAGGCCTTTAGTTTCTCCGCTCCCACCCTATGGAATTCCATCCCCCAATCCCTCCGCCTTGTTTCTTCCCTTTCCTCTTTCAAGGCCGGTCTGAAGACTTTCCTTTTTGACTGTGCCTTCTGTTCGCCCCCTAATTCTTCGACCTCCCCCATGTTTTTTACCCCCCCCCGAACACTCCCCTCCCAGCTCGGGTCACACGGCTCCTGTGCAGCGCCTTGGGACGTCCTCCCGACGTGAAAGGCGCTCTATAAATTTAATTTGTTGTTGTTGTTGTTGGGTGTAATTATATGCAGTGAGTAACAATGGATAATTCAAACGAAATTTAGATGTGTACTGTATATTTTATTTTTCCAAAAATTGTTTTAAGTTAACGAATATTGTTCATTTATAAATTAGCACATATTCCTCAAATTATAAAAAAGGTTGTTGGTGATTGCACTATTTCTGCTCAGTATAAACAAACACAATTTTGAATGTTAAACAATTATTAATTTTGTAATGTTAAACAAACGTTTATATATTTTCCATGACCATAGTCCCTACAGCAAAACAAAGTTAGCAGTTAAGATCCTTATCCAAGGGAAAAAAGTCAAAGAAAACATTATAATTAATTGATGGCAATTATTATTCAATTTCACCCAATGTACTTTAGTTTTTTAGTTTGTGCCACCACACAGTTTGCTAATTCACGTTTTATCTGTGCAGGACAAAAACATTACCATAACTAGAAAGCTACACTCAATTCAGCATCATTTCATTGTCAGCCTTTAATTCCATACATGCTGCATTGACATTTTTTCGCCATCCATGCCTATAGTAATACAAATTGGTAAATTGTGTGAAATTAGTTAACAAGTTGAGAGTTCTTGCATTACCCATCATTTTGAAGAAAACATAACAAATGGAAGTGCTGCAGAAATGCGAGGAATGTTCGAAATTTCAGGAGAAGGAAAAACTTTAACACATAGTTTGAAATTGTGATAGTATGGTGTAGAGTAGTTGTGAATTTTTTATCTATGTGGTGCCATCATTTAATATTTCCAATTACCTGATAGATCCAAATAACACAGATCTGTTTTGAACTAAATAGTTCACCTCCTTACTACACATTATGAAAGCGCTAGATTTCAATTTAACTTTGACCCAATCTCCCATGTGGATTTTTATCCAAGATTGTACCTCAGTTTAATCTGACAAGAAATGGTCATTCAAGTGTTTTGTCCATTGCTACACCTATCTGAGGATAAATGTATGTTTCACCTGGTGTGTCCACTTAGACCTCTGTTAGGTTCAGAATTTAGACAATCTGTAACTAGAAAATAGTCAGTCAATACAGTCAAAAACAAGAGGTAAGTAGGTTTATTGTTCTATACGCATACAGGATTCAGGATTACAGACTCCCGTATACCTATAGGGTCCAATGTCCCCCTGTCAGAGATCAGACCTCGGCTTAAGAGTTTCTTCAACCTTTATACAGATAAGACAAATGGACAAAGTGGTTACCTCACCCACTAATCCCATATCAAAGGAGAGGGGAAGCAAAGGTTTTTAACATAACATAAACTAGCTAACCATATCAAAGGAGAGGGAAGCAAAAGGTTTTTAACATAACATAAACTAGCTAACCTAATCAGGAGAGGGAAGCAAAAGGTTTTTAACATAACATAAACTAGCTAACCTAATCAGGAGAGGGAAGCAAAAGGTTTTTAACATAACATGTTAAAACTACTATCCTCTATCACCTCCAGTTTTTTGTGATTGGCACTGTATTAAATAAACATCTTGTTTGTAATCTGTGGGCTTCGTGCTTGGGCAAAAGTTGTCTAAACTAGCATAATGGATTCTGGAATCTATTCTTGACTGTTATAATATTGAACATCTGTCTAGTGAGGTCACCCTCCTGGACAAAGGCTGCACAGCCAAATTTAGCTTTTGTGTAGTTTTCATTTTGTTGGCTAGTAAGACAAGTACTGGCCCCAAAATGGTTTTATTGACATCTGAAATTAATTTGATTTATTTTTCCTAATCTGTTTTGGAACAGGTGATAATTGATGACTATTTGCCTGTGGATTACAATGGAGAGTTGTTATGCTCCTATTCGAATAACAAAAGCGAGCTTTGGGTGTCTTTGATTGAAAAGGCATACATGAAGGTTATGGGAGGATATGACTTTCCAGGCTCCAACTCTGTAAGTCTTTATTGTATGGGCCATTATCGTTTGGTTTCCAGAAACTACAAAGTTAAACTGTAACCTCTATATTTGCATTTTTATTGATTATAATCCTTGCATTTAATGCAGCACCTATAATGTCAAACCATCTCAAAGTACTTGCTTCAAAGGTAATAGCAGCTGGTAGAGATCGTGGATTGATCGCTGAATTTATACTATGCAATCTGATTTCTTGATGACATCTCCATGTTTTTAAATTTTTTGTTTAAAACCTCAGGATTATGGTATCTCTCTTCATTAAATTAATCTGCTTTCTGCATAATATAAAAGTGCAGCATATTGGAAGGATACTGTATTGATAATTGTTTTGGTGTTAGCATTTCATTCAGGAGGACTCCTAACAGATTGTTTTGCTAAAGACCTTTCTCTTCGACCGCACCCTTGGTTACCTTTCTACCCCTGCCCCTGGCTCGGTCCCGGGATCCGCTACTGTGAAGCGCTGTGAGATGCCGTCCGGCGTGGAGAGCGCTATATAAATCAAAGTTGTTGTTATTGTATCATCCTTATGTATTCTGAGATAGCTGATCTCAATTGTGAGGTGATGAGGGCATTGCAATTTAGTTTTCCAGGTTAAGGAAAATCAGTCTTTTTTTCCTTCAATAAATAACATCCAATGGTAGCTCATAGCTTCTTTTAACTCCATTGGTGGTGTTTGCCTACTAAATATGCTTTACAGTAAATCTTCCAAAGCACTTCGAAACAAACTCCTGATATGAAAGCGCAAGATCAAAACACAAGAAATATTGTAACATAGTGGTCTTTCTCTTGTATATTCTCTTTTATCCAAAACAAATTTCTTTTGAGTTTTTGGTTCAGTTAAGGGCGTATTTTTACACTAAAATATTCCTAAAGCAGAATAGATTTGGCACAGAAATTCTAATACCGAAGCATGTAATTTCAGTCCAATTTGATTGTGCTATTTCCTCTCAGCTTGGTTTATTTGTTTTAGTATGTGTGTTGTGGTCTGTGGTCAGTCAATAGTAGAATTTATGAAAATATGGGCCAGGAATTAAAAACGCTTGCATGTCACTGCACTGTCTGATATTTTATGTCATCTTTAATATTTTCTTTATACAGTAGTTTGTAGATATTGGAATTGCTGCATTTTTAAAACAGTTTTGTATTGTGCCAACCTGACTTGATTGGAGCACTCTCGCTTCTACATCAGAAGGTTGTGGATTCATGCCCTGTGTCAGGACTTGAGATAAACAACAACAAAATTGCATTTGTTGCATAGGGCGGGAGAGTCTGTAGCTGACACACTATGTACAGTACTGGGGAAGCACATATTTGTGGATTAGATTTGAAACCTGGGTTCTGTCCCAGCTGCCTGTCATCGGGTGAATATTAAAAAATGTCATTTTGGTCAAGAAGAGAGGGGAGTTTTTCTCAGGTATCCAGGGAAATGATTTAAATCAATTAATCATTCATCTCAAAGTGGTTTATGGAACCATGTTTTTTTTTGCCTACAAGAAACTATCAATACTGCTTTTTATTTAAATTAAAAAAACACTTTGAGGCATTTTGGTATGAAAACTCACGATAATTGGTGGATCATTTAAAGTCTTTGGCTATGAAATAAGAGGGCCAATAGAAAATTGTTGAAATATTTGCCAAAACTCGAAGGGCATTTGACAAATATTCCAGAAAATTGATTGGTGCTTTGAGAGACGTATTTTGTGAAACAATCCGGATTAAAACCACAGGAGTATATTTCCTGAAACTATAGTTATGTTGAAAATACAAAAAATGTTAATCTGATCAGTTACAATGCAGGTACTTACCAAGAATTTGTCACGGGAGCTCAGTTTAGGCCAGGCAATTAGCAGTAGTGTGATGCAGCTGGTATTTCTATCGTGGGTCACTCATTGATGGGCAAAGCAGATTTCCCACTCACGGCACTTCCATGATCCCAACACTCCCCACACTGAGCACGAGCAACCAAGTAGCAGCATTGAGCAAACAGCTCACAGAGGCCTGGGCCCCAGCACACTCCATAATAATACCCATAATAATAATAATAATCCTTGCATTTGATATCGTGCTTTTCACATCTTTTAGATGTCTCAAAGCACTTCACAGAATGTCCTGTAGAGTGAATTGACTGTATATTTGTGGCTGAAACGCGGTAGCCAATTGCGCACAGCAGTGTCCTACAAACAGTCACGGATTGAAATGACCAATTTATTATAGTTTTTTGAGGGGTGGATTATTATTGAGCGTGTGGAATAAGGAAACTTGCCCAAGGTTTTGCCCTGACCTGCCTGGATTCAAAACACAGGTTTCACGCTTGTAAGATGAGTGCTCTAACCACTGAGCTACAGGACACCACAGGTTTGTCGCAGAGGGGGCATTTGTAGCGGTTTCTGCAGAAGAAGTGCAGCAGCACCTTCCTAACTAGCCCAACTTACAATGAAGCAATGCTTGCTTGAAAGCCATTTTGTGTATATGTTTCAGAATATTGATCTTCATGCACTGACTGGATGGATACCAGAACGGATTGCAATGCATTCAGACAATCAAACGTTTGATCATGAGGGCACTTTCAGAATGCTTTACCAAAGGTATACCGCTTTTACAATTTTATTTTAATGGTGATATTTTGGGGTATAAAAGAGTATTAAAACATTACATTTACAGCATTTTATCATTCCTAAATACAACAGGTTCCATAAGGGAGATGTTCTGATTACAACAGCTACAGGCATTATGAGTGAAGAAGAAGGAGAGAAATGGGGCCTAGTGCCTACACATGCATATGCTGTCCTAGATATTCGTGAATACAAGGTAACGCAATGGGTTTTTTTCATACCACACATTTAGCACAGAATCGCCTAACAAGATTACTAATGACAGTCTTAAAAGTGTTTACGTTGTTTTCTTTGGCCACTTGTTCCTCAATTTTCTGCACACTGGCATTCAAATCTTTCCAAGCCCTATCTGATTTTAAACGCTTCTATTGCATTTCCCCCTTTTCAAACAGAGAAAGCTGTGAGTAACTTCTATATGCATTACTTCTCCTTGCCAATAATAAATTGGTCATTTCAATCCATGACTATTATTGGCAAGAAGAAGTAATGCATGTAGGAGTTACCAGCACCACTTCCACAGCCCTGATATTCTCTAGTTTTAACAAACTGGGATAACTACCGTATATCTCCGCGTATAAGGCGCACTCTTTTGCACGTCGGAAGATCTCGAAAGTTGGGGGTGCGCCCTATACGCAGATACAAGAAATTCTGAGCCTCGGAGATACAGTAAACAGGAGGGGCGGCTGGCGCGCTGTCAGCCGGGGTTTGGTCAGTGTCCGGCAGGGGTTGGGGGGAGCGGGTGACGGGGCTTCGGCCTCGGCCGCCCGGGCAGCGGCAGCAGCAGCGGACTTCAGTGCTGTGCTTACCTTCTGCCGAACCCAGTCTGCCTGCCTGCCTCACTCCCTGCCGCTCTCTCTCCCTGCCTGCCTGCCTCTTCCTCCCTCCCTGCCTGCCTGCCTGCTTCCCTCCCTCCCTGCCTGTGTGCCTGCCTGCCTCTCTCCCTCTCTCTCTCCCTCCCTACCTGCCGGCCTCTCTCCCTCTCTCTCTCCCTGGCTGCCTGCCTGCCTGCCTCTCTCCCTCTCTCTCTCCCAGGCTGCCGGCCTGCCTCTCTCCCTCTCTCCCTGGCTGCCGGCCTGCCTCTCTCCCTCTCTCTCTCCCTGCCTGCGTGCCTGCCTGCCTCTCCCGCTCTCTCTCTCCCTGGCTGCCTGCCTGCTTCCCTCCCTCCCTCTCTCCCTCCCTGCCTGCCTGCCTGCCTCCCTCCCTGCCTCCCTCTCTCCCTCCCTGGCTGCTTGCCTCTCTCTCTCTCTCCCTACCTACCTGTCTCTCCTCCCTTCTGCCGGTAATATCATTGAAAATGCTTCCGTTTTTTTTCACCAAGAAAAGGTCAAAAGTGGGGGGCGCGCCTTATACGCGGGTGCGCCTTATACGCAGAGATATAAGGTAGTCTAATCTTTAAAAATTTTACAAATCTATGTAGATTTTTTAATACTAGATGTAATACTAGAGACTAACCAATTACTCAACCAAAACTGACTTTGTTGTAAACCATATTCAGGATTACAATTTGTTTATTTGTTTAATATTTTGGAGGATACTTTGCATGTCCATTCAGAGCAGAAGTGAATCTTTCAAACTGGCAATTTAACTTTGATTCACTGATTCCCATCCTCCAGTGGTTCGAATTGAACTTCCCTCCACGGTCCCATCCACCCTCTCTTTGTGATCCCTGTATCCCTCTGCTCGATCCGCACCCTTTCCTGCTTCACCTCTGAAGTACTTTGAGAAGTCATGTAAATCACTGTTCTTGATTCAATATAAAATTTGCTTTGGTCTACAGCGGCTCAAATTTCTTCAACTTAAAAATCCCTGGAGCCATTTGCGATGGAAAGGACGTTACAGTGATCAAGACGAAAAGAGCTGGATACCGGCTCTGCAAAAATACCTGAACTTTGATCCCAAAACAGCACAGAAAATCGACAATGGTAAGTTGTTCTTTCCGTTATTTTGCAGGGTTGGGTTGTATTTTGTATAAAACTAAGCTTCTTGATTATAATGTTATCAACATAATAATCCTTGTGTGTTTTTAAACTAATAATATTAAGGCTGAGACCATTTATACATTTCAAACCTGAGCTTTATTAAGCCTCAGTTTTTGTTTCTTTGGATATATTTTTTGTTCTTTTGATATACTGTAACTTAAGTCTAAAATGAAAGTCAACATAAAACTCAGTACAGTAAAATAGACCTCCATATTTGACTTAAAATTGTTTGATTGTTGTTAAAAACGCAAGCACTGGGATAAAAATTCTGATCATTGTTATGTACATTGCTGTGTGGTGATATTGACCTTGAATGGGATTTCCCAGCTTGGGTGTGGCACCATGTAAGTTTGCCCTACCAAGTGTGGCATCAGACCGTTTATATCAATGCAACAAATATTTTTTTGCTGATGTGTAACTTAAAAATTGTACGATCTCGGCCTCCATACTATTGTAATCTTTGTAACATTTGTTTCCCTGAAATCTTTTTCGTGACAGGTGTTTTCTGGATTAGTTGGGAGGACCTTTGCACGTACTATGATGTCATTTATTTGAGCTGGAACCCTGCTTTGTTCAAAGAATCAACATGTATTCACAGGTAGGTAAATGCTTTTGGAACCCAAATTTCTTCGGCTTAAAACCATCATCCTAAAATTTTGGGAATGTCAGAATTTTGGAATATTCTTCAATCAATCTTAATTTGGGAGTTTTTTTTTAACGTTGTTTCAATTTAAAACAAAACAAGTTCCTTAGTACTGGATTTGTTTGCTACTTGTTCTTTCAACAATCCACTTGCTTTCAACAACGGTCATCCCACTTAATCTCCCAAGGGAAAGTCTGCTTTTTCTTAACAAACCTGCAGCCTTCTAGGCTGTATTTGGTTGTGGGGGTAACCAAATCGTTAAGCAAGCAAATAATCTTTTTTTTATTGTTGGCGTAGCGTATTGCTGGACTAACTCACTGTTTATGACATTGATTCATATCATTGCTTTCCTCCACATAATAAATTCCTTATTGTCGAACCATTGTTGGGAGGCACTGATCAGAGGCCATAAATTTCACATAAACCAAGAATTAACATAACAAAACATAAATCAGCCCAACCCTCTCTTTTAAATGCAGGAATTCTGATTTCCTCAAGAATAGCACTGCAAGAGATCCAAATGTATCATCACAATACATAATTATGAACAATTAAAGGGATTTAACAACAACTTGCACTTATATAGGGCTGTTCACACAGAGCAGAGTATCAGAACGCTTAACTGACAGAGCCTAACACTGAGCTGAGGGGAGGGAGGATGTGACCACAGTTGAGGAGGAAGGTCTTCCCTTGTGATATTAACGAGGGGAACGAGGGAGGGGGCGAAGCAGAGGAATTGAGGGAGAGGCATCCAAAGCTTCGGGGCTTATCGGTTGAAAGCATGGCTGCCAATGGTGAAGGGGTTGAGGAAAGAGCAGGATGCCCAAGCCAGTCGAGCGAAGGCAGCGGATAGTGGAGTGGGGAGAAAGCAGGTTAGAGAGGTGCCTGAAAGGATTTGTAGACCTAAGGGAAACAAAGGAAGTTGATGTGTTTTCCAATGCAGTTTTATCATGTGATGAATCATTTTTGAATCAGTGTTTATTTACATTACTAGTAAGATGCAGCAAGTATAAGATCTTTTTTTTCCTTGACTAGTACTTGGGATGCAAAGCAAGGTCCGGTGAAAGACGCATACAGCCTAGCTAACAACCCACAATACAAGCTGGAGGTTCAGTGCCCACAAGGTGGTGCTGTAGTTTGGGTTTTATTAACCAGACATATCACTGACAAGGTAAGAAACCTGTGGATAGCATCAGTCAAATATCCCCCATCATATTTTGTTGATTTGCTGCATTTGGGGCTTTCTCAAGTTGCACCATATTTTAAACACAGATTGGTTGATTTTTAAAGTGTTCACCCACAACAATAAAAGAGCAAATTACATAAGTCATATTAAATGTATGTTCCCCACTGATACGACTTGTGTGAGTCATGTCAGTAATAATGCCTATTTCTTCTACAGTAAGGAAGCATGGACGCCGTCTGGCATGGAGGGCCCTATATATATCAAAGTTGTTGTTGTTGTTGACTTAGCAAGAAGATTAATAAGAATTCTTGTATTTGATAAGCACCCATAATGTCAAAACACTCCATAGATAATTACTGTCAAATGTAATGATTGTGTCTTTATTACAATAATGACCCTGAAATTGCACTTAGTCTTGTCCTATGAATGATTTTCTCTCCTAAAAATTGAGATTGTGAAATACAGGCACCCCGCCCCAACCGCAGGCTCGTCAACTGCGAAACTCACGCATCCACGATTTGCTAAATGCGACAACCCTTGTAAACCATGGCTTATAACCCTTGCTTATCCACGGATTTTAACACTACCGTATAGCGCTAGGACCAAGTTGCAATGTTGCAATCAACCAGCGGCAACGCTTCTCTCTTACGATTAAGGTAAATAGAGTAACATAAATTTTTTGTCGCTTCTCCCCAGCCTAGCTAGTAAGTTTGGGAGCATTGGCTGCCAGGATCTGCAGATCTCTCTCTGTGTGTAAGTGTATCATAGGCTGTAGAAGTCTCTCTCTCTGTATCTCAGGCTGAAGAGGGATTTCTATCTCTCTCTCTCTCTGTGAGTGCATCTTGGACTTTAGAAAGGTCTCTCTCTCACCTCTCTATTTCACCTTCTCTTCCCCCCACCCCCTCCCCTCCCCCACTCCCCCTCTCCCCCATCCCCAATTATCTCTCTCACCTTCTATCTCTCTCTTCTCTGTCTGTGTGTTGATCAGTCAGTCAGCTAGCCTCGCGGGTTGCTGCAGATGCACCCAAACTTACTCCCCCTTTCATGTATGTTATAACTGTATGTTTTTTTGTGTGTTTAGTTCTACGAAACACGAACTTACTCCCCCTATCCCCATGTTTCCCATAGGGCTCTGCATTTTCCAACTGCGAAAAAGCAAACTTACTCCCCCTATCCCCATGTTTCCCATAGGGCCTGTAATTTCCAACCATGGTTTTACCAACCACGGAGGTTTAGAGGAACGTATCCACCGCAGTTGGAGAGGAATATCTGTATTCTTAAAATCGGACATGGTTTGGAGGCCAGTTCTTTTCAAGAACTGCAGAACACTGACTTTGAATTCAGACAAGAATTTTCCAGTCTTGTGCAATCTTAAATTTACAATATCAAAATACAGGCGAAGGCAAGTTGGTATTTAGGCCAAATATTTCTTCTTCATTCTGAACATCCTCTACAAATCAGAGTTAGATTTCCCTCTCTCTACTTTAGTTCCTGACGTGAATAATAATCCTTGCATTTGATACAGCGCCCCATCTTTATGACGTGAAGGGTGCTATACAAGTGTGAGTTGTTATCATGTCTTGCGATGTCTCCACACACTCCACGGAATATATTGTAAAGTGAATTAATTGTATTTTGCGGAGGAATATTTTTTGGGGCCGAAACTTTAGTCTTTAGGGATTTCAAGGGGCACTTCCTCTTAAAGAAAATTCCTGTCATTTTGTCATGTGTCGTGGGCATTAAAGATCCCTTGACACTAACTCAATAAAAAGAGAGTTCCTTTCTGTATCATGGCCAAAATTCACCTAATGTTTGTTAGTTATGTCTGTGCAAATTAATTGCAAAATATACAGGTGCATACATCAAGGTAAATCGTGAAAGCTCTTCATACTGTCATGAAAGATGCCATGTCAAATGTAAGTTGTATTTTTATTATGTCCATGAGGCATACCCATCATAGTCTGGGTATATAATGAGCAGTACAGATTCTCTGTGCTCCTCAGTTCCCATGACTTTGTGTCTTTATTTTTTAAATATTTTAATTCCAATGAAAATGTGCCCCAAGAAGGCAAGTAAATGCTCCTTAAATACCATCTAGCACAACCATTTACATATCCTGGGTAGCCCTAGATGGGACTTGCTTGACAGGTATTTTAATCTTCGATGATTTGTGCACTACTGAATTTATTTCAATTGCGTTTTAATGAAGGTGATAAAGAAAAAGAATGAAGTGCACTGTGATAAAATCCATATTAGCATTAAAGCATGTCATTATTCTCTCTAAAGAATTTATAATGTGCAAGTTTGACTCCATCCAGCCTATATATAAAATAAATCCTACGCAACTTCGGTTAATGTGAACAGTCCAGGAAAGGAGGCTTCTTTCAAATGGGCACTGTAATTCCAGTAATAATAATAATCCTTGCATTTGATATAGTGCCTTGTCACATCATTCAAATGTTTCAAAGCCCTTCACTCAGCTACCTACGTGGAAGACATTATATAAATTTAAGATGTTATTGGTGCTTTTTGTTTCGGCCGCCAACATTGTAGGCATTAAGATGAATAATATATCAAAAGTAGCTGAGTGCAGAGTCCCAACATGCCATTTGATGGGTGTGTCACGAGAGAAATGTGGTGTGAGAGGTAGAGGAAGATTATAAAGAAGCGTTCCTTTGAATGACCCAAATTCTGGAACTAGATACGATACAAAATGATATTTACAATTGCAAAGTTTCTCACAATCTTGGCTTTCAATTTTACTGATTATTATGTCTTAATGAGGATGTAATCTTTCAAACTCTAAAGTTACTAATCTACAGGGTGGAAAAGCAGATGCCTTGTTGTCTTCTTGCACAATATTAGTGAAATGTGATAACTGTACGTACTCTCATTAAAACCCCCTAATTCATATTTTAATTACAGGATGACTTTGCTCACAATCGAGAATTTATAACCTTAGTCGTTTACCAGACTGGAGGAAAAAAAGTTTATTACCCAAGTAAGTACATGTTGTTCACAAAAAGGAATATAGAGTGATACAGTGATACTGCATGGAAATGAGACATTCGGCTCATTTTGAATGCTCTCACCGGCTTAAACTGTGCCAGTGCTTATAGTCCTGCACTGCTCAGCGAGTGGGGTAATGGGAAGAACTGAAGGCTCTGCTACTGATGGTAGCACGATGGGGCTTGGACACTGTCTTGAGCTAACCGAGCAGAGGAGTGGGCAAGGTGATCAGTCATGTCAATCAAAGCAAAATCAGAGTCCGACAGAATGAATCGGACAGAATAGAAGAGAGTAAGAAGGGACTTGCACAATGTGCTAGCGAAAGTCTAATTTCTGATGAAGAAACATTTTGGTTCATACTGTAGCCAATTTGTATTTTATGTGCTAATTAATTAACCACAATGCTGCCAGTCCCCTATAGTGGAGATAATGAGCTCTCCTGTACAGACACCAGGGATCTGACATTTCTAATGTTCTCGGGCGTCAGATGTGCAGAATTTTAGAAAATTGTCTTAATTTGAAAGCCAAATTTGCCCGCAATACAAAAAAGAGCTGTATCGGAAGATTGTTATGTTAACCTAGTACAGTATATAAAAATGGGGGAATTATAGTCCTACATATTAAAGACCAGTTAGCCTAAGAAAATTGCAGAAAGGCCACGTTGCCAATTGATTTTTATTCTAATAATATATCACTGCCTCTTTAAGTGGTGCTGACAGGAATATGCTTGAGTGCATTTTTAATTTTAACAGGCATGTCATTCCAATAATGATAAGCCTTAAAGATGAGAGATCTTGATTTCATAAAATAATCCATTCTGAATTTGTAATCATTTTTGATTGTGCTTCTAATTATAATAATAATCCTTGCATTTTTATATAGCGCTTTTCACGTCTTCTAGACGTCTCAAAGCGCTTCACAGAATATACTGTAAAGTGAATTGACTATATTTGTCGGAGAAATGCGGCAGCCAATTGAACACAGTGGTGTCCCACAAACAGTCGTGAAATGATTTTTTTTTAGGGATTATTATTAGGCATGTGGAGTGATGCCTGTTACCATTTTAGTTCTTCATTTTCTCTTCTTTCACTTCTCCATTTACATACAAAATAAAGCATTAGATCCTGTGTAGATTCATTGCATATTAAATGATTTTGTGGGATCCAAGAATGTATTGGTGTACCGTTTCCGTCTGTGTAACCACATCATGCAAAACGTCAGCAGGAAAGCCTCAAGAGATTGATTTCAGTGTTCAGTGTTGATTTTTGAATGCTGGAGAGACCTATCATTGTTACTTGTCAATTGATTATTTAAAGATTGGAGTCTTGAAAACTTGCACTAGATAAATTTCTGATCAGTACACATCCTAAAATAGTGCATAAGAGAAATAACGACTGGTTTGGATTGGTGAAGTTTAGATGAGGTGCTATAAATTCCTCTAGAACAAAACATTGTGTGCAAATTATGCTATAAACTCACTTAACCCTCTGGTCAAATTTGAGAGTTGAATTCTCTCATAGCTTAAAAGGAAATGAAGAGATCAATGAATAGATTAATGCTAACTGAATGCAGCACAGGAATTAAACCACTATACTATATGCAGAAAACGTTAACCATAGTTCATTGGATGCAAATGATCTCCATATGCTTTCATTGCTTTCACTGATCTGCTTAGCGCTACTCTGAACTCAGTGATGTAATGAGGATGTAAAATTGTGTATGAACTAATTAGTGGATATTGAACCTGATCCCTTTTTGGTTGAACAATAAGAAAATTACAATGAATGTTTGCATTTTGCAGTGCTGCAGATCTATAGTCTTTTAAAAAAAGTGGTTAGAAGATCCAGATAAAGGCACAAAATTTCAATTCAAAGTAATTTTCATAAAAGTAATTTATTTTGTGTAATGGACAATAACTTTAAATATTCATTTAACCACGTTTTTTCTTTACACCAATGAAACTAAGTACTGTACACAGACTAATTTTGAATAAATGATTGCAAATGTAACTGAACGATTATTGAATTAACACTCAATTACAAGTCTCTTCCTAAGAACAGTGTGGATGGGCTTTTTCACATTGCTACAGCAAACACTAATTTTGAAACATCACTCATATTTCTTATATAGTGCTATATATTTCACAACTAACTATATCTATTGGTCCAGATAGTGAAGACCAAAACACAAAATGCTGGAAATCTGAAACAAAAACAGAAGTTGCTGGGGAAACTCAGCGTGTCAGGCAGTATCCATGGAGAAAGGAAAGTGAGTCAACGTTTCGGGTCCATGACCCTTTGTCAGTGTAGAAGACTATTTAGTTACCGTATATCTACGCGTATAAGGCGCACCCGCGTATAAAGTGCACCCCCCACTTTTGACCTTTTCTTGGTGAAAAAAAACGGAAGCATTTTCAATGATATTGCCGGCAGAAGGGAGGAGAGACGGGAGAGACAGGTAGGTAGGGAGAGACGGGAGAGACAGGTAGGTAGGGAGAGAGAGAGGCAGGGAGGGAGGGAGGCAGGTAGGGAGGGAGAGAGGCAGGCAGGCAGCCAGGGAGAGAGAGAGAGGGAGAGAGGCAGGCCGGCCGGCCGGCAGAGAGGGAGAGAGGCAGGCAGCCAGGGAGAGAGAGAGGCAGGCAGGCAGCCAGGGAGAGAGAGGGAGAGAGGCAGGCCGGCAGCCTGGGAGGGAGAGAGGGAGAGAGGCAGGCCGGCAGCCAGGGAGAGAGAGGGAGAGAGGCAGGCCGGCAAGCAGGCAGGCAGGCAGGGAGGGAGGGAGGGAGTGAGAGGCAGGCAGGCAGGCAGGGAGAGAGAGAGGGAGAGAGGCAGGCAGGCAGGGAGAGAGAGCGGCAGGGAGTGAGGCAGGCAGACTGGGTTTGGCAGAAGGCAGGCAGCAGGCTCAGCACTGAAGTCCGCTGCTGCTGCCGCTGCCCGGGCGGCCGAGTCCGAAGCCCCGTCACCCGCTCCTCCCAACCCCCGCCGGACACTGACCAAACCCCGGCTGACAGCGCGCCGGCCGCCCCTCCTGTTTACTGTATTTCCGAGGCTCAAAATTGCTTGTATCTGCGTATAGGGCTCACCCCCAACTTTAGAGATCTTCCGACGTGCAAAAAAGTGGGCCTTATACGCGGAGATATACGGTAGTTTATTTGTTTTACTCAGTTCTGTATGGTTTATTTTGAGAACAAGGTCAGGTTCTTGGATATAGTATTAATGTTGACCTGGAGGCTGATCATTCAGACTACATTTCTGTGCAAAACCTTCACATTATCGGTGAGGTTCATCGATTACAAGGAAATTTGTTCATAAATTACATAGATGGTACAGCACGGAATCGGTCCATTTGGCCCAACTAGTCTGTACCAGTGTTTATACTTCACATAAATCTCCATTTACTCCTGATTCCCTCCCATATCCTTCTATTACCATGTTCTCATTTTCTTCACACGTTAAAGCAAACTATTTTAACCCTAGCAAAACTGTTTGGAATATTGTATTCATAATTTGATAACAAACAGATGTGGTTCAGAGAAAATGGTCTAAAGATTATTCCTTGACTTGGGTACTTAAATAAGACCTCCCAAAAGTGAATGTAATAGTGAGAGACTTGACTAATGTGCATGTGAACAAGTTATCTAACTTGCATTCTTGAATTTGAACTATTCCAATAGATATCTTGACAATTTCCATGTATAGGTGGGATACATAGAACTCTGTTTGAATACTTTTAAGCATGGTGATGGGTTTCCAAATATGTCATATACCTAGCAGACCAAAAGAAACCTGTACTCTGACTAGACAACTGGAGATAAAAGTGCAAAATAAATCAGATTAAATCTCACTGTATTTTGAGAAAGATAGACAGTGATTTGATAGACTGGGAGCTAATTTAAAATGTTAAAATTATGAAAGCTGGATGTATGGTAGGGTATGGAGATAGGGCGGGGAAGTGAAATTAAAAATACAACTTTGAGAGCTGATGGGCTGAATAACCTCCTTATGCTACAAAAATATCATTGTATTTAGATGTGAAATGTTTCTTTCAGGTGATCCTCCTCCACTCATTGATGGAATTCGAATAAACAGTCCTCATTACCTGACTAAGATCAAGCTGACAAGCCCAGGGACGAGCACATATACGTTAGTAGTGTCTCAATATGAGAAGCAGAATACCATCCATTATACACTCAGGGTATGTGGATTTCCCACTTAATCTTTCCTTTCTCAGTAATAGTCCCCACCAAAGATTGCAATTGCCACGAGTAAATAATACTCAAGTGGTACATGTGAAACAGTGACTGTCCAGCGCCTTGGGACGTCCTCCTGACGTGAAAGGCGCTATAGAAGTGTAATTTTGTTGTTGTATATTCGTTCTTGAATATTTAAATTAAAGCCACATTTACACAGCGGGTATCCCCTGTGACTCTATCAGATCTTTAGTTCAGTGTAAGCTCTCATTTACCAACCTGATATGGTTACAATTGATATGCATAAAAAGTTGATTCTCAGTCTTTTTTTTAAATGGAAAGCAAATGTATAGCAGCTAGAGCCCAGAGGGAAAAAGAATGAGCCTTTCAAAATGCATTGGTATTCTCACACACTCATTATCGTGTCATCTGGCCCTTACTATAACGACTGCTTGTATTCTTCCTCTTTCTTCCCCACCCCCCACCTCTGTAATAGCTGGGGTGTTAAACGTCATTCACCATAATAAAGGGAAGTTGGCTTCAAGGGTATTTCAGAGGTGGAAAAATAGCAAGCAGTTGTACTGTCATTTTTGCTATTAGATGTATTTTGGAGGATAACCCTTAGAGCTTTAATCTTTTATGAACAAAATACGGGATTTTGAAATGATGCATTCTTGTCCAACATTTGTATCCCAACTTCTCTCCCCACCACCCCTGACAATTATTAATAATGCCATCTAGCATCAAGATTCCACATTATGACCCTCCACTGGGATACCAACCACTCTTAATTTATTTTTGATTTGTAGAAAGCCTCCTAGTTAGTCTTGAGGGCGCAAAGCACAAACAGGAAGCCCAGTGCTTCTCAAGTGTCGCTATTGGAAATGTCGGAAGAAGGCTCGCTCTTTGATGTATACTGATGTTTAATTTTTAATATTCCTAATTCCATAACATCTATTCAATATTTAATTCATGAACTGAGACTAAACAAAGTACTGTAGTGCTGTATGATTTTCTCCAAATATTGATATTTCTCTGAACGCGTGTTTGCTTAATTTGTAATTAATTTATGTTTTCTCATGTTATAATAAACTTATGATTTTTATGCCAGGTATATTCAATGTCCAAGTTTACATTCTCAAAGATTCTTTTTCCGTACATCCATTACAAGCGGGTGAGTGCTCTGAGCATTGTAAAGTGCACAATTCAAATTAAATATACAGTATTTTGTTTTCAGATGTCTTTGCATATTAATGTCATTTTGTTGTTATGGGCTCTCTGAGGTGTTCATACTTTTCGAAAACCTACCCTGTTCTATCTAAGATGGTTATGCGTCAGATAAATTGATGAAAAGTAAATAAAATATAATCAAAGAAGCTTCTAGTGTTTAAAAACTGTCTCAGACTTTTAATCTACTTGGTAAAGCTGGAAGTCAGGTGGCAGTGACCCAGAAGTCAGCCGTTTATCCCAAAAAACAGAGCATGTTAGGTCCAACCATGTGTATGCACAGTAACTGGCTCCCACCGTGCAACTCCATTAAAACCAATTATATTGGCTGATCCTATTTAATAGGATAAATATGATTATTACTGATCTGAGAGTAATCATTGTTACTAACCAAGGGTTGTTTTAACTACAAAAGATGTCTCTATCAAACCATTATGGTTTACGAGACAAAAAGATTTTAAATAATTAGATGACCAATGAACAGTTTCACTATAAGTTAATATAACAATCTTTTATAGCAGAAACATAATGGTTAAGTTAATGTATAGGGAACAAGATTGTATCTACAATCATTGCATATCTTGGATAAATCTTATTTGAATGAGGATAACTAAGCTTTTGTTCCACAGCATTGACTAATTGAAATCTCATCTAGTTCTATTACTTATAATAATCCAGCCATTTCATATAGGTTCTTTCATGGTGGGAAGGCATCTAAAAGAGCTTCACAGGATTTACAGTATATTGTAGTGACTATTTTGTAGGCTAAAGCAGCAGTCAATCATAGCCTCTGTTTACTTAGTGGCAAGTGGGAACCTGGTTGTTAAATCAATTGGCAGATCACTTTTCCGGGGTTAAATTAATCCCTTCCAAAAAAAAAATAGTAATAATAATTTGGGTCCACAATCCACGTGGACACAATAGTTCTGCCAACAGTCGTAGATTGTGGGACAACCAATTGCTGTGCTCAATTGGCTTCCGTGTTTTGCCCACAAAATGTACATCTGTTATGCCACTTTACTGAATATTTTATGAAGCACTTTGAACTTCTTGAAAGCATGAAAAGACTCTAATATCAAATGCAAGGATTACTAATAATGTCCCCCACAAACAACCAAGGATAGCAATTTTTTATTGATGAGTTTGTAGTCCAGAACACCGGATGAATCTCCCTTCACACATTTCTGCACAACTTTCATATTTCAGGCTGTGAAATAACCTACTATCCATATAGATGCTATAGGCATATTGCTGGTATGAAAATAATTAGATGTCATGTCCAGGATGTCATGTCCGTGTGTGTAACGATATCTGGGACTAATGTTTCAGATGACTATCCTTGATCAGTATGACGTGCAAGAGATAAAAGGCTGATTTCTGATTTGCTTGCAGTGTTAAAAGTGTATTCTCTGAAACTTCCATCGTGTGCTTCCATCAAAGCATTTAATCTCTGTATTCTTGTCCCAGGTAAACGGTCAGTGGAAAGGTCAGACTGCTGGCGGGTGTGGGAATTACAGAAATACTTACAAGCTGAATCCAACGTACCAGATCAATGTTGAGAAGTCTGGGCCGCTACTGATTGAACTGCGTGGACCCAGGTCTGATAAGCCATTTTTGTTCTTTATTTCTTTTCTGCTCACACATGGAGTTGCTTTTGATGCATGACTTTTAATGTTTATTTGATGCTTGAAACCATTGTAGAATAGAACACAGTTGATATAAACACCCCGAGGCTTCCTCGGCGTCTTTCTCCCTTTCAGATCTCAATCCATCAATAATGAAGATACGCGAGGTATATACTGGCCAATTTTTTTTTTTAAGTTTCTGCTCACATCAAATGTGTATAGTGGGAACCCAGTAATAGGGTCACAAACAAACTGAAGAATTTTGACCACATTAGTAGGTTGATCTCACTAGTGAATTTACTGTACTTCGAATCCTGGTCCATGCTGAGTTACTGTTCTTAGGCATAGCAACTTAAGGAGGCTCCAGAGTAAGGGAGGGGAAAACCAGCCAGGGTTCATGTACCTAGTTCGTCTGCAGCAGTGGTGACCAATCTTTATATTTGGGTAACAAAATCAATTTTCTTGATTGATTGCCCCTTGATTTATGCCATAACATTTGTATAAATGTGGCATGAGGAGCAGAGAGACATATGCCAATGGGGAGAAAATTACACAACTAATTGGACACTCAAGATTTTTTTTTTACAAATTAAAATTTGTTCCACATGTGAGGAAACCTTTCAGGCAAGAATTTTTTTTTTTTTCAATTTCAGATTTAATCATTTATTCCCCTCTCTTCAGGCAGTACAGCGTTGGATTTGAATTGATGGCTGTCTCGACAACAGGAGAGTTTCAGAAAAAGCCCAGTGGAGATTACAGGTAGAGTAGTGTATTTTCTTATTGTGTGTATGTTTGTCATGGGATACACTCCTTCTATCATAATAAGGGCTCTGTCCTTAGTTGCCTCCTCTTCACCCTCTACATGCTCCTCGGTGACATCATCTGCAGACACGGGGTAAATTTCCACATGATGACACCCAACTCTACTTTTCTGCTTCCACCATCAACTCCACGACTACCAGCGTCCTGACTGCCTGACATTGAGTCCTGGACGAAAAATAACTTTCGCCAGCTGAATGTCTGCAGGACTGAGGCCCTCCTGATTGGCTTGCGTCAGCCTCCACACCTCAGGCGCTGACACCATCAGCATCCGAGGCTGCACTCTCCACCTCTCTAAGCCAGTCAGGAACCTGGGCGTCTTATTCCTCCCTGAACTGTCCTTCCTCCCCCATCTCCATGGGATGACCAATACTGCCTTCCATCACCTCCACAACACTGCCAGATTCAGCCACTGCCTCACGCCTCAGGCTGCCGAAACCCGCGTTCCTCGTTCCATGAAAATCCCTCTTCGTTGGCCTTCCTAGTGCTTTTTTTCACAAGCTGCAGATCATCCAGAACTCTGCAGCTCGTATCCTCACCTGCTCAGCGACCACATCAGTCCCACCCTCGCCCGGCTCCATTGGCTCCCCATCCCCCAGAGGATCGAATTCAAGATCCTCGTCCTCACCTTCATGGCCTTGCCCCCCCATACCTCTCCAACCTGCTGTCCCCCTATGAATCTCCCTGCCCACTCCGTTCAGCAGGCTCCAGCCTTGCTCCATGTCCCTTACCTGACCCACCCTACATGGTAGAGAGGCCTCTCTGCCCCCACACTCTGAACTCCATCCCATAGTCCCTTTGCCTCGCTCGCTCCCTCCCTCACCTCCTTCAAGGCCAGTCTCAAGACCCTCCTCTTCGACCGTGCCTTCTGCTGCCCTCCCAACTCTCTCCCTCCCCTCCTAACTCTCTCCCGCCCCTCCCCCCTACCCTGTCCCTCTCCCTTGCTAGGATCCCGTCCTGACTGTTCAGCACCTAGGCACGTCCTCCCGACGTGAAAGGCGCTCTATAAATGTAATTTTGTTGTTGTAATTAATTATTATGACTTTCGCTACTCACTTGCAGTACAGCTACCTTAAAACATTTGAAAAGCCTGTACATGAAAGCAGCTATTTTATGGTGCTACCCTGCGGAATTTGTTTGCAAGTCGTACAGTTCTTTTGCAGGTCGCTTTCGACTTGTCTTCTAAATATTTGTTGTTTGAGGAAGATACACCATTTTTTTCTTGAAAAAGAAATTATCTCTTCTTCCCTTCTCACACCATCGCTGAGGAGAGTTGACTTGTTCCCCAACTACTATTTAGATTTGAACCACTTAGTGGCTCAAATTACACCAGCAAATATGGCTTTGAAGTGACTTTTAAAAGAATATTTGGTGGGCCTTTGTATTTGTCTGTGGAAGCTGGTTAGAATCCAATCCAGGTTTTTGGGAAGACTCCTCTAAGTGAGATGTTTTAAAGTACTAAACCTTCTTTTTAAAACTGCCTTAAATTTATTGCAGAAGTATCAATCTCATACAAAAGCCACAAAGAAATAGAAATGTTTGTGTGGTGCAGTGAGAGGTGCTTTTCTAAGATTTGAGCTACTATAACAACAATAAAATTACATTTGTATAGCACCTTTCACATCAGGAGAACGTCCCAAGGCACTGGACAGTCATTATTTCGGACCCAAGATAGGGTCACGATCGGGGAGGATGGAGGGAAGGGAGGGGAAGTGGAGGTGACCAATGACATGGCAAAGAGGAGGGTTTTGAGGTGGGACTTGAAGGAGGCTAGGGAGGGGGCAAGGCAGAGAGATGGAATTCGAGAGGTTGGAGGAAGAGTTCCTAAAGGCTCACCTGCCTGTGATGGAGGGGCAGGGGGGTGGTCGGGGGATGTGGAGAAGGTGGAGCCTGCTGAGAATAAGAAGCGGACAGGTTGGTAGGGGGTTAGGAGGTTGCAGAGGTAGAATAGAGCAAAGCCATAGAGAGCTTTTAAGGTGTTAAAGACCCATTGGGGCAGACAAGTGGGAGTATCTGCACTCCATCCACTGTGCTTCATTCCTACACTCTCCACTCGCATAGGATTAGGTCCTACACAATCATAGAAATTTATAGCAAAGACAAAGGTCATTAGGACTATTGAGTCTGTACAGTCTCTCAGAACAAGCTACCCATTCAATCCCACTGCTCTGCCTTTTTTGATGACTATTTGCCTGATCATGATAATGATGTGAGGAAAGTATATGAAGAAATTGACCCATTTTCTAGGAGCACAACATTTATAACATATGTATGTTACTTACTGCTCCACCGTGTTTCAGCTTGTCAAACCATTGCAAACCTACTGAGTCATTTTGTCCCTGGCTCTGACAACTTTGATTCCTCTTAAGTCTGTAGGATGGCAGTAAAAGTGATGCAATGTCTTTGCAACTCTGGGTCTGAGGGAAGGCTCAGCCAGGGTTTCCACTACCTGGGCTGCGTTTCGATCTGATGTCTGAAATGCATTATTTATATGTGAATCCAGACGATGAGTGTCGGCAAGCAATGTTAAAGCAGGACATCAAACAGTGGAGCTTTATTTGAGCGCAGTACTTGAACTATAAAATCCCAACATGCTGGCCAACTTTCTACCCTAAAAAATGAACAATCAGACGGCTGCCAGTGCCATTTGCTGCACATTGCAGGCAGAAAACAACCAGCTTCCCCGTACGCAAACTAACCTAGTAAGTTAGATTACAAGGTCATGAACTCCCAACGCACAGTGCTCACAAAGAAATGTCGGAGGCAGGGGACTTGATGGCCTGGAGGTTGACAACATTTCAGAGAGCAGGGAAACCTTTTCAGCAAGCCTACATTATAATAAAACGTGTTGTAACTGGGTTCCACTTTATATGTATTTTCAGAAAAAAAAATTACAAATGGGATTTAAAACTATGGCATTACCTCAGTGGATGTGCCTCCAGCACAACAGAGTAATTGCTCTTTGATACAAAAATTCTTAAATTTAATCTACTTCCTAAGCCACTGTGTCAGGTCCCTCGTGTAATCAGTTCCCGAGTAAGGTAGGAGAGGGCTTTCAGAACCAGCAAAACTGTAACAAGATAAGTTGGCACTTTCAGGAGGTGAAGAGGCAAAAACAAAATATAATTTGCGTTTCAGTTTAAAAATTTTACGAGTATTTTAAGGTCTCTTCCTACCCAAGCCCGTGCCACAGATGGTCTAATTTCTCCCATCTGTCTTCCTGACCAACTTCTTACCTCGACCTTTAGCTGAGCACTAAATGACGTCCAAACTACTACATTCAGTAACCTTGATGATTAAATTCTGTACATATAATAGTAAATTCAATAAAATGAACAGGTCTATGTTTGCTGCTTTTCAGAATGAAGTTAGTTAGCCAAACCTCTATGAAGAATAAAATTAGGTACAGATAGAAATATGTGCAAAACTCCAACTTAGTTGGTCATTGCTGCCATAAGCAATTGTAAATTCTATTTATTGACTATAATATAGCTCCTTCTTGAATGGTATGATTAATGCTGAATACAATATTTAATTATAAAATAATCCTTATATTTGGTTTAGTGCCTTTCACATTGGGAGGCTGACTCTAAGCACCTCACTAGATGTACAGATATATAGAAAAGTGCAGTGACTGTGTGTTTTGTGGGTGAATGTAGTAGTTATTTTACACACCGCAATCTTTGAAAAACACCCATGGAGTTTTTTTTTGTTTTTTTTTGGCAATTGTGGGCCAGGAAAACAGGAAAATTCCCCCTCTCTTTTCAAATAGTGTAATGTAGTGTAGTATGTCTTTAATATCCACTAAACAGACAGATAGGACCTTGGTCTCTGAATTGCATCAATGCAGCACACCCCCAGCACTGTTTTAGAACGTCAGTGTAAACTGAACTTCGAGTCACAACATGAGGCTTGAACTCGCAACGTTCTGCTCTGAGGTGAGAGTTCAACCAATTGAACAACGGTCAATTTACACATGTCTGCATGCGTTAACCATGTTGCCCTAAATTAATCTTGGGAGTATATGTTCGTAAACTGAGATGTTTGCCATATGACAAATGATTTCTAACCCCAATCATCAAACCAAATCATTTGAAATACAGCAACATCATTTGTGCCCTGTATCAGATAAATCGGGACAGGAAACATGCCACAGAAAGTAAAATGTGAAAATCCTGTGTCACGTCAATCCACAAGAACTGAGTTCCGAAAAGATCTGTTGTTGGAATTCTTGCAAGTTGAATTTCCCGCTGTAAGCGTCCTGTGCCAATTATGCTTGCTTAGAGTTTGCATTTAGGATTTACATTTTTTTTAGTCATCCGGATGTCTTAACACATGTGGATCACAGTGCTTAAGAGTATCCCAACCAAGATAAAGTTTCCATACATACCTACCCATGGAAATCCCAGAGATAGATTGTTGGAATGGGATGTGCACATTCTCCCTAGACTGAGGGACAAATCCTGCTTACATAATTCTAGAAAGTATTCGGCACAGATTGGCCAGGGCCATGACTTGGAGACTCCAGATTGTGCATTGGGGTATGGCTGGAGTCTAACCAGCTAAAATCATATAGCTTGCCATCAATTTTAGTGTCTGGGAAGCTTTCAGGTTGCTTGTTCAGCTTGGACCACCCAACCTGTTAGGGCTTTGGATTTCAGGGTTAACAGTAGCTGAGAGGGATGATTCTCTGCCCCCAAGTGACTGGTCTGCCCTTCCAGATCCCGCTAATGTGCCAGACTGGCTGTGCGGACCTGCCTGGTCAGGAACTCGACTACAGAGAGCACCATAGAGGGCTGGCTCGATTTTGACATTCTGTTGCCAGGCATGTCACCTTGGAGCCAGTTCAGCTCGAAGGAGACCCTGCTTAGCCCCCCCCCCCCCCCCCCCCCCTCCACTGAGGAGGTGAGGCACTAGTTGAGCATTTGACAAGCGTGGGTTTAAGCCCTCACTGGGTGGATGGTAGATAGTAGATGGACAATGCATCTCAGCATAAGGTAATCAGTTCTGCTAAACTCTTAATTTTCAATAACCTATGAAAGGAATGTTTTTGCTGATTGGTTTAGAAAATCACCTGCAAGACTGTTTTCCCGTTTCATTTTTTTTAAATGCATCTGATTTTATACTTGGGAATCATATTGTATTTTCAACCTGGTTTTAGTTTCCTCAGTATCCAAAATAAAGAAAATCTATAGATCTTCCAAACTATTGCATTAAACATGATGACCATTGCTCAATTGCACATTTGGACAGAATTGCTTGAAGTCTATAAAAGGTCAGTCGGTGTTGGAAAGGGAAAGGACATTGACCTATTATTCTCTTTCAGATATGGATTATGTGCCATGAATTTCCCGCAGCTACTGTTTTTCTTTTGATTCAGCATATTTCTCGTCACTGCGTTTGGTATTAGTAAAGCAAGAATAATTTGTGATCAAAACGTTGAACGCCTCAATTTTAAAATAGATGACCTATCTAAAAAGTCACTGGATGAAGGGATTAATATAATGTGATTCATGGAACTATTTTACAATACATATACTGCATGCAACACGTTGCATTCTTGTTGGTGTGTGCTCCTCTGGTGAAACCATCAATCTTCATTCCCTTTGTTTTGTGCAAGTTGTTTGATTGTGCTGCAATGTGTTTGGAGGAATGGTTTGAAGCTGAAGCTGCTAAAATGTGCACTTATTGTTTTACAGGTGTGGGTTTTGCTACTCGGAAGTTGACAATGTCCCTGCAGGAGTTTACAACATCATCCCCACGACCTTCCTTGCCAATCAAGAAGGCCCCTTCTTCTTAGACTTTCACAGCACAATTCCACTCAAGATTGCCCAGTTGCATTGAACCAAGGAACGTTTAAATAGCATTTATTGCTCTCTCTTTCGGGAGAGAATTGATGGATCTTGTGGGTGCCAGTTAATAGGAATCATAGAATCATAGAATTTTACGGCACAAAAGGAGGCCATTCGGCCCATCTAGTCTGTGCCGGCTCTTTGAAAAGAGCGATTCAATCCCACTGCCCTGCCCGCTCCCCATAGCCTAATAGACCCGTTCTCCCTAAATAAAGATCTAATTCCCTTTTAAAAGTTGTTATCGAATCAGCCTCCACCACCTTTTCAGGCAATGCATTCCAGATTCGAACAACTCGCTGAGTGAAAAAATTTCTCCTCAGCTCCCCTCTACTGCGCCTTGAAACTATTTTAAATCTGTGACCACGAGTCACAGATTCACCCACGAGTGGAAATAGTTTTTCTCTATTTGCCCTGTCGAAACCCCTCATGATCTTATAAACCTCTATTAGGTCTCCCCTCAATCTTCTCTGCTCCAGAGAGAATAACCCTAGCCTATCTAGCCTCTACTCATAGCTGAAGTCCCTCAATCCTGGCACCATCCTAGTAAATCTTCGTTGTACCCTTTCCAATACTATTCTCCCTAACTTAGTGTCATCTGCAAACTTGGAAACTGTACTCCGTACACCCAAGTCCAGATCATTGATGTAGATTACAAACAGCAATGGTCCCAAAACCGATCCCTGTGGCACAGGGATCGGTTTTGGGAATGCTGTGGGTGCATTTAAAGGTTTGCTCAGGGAGATTTTATTGGGTGTCTCTGTAGAGAATTAGGGAATAATGAAGATCATTTTGTTTATCATTGAAAGTGATTTTTCTTTCCACAGCTGTTCCTTCCTATTGGGAAGAGCTTTCTTCTATCTGCTGCAATGTTAATGTACTATCAAGAAAACACAGCTTTGGTTTACATTTCTGATGTACTTAAAAGAAGGAATTGTATAAATCTTTTTAAAAAGCAGTGGGTATTCCTGCTTTTTTTTTAAGAAAAGGAGAATTGGTTCTCCTGGATTTCTATTCATGTATCTGTATGCACTATTGCATTTGATATAATATGAATTGTTTTTTCTTGTCCAAGTACATTTACTGGATTTTTCTGGTGCATGTTTAGATTGCAGTCAACATTTTGTACAATATATAATGTTGACTGAATGATTGAACAATGTCTCTCCCTCCCCCACACCTGGAGTTACACTGCAATTCGCATGAAATCAAACCCTCATTCTTACCCGTTGGAATTACTTTGTAACACATGGGAGAAAAGAAATGGGCAATTTTATATATTACACCAAAGACTGGCTCATATATTTCAATTGGGAAAATAAGGCTTGTAAAATATTTCTACAGTACGTAAAGGAAAGTTCACAGTGGTTATATTCTAAAATTGGCCAAATGTACTCCTATTAAAGATTGTATATTTTTATGAAATTCTGATACCTTAACATATATGGGATTGAAAACAAATGCATTTAAATGAAAATTGTATGAAAAGTTTAATATGTTAAAGTAATTTATTAGTATTTGATTGGTATATCAACAGGATATTGTGAACTATTCTGGGATGTGGGTCACAACTGAAGTAGGGTTTGATAAATAATGAAGAAAACTTATTTCCTTTTCTACCTCCGATTTTAGAGTTTTGATACTCTTATGATCAAATGTGAGGCGATACAGCCGGTGAAATATGGGAAGAATTAGGAGAATGTGCAGAATTACAGAGAGACCATTACAGGCTACCTGTCCGCTTCCCAAACATCCATTCACCACAAAAGCAATGTATATATTTTTTCTAATAAATCCTGAAATCAGTCTTTTTCTATGAAGAGCAATGTATCCATACACCTGCCAACTGTTTGAAATATGCAAACGCATATTCTTGTTACAAAAAAAGGTTTCTCAAGTCTGTCAAAGAATATTTGTTACTTTGTAAAATAAGTTTATAATGCATTGACACTTTAGAAACCAACAATGTAAAGATACAACATGATTTTTTTTTTAATTCTCAAAGATGAATGGTGTAATCCTGAATTTTTTTTAAAAGCAGTAACCACAATAAATAGAAGATTGCTTTGATATATACTCTGCAGGTGAATCGGCTTGTGGAAGAGAAAAATATAGGTTAGTGTTTCTACTGGGACTCTTATCAGGTCTCTGCCGACCATCCAGCTGTGCTTTTGCAGCAGGTTTTATTTTTATCACAGAATGCTGGTATTAGCACTTTTCCAAAATTGTTAGTGTATTGATCTGCATTCCCCACCACACAAAGTCCCTTATGTCTCTGGGAGATGTATATTGCTTCTGACTAAGCCAAATGCAAGTACTTAATCATGATGTGCTTGATAAAGGGTGAGTTATGGTCATGGGAGCTTTACCCAACTACAACAAAATCTTACCTGCAATTCAGCTGAAGTTGTACTTCAACATTTTGGGTCAGTGTTTGAGCTTTTAAACCAATTACAATCCTTGCTCAGCTTGTAGCTCACTGTTGAGTCAGAAGGTTATGGACTCAACATCTGTGTCAGCACTTTGAACTCACTGTAGTGAGTACTGCATTGTTGAGGGTGGGGGGGTGGGAGAGGGGAGGTTACTGTTTGGATGAGATGTTAAGTCAAAGTCCTGTCTGCCTGTTCAGAGGACATTAAAGATTCCATGGTATTCCTTGAAAGACAAAGGAGTATTCTTGGTGATATGGACAACAATAACCATATAAATCGATCATTCACTGCATGGCTAACAAATTGGGTACCACATTTTGCCTACACATTCACTATATTTTACAACAAATTCTGTGAAACACTTTGTGGCATCCTTCCACCTCTTTATGGAGAGGGTAATTGCCAACTGGAATATGCTGCCAAAAAAATGGTTTAGGTCGGGGCACTGGACTTGTATCTTGATGCTGTGATTGGTGGTGTTCGTGATGAGGGGTGTGGGGCTGGAGGAGAGAAACAGTTGGGTGGGTATTCTGGAAGGATGAGAGTAGATGGGTTAAAGCACCTTCACCCTCGCCACTCTTGTGACACTATCAAATTCAAGGATTATTATAAAATACTGCTGTTGGTGTCATAGTATTCTGGCCTTTGCTACATTTCTTCATTTTTTGTATATGTACAGTAAAAGCACGTTTATCCGTGACCTGATCAACCGTAACTTCCATATAACCGGCACCTCAAAATAAAAGGTCGCCATTCAATTAACCGGATCTTATCCAGTACAATCGCGGTGGCACATTTAATTAGTCGATTGTTGCACTAGAGTACAGTACGATTAGTTCTGAATGCTGCCAGTAGTGGCACTTCTGTTTTTTTCATCTTAAAGGGGCACTGTTTTTCCTCCTTTTTCTCTCCCTCTCCTTCCTTCCTCTCTATCGCTCCCTCTCTCTTTCTATCTCTTCCTTCCTTCCTTCCTTCATTCCTTCCTTCCTTGCTTGCTTGTTTGCTTCCACCCTCCCTCCCTCCCTCCTTCCCCTCTCTATCTGACGGACACTACGTATTGACTGTATAGCCTGACTGTATCATGGGTTTATACAGTTTTGGTGGAGGGGTGGGAGGAGAGAGGCAGGGAGAGAGGGTGGTGGGGGGGAAGAGGGGGTGGAGGGGAGGAAGAGAGGAGGGAGAGGGAGAGGAGGGGGTAAATTGATTAATTTAGATGGAAAATGAGGAGTGGAGGGGGATTTAGTTTGGAGCCATTGAGATGCCAGACTGTGCGTGTGTGTGAAAGAGAGAGGGAAGGAGGGAGACAAAAGAAAAAAGAGGAAAAATCGACAGTACCCCTTTAAGAGGAAAAAAAATTATTCCGTCCGCCATTGTAGAAGTTTGCTTTGTGTGCTATGTTTATAGACTGTAATCGATATTTATTGCTTTATTGGTAAGTATCTATACAATATTCTGTTATTATTTAGTCTATTATTAATATGGTATGTTTTTTTTTAATTTAATTTTTTTTAGTTGGGTTTTCGGCAACTTGCCGCCCAAATATCCGGCACGCCATTTAGGTGGCATTGGCCAGGTCCCGAGGGTGCTGGATAAACAGGCTTTTACTGTATATTAAAAAAAAATGCAATAACAGTGATGAACTGTATCTGTATTCAGAATATTCAGACATACAAGCTTGGTTTGGAAATTACAATACATAAAAAATAGTCAAAGCACCATACATAAATTGTTTTGTAATACCAAAACGTATACAAAATACTAACTTTTTCTAAGTGCTACACATACATATTACAGAACTATATTAAAACACAAAATAAGGCATGCAGGCTGCCACTGGCTACCTTATCACATGAAATATATAAAAGTAGCATTGACACAACAGGTTTGAGTCTACTGTAGTAAGTTATTGGTTCCAGTGCCTTGGGACATTCTCCCGAAGTGAAAGGCGCTTTACAAATGTAATTTTGTTGTAGCAATACCGAAAAAAGGTTTTCCAATTTGATTATAATCTAATTGCAATCCTTGCTTGAAGGAGCTAACCTGTATACACAAACATAATGCATGATACACAGCAGTAAAGCTCTGTAAATGCCTGTAGTAAATACAGATATGACTGGCCATAAAAACTAGCTCAACTGATTAAAAATGCAGAAATATCATAAGCAACCACCCCAATTCTGCAATATGAGGGGGATCACTTTCAGTTTTATTGTACACAAGAAGGATTCAGGCTAGAAATTGAAGTCAGACCAGAGAACTCAATACAATGTTAGCTACTGATCGGTGTCAGCTACTAATGATAGCATACAAACATATGCATGGGAAATGAAGTGCCTCTTCTGGGTCCCTTGTTTGCTCTTTGTTTTATAGTTGGAAGTTCTTGCACATGATCGGAAGAATGGAAATGTCTTCAAGGTCTTTTTCCAGTGGAACGAAAAATTAAAGACTTGTCATCCACATTGATCCAAATTCTTTCTGAAGACGGCGTCCCCACCCCATTGGGAAGTTGAAAATGTCAAAAACATACAGTCTTGTTCTCAACACAGTGGTGCACACAATCAACACAATATGAAGCAGCACAAGGATCTCTGCTGAACGCTGTGCACTTTTAAGTAGGTCTTCTCTCATGGAATCAAAGAGAACCATACTTCACCTCAAGTTCAGCGGTACTAACTGGCTACTAGTACTTTCACTATAGTCTGAAAGCAGACTGATAAGTATAGACGTGGTTAATGTTCCATTGCAGATTTATACTTTTAAAACAAAAGTTCCCGTCAGCAATCACAAACTGTTCATGTAGCTTTTTTCCTGGCATTATAAAGACCATTCACCTTTTCTGGAAACTTCAGTGATTTACACACTAACCAAAAAGGCCAAACCAGTATCTTCAGATCAACAAAGTAAGTTCCTTGGCACATTTAGGGCAACATTTAATGTGCTGGTGACTGAGCCAATCCACGGACTTCCATTTTGGCAATTTTCTTTTCCTTGGACTCTCCACATTTTACCGAAAGTTGTGTTATTTTAATTTGTAGAGTTGTTTCTTCAATGGTCTTTTTGTTAATCTGTTTGTCCTTTATTTCATTCTCAGCACCTTCTGCTCGGTCCCCTGTAAATATTAAAATGAATAATAATAATCTTTGCATTTGATATAACACTTTTTATGTCTTCTAGACGTCTCAAAGCACTTCTCAGAATACACTGTAAAGTGAATTGACTGTATTTATGTGGGCGAAACACAGCAGCCAATTGTGCACAGCAGTGTCCCACAAACAGTCGTGGATTGAAATAACCAAATTTTTTTTAGGGATTATTATTAGGCGTGTGGAGTAAAGAAACTTGCCCAACGTTTTGCACTACCTGGAATCGAACCCAGATCTCTCGCTATATCACCTTACCTAACTCCGGAAATTATTACATGCTTACATGGACCCACCAAATGCAACAATAACTTGATTTATATAGCGCCCTCCACGCCGGACGGCGTCTCAGAGTGCTTCACAATAGCGGATCCCGGTAATAAAGTAGAACACTGTTGGCAAGTTAATGGATTTATTAATAAAATAAGACTAGTCTTTAAAAATGATTTGATCAAGGCATATCATAAAAATAGAAATTCATATAAACCACTACCAAATCGTATACAATCCACATTATTGCACAAATACATTATATAACCACCATTTGGACTTCACCTCATTGTAGTTTTAGAGCACAAACTGTTGGAACTACATAATCCAGGCTATCTATCTCTAATATCTGTAGCAACTCCTGCACGAAAGCATAAAATGCTGCAAATGAAACAATCACATCATTCTATGGGGAGGCGCTTAACGGAGACAGCTTTAACCTGTTTGAAATTACAACAGATCAATGGCTGATTCATCAGGATTGTTCACGAATAGATAATAATACAGAACATTACAGCGGGGATCACCTCACCTCCGGAAATTATTAGTTGCAGGTTGTCAAGAGCCAATTTGAGGACCCTAGAGTGTACGTTTGGGGTACTGCTGGAGTCTTAACCAACCAAAACTGTATAGTTTGCCACTGCCTGGCAAGCTTTGCTACTGCTTGTCCATCTACGCTTGCAGAGTTAATAGGAGATAAATGAGACGATTCTCTGCCCCCTAATGCTGAGCCATGCTGGCTGTGCTATTGTCAGCAATGCTCTGTAGTATTACAGATCCCCCCACCACCCACCCTACTCCAGCTCAGCAACTGACTGGATGTCTACATTCTGTTGCCAAATGTGTCACCTAAGAGCCAATTCAGCTCCAAGTAGACCTTGCTTCCTCCCACCCCCTAAAGGAGGTTCAAACAGGTTGTTTCTCCCAAACTCACTACGCTAGTCACGTCAGTTTACAATTAAATCCTGTGGTAAGTCCTCCCATTGCCATGGTACTGTGTGAAATGCAATAGTTATTACTGATATACGCCATGAACAAATGTGGAACTACTTCATATACAACAACAACAACTTCGATTTATATCGTGCCCTCCACGCCGGAAGGCTAATCAGAACGCTTCTACAGACTTCAATGTTACTGTTCTGAATTAATACGCAGATGCCCCTCACCTCGTTCAACATCACATTCAGGAGACGATGCACCACTACATTCACTACGGGGTCCCAGAACAGTGGAGCTGAGTGTCAAGTCGGAGAGAGACTCTGGTCTCAGCAGCGTTACTGGAGGATAAGAGCTGGGCACATCCACAGTACTGGTGGAGCAGGAACTCAAGCTGGACTCAGACTGGGTCTCTGAATCCTCTTCAGAGATGTTGCTGCTGCAGTTATCATCCTCAAACACTTCAGATGTCACTGCAAACAAATTAAGAGACATCATTGCACACACTAAAGAGTAATTAGCTTAAATTCATGACGAAATCGATCGGCAAACTTTCTTCAGCCTTATTTCATTGGAGAACTTCATCCAGTCAAAAGTCAAATTACAATTCTAATCAGAAGTAAATGACTGAAAGATCTGCTTTCCAAAATGCTTGAATGTTAATGGATTGTAGGACACACTGGCCCCAAAAGCAGGAGTTGAGAGAATCAATTGGGATGTTTCAACGAATCAGTAAATAAAAAAAACACAATAATAAAAATTGGTCCTTTCAATCCATGACTGTTTGTGGGACATTGCTGTGCGCAATTGGCTGCTCCGTTTCGCCTACAAATATAGAGTCAAGTCACTTTACAGTATATTCTGTGAAGTGCTTTGAGACGTTGATAAGATGTGAAAGTGCTACATCAAATCCAAGGATTATTATTAGTAGTAGTATGTAGGCGAAAAGTATGGGAATTAAAGAAAACAGAGAAAAGGAAGAGAAGTTGATTAAAAGCCACAGTATCGAAATGATCACATTCTATGTAATAAAATGGCAGAAGTAGTTAAATGAGCCAATTTCTATGGTTTACATGATCAAAATTACAGTATTACTAAACATTTACAGTAGTTCCTTATCTACGGAATGTGGTTTGAAATTCTACCTTTCCTCCAAGCAATGGTAGGACTTGAAACCACTGAAAAGCCTCAGAGGCACCATCTTTATATTCCAATTTAGCAGGGATTATTTTTGAGTCAAATGTATTCAGGGGACACTGTCCTGCCTTACGATGAATTAAAATTCTATATGAGTTTCGACATTCACTCGTGTCTAAGTCCTGAAAGGCCAGTGTCTGGACTTGCAAATGGCAATGGTCTCACCACAATCTTTAGGTTCAACATAAGCTGTGTTCTCAGTTATAATCAGTCCACAGGACATCAGAATGCATCTGGCTATGAGCTAAAACGTCCAGATGATTAATGGCATTTTTCCAGGCTGCACTTTGTGTCAAGTGATGGTAAAAGTGGCCTTTGTTGCATAGCCATATCAGATTCTGTGTTTTATATAAACACATATCTTTGCCCTGAGAGCATACAAAGAGTTTCAGATCTACACATTACGGATTTGTGCAGAATTTTTCAGTTGCTTTTTGACAACCATTTCAATTAAGCTCCACTACTTCTCTTGACTTTCCCACAAACAAATGTTCTTCCTCATTATCAAAGCTTGCAGTGCACGTTAGATTTCAAAATTCCTCTCAGCCGTTAGACGGTTTGTGGCCTGCATGAGAGAAGGATTTCACAATGATAATACTAATCCCTACATTTAGTATAGCGTCTTTCACATTAGGACTTCTCAAAGCACTTCACTGGATGTCATTTTTACTTGGGGATTGTTGGCATGGACACCGGGAGAGTCTCCCATTCCTTTTCAAATAGTACCATGGGACCTTTAACATCCACCTGAACAGAGAGGAACTCAGTTTAACACTCATCCAAGCCTCCAACAATGCAGCATTGCATTCAAGTGTCAGGCAGTGTATCAAGTACAACAATAACCACGGCAAAATTACATTTGTATAGTACCTTTCACATCAGGGGGATGTCCCAAGGCACTGGACAGTCATTGTTTCGGACCCAAGCTGGGGACAGGGAGGGTTAGAGGAAAAGGGGGGTGGATTTGGAGCGACCGGATCACTAACTTAAGCAAACAACAACAAATAAATTACCAAATGTCACATTATGAGGCCTTGGCCTCAGTTCGTGAAATGGACTCAAGAATATACCCCCAGCACTGCACTGGAGTGTTAGCACAGGCTATAAGAGTTCCAAGTCCTGATATGGGGATTGAACTTTCTGACTCAGAAGAAATTGCTCCTAATTGAACCCGGATAACACAAAAAAACCTCTAAAACTTGTTACTGATTTCTTCTTTAAAAATAATGTCATGGCTGAAATATTTCCTCACTATAATTACTTCAGGTGCTTCAAAGCCAGGCAAGCAACAGATTAGATGAATTTGACATATGTCCTCCGGATCGCCCCCCCAATATATATCTTAAGCTCCAAATGTGCAGAGAACTAAAATGCCATCCTTTCCAGATTGTCCAGTTTATTAACAATCGTGTCCAATTCTGTTCATCTACACAAAATTGGGTTAAAATTACTAAATTTCAACTCATCAAGGACTGTTATAGCTCATATACTGTAGGAGAATTTCATACTGTTAGACTGGGCTGATTGGGAACTCATCTTGTTGAGCAGAAGACCACAGTGTGGTATCTGAAAACACCATCTAATCCCTGACTGAACAAAACCATGGCAAACTTTTCTTATCATTACTTACTGAGAAATATTTAACAAATGACGATTATTCCTTCTGCAACAACAAAATTGTATTTATGTAAATACAAAATTGTAGATTGTATTTATGTAGCGCCTTTTCCGTCAGAAGGACATCCCAAAACACTGCAACTATCCATCATAAAGTTTACTCCCTCCTCCGCACCCAGCTCCACCTTTTGGCCCCGCTCATTTCTGATACCATCAACCTTTCCCTCTCCTCAGGCACCGTCCCTACCTCCCTTAAAACAGCCACCATCACCCCTATCCTGAAGAAACCCTCCCTTGATGCGTCGCAGCCATCAAGCTACCGATCCATCTCCAACCTCCCGTTTATATCTAAGGTCCTTGAAAGAGTGGTTACCTCCCAGCTCCGCTCTTTCCTCTCAACTCACTCACTCCTTGAACCCCTCCAATCAGGTTTCCGCCCTGCTCACAGCACGGAAGCTGCCCTGGTCAAGGTCACTAATGACATCTTAACCGCCTGCGACCAGGGCTCCCTCTGCCTCCTCGTCCTCCTTGACCTGTCTGCTGCGTTCGACACAGTCGATCACACCATCCTCCTCCAATGTCTTTCCTCCCACCTCAACCTTCAAGGCACAGTCCTTGACTGGTTCCATTCCTACCTGACCCACCGCCTACATTTTGTATCTTCCAATGGTTTCTCCTCAAACCCCCGCACAGTTTTCACGGTGTCCCCCAGGGTTCTGTCCTCGGCCCCCTCCTTTTCACCCTTTACACGCTCCCTCTGGGCGATGTCATCCGCAAACATGGGGTAAATTTCCACATGTATGCGGACGACACCCAGCTGTACCTTTCCGCCTCATCCCTCAACCCCCAGACCATCGATGTTCTGACAGCATGTCTGTCCGACATTGAGTCCTGGACGAGGGACAACTTCCTCCAATTGAACGTGAGCAAGACCGAGGCCCTCCTGATTGGCTCAAGCCAGCGCCTCCGCACATCGGGCGCTGCCAGCCTCAACATCCAAGGCTGCACTCTCCACCTCACAAAGCCAGTCAGGAACCTTGGCATCACGTTCGACCATAAACTCTCCTTCCTCCCCCACATCCGTGCCTTGACCGGCACCGCTTATTTCCACCTGCGCAACATTGCCAGGCTCCGCAACTATCTTATCCCCCACGCTGCCGAAACACTCGTGCACGCATACATCACCTCACGGCTGGACTACGGAAACTCTCTCCTCGTCGGCCTCCCCAGTTCCTCCATTCACAGGCTGCAGGCCATTCAAAACTCTGCAGCCCATGTACTATCCCGCACCCGCCTCCGCGACCACATAACCCCCACCCTCGCCCGTCTCCACTGGCTCCCCATCCTCCAGACGATCGAGTTCAAGATCCTCGTCGTCACCTTCAAGGCCTTACACAGCCTTGCCCCGCCCTACTTAACCGATTTACTTTCCCCCTATAAGCCCACCCGGACCCTCCGTTCAGCAGGTCTTGGCCTGCTCTAAGCCCCCCACCCGAACCGCCCCACCATCGGAGGCCGGGCTTTCAGCTTCTCCGCTCCCACCCTGTGTAATTCCATCCCCCAATCCCTCCGCCTTGTTTCTTCCCTTCCTCTTTCAAGGCTGGTTTGAAGACTTTCCTCTTCGACCGTGCCTTTTGTTCCCCCCCGAATTTTTCGACCTCCCCTGCGTGTTTCACCCCTTCCCTCCCAGCTCGGGTCACACGCCTCCTGTGCAGCGCCTTGGGACGTCCTCCCGACGTGAAAGGCGCTTTATAAGTTTAAGTTGTTGTTGTTGTTACTACATCCACATTGTCCTGGGAATTATATGGAATTGTTTAACATCTCAGCCAAAGAACAGTGGCTTTAATAATGCAACAGTGCCTCAATGTTGCACTAGAAGAGTGTCCATGTACATTCAGAGATGAAGTGTAATGAGAAGCATGAACTGCTAACCTTCTGTTCCACAGACAAGAATGCTATTACACTGAGCGAAACTGACGCATGCTTTCCGGAAAACCTCATTTACCCTTTAAGGTGCAATAGATTCAAATGGGTTTCTGTGAAAAGTCTGAGTGGAATGCGATCTGCTTTTTATTCTCCAGCACAGCTGAAATTAGAAACCCCAATACTCATTATAGAATGAACACCATGCTGAGGGTCGGCAGCATATCCCAAACTGGACAACAAACCCAAATCTCTGCTTTATCTTCTGCGTAGCTGATGGACAGTTGTGTGCTTTGGTGCTGGCTGGCTGAAATTCAAAGCTATCAAAACACAAATTAAAAGAATAAACCCAACAATCAACCTTCTTATGTCACCCAATTAATTGGATTTTTTTAATATATAAAAAGGGACTGCTGCTCTGGATTATTGGTAGAAAGTTGTTTATAATTCCTCAAGAGTAGTCTTTGCTCCTTGCCTACTTCTCTTCCTCTAGACTCTACGGTCTGTGGGAAGTTACATGAAATACATCAGATTGTTAAACTATTTAATTTTCTTTTTGTAAACCAACAAAGCGAATACCGCTGTTATACAAGGAAATAATGGTGCATGTCATTTCATTCCGTCAAAATGGATATATTGAATGAAAGCATGAATACAAATGATGTGCAAATCTATGTTCAGACAGCTTGAATTACAGAAGCCAATTTCAACCAAGTCACAATACATTGCATTGCATGTATGACTTTATCTGAACCTTTGTGAAGAAAATCGTAAGTAACCCTCTTAGCATTAAGGATCAAAATATTCCATTATCCTTTCTCACTTCTATTATGAATTGCATTTCAGTGGTTAATAGGTCATATACTAATGCCTATACACTTAGCATACACACATAAACCAGCACTGTCATTGAGCTGGAGCAAAACAAATACCTAAAGTGAAAGCAATTGGGCTCAACCCTGAAAATATGTTATGACCAGATGGTACTTTGTCAATCCTTTCAGCAGCTTCTGTAGTCTGTCACTTCACTCTGAGCGATTCTTTCAGGTGTGTCAACCTCACAACACGCGCTTCTCAGAGGGACTGACTGAAATCTCACATCACCAACTCTCACTTCCCTCTTCCTCCCAATTCAGCACAGATCACATACTCAAACAATTTAGCGCCACAGTCCCTCCACAACCACTAGATCTGTCCCACTTATAAACCTTGATACCTATTGCAGAAGGCTGAAGGGCATTCCCATTACATCCTCCCTCCTGTCCCACTGCCATCCCTCACCACACCAGCCTCCCCATCTGTTTATAGCTGCACAGAGGCAGGAAAGTGTTATAATTAATCAATTTGACACAGTCAATAATAATTCTTGCATTCAATATGGTATGTTATCACATTGTCGAAAGATCTCAAAGCGCTTCACAGAATATACGGTAAAGTGAACTGACTGTATATTTTGTGGGCAAAACATTTGTTTCTGTTGATTCTGAAATGACTGATTCTGTTCTTTGAAGTGCTGTATTTCCCTTTAAGAAAGCCTGTAGCAAAAGTCACATCCTCTTTCACTACCCAAGAGAAAAGATTGTGGTCAGTGCATTTTCTGACAGCCAAGTGCCCCGTTGCAGACTGTTGGATTAGCAGTGCAGGTATTTTGCTGTTCATGAGCTATTCATATGCAGCTGTTACAGACACAAGGTAAAAAAGCAGACTGAAACAGAAACTAGTGCCGAACTCCTCTAGCTCAGTGGTTAGAGCACTTGCCTTACAAGCGTGAGACCTGTGTTCAAATCCAGGCAGATCAGAGGCAGTTTCCTTACTCCACACACCTAATAATAATCCCTCCAAAAAAACACAATAATAAAATTGGTCATTTCAATCCATGACTGTTTGTGGGACACTGCTGTACGCAATTGGCTGCAAGTCTAAAAGTATTCCAGGTAGAGTGACTTGCAGATTTTGATAGAGGTTGATTTGTATAGTTAGAATAAAAGGACTGAGAGAATCTACATTGTAGTTCGGATGAAATAACATTACGCACTCTATAAATGTAGGTTGTCATACTTACGGGACAATGCATCAGGCTCCGATTTAAAACTGGATAAATCTTCCAGAGAGTTTTCATTGCCTTCAGCACCTACGCCTATCCCTCGGGGACCCATCGTTTTGGAACGCCTCCTTTCATGAATTTCATCAGAAATCATCTCCAGGTTCTTCAAGGCAGTCTTGTATTCTCCTTTGGCCACAGACAGCTTGGCCTGGAGCTCATCTACGTTCCTCTTTAAATGCTTTCAGTGGATAAAATAGGGAAAATCAGTGAAAATTGTACATGGATAAGCGAAAGGGCCTAACATGAAATCTTATCTTCAACCACGATAACAACTTGTAAGTACATTATGCCTTTTCTCAGCCTTGGTCGGTGCATTTAGGAGGAAACTTGGTGCAAGAGGGGGAAGGAAACAGAGAGATCTGGGGGAAGGCTCGGGAGGGAGGACTAAAACCATAGGAATTGACGGCGCAAAAGAAGGCCATTTGACCCAGAGTATCTATGCTAGCTCCCTCAAGACCAATCCTTTCAGTCTCACTTACCCGCCATATCCCAAATTACAATGTGTGGAGACTCATGTGAACTATAAATAGTGGAAAAAACTAGCTGAGCCGAATGTAGATTCTATGTGAAGCTCCTGGAAGGAATTAGCTATTTCGGCTTCCCACAGGCCACGCACACCCGCCCTATCATGGCTATCCCAAATATCCCAAATTGAAATAACAGAACTCAAAAAGGCAGGTAGTATAATAATAATTTGTGCTTTTGACATAAAGTCTTATCACATCGTCAAGATATCTCAAAGCTCCACAAAATATACTGTAAAATGAATTGACTGTATTTTGTAGGCAGAAACCAACAGCGAGTTGTACACAGGAGTGTCCCACACACAGCTTACAGTGTGTGAGCAATTTTGTTCAGGTTTTTTTTTTGCCGAGTCACCAGAGAAATTCCCCTCTTATCCAATAGTGCTAATATGGGTTATTTACAGGAGAAGATTCTGAAGTGCTTTGAAGTGGTCTGAAAGCTACTATGCAAGTGTATATTGTTCTTGCTGTGGCAACTGCAAAATTCTCTGAAAATTAGCAATTGATTTGATATAATATAGTAAATCAAATAATTTCTACTGGCTTTGCGTTGAACAGCAGAAATGATCTGGCTGCTGGTCTGATATTTTCCTGTAGTATAAACACGTTTCCCCCTCCACAAATCAGGATAAATAAATAAATTCTGATTGTGTGTGTGTCAGCCTAGCTCTGTGGTACACTCTCACTTCTGAGTCAGAAGAATACGGCTTCAAATTCCCACTACGTTAGGACTTAAAATCACATAGTCTAAACTGACACTCAATTGTAGAGCTGGGGCATGTAATATTGTTGGAGTGCCTTCCTTCAGATGAGATGGCAAGGTGTTCAGATGGACATTAAAGATCCCATGGCACTATTCAAAACGAGAAGAGAGTTTCCCGTGGTGTCCCTGCCAACGATCCCCCAAATAAAATAGGTCACTCACTCTATGGCTGTTTGTAGAACATTGCTGTATTCACCCACAAAATACAGTCAATCCACAGTACGGGGAAATGCTTTAAAATGTCTCGATGATGTGATAAGGTTCATTAAGGACTATCAACATCATCATCAACTGTGCTCCCATGATTTTTATTATTTGTTTCTCTGGATGCGATAGCCTCCAGAGCTTCTTTCTCAATAATCCCAAATCACTGGATAAAATGCACACTGACATTTCTGATGAAAACTCACCTCAAGCTGAAGGTAATATTTTGCTTTCATTTCAAAGTAAGGCCTAAGGAGAGAGACAAAAAATTGTGATTGGGTTACCAGAGTGATGGGCGCACTTCAAAAGCAAAGCTGTTCCTTTCTAATGGGCGCACTGATACAAGAGACACACACACACGCACGCACACACAGGCAAGAAAATAGTTTATAGTTTATAGAAAATAGTTCACCTTTCAGCATCTTTGGAATTGAATTGCCTCCATGTTTGTTTTTATTACAACAAGCAAAGTTTTAGTTGATTGCTAGCTGCTGAGACACGTTTTTAACAAAACAAAATTACTTTCCGAGCGATTTCCTTTCAGCTGAAGAACACACTCAACATGGACCAAACAAGCTTTTCGGATCTCACGCAGGAACTAAAGGCTGTAACTTGCTTATATGTTGAACATGAAAGGCTAAAGTCAATCTCCTTTGATTCTGACAATGAGCAACAACAAAAAAAACAAAATCACATTTACAGAGCGACCTTCATGTCAGGAGGACGTCCCAAGGTGCTGGATAGCTTTAGAAACTCTGGATTGCTGGATCTGTGATAACAGTCACAGATATTGCCATCCAGCAGTTCTAAAGTCAGTGGTATTCTTTGAAACATAATACTCCCATTAAAATGTACAGCCACGAACCATAGAAATATGCTGACAGCAAATCACGGGTTGATTATTTCATTCATGAAGTAGTCTCTGTCAAACTGTCCGAGAAAAAAAAGCAATTCTAGGCTTTCACAGCAAAGCAAGTCTCCAGTGGGATTGTTTATAGCATCTTGAATAATTTATCAGCAGCATTGTTTGTTAAGTCATTTAAACAGGAGGATAGTAAAGGCACTACTTTAAACAGCACAGATGAAAGTAAACAGCAGAGCTCACAAACACAATTCACTTTATTTTGTGTGTATAACCCCCATGGGTTATCCACTGTTTTGCAAAAATATTTCCCTAGCGCTGCTATTCCAGCGCCTTGAGACGTCCTCCCGACATGAAAGGCGCTATACAAGTGTCATTTTATTGTTGTTGTTATTACTCCAATTAAATTCAAATACATAGTCTGGGGGCCGGAGATTGAGCAGGAAGTGTGACCAATGCAGGAGACCGAGTGGAGCTAGGACAGGATGTAGATTTTCAAATATTGTGGAATTTGCTTCCACAAACTAATGATGAAGCAGAAACTATTTGAAAAGGAAATAAGTCAGATGCTTGGAGAGAAAAATAATACGGGTTTGGGATGAGGACGGGATCCTATGATTCCAAAAAGAATGATTAGACAAGTGTGGCAACATCGGTCATTGTTTCACTGTCAGAAAGTTAACAACCTTGTCTTTTCAACACTGCATTGTCCTCACCAACAATAACACCAGTTGTTGTATCTTTGTTGTCGATCTCTTTGTGTCAACATTGCGGAACATTGCTCACTTAGTATTTGAGTAATTACACTGAATACACTCTCAATACATCACAACAACAACAAATTCCATTTCTATAGCATCTTTCTCATCGGGAGGATGTCCTAAGGTGCTGGACAGTCAAGAGTCCAAGCTGAGGTTTGGATCAGGAGTGGGCTAGTGCAGGAAGATTAGGGGTTGGAGGGTGACCAAAGACTTGGTTGCATCCGAACACAGCACATTAACATAACGCAATCACATACGGATATACCTCAGTGATGAAATTGTGTCTGTGATGTGATAATCATCAGGTATAACCGCTCCTCCATCCAAAACATAAACACGCACGCACACACACCCACCACACACACACACACACACCATTTCCTAAAAACTGTTTTGCCCGACAGTTGTTTGATTTAAGGTTGAGTCTGACTAGTATCTGCAGAGCTGTCACTGATAGAGAAAGTGCTGATGACATGAGTCGGAATCGGATTCTCCAACATCAACAAAACTGTCAGATAAACAACAGCCTCATAGGCTGCACAGCTGTCTCTACTCTCGCGCTCTAAGTCAGTCTATCCAGGACTACCCACCCCATCTTTCCTTCCCTCTCCCACCCTTACCCTCTTTTCCCCCTTTCTTCCCTGGCCCCATTTCCACTGTTTGTGGGACACTGCTGTGCGCAATTTGGCTGCCGCGTTTCGCCCACAAATATATAGTCGGCTTTCCTGTTCTCCTTCCCCTGACCCCTCCCCTTGCCATTTCACCCCCCCTTTTTCCCCTAATCCCACTTCCATAACTGTTTGTGGGACACTGTTGTATGCAATTTGGCTGCCGCGTTTTGCCGAAAAATGTATAGTAAATTTTCCTACTCTTCTTCATCCTGCCCTGCCCCGACTCTTCCCCCCCTGCTCTTGTCCCTACCTGATTGTACAGCACCTTGGGATGTCCTCACGACGTGAAAGGAGCTATATCAATGTAAGTTTTGATTGATTGATTGATTTGATCGATCGATTTGTTGTGATCTGTCTGGTGGCTGGGAAACTCAGTAGTGTCAGAAAACAACTTATGGACAAAACCACTTGAATAAAACCAGGGCTGTTTGCCCATGGTTGTCATTGGCTGGGCCATTTCCAGGAATGGAATTATCACCGCAGTTGATAAGTATAACCAGTGAGATCTGACACATCACATACAACAACAACAACAAAATTGCACTTATAGAGCGCCTTTCACGTCGGGAGGACGTCCCAAAGCACTGAACAGTCAGGTTGGGACCCGAGCAGGGCTGGGGGGAGGGTTGGGGTAGGGGGAAGGAGAAGCAGAGTGGGAGAGGGGGAATAGTGGGGCAGCCGACATATGACATTCTCCAACCCTATCTATTACCCTCGCGACGGTGGAGAGAATCACTCACTTGGATTTATTGATGGCTCGCTTTAATTTCTTCTCCAGTTGTTTCATCCGGCCCATTGCAGCATTGTACTTCATGGCTGTTTCTTTGTGCAAAAGTTCACTTCTGGTCTTTGTCTGTTCTGCTTCCATAACCTTGGAAACAAAGGGAATAAGACACATCAGGCTTATTTGTTCTCTATGTATTTTTAATAAAGGCCTTTAAAATATTTTAAATATTTAATGGAAAAAGAAAATCAGAAAAAATATCCACTGCAATATGTAATGAGGCACAGGGCATTGAATGCAATCTGACTCCTGTGGCCTGACCTACTTCAATCCAGTATTCACTGAAGACTTCACTATGGAATTCACTATGGAAATTCCCTCCTCGTTGGCTCCCTCCTTGGATCTTCCCTTCACAAGTTGTAGATCATCCAGAACTCTGCAGCTCGTGTCCTCTCCCGCACCAAGCTCCACGACCACAGGACTCCCACCATCGCCTGGCTCTATTGGCTCCCCATCCTCAAGAGGATCGAATTCAAGATCCTTGTCCTCACTTTCAAGGCCATTCATGGCTTTGCCCCCTCCTAACTCTCTGACCTGCTGTCTCCCTATGAACCTGCTCACCCACTCAGTTCAGTGGGCTCCAGTCTGCTCCATGTCCCCCACCCACCCCCCCCCCTACCACCGGAGGACGGGCTTCCAGCCTCTCTGCCCCCACACTCTGGAACTCCATCCCACAGTTCCTTTACCTTGCTTCCTCCCTTGCCTATTTTTTTTTCAAGGCCGGTCTCAAGACCCTCCTCTTCAATCGTACCTTTTACTGCCCTCCCAATTCTCTCCCTCCCCTCCCTCCTACCCTGCCCCTCCCCCTTGCTCGGGTCCCAACCTGACTGTTCAGAGCCTTAGGACATCCTCCCAATGTGAAAGGCGCTCTATAAATGTAATTTTATTGTTGTTGATGACTTGCTGCGGCTGTTTTAAAATTGTCATAGAGTTAGTTGAACACAAGTGTAACCAGCTGAAACCCACCTGTCAAAAGCATTGTCTGACAAGCTTTCCGCGGCTAATTCAGCTCAGACCACACCATAGCCATTAGTGCTTTGGTTCACAGAGTTAGCACCAGTTGATTCGGCGATTCGTTGCCCCAAAGGGACCAAAAGGAAGGAGTAACAAGAAACAAAACCGCCCTTCAGGAATCAACTTCCTGTTACCAAATAAACAGCAGGATCAACAGTAAAGGTTCACAGTGTAGACTTGCTGACCCTCCCCGTCAAGCAAGTGAAGAGGGCAGAATAGAGCCTTATAATATACACACACACACAACATAGTCTTCGGAATGCCACTCCAATTAGAGTTGGAGGGAACAGAGTTGCTTCCCTAGCTTTGGCATGATATGTGTCTAGGAAGAAGTTCCTTTTTTTATATTCCTCATGTAGGAAGGATTTTTATCATGTCAACTTTTAACTGGACGTAGGAGGAAAGACAAAGCTTTCCAATTATAATTTGATATTAAAACATCATAGAAATTAACTAAAGTCTAGAAGGATCCACAACCCCACATCATGAAAACAGCTTTAAAGCAAGACCATCAGTGTTCAGTCACACATATATACACATATATATATTTTTTTCCCACTTTCTCACTCAGCAGGAAACAATCCATGCTCCATTTAAAGCACACTTCATCTGCTTTCTTGCTTTCTTTCTTTCTCTCCCTCAACCCCACTCCCCCAACCCAGCAGCCATGAACATAATCTATAGGAAATAACAATTCAAACATGGGAAATGCCTATTGTTGGAAAGCATAGTAATACAAGTCTCATTCCAATAGATCACCAACCCAATCTCTTGGGGATGGCCACCAGGAAGGAAATAAACTGAGATAATCCCATCCCACCACTGTAAATTCCATTCCCTGTTGCCAACATTCACCCACAAAATATACAGTCAAATCACTTTACACTGTGCCCATACAGTACATCGGGTGAATCTCTTGGGTAAAATTGGTTTGGGTTGGTAGCTCAAAGATAATGTTAAGTGATGTGATAATTTTCACGAGTGGAACACAGTTGAGCCTAAAGATACCAGCAGCTACTGTTGGAGTTGCCAGTCCTTGGAGTATTGTATCTGAGTGTCCAGGTTCTAAGATACCAGTACAAATAACTTGTTAACTTTAGGCAGAGTCCTAGAAACTGGCACAGAAATACGGCACTCGCTGTGGGCAAATCCAATCACAACTGCTAGCAGTTTCAGGCCCAACTCTTGTACATGTAAACAGGCTCTAAGTGCCTTGGACATCCTCCTCATGTGAAAGGCACTGTATAAATGTAAATTTGTATTGTATTGTTGAGTGCAGTCAATTGGCCTTGATGGTAATTTGTTTTCACATCAAACCTCACAATTTTCCTTTTCACGCTGAAACTTTTATATTATTTATTAGAAAATTTTAGCGACTCAAATTGTCTTTCCTGTTTCTTTTCTACTTGTTTCTCTTTTTAGTTCTTTGGTATTTTGAAGTTTTTCTAATATCGTTTAATCTTGGTTGAGCATAACCATCTGGAGCTATGGTTAAGTATCTTGTAATTGCCAGTCAATTGACTTTGTGGTATATTCTGTGACGTGCTTAGAGATGTCTTGCAGATGCCGTAAGGTGCTATATCAAACGCAAGGATTATTATTTGTTTTAAAGTTGGTACCCGAGACCAGGTCATTGACGTTTTTTCAATGCCGATTTACAAATAGACGCGGGACTGAAGCAATTTCACACACACATATAGGCTGTGAGCGAAGCCGCCTGCACTCTACTGCTGCTCGCTATTGTGCTGGAATCGCGATCCCTTTTAAGGTCAGCCTCAAAAGAGGTTCGGGTCTCGAAGACATGGTAAGGCTCTATATCAAATGCAAAGATTATTATCATCACTGCTACTATTTGGGGCACAATTTAGTTTTTAGCCTCCCCACTTACCAAAGGAGGTACCACCGCCTAAGGCAATGTTTGGTTTAGAATTTGACATACCCGCTGTGTGGCGTGGTTAAGCATCTCCTGCCATGCTGAATCAAACTGACGCTCCTCATCCTCCAGCAGCCTCTGTTCAGCCAACGCGATCGTCTCTTTGGCTGCCCGTAGCACCTCAGTGGCCCTTTGGAAATCCTGCGTGGCTTTCTGAGCCTCGAGCTGTGCCTATTGAAAAGCAATAAATAACAGTGGAACCATTTCTTTTACCACACACAAAAAAAACTAATTGCAACGGGATTAAATTGTTAGGGTTTTAAGGCAGGATTTAAAGACTGTGATGAACTATGATGAACTTAAGCAGTAATAGGCACTAAAGGTATCAAGGAGGTGGAGGGTGGTTGTCCTGGGTGGCAAGGCTTAGCAATGAAATACCATGTTAAGCCTCTTTTTATACTCACTTAAGACTCTACAGTTCATGGCAATCCTTCATTCAGAAAGCAAGTACAATACTGTAATACCAGGCAGCTCAACTTTACACTCCATGCTAGCTAGAATCAGCCTGGCTCGGTAAGTGACACACTTGCTTCTGAGCATAAAATAATTTTAATTCCAAATTTAAAATTGTAAAAGAATTGTGGAAAATTCTTGAATTTAGTATTGAATTGGTAGGTGCTTTTCTGCAGTTCAAAAAAAAATCACAAGTTTGAACATACCCGCTGTCGGTATGACAAAGTGACCTACAAATATCTGATCTCATCACTTCAGAATATCCACTCAAACATCCTCTAACACAGCACAAAGCTACATTATAAGTGAATGCAGTGTCCTAGCAAAATTGCTCCAGCCATTATTCACCTACCCTCTGAGTAAAGAAAATGTACTTTCCCAAAAAGTTCTCAATTAGTTTTCTTTGTTCAAGATTGGAGTTCCCGAGCTTATCTATTGTGGAGCTCCTGTGGCTCAGTGGTTAGAGCACTTGTCTTGCAAGCTGGGGAAACCAAGCTGGGGACACCTGTGTTGGAATCCAGGCAGGTCAGGGCGAAACCTTGGGCAAGTTTCCTTACTCCACACGCCTAATAATAATCCCTCCAAAAAAAACTATAATAAAATTGGTCATTTCAATCCACGACTGTGTGTGGGACACTGCTGTGCGCAATTGGCTGCCGCGATTCACCCACAAATATATACAGTCAATTCACTTTACCAGTATATTCTGTGAAGCGCTTTGGGACGTTGATAAGATGTGGAAAGCACTATATCAAATGCAAGGATTATTATTATTATTATCTAATTGCTGCTCATAGTTCAATCTACTAACACTTGGGATCATCCTCATTGCTCTCCATTGCACTTGAATCTAGGGCTTGGCAGCTCAACAATGTCACAACAATCAGATTTGTATACAGGACAGTACTCTACTTACAAACTGATCTGAGTGCTAAATAGTTGGAGTATGTTCTTAAAACGAAACTATTTTGTCAATTAAGATTGTGTTTTTGTATTGGCATACAAAATGTCTTGGCATCTAACCAACTGCAGAAATCTGTTGTTTCTCAAAGCCCATTTTACTATTTAAATGATAGTTTATTTTACAGTGACTCATTTATCTCCTTCCTACGGTCAGCCAGGATTGGCCACAAACACTTTAATTTAAGGATCAAGGACACTTAAATTATACCCTGTCCTATTTTAGTATTGCTTAGGACCAAGCACCGGAATTGGCTCAGTGACAATCTATAGTAACTGTTCTGAATTAGATTGCATTACCTGGGGTCAAAGAATACAATAAAGCATGTACAGGAAGCAAGACTCCACATTGGGCTGGCCCAGACAAGGTTGGTATTTTTAGAATACTTAAGAAAAATGTTTGTGGTTCTGCACTCATTTTGAATCTCCAGTTCCAACATAAAATCAGATATTTTCTCAGTAAGCATGAAATGGCACTATTTTTCCCAATGGACCTAAAAAAAAGTGATGATGTTAATGATGCCTTTTCAATCCTGAGATCTGAGTTTGAAACCTGACACAAAGACACAAGTTTATTTCCTCTCTCTTGACTACCCAGGTCTTATCTGAAATACGTTTTCAATAGGTTCAGCTCGGCGGTTCTTGCACGATACACGACCTCCTCAAGTATAATTCAGTGGTTAGAGCACTCACCTTACAAGCAAGAGACCTAATTATTGCTATTATTATTATGATTATTCTTATTCCCTGCTGCAGTTGGGATAATAGAGAACTGTTATAATAATCCTTGCATTTGAGGATGCTTACATTGTCTCTATCGTGTTGTTGAGGCGCCTAAAAGTGCTTAAGAGGACATACTGTGAAGAGGATTTTGTGGGTAAATGCAGCAGTCCACACCAATGTCCCACAAATAGCTATGGTGGGAGTGACCAATTTTATTTGGGGGGTGGGGGTGATATCCAGGACACCTAAAACGGAGGGAATCCTATTTGGCTGTGTTACACTTTGTGGTAGTAATAATAATAATAATAATCCTCGCATTTGATATAGCGCTTTTCACATCTTCTAGACATCTCAAAGCGTTTCACAGAATATACTGTAAAGTGAATTGTATGTATATTTGTGGGCAAAATGCGGCAGCCAATTGCGCACAGCAGTGTCCCACAAAGTGGATTGAAATGACCAATTTTATTAATGTGCTTTTTTGGAGGGATTATTATTAGATGTGTGGAAAAAGGAACTTCAACAAGATTTTGTCTTGATCTGCCTAGATTCGAACAGAGGTTAAGGTTCCAAACATGGCATGATGTTTGACAGTCATAAAGCACTCCAGGCCACTACCCACGTGAAGCATAACAAATTATATAATTTGTTAAAAATGGACTTCCTGTGAGTTTAAAATGGTTGAAGCATTATAATTGCAAGTTGTTGTCATCATCTTTTTTTCATTTCTAATTAATGCTTCAACCATTTAAAGCTCACAGGAAGTCCATTTTTAACAAATTATATAAGAAAATTTATGTATGCAATTAAAGGGCTAAAAAGATACAGATTGATTGATTGATTGATTGATTGATTTGAAAGCATTGTTAATATTTTAATCAATATTACTGCAAATAAAATTACTTTGGGGCTAGAAAAAAAACATGAATTTTCAAGTGTGTTTTTATGTGTCTGCATTCCACCCATACACACAGCATCAAAAATCTAGGGAGAAACTGCAGAATTCAAAGGCAAAATCAAACCCACTCTGATTCAAAGCTCCAGTTCCACAATAAACACAAAACTCTCCTCAACATTAACGACCAGCAAAATTAAGAGCAAAAAAAGGTTCAATTATCTTCCACGCACATGAAAAAGACAACAAGAGACCGCTTTATAGGAGCTAATTCTCTAAGGTTAAGCTTTCTCCTGATATTTGCCCAGCCGCGTATTTAAAATTTACTAATCCCTGCTACTTCAGACACAATTTCAAGGTAAGGCACAGTAGTGAAAGTCTGCTCCTTAGCTTTCCTAGTGCTTTGTGCATATTTAGAAGTCAACCATCTTAAATTACCTTAACCGTTAACTCCTATCAAAAGCCTCTGCTCTCACAAATACTCAACGTGTTCATGAGTTTTTCTCTGCCCTACTCTCAAATAGTTTGGCTAAACAAGCAATAAACAGTAGATGGTCTGCAAAAGCAGAAATATAAATATATGGATCACGTGTCATGAAAATGGTACTTTTTGTCCCGTGTATATATTAGTCTATATTTAATATAGTGCATTACCGTGTAGGCGGACATCTCAAGGTGCTTCACAAGATTTACCGTAAAGTGTGGTGACTGTGTATTTTGTAGGCAGTGTGGTGGTAAATTTGCAGACCGCGATGTCCCACAAACAGCCGTGAAGTGAATGACTAATTGTTTTATTGAGAGGAATTCAGCACCTTGGGAAGTCCCGCTGACGAGAAAGGCGCTATACAAGTGTAATTTTGTTGTGGTTGATAGCCGAGAACCAGATGAAACTCCCTGCTCCCTTCAATTAGTGCCATGGAATCTTAAATGCCCACTCGAACAGGCAGACAGGACCTCAGTTTAACATCTTGGAAACACTGTGGAAAGACACTGTAAACACACAGATGTAAGTATATAGGGGAAACAACAACAACAAAATTACACTTGTATAGTGCCTTTCACGTCGGGAGAACGTCCCAAGGCGCTGGACAGTTAGTTCTGGATCCGAGCAGAGTGGGGAGGGTCGGGGTGGGGGGAAGGAGAGTAGGGGAGGGGGAAGAGTTAGGAGGGGAGCAGAAGGCACGGTCAAAGAGGAGGGTCTTGAGACCACCTTTGAAGGAGGAAAGAGAGGAAGTGAGGCGGAGAGGCTGCGGGATGGAGTTCCACAGCGTGGGAGCAGAGAAGCAGAAAGCCCGGCCATCGATGGTTGGGTGGTTTGGGCGGTGGACGCGGAGCAGGCCTGAGTCTGCTAAACGGAGGGGACGGGCAGGCTGATAGGGAAAGTGCCGTATGCATCCAGAGGCGTCAGGCCAAATTTTGTTTTTCATATTAGAATCTACATGCATAAAAATAACAAAAACTGGCAACACAGAGAATTCAACGTCAGCAGATGTTCTGCACTACATTAATGCGCGTGGCTGGAAAGTGAAAACTAGCACAATAACAATATGCCAGTTTCGTCAAATACAATCTTATTATTTCCTTTCCTTAATTTTGAGGGGAAAATTTAACCAAGATGTGCATGGTTATCGAGGAGTATAGGAGAGGTGAATATGAAGGGTGGAAGCTTACATGGAGTGTAAACACCTACACAGGCTGGTGAGAGTGAATAGCCTCTTTCTGTGCTGTATCACTCTATGTAAATTAGACTCCACTGTGAACTAGAGTTAGTGGATTTCCCACTATAAGCACGGAAACCAAAGTATGTTAGTGAGCAGTGTGTGCCAAAGCAAAACTAACTTGTACTTGCAAAGCACCTTCTGCACAGAAAAAATATCTGGAAGTGTTTGAGTTACACCACAAACAGTTACAATCTGGTGAACACTGACTACTACTATTTAAAAGAGGCTATTTTGGCACATAACATATCGTCAACCTCTTTATAGCATCCCTTTACCTCAGTATAGTAAAATCTCGATAATCTGGTATGGTTGGGCCCACACACCTCCCAGATTTCGGAGTTTGCCGGTATTTACTGATTGTATTTGCTGTTTGTATTTTGAAATCTTGCCGATTTTAGGGAGTTGCCGACTTTCAGAATGTCAGATTATCAAGGTTTTACTGTATAATTCTTATTGCTTTACTGCACTGGATTCATGCTCTCTCTCTCTCTCTCTCTACTAATCCTATAAATAATATTTTTGCAAACTATTTCCTCGTCGGATGGCTACACTTTTGAATGTGGTCTTTGTACTGAGAAACAGCACAAAGGCTGTTGAAAAGTCTGTGACAGAATTAGATTTGAACCAAACCTAGCTGAGATTAAGTTAATTCAACATGAATTACTTTCTTCCTCCATATCTTCGAAATGATCTGTCATGACTAGTCCGACAGATGAATTACTTTAAATGGCGTGTGTCATAAAGCTAACTGTGAACGTAAACCAATGTCACACAGCATCAGTGTCAGCTGAGAGACCACTGGAAAGGACATAAGCATTTCAGAAGCAGACACCGATTCAGCAATAGACAAATGCAACCCGCCAGACAAATCTGACGTGAATACCTATTTTGCGGGTGAAACGTGGCAGTCAACAGCTGTGGAATGAGTGACCAAATTCTTCTTATTATTTTTGAGGGATTATTACCCAATCCACCAATTGACTAACAACCAGATTCCTGTTTACTACGAGGTAAACACTGTACGTCATTTCACTGTACAAAACCATTGCAAAGTGATTTGAGAAGCTCTAGATATTTTGAAACTATTTTAAATGCAAGAATTATTACTATTATTAACAATAATCAATGTAAAGAAAAAAACTAAACCCAGTGGCCCCCAAGTAAGAATATAATTGTTTCAAATCCTAGCTGCTTTGTTTCGTTACAAAATACAAATTTATCTGTAGTCGTATTTAACTGAAGAACATTAGCACTGGAGTATGTGACTAAACTGATAGTTCCACAAAATACATACTGATGCTGATGACAAAGTCATGGCTGATGGAGATGTGACTCTTGATTCATTGCGCTGTGTTGTGTTGCTATCGATAACTAATAAAACAAGCACAGCTGCACAGCTGGCTGCTGTTATTAGAGTCCCAGCATGAGGTAATGGCACAACACTCATCGGCTCTATCTACTCGAGGACAAAAACGCTATAGTAAGAAAGGCACTAACCATTTGCACGCACACAGTTTTCAAGGAAGTAAAGACAGTAATGTTGTATCAACTAACAACAATCATACCTGCATTGGATATAACACCTTTCACACCAAATAAAATCTCAAAGCAATTCACATAATTTTACCACAAACAACAACAACAACAAATTACATTTGTACAGCGCCATTCATGTCGGGAAGACGTCCCAAGGTGCTGGACAGTCATGTTTCTACCCCAAGCTGGGGTCAGGATCGGGGACGGTGGAGGGGAGGGGGGGTGACCGACGGGACCATCTAAGAGGAGGGTCTTGAGGTGGGGCTTGAAGGAGGCTAGGGAGAGTGCGAGGCGGAGGGATTGCGGGAAAGTGTTGTGACTGGCTGTGTGTAGGTAAATGCAGTAGCCAATTCGATGCATAACTTCCCACAAACCGCCATGAAGTAAAGGAACACTAGCAACCTAAGGCAGAGGTAGAGCTTTTTTTCACGATTACCACATAATAACCGAGAATACCCACCTAAGGTTTTACTACAATAACATTGAACTATTTCTTAAACCAGTCCAGTATCCAGGCCTCCCGAGCATTCCTGGTAAACTGTTCCAGCTGTTGATATCCTATAATCACTCACTGCCTGAGTTCATCTGAGAACAATTGGCCAATTGACCAAGATACTGGAGGGCAGCCCACATCCAGAACCAAGCCCTGCTATGAGTCAGTTTTCCAGGGAAAGGGGAAGGAAGAGAAAATTTGCCAAAATGTACGATTTTTCAATTCCGTTAAAAATATTAGTTTATTGTGTTGAAATCCAATTAAATCCAATTATAATTGCCCAATTTGGGGAAGCAGAAGTAGCATCTGTTATGGTGCCTTATCATATCAAAGTATGTCAAACAACAACAACAACAATAACAAAATTGCACTTATATAGCGCCTTTCACGTCGGGAGGATGTCCCAAAAATGAACAGTCAAACGCAGGCAGGTTTCGGAACGTGATGACTCGTCAGGTGTTTCCATGGGGGAGTTAATGGGATTCTTCTATGATTAGAGTCCTGTGGCTCAGTAGTTAAAGCACACGCCTTACAAGCGAGAAATCTGGGTTCGATTCCCAGCAAAGCGAAACCTTGGACAAGTTTCCTTACTCCACACGCCTAATAATAATCCCTCAAAAAAGAAAATCGGTCATTTCAATCCATGAATGTTTGTGGGACATTGCTGTGCACAATTGGCTGCCGCCTTTTGCCCATATCTATACAGTCAATTCACTTTACAGTATATACTGTGAAGCACTTGAAGACATCTAGGCGATGTGAAAAGCGCTATATCAAATGCAAGGATTATTATTACTATTATTATTATCAGCTGTTGTATCAGTAATCTAAACCCTGCACTTTTAATCCATGCATTTGCTGAGTATTTGATTACAAATGTAATTTGTTGTTGTTGGTAATACTGCCTTTCACTCAAAGCAATTCATAGGATACACTGCAATGTGTCGTGCTAAAGATCCCATGGCACTAGTTGAAAAGAGTCTTGGCCAACAATCCCCCAGATATAAATTGTCATTCGCTTCATAGGGGGATATTGTTGAGGGACATTGTTGTTGGCAAATAGGCTGCTATGTTTGTCTTCAAATACAAAGTCACTGACTGCACTTTACAGTAAATCCTGTTTATGGTTTGACATGTTTTGATATGATAAGACACCATAACAGATGCACGGATTATCATTATAATTCTTCTACTATACTTCCCCAAATTGGGCACTTTTCTTTTCAAAATAACAAGTACTGCGTTGTAGTGTGCCTTTGACCCACAGTTGCTAGAAGCCTTTGCTGAGTAACCAACCAAAGCCCTGCTGTGTTTCAGACTCGGATCAGAAGTGGCCATTGCAAACAGCACAAACTGCGGAATGTTTATCTCTGGGGACAGTTAACAGAAGCCAGGTAGGTGAAAGAAGTGAAAGTTTCAGAAGTGAAACGCTTCAGAAGTGAAACGTCTGTAGTAAGACTTGGAACACTGTCTTCCAGCCAAACACTGCACAGCGGTCGAAAAGAAAGGCCCTAACAGAAATCAATTTGTTTCAAATGAACTGTGGAGGATCCTAAGAGATGAGACAAGTAGCCACAGAAATACTGTAGACTTTGTAGAAAAGGAATTTAATGCATTTTAAGTTTGATAGAGGGTTGTATTTTCAGAAGATCACTTAAGGATAAACCCACCTTAGAGTATTATTATTAATAATAATAATAATCCTTGCATTTGATATAGCATTTTTCACGTCTTCTAGATGCCTGAAAGTGCTTCACGGGATATACTGTAAAGTGAATTGACTATATTGGGGGGCGAACCGAGTACAGGTTTCTTTTAAGTCTTTTCCACAGACTTCATTTCACAAATTCAGCTGCATTTTAAGAGGAGAAATGCGGGCCCTGTTCGAGAGTTGTAAACATTTGTTTTATTTTAAAATGTCTGTATTTAAGTGCTCTGAGACGCCGTCCGGCGTAGAGGACGCGATATAAATTGAAGTTGTTGTTGTTGTTATTTATGTAAAACTAAAAGATGACAATTTTTAGATCAAACATTTTCGTCTAAGACTCCTTCCCTGCTGCAACATACACAATGACTCAGTTTAAGCTTTTAATGTTCAGAATAACATTAGGCTGCTATGCAACATAGCCTTCAACTATACATCAGCAACCTTTCGTCACAAATCTTTTTTGTACAGATTTAATTATAGCACAGCTACTCCACAGTGCATTGAGTCAACCAAGATGAAACTGCACAAATAATTGTCGTGATTTGATAAACAGAACAAACTTGCACAATCTGAAATTTGAGTTTCAAATATACATCAGCAAAACCCGAACACTTAACAGTAACAAGGGCACCTTGATAGCACCAAATTAACAGAGATTGGAAAAAAAGGAGTGGGTTTATTTACAAGATTCCCGTTCAGAAAATCAAAACGTTTTATCCGACTGCCTTTTGCGCAGCTCAGTCACAATCGACACTCCCACATAATTAACAAGCAAAACAATCTGACTAGCTGACTGTTATTCACAATTATAAAGTATTTACATCAGGAAGCACTGGATTTGAGGAGGGAGGAAAAATCTGAGCATATTATTTGCAACCAATTGTGATGTTCTTCCCTTTTATACTTTGTTTTTAAAAAATCTTTAATAAAATACACTTGTGCTGGATTAGGTGGAATTGAACAGACAGTCCGTTCCTTACCTGTCGTGCTACTCTTCTGGCTTCCCAATAAGGCTTGGAATCATCGACAGCTTTTCCTAGTTTCTTAACAAGCTCTTCGAGTTTAACAGTGGCTTCAACTAAAACGGTTCTAAATTTCTGACGAGCGTCCTGTGGAACAGAATTGATCAGGGATATTAACTAAAAATCTTGCATAAAACACAACACAACTTAACATACAGTTCCAGTAACCCACACAACAACATTAAATCCCTTGAAACAGTTACCTGGGCCAACAAGGTGATTAATGGTCATTAAATAATGTTCCATTGCTTTTGTTAGTCAGGTTGTGCCTGACATTCACAGGGATTCTCTCAGTTCCTCCAGAATGCCATTCAGTCTGTATAGCCAGACTCAAAGTCCCAAAACACACACAAGCTGATGCATGCTTACTGGCACTGCAACTTTGGATAAGAGTGGAGGGACCAGAGTAGAAGACCCATTCACTTGACCACCACATAATTTATAAATAAAAATAATTTGGTCACTCAATCCACCACTGTTTGTGGGACACTGCTGTGTGCAATTGGCTGCCATATTTCGCCCACAAAATTCACTTTATATTCTGTAAATTCTGCAAAGCGCTTTTAGGTATCTCTAGGATTATTACTGGCGTAGCTCAGTGACCTGTAGCTCAGTGGTTAGAACACTTGTCTTGCAAGTGAGAGACCTAGGTTTGATTCCTGGCAGGGCAAAACATTGGGTAAGCTTCCTTACTCCACAAGCCTGATAATAATCCCTCAAAACAAAACAATAATAAATTGGTCATTTCAATCTACAATTATTTGTGGGACGCTGCTGTGTGCAATTGGGTGCCACGTTTCGCCCACAAAATATACAGTCAATTCACTTTATGGTATTTTCAGTGAAGTGCTTTGAGACGTCGAGAAGATGTGAAAAGTGCTATGTCAAATGCAAGGATTATTATTATCATCACTATTATTATTGCACAACAAGTCCAATTACTGACATGAATCCATTGATCAGAGAACAGGGACCTTTTACCAGGAACAGATTCCATTTTGTGTCAGGCAGGAATTTGGTGTCCCTGCGTGCCTGTTATAGTGAGGTCAACATCGACCGCCCTCTTCCAATGCTGGTTTCAGTAGAAGTGTAACAGCCTCTTGGAAATGCAACTGAGCTTCTCTGCAGCATTAGACACTGGATTTGTAATACTACACTTGGAAGTTCAGCAAACATTCCTGACATTAGCACAGGCAAGCGTTTACTATCTAAAAGTCATGGCCAAAAAGATAGGTCTTAAAATAGCTCTTGAAGGCACCAAACAGGATGAGGTGACTCTGGAGAGTGGCGCAGGGGACATGAAGCAGGCCTGAGGTTGCTGAGCAGAGGGAGGGCCAGGGAGCAGGGTCACAGAAGTTGTTAGGTGAGACAAGGATTAGAAAGTGGTGAAGAAAGCCTTTCAGAGAGGACATTTCCCTGCTGTAACAACAACAACAACAAAATTACACTTGTATAGCGCCTTTCACATCAGGAGGTCATCCCAAGGCACTGCACAGTCACTGTGTCAGACCTGAGCTGGGGGGGTTAGGAGTTGCTGATGGGAACATCGAAGAGGAGAGTCTTGAGGCGGGACTTGAAGGAGGCCAGGGAGAGGACGAGGCGGTGGGACTGTGGGATGGAGTTCCAGAGGAGAGTGGCTAAAGGCTCACCCTCCAATGGTGGGGCGGATGGGTCGGGGGATGTGGAGCAGGCCAGAGCCTGCTGAGCGGAAGGGGCAGGCAGGTTGGTAAGGGGTTAGAAGGTCATGGATGTAGAGTAGGGCGAGGTTGTGCAGGTCTTTGAATGTGAGGACCAGGATCTTGAATTGGATCCTCTGGGTGAAGGGGAACCACTGGAGTCGGGCGAGTATGGGGAGATGGGGTCACGACAAGCAGAGCATTTGCATAATAAAGCAGTCAGCACCACCGCTATTGCAATTTCGTGTGCCATAAATCTTTGTTTGGCCAGTAATGCCGTCAGATTGAAAAAGAGTTGGAAGGGAAAAGCTGCAATCTAAGTCAGAATAAACCTAAGTAATCACATTCTGCTAGAATACACTTCCATGGGGAAAAATGGGATTCAATTTAGTGAAGTGCAGAGTTATGCTCTGATGAGCGTGGCTCCCGGGGGGGGGGGGGGAGAAATGAGCAATCAAGGCTCCAATTTCCAATAGAATCTGCATGAATAGTAATTCAGCCTTACAATTCAGGCCTCAGTCTGTGGAGGTGAACTTCATGTGATGAAAGGTTGCGGTTGAAACATTAACCTATTTTTCCATCAGAAGCTAATCGATTTGCTGTGGATTTCCAACATTGTCTATTCGGGTGTCAGATTTCCAGCATTCAGTGGGTTACTTTTTGTCCCATGTAAACCCAATCAAATGACTTGAAGTTGATTTTAGTCCACTGCCTCTCGCTCCCTGCCACAGGGTGCACTTATAACAAAATGTAGCTAAAGGTTCCTTGTTAAGCTGCCTTGGAAACCATACAGTGTAACTGGACAAACTTCACTTATCCTCTCTTGTATGTGCTGTTCATTGATCTTGGAAGACAGCACCGGGTCTCAGTGCAACCAAGACTTGAGAGAAATGATTCACTGCTGGTCTAGACATCACATCAAATGGACCAGTGGTGGGGACAAACTCAACACAAGTAAACCACACTTCTATTATCAAAGTAACTCTAGCCACAGCCACAAAATACCTCACACCTTAAGAATGTTGCCTTTAATATTCAAGATTCTGCAGAATTTTGGAAAATTCTTGAGTTCAGACTTCATCTGAAAGCTGATTTACATAATCCTTAGAAAAATATGTATGACAGTGGCATTATCATAGTGCTTATAATAAAAACTGTGGAAAGCTGATTGTTAAATTAAGGCGCAATTTCATTTTTTTTCTCCCAAACTCTGCATAATCATGGATTTTAAGACTATGGTTCATAGAAACCATAAACTAAGACCCTGATGGATTTCAGGTCTCCCCAGGGGCTCAGCGCTCAAAAATGATCAAAGCCTTTGTGTCACAGCAATTCCTAACCATGGATCACAAGACAACAGCAGCACACGAACAAGGATTAAAATTCCACCACAAAGCTGTCAGAAATATTCAATGGAGTTAATCAGTGACTATGAGATGCTAAATGGAATAAAGTAAATATACTCAGAGCAATACTTTCAGATATGCCAAGCCAGTAAAATAAGAGGTTAAGAATCTGTAAAAAGCAATTTTAGGACAGACAGGAGGAATTATTTGTTCACAAAGAGGATGATTAAGAGCTAGGACAAGTTACAAGGGAGAGGCCAATTCACTGGACTCATGTAAGAGACATCTTAAATGGAGTGGAAAGATTGTGAGGTTAGTTTTCTGAACGGGTGAAATCAGATGGGTCTTCTTTCCCTTAATGTCTCTGGTGTTGTACTCTTTAACCAGAATGACTTATTATCCAGCATGAATGTTTTCAAATTGAACTAAATTTGAATGTCCCAGCGCGTTGGGACATTTTGGGACGTCCTCCCGGTGTGAAAGGCGCTTTACAAATGTAATCTGTTGTAATTTGTGGCTGTAAATGTCAACTGCAGGGGTGGGGGGTGAAAATACTCTATTCTTTGTAACATTGCTCATTAGCTAATGTTTAGCCTCGAGCAACTGTTTGAGTTGAAATAGCAGCCCCTGACAGTAATTGGAAGATCATCAGGCTGATCATTGTGAATTCTGTTCTGACTCTTGAGTGTAGTTCTAGAGCAGAGATCCCGTAGGTCGGCCTGACCCACTTCTGGTTAACATGAGGAGTTGCTATCAGTAATTCAGCAGCACTATCAACACCTTCTGGTCCTGAATGGGCATTTTCAACCCCACTTATGGCTAACAAACGAGCATGGCAAGCATGGAGAATAAACTGAAAACAAAATAAGTCAAATTCATTTGAATCATTTCAAAGCTTCGAATGTCCGAAGATGAGTTTTGTCATCAGCGCCTACTGTGGAACAATTATAAAGTCCTAGAAATGTAATAAGCCTCTGATCTTACTTCTATGCATGAATTTTTAATCTGTCAGAAGTTATATTGAATGACATTGAGGTGACCCAGTTAAATGCCAGCCTGGGTGATCCGAGTGCAAGGATAGAACTCAGCAAGAAATAAGGACTAAGGAGAAAAAGTAATTCAGATTCACAAAAGTCCAACTAATTGGTTGAGTTGAACATCACAACATGAACAAGAACAACAAATTACATTTGTAAAGTGCCTTTCATGTCTGGAGGACGTCCTAAGCAGCTGGACAGTCTGCTGGAAGCGAGCAGGGTTTGGGATAAGACAGGGTGGAGAGTAGATTCATAGATTCATAGAATTTTACGGCACAAAAGGAGGCCATTCGGCCCATCTAGTCTGTGCCGGCTCTTTGAAAAGAGCGATTCAATCCCACTGCCCTGCCTGCTCCCCATAGCCTAATAGACCTGTTCTCCCTAAATAAAGATCTAATTCCCTTTTAAAAGTTGTTATCGAATCAGCCTCCACCACCTTTTCAGGCAATGCATTCCAGATTCGAACAACTCGCTGAGTGAAAAAATTTCTCCTCAGCTCCCCTCTACTTCGCCTTGAAACTATTTTAAATCTGTGACCACGAGTCACAGATTCCCCCACGAGTGGAAATAGTTTTTCTCTATTTGCCCTGTCGAAACCCCTCATGATCTTATAAACCTCTATTAGGTCTCCCCTCAATCTTCTCTGCTCCAGAGAGAATAACCCTAGCCTATCTAGCCTCTCCTCATAGCTGAAGTCCCTCAATCCTGGCACCATCCTAGTAAATCTTCGCTGCACCCTTTCCAATGCCTTCACATCCTTTCTGTAGTGTGGTGACCAGAATTGAATAGAGAGGGAAGGAGGGTTCCGAAGGCACGGTCAAAGAGGAAGGTCTTTAGACATGCCTTGAAGGAGGCAAGGGAGGGACTGAAGTGAATGGAGTGTGGGATTGTGTTCCAAAGGGTGGGAGCCGAGCGATTGAAGGCTCCGATAGTGGGGTGGGCCAAGCAGGTGATGTGGAGCAGGCCAGAGCCTGCTGAGAGGGTGGAGCGGACCGGTTGATATCGCGATAGCAAGTCACTGAGGTAGGAAGGAGCAAGGCTGTGGAGGGCTTTGAAGGTGAGAAGGAGGATTTTGAACTCTATTTTCTGGGGGGTGGGGAGCCAGTGAAGCCAGGCGTTGGTGGGGGTGATAGAGTCACAGAACCTGCTGCGGAAAAGGACACATACTACAGTGTTCTAGATGATGTAGAGGGAGAGGTTGTGAAAGGAGAGGAGGGAGGAGAAGGTAGAAGAGAAGGGGCCTCCCAACATGAAAGACGCTAAACAAATTTAATTTGTTGTTGTACACACTAAATCCTGGTCACAGACTGTCCGTTTCACAGTCTGATTGTGCTCACTGCGTACCAGTCACCGACTCGCTTTTTCAAATGTAAAGAAAACAATCTTTACCTCCAGTTCAGTTTCCCATCGATTGATATCATCTGTGGACTGATTCAGCTTTTCCAGCTCGCCCTAGAACACAAATAGGATATGTTTCACAAACTGGAAATGGAAAACCAAGTCGCTTCAAATGATTTAAACATGAACACGCCACATTTTCAGAAAATGTTTAAACACTCTGCCAAAGGTCCAGGCACATTGCTGAGATTCCTTTCCGCTTAATTTTTAACCCCAAAAGGCAAACTTAAATAAACAAATGAGCGCAAGTTGCCTTTGCTATACAAATGTAGTTTTGCTGTTGTTGTACGCAGCAGCCATAATGAACAGTAAAACAAAAGCAGTTTGTCTCCAGGATTTTTTTTTTTTAAAAAGCAATACCATTTATTAAGACGCTATACAAGTGTAATTTTGTTATTCGTTGTTGAATGGTCATTAAACAGCTGAATCCCTCCATTAAATAACTGCCATGTCATAACTCCTGGACACTGACATTTCATTGCTGTGCTGGGAGATACATGTACTACTAGAGGTGCCGTCTTTTGGATGAGACATAACACTAAGGACTGCCCGGCCTGTCCAGATAGAAGTTAACAATCTGATGGAGCTATTAGAAAAGGGTTGGTGAAAAGGGTTCATTGTCCGGCCATCAATCTCCCAGATAAAATTGGTCATTCACTTCATTGTTGTTTGTGGGCCATTGTTGTGTGCAAATTGGCTGCCACGTTCACCTATCAACATTCACGGACACTATGCTTTACACGGATTCCTGTGAAGCACTTTGAGACATCCTCCCAACATGAAAGATACTATATCAAATGCAAGGATTACTATTAATACTAATACTATAAATATAACAATAATAATCCTTGCAATCCTTCACATCTTCTAGACGTCTCAAAGCGTTTCACTAAATATACTGTAAAGTGAATTGACTGTTTATATGTTGGTGAAACGCAGCAGCCAATTGCACACGGCAGTGTCCCACAAACAGTCACAGATTGAAATAACCAATTTATTATTGTTTTTTTGAGGGATTATTATAATGCGTATGGAGTAAGGAAACTTGCCGAAGGTTTCACCCTGAACTGCCTGGATTTGAACATAGGTCCCATACTTGTAATGCGAATGCTCTAACCACTGAGCTACAGGATTCTATTAAGACTACATTTCCCCAATTCAACGCATTTTGACCCTTCACCACTTGCGCACTTTCCAGCAAGCAATGGAATCACATTAAATATGACAAAACTCTGATCAATTTGTGCTTTGTGTAGCAGTGTTTTCTTATCTCCAGAATGGAGATGAATACTTATCTACTTCACGTGAAGGGTGCAAGCAGTTGTTGTTTTTATCTGCAATGGTAGCGATCCCAATTAGTGCACATAATCAGCTCTTATTGTATGTGGTGGTGGGATCAAAATCCCTGCAGAAAATGTGATGGCAGCAATTCAAAAGCTGCCAATTCAAAAGTTCAATGCAACCAAACTGTCTGTGAGGTGTTGCTGAGCAGGTCAAACATTTCTGCACAGGGTAAAGGAGCCATTTCCTAACCATTCTCTTGCTGACAGATTCTCTTGCATTGACAGATCAAAGCACAAAATGTTTGCGTCTCCCACTCAAAAAAACACCTGATGCAGGAAATAGTAAAGCAAAGAGAAATTACAATGAGGTCACAGAGAACTAGTTTATACTCAATAATTGGGACCAGCGAGTGTCTCAACTGCACTTCAATCAAATTGCCAATTTAATCAACTCATGCTCCTTAACAAAAACTATTCTGTGCTACGTCTCTACCTGCCAATGAGCTGGACGATGGATTGGTTTTAGTTTGAAGGTGAAAGGCTCAGAGCTCTTTTTACTGGTGAACACTTTGCAACACTCTGTCGTGAATAATTGACAATTTTTTTTAAAAGTGTTCAGATTAGGATCTTCACTTCAGTTTATACCACAAGTGTGGACAAGAACCCACATCATCATCTGTCTCTGAAAGAGCAGCTTTCAGATCACCAGAGCAGAGGCTGCAACCAAGAAAGCGAACGAGCCAGGGAGAGGGGGAAAAAGATGACTAAAAGCGTGGTCGAAAAGAAAAGTCTTTAGGCGCGACCTGAAAATAGAAAAGGAGGAGGGCGAGGTGAAGGGAGTGAGGAAGAGCGTTCCAGAGCCTCAGGGTGTAGTGGCTTAAAGCACGGCCGCCGACAGTGGAACGGAGGATTTGGTAGAACGAAGGTCATGGGTACTGTTGTGAGGTAGGGGAGTGCAGAGGAGTAGAGGGATTTGAATACAAGAGTGAGGATCTTGAAATTGATCCGCTCCGAGACAGGGAGCCAGTGAAGTCTCGCAATGACTGGGGTAATCAGGGAGCGAAGTTTGGTACAGGTGCGAATGTGAGCGGTGGAATTTTGAATAACCTGGATTTTATGAATGGTGGCAGATGGGAGACCGGCAAGAAGAGCATTGGAGCAGAAGTGAGAGGTGACAAAGGCATGGACCAGGGTTTCGGCAGCTTTTGGGGTGAGATATTGGCAGAGACTGGCAATATGTCGGAGATGGAAGAAAGCAGTGCTGATGAGGGACCAGATGTGGGGGAGGAAGGATGTACTCTACTTTTGGAGTGAAGCTCTCATTAGTTAATAGGAATTCCAGCAAGGTGCCTTATTAAGGAATACATCAGTCATAATCATATCTAATTTAGACATTTGATAGACATTTTCCTCACCACCGATTGATTTAATTGACCTATATTCAAGATAACTAGTATTCTATTCCATTGCAGCTCAGAGAATCTGCTGCAGTTCAGGTAACAATATTAGAACATGTAGATTTTACAAATACAAACATGAATTCCAGGTTTATTATATAAACTTGATTGAGCATTTATTCTGTGCTTATAGGGCAATGATTTTGGCGAATATAATAATCTTAGCGAATGTTTTGATGAATGTAATAATCCTTGTAATGCTTGCATTTGATATAGTGCCTTATCAAGTACGAGGGACATGCATAAGGCACTAGTCTAGCAGAGGCAGTGGACTATGGGTTGTGGCATAAGCAGGTTGGAGAGGTAGGGGGTTGCCAGGGCCTGAAGGGATTTGAAAATGAGTGTGAGGATATTAAAATCGATCTGTTCAGCGATGGGAAGCCAGTTAGAACTGGTGTGATGGGGGTACGGAGTTCAGTGTGGGTGAGTATGTGGGCAGCGGAGATTTGGAACAGCTGGATTCTATGCATGGTGCAGCTGTGGAGAACGGCAAAGAGCGGAATTGAGAAGTCAAGTCGGGAGGTGACAAACGCATGGATGAGTGTTTCGGCTGCAATTGGAATAAGGTACGGTCGGAGATGGGAAATGTGGCAGAGATGGCGGAAGGCAGTCCTGGTCAGGGACTGGATGTAGTGAAGGAAGGAGAAGCTGTGAGGCAAACCTGGTGCCGAGGTTGCCCACTGGTTTGGTAAGTCTAAAAGATAGCCAGGGGAGGTTCAGGAGCATGCAAGGAGAATTCTAGCCAATATGTTACAGAACCCCACAAAGAATATATAATTTAGTGTGTAAAAAAAATTACTACAACTGTTTGCAAACAAAATGGAAGCAAGAACCAAATTCAAAATACACAAGTTAATAGATGCATACATTGAATGAGTGCCTCCTCAGTGCCTCCTATTTTAGGACAAACTCAGCAATGAGCAGATGTCCCAATGTGGAGCTTAAATACACAACCTTGTGACCAGTGATGAAAACGCTACCAAGCCAAGATAACGCTTTAATTTCTCCAATAACTGCCTCGGGAAAAGCATTTATGTTATCCAAACAGGGCCACAACCTAGCCCCTATTTATTCTAATATATGTCTAGCAAGCATCACCAGGAACGCTTCTTTCTAATTTAGTTAAATCCAACAGTCAACTGGTGTTTCATAACAGTCGTTGCCCTCTTAATGCTTCCTGTCCGGGTCGGGAGGGAGCAAGAAATTTAATCCTATTTTCCACGTTAAGAATTACACGTAGAATGGATTACATTTTAATGTGTTTTTACATATTGAATCACAGAGCTTTGGGTTTCATTCTCAATACAACTAGTATTCTAAAATGGGATAATCACATCAATTTAACATTTAATCTCCATGTGCTCTTGGGTTTTCAAAATTAAAGCCACTCACATCCTGGGACAGCAGATAGTTCTCATAGCAGAGGTATAGAGAGAAGAGGGTAGGGGCAATAGGAGGATATCATTAAACAACTCATGTTTACTATAACAGCTAAGCCTCTCTCTGACAACACTCATACATTAATACGCAGATCATATGTTGCAAATCTGTGGAATACCCATTTTATTCGCTTTCAAGAAGAAGAAGAAATATCTTCTTCTCCCTCCTAGAACATATCAGCTGTTCCACCGCTCACCAATATGCAATCACTGCAGACACTTGGTGTAGTATGTGGTGTTACAGTAGGTGTCAGGAAATAGATTAACACAAAGCAAACCAAGCTGTCATGTCACAAGATTTGAGATAACTGGTGAGGTAATAGGCTTGTGACTGAGAACACCTCTGTCCTGCTTCGGTGCATTTATTTAACGAACACAACCAAAGCTGGAAATCTGATTAGAATCAACATAAGGCCAATGCTAAACACGGGGTACGGTCAAAGAAGGAAGGTCTTTAGATGGGACTTGAAGGAGGCACCGGGGTTAAAGTGGAGGAATTGCAAAACAGAGTTCCAGATTGGCAGAGATGTTGAATGCTTATTGGGAATTCCTGTTACCTGTCATCCACCTAGCTATTATTATTAATATTATTAATATCCACCTAGAGCAGGCTCAAACCTACACTTGTCGACTAATGATTATCCTCCTGCGTGCGTGTGTGTGCTTGTGTGCGTGCGTGTATGGGGGCGATGTGGGAGTAAGAGGGCTGAGGGCTCCAAGGTGGCAAGCTTGGCAATGGAATAACAAAGCTCAGTTGCTCCTTTGTAGCAGAATGAGTTGGTTTGTGAGCCAGGTGGGTCTGCAATATTCCAGGGCAGTGTCAATAACACATCCCCCCTCCCAGCCTGGCTCATCTCTCAGCCACTTGGTCGTGGGATCAACTCCCGATCAGGACTTTGAACTCATCGCGCAGGCCAACATTCCAACACAGTGTTAAAGGAGAACTGCATTGTCAGAGGTGCTGTACGTCAGATCAAACATTAAACCAAGGTCCCGGCTGCCTGTTCAGGTGGACATCAAAGACCCTAGACATTATGCAAAAGGAGAAGAAAGTTTCTCCTGCTCCTGGTTTTGGGTTAATATATAATTTGTCGCTCACCTTATGACTGTGTGTGACACATTCCTGGCATGTTCACCTACAGTGACTACACATTACCGTAAATTCTGTGAACCGTTTTGAGCTGTCTCAAAAATGTGATAAGATACTGAATCATATGCAAAGATTATAATTACTATTATTACTTATTTTTGCTGCTGCCTCACATTTGAATATGGTGAGCAACGAGACAGCTGCCTGCAGCAGGATCTCGAATTGCACTCTCCTATTATTTTTCCATTACAGCTCCTGTATTAGGTTACTGGTGTTTAGTTTCCAGGCTCATGTCTCTTATGTAATAGTTGGATTACATTTGCTCTATTTCAGTTATCAGGTACAGCTTTAATGTCTATGGAGCATCTAAAAATATTAACCCAAAGCCTCACCCTTTTCCTCTCGCTTTCCTTAAAGATTCCAGCGTGTATCCTGTCTGGCCAGACTGCCGTCAACATCCAGTGGTTATTGATTCCTTATATGTTCTTGGGATGAAACATTAACCTGAGGTCACTTTGTCTGTTCATGGGGACATTAAAGATCCTACGGCACTATTTGAAAAGTGAAGAGAATTTCTTCTAGTGAGCTGGCCAACAATCGCCCCAGTCATTCACTTTTGTGGGAGACTGCTATGTGCAAATTGGCTACTGAGTTTGCTTGAAAGATATGCAGTCAGTTAGCAAAACAATAAATTCTCTGAAGCTCTTTGACCCATCCTCCTGATATGAAAGGCATTAAATCAAATGCAAGAATTATTATTATTATTTTTTGTTAATCATGTAACATATGCTGCCTTTTTAATGGATGTGAAACCTCATTTTAACTGCCATCTCTTGATCTTCTACAATATCTCTTCCTGACATGTCCCTGAAAGGAGCAAGAAGGGTTTGAACTGCTAATTAATTATTTGGCTGCAACTTGCCACTGTCTGCCATCGGCTTCTCTATTGCCCTCTTGTCTTTTCAAATGCTCTTTTTAGTTTTCTTCAATTGCTTTTTGATATGACTGCCAATCCTCACTCACTTTCGCTTCCTTATGTTGAGACACATTTTAGTTTGGCCTTCAGATGAGTGTTAGAAGTCATTCAGTTACTGTGTCTTGCTCTCAGTGTGTTTTGTTCTCTTTTCTAACGTTTAGGAATTTATTTTCCTCCAAAACACAGTCACTGCACTTTACACTTTACTTTATCTTGTGATTCATTTTGGGCTATCCTCCTCACATGAAAGGCACTAGACCAAACGTTAGCAATACTATTACTTAGTAGAAACCGCAGGAAAACTACATCCTATTTTCTACTTCCCAAATTCATATAACCTCTGACATACATGACCAACAGGACTGAGTATTAAACAGCACCAGTGTTATTTCACTCCTCTTCTCTCCTCTGCTGAAAGTGCCTTGGGACAAGAACAATTAGAACTTTGATTCATATAGCGCCTTCCACACCGGCGTCTCAGAGCGCTTCTCCCGACGCAAAAGGTGCTATATAAAGGTAATTTTGTTGTTGTTATTGTTGCAAGGGAAGATTTTTACACCATCACTCTGGCTTGAACTCAAACCTGGGTCTCAGATGAAAAAACCCATCATAGTAATAACAATCCTTGCATTTGATGTAGCACATCTCATCAACATCTCAAAGCACTTCAGAGAATATACTGCAAAGTGAATCGACTGTATATTTGTGGGCAAAACGTGGCAGCCAATTGTGCACAGCAGTGTCCCACAAACAGTCGTGGGTTGAAATGAACAGTTTTTATTATTGTGTATTTTTTTGGACGGAGTATTATTATTAGGCAATAACTAACTGAACAACTAACATTACTCACACAGTTTCCTAATTCTAACCTTTATAATGGATTTCCTATTACAAGTGTGTTACAAAATATTTGCTAACGTACACCTACAAATACACTTTACGTAAAACTCTGTGAAGTGCTTTGAGATGTTTCTACATGATAATAATAATAATAAATAATCCTTACATTTGGTATAATGTCTTTTACGTCAGGAAAATATTCCAAGTGCTTCACACGTTATAAAGTGACATGAAAGGCACTCTATAAATCTAATTTTGTTGTTGTTGCTCCATCTGAACAGGAATTATTAATGTTGCCATCTCACACAGTGAGGTTTAATGTCTCATCTGAAAGAAAGCACCTCCAACAACGCAGCACACCCTCAACACTGCACTGAAGAGTCAGACACTGAATCAAATGCAAATATGACTAACGTAAGCAAACAATGACTTACCTACGAAACGCCACCTTTATCAGGCCTAGCCTCAGGCCATGAATTGTTCTCAAGAGTATTGGCCAATTTTACCTTAATATTACCTAACACAGCTACCAAATCAAAGCGTTGATAATATATTTATATTAGGATCTAGCCACTGAATCTCATGACTTTGGTAGACACACAAATGTGCTGGTCTACTTAATGGAAATTACTGTTCTACTCCAGACATGGAAATGCTCTCAATGACAAGATGTTAGGTATATTTATGTGTAAATTGTAGATTAAATCCACCAATATGATCCGTATTATTTTTTAAATGGTGAATTGCTTATATTAGTTCCTACTTAATTATATAACATTTAATCCTGCTTAAATGAATGTTCCTCCATTTATCAATACAATTCCCAAAGCACCTAAGTGAATACAGAAATAACCTATTGCCCCTCAGATTGATTTCTGCCTGCTTATTTGCACATTTCACCAAATCTGTCATTCTGAGAATCAAAAATGTCTCAGTTGTAGAAATATAAAGTCAATTGAAAGGTACAAGAGACAGAGGAATGTGTGATATTTGGCAAGGTTTAAAACAGTGGACCCAATTTTGTATAAATTGTGTATTATTATATCAGTATTATTCCAATGCCTTTGGATCTCCTCCCGACATGAAAGGTATTATCCAAATGTAATTTTGTATGATATTATACAAAATGTGATATCAATTTTATTTGTTAAAACATTCATATCAATTTTATATAAATTGTACACTCTAATACTATCATTATACAATTAGATACATTTTAATTAAAATAAATTTTTCTAGCAGTTTTATAGAAATGGTATATTAATATTAGTATTATACAAAACAACAAAGTTGAAAGGGCACAGTGGGTCTAGTCTCTACACTCCGCCTGTATTCCACTTCAATTTGGTTTAAATTCTCCACACTATTCTCCTCACGTGATGATAGAAATCACAAACTAAATACAGAAAATCTGAAAGGATTAAACACCGTATGGATTTTGTTCAAGGTCTCGGACTCTCTCTCTAGCCATGTTCGACCCTTCAGTCAGCGCATAAGACCATGTAAACAAGGACAGGATATAGCAAATATTACTAAACAGTGGAGTTTGGGCTTCAGCCTAATTATGGAATGACTTCACATAAGTGCTCAATTTAGCAGGGAGTAGACTATCGTTTATTAACCATAGAACGTGAGGGAAACAAACTATGTTAAGGGGTGCACTTTAATCTCAAAGTACTGTTGCAAACATGGCTAGTTAACGAAGCAAAAACTCGTTGATTTTTCAATTGAAAAAGAAGATGTGCACAGTGGATAACAGAATAAATAAAACAATGGTAGCACTTTGCACCATATCTCGACTGTAGAACCACAGGAGCTCTGAAGTCAATCAAGCATTTTATGAATTGGATTACATTGTGTCACATCTCCTCAATTTGTTTTTCTTGCTCTCCGTTACTGTGATTTCACTCCTTTTTTTTAGGTTTGCTAGATATTTTCAGATTTGCTGGTGTTAGTATCGGCCACGAAATAATGAACTGATAATCAAATTGCATAGAAATTACAGCACAGAAGGAAACTAGTCTATGCGGGCCACTGGGGAACAATAGACAGTACACTTATCCCAATTCCCTGTCCTTTCTTGGTTCATCTGCAAATACACATCCAATGCCCTTTGAAATATGGCAGCTTTCTTCTCAGATTCCGTTTTACCTCCTGAAAACATATTGTCCCTTAGTATATGTATTTGGGGGTTATTTAAAGACCAGTCGATACGGGTACTTGCAATAATGTGTCACTGTTCTTCTGTACTGTAAATAATTATTTATTTCCCCACCGATGAAAACTTGACAATTCATTTCAGAACAAGTACCCAATGATTCAGCCGGGGCAATGCCAACAATGTGTCAAATGCATAACCACTGTCCCTTAGGGCAACAAAGGTCAAAGGTAGATTTAATAGAGGTGTTTCAAAATTATGAGTGAGTTTGATAGAGTGGGTAGTGAGAGACTGTTTCCACTGGCAGGTGGGTCAGTAACCAGGGCCCATAGATGTGAGGTAATTGGCAAAAGTACCAGAGGGGATATGAGAACTTTTTTTTACATATAGAGAGTTGTTCTGGTCTGCAATGGACTCACTGTCTGAAAGAAATGGTGGAAACACCATTCAATACAAAATTAAAAAGGGTATTAGATAGATACGTGAAAAGGAATTTTGTTTCAAGGATTTAGGGAAAGAGCGAGGCAGTGGGACTGATTGTGTCGCTCTTCCAAAGAGCCACCGCAGGCACAAGGGCCTGAAGAGTCTCCTTCTGTGCTGCAATATTCTATGATTCTATGAACAGCCTATTAATTCTACGATACTCTTGTTAGCAGTTTGTCTGATTTGGGAACTGGAATACATATTGATATCTGAATAATTAATTTAAGGGAATTAAGAATACAAAAGCAGTTTCTACCTCCACAACAAAAGAACGTTCCGTATTTGATGGGTTGGGGGTGTGGAGGGGGATAGAGGGAGATGACAAATGGTTAACATAATCCTAGATAGTTGGGATTTGCAGTGCATGTAATATAACAGTTACCTTAATCAAATTCACTTAATTCAAAGGATTAGAAGGCAAGGCAAAACACATGCTACAGTGGTTTAAACTACCTATTCTGTAGTATCATGCCATGCATGAGAGCTAATAGTTACGTGGAAAGACTTAAAACGTAGGGCTTTTTAACAGAAACAGTAAGCAGGTATTCTAAATAGAGGTTTTAAAAATTATGCTTGGTTTTGATAAGGTAAAGAAAGAGAGAGGAAAGATTATATCAATTATATGGATGCAAGGATTATTATTATTAACTTGATGGGTTAACAGTTAATGCTATAATTTTAACAAGTAAGTGATAGAGCAAGTAGTTTCAATAGGGTAAATTTATACCAGTGCAGTAACGATGGGTTGGCTGCCAATTTTCGTCCACAAAATATACAGTACTATAGTAACCCACACATGCTACCTTGACTGATAGACAATATACAATATGGTTGTTAAAGGGAAAAGGTATCCTCTTGGGTTAAGACCTAATTTACGGTTGGACTGCTTCTTTGAAATTAGTCCTGCCTCAACACTAGAATGTTAGTACAGGGTCGAGGGGATATCACATCCAAGAATATAACCAAAGCTGCTTTGTGCGAAAGTAGTAGTCACTCGTATAAGCAAGCTTCTGGGGCAGAGGTAAGTGGGGTCTTCTGAGGGCTGAGCTGGCAACTTGCTTTGCAACAGAATGTCAGACTCAAGTCAATCGACTGAGGTCTCGGTTTATGGACAGACGGGTCAGCAGTACTCAATGGCCCTGTTAATGATGGACCAGCCAGCCTAGCTTGTCAGCAGGATAAGCTAGGCTGGCTGGTCCATCATTAGCTGCCTGGAACTTGGAGGGTTAGACCAGTCACTGGGGCAAAAATTCTTACTACTTATCTCCTGTTAGTAATAATAATAATAATAATCCATGCATTTGATGTAGCACCTGATCACATTTTCGAGATGTCTCAAACCCTGCGACGCAAAGCCCTAATGGATCCTGGACAGCCAGAAGAAATCTTGTCAGATCAGGGCAGGCTGTGCAGTTTTGTGCGGTCAAACTCCAGCAGTTCCCAACACACAATTTGGGAGATTCAACAACAACAACAACAGCTTCAATTTATATAATGCCCTCCACGCCAGACGGCGTCTCAGAGCGCTTCACAGTAGCAGATCCCGGGACCGAGCCAGGGGCAGGGGTAGAAAGGTGACCAAAGGCGCAGTCGAAGAGAAAGGTCTTTAGCTGTGACCTGTAGCTGGGAAGAGAGGGGGCGAGGCGAAGGGAGTGAGAGAAAGGGAGTTCCAGAGCTTTGGGGCGTAGTGGCTGAAGGCATGGCCGCCGAGGGTGGAACGGAGGATTCGGGGGACATGGAGCCTTCAAGCCTTGGTTATCTCTTGCCAACCTGCACCTCATACCCTCCCTGAGATTAGTTAAGCGAGGTGCATACACCTCTGGCGAGGGAGTATGTATTCCATCCCAGACAGGGGGAACATTTATATTTGTAGATGGCATATATATATTTTCTATATACACAGGTAAATATATATATATATGAAACTCTCAATCTGGTGTGGATATTAAGCATGACTATGGGTTTATGCATGTGTCTGACAGAAAAAAATAGACATTATAGTCTTGAAAATACACTCATATAAAATTTGCTGCCTGTGAATGGTAACCACAGCATGACACCTTGCCCAGCCTGCCTATCCATGTCTCTGCAAAGCCAGTAGAACGCTATTCACCTCCTCCTCCTCCTCCTCCTCAAAGGAGGATATGTTTAGACATGGTACTCATTTTCTCATCCTCAAAAAAACAAGAGCTTGTGATTTGAACCAAGAACCTTTCAGCTCCAAGCCCATTGCTCATCAGTCCAGCCATAGAACAGTGAAGCACATTTCATCCCCTCCCCACCCCAAAAAAAAATCTGTCCTGTTGTTGTCTGATTTACGCCACCGCGGAGAATGGGAAAACACAGAAGGGAAGTTCCTGATGAAACACAGAAGGGTTGCATTTGTGCCTTACCCTCTACAATAGGTCTCTGGAGGTGTGCTGCTCGTGAGGCCTGGTGAGGTGGGGGAGCAGTGTAATAGAGGGATTTTGTGCAACACAAGTACAGTAGATACATACAAAATTTAATCCAACCGATTTTTATTCAGTGCTGATCCTGAACACTAATCATTTTAGCCACAACACAATGTTACGCAGCTTTTCATGACATTTTCTACTTGGGAAGTAACTCCCAGCGGAGATCCTTTTGTACAAGAATACCCTGTTAGTTCCTATTTTCACCCTTACACAGTACCAGTTAGTTAACCTTTTCCTATCCAGTTCCTTATAAGCAACAGAGCTCCGTAGGTCGTCAAACTCAACAGCCATTCCTTATACACAGCACGGCAGGGACCGTTATCTGAATAGTGGAGGACACAATTTCTTATTTAGGAGGAACTAGAATTAAATTAAACTTGGATTCATTATGATACAACAGCCAGGTTTCAGTTTATTATAATCTGACTATCACCTTTAAATACAGTCACTGCAGTCAACAACGACAACAAAAAATTGTATAGCACCTTTCACGTGGGGAGGACGTCCCAAGGCGCTGGACAGTAAATCTACAGTAAATCTTGCAATAATCCAATAATTTTAAAAAAATTATGTGGTCACTCAATCCACAAATGTTTGTGGGACACCGCTGTGCGCAATTGGCTGCTACATTTCACCCACAAAATATACAATCAATACACTTTGCAGTATATTCTGTGAAGCGCTTTGAGATGCCTCAAAGATGTGAGAAGGCGCTGCATCAAATGCAAGGATTGTTACATCATATATAAGAAATGTTTCAACGGCATCAAATTTAAAATTGCAGACCACTAAACTATTTAAACAGTGGCCCTGTGGTGGTTCGGGTTCATTTAAAACAAAGCAGAAATATTTAAATTCCACTTTGCTTTCTTTTGCATGGAAAGGAAATAGGACGGAAACAACGAAGGCTTCACTGATCTTCCAACAAATGGCCAGAACTCCTGGAAAACTATTCATTTCATACTCTGTTTCTGAGGCTGCGTTAATCTTTTTTTGTCCCACATTTTTGTGACGTTACAAAGCGCTTTATCAAACACAAGGTTCACTGTTATTATTTGACAAATAAAATGACAAGTGGGAATAAAAATAAAAGTCTACCTGGATTCTCGGATCCACTTCTTCCTCTTCTTCCGGTGCCTGGATCACTCTGTTTTCTCTCGATAAACTGTCCATGTTTTATTAAATTGTTTTAAAATTGCAATATTCCCAAAATATGGGAGAGGGCTATATATATATATATATATATATTTAAAAAGCCAATCAAGTATTTATATATACTGTGTATATATATATAACCAAGAAAAAAATACTGGAAGCAGACAGGCAAAGAGGAGTGAGTGAGAGGGAGTGAGGGGATGGATCTGGCTGTGTCTGGGGGCAAAGCTTAGAGGCAACATCTGGAATGCATTCTGTAACAGCTCCAGTACATTCTGGGAGGAGACAGAGAGAGAGAGAGAGAGAGAGAGAAAAAAACCTCCACGTAACCAGGGCTGGATACACCCTAAATTACCATTAATATATGAGCAGGGAATAATAGGGAATACATGAGTTGAGGGTGGGAGTTGCTGGCTCTTATCCTCCGCCCTGTGATTTCACCTTCTCTGCCCTGAGGAGAAATCAGAGAAGATGATCTCTGTTGAGTCTGTTCCCCTTTTCTCTCTGAGCTCAAGTGAATAGACTCTGCTCTGTGTGTGTGTGTGTGTGTCTGTCTCTGTGGAACTGTTCTAAGAGGAGAGTCGGGGCTCTCTCTCTCTGTCTCTCTCTGTGTCTGTGTGTCTCTCTGTGTGTGAGGAAAGTCAGTGCTGTCTCTCTCTCTCTCTCTCTGTGTGTCTGCTCTGTTGGCTGCTGTCACTCCCCTGCCCTCCTCCTCTCCTCTCTCTCTCTCTCTGCCGCTTTGTTATAGCGTTTGCACTGCAACGTCGAGTCACATCAGTTAAAATCCTCCCCTTCCGATCCTCTCGGTGCAGCTCAGCTCAGCGCCAACCAATGCAACCTTCTCACCCTTACAGCCAGATTCCCTCCCTCCCTCCCTCATTAATAATATATGATATTATTGATAATTATTATATTAATAATAATAATAATACTCCTTGCATTTGATACCGCGCCCGACGCGACCAATTCATTATTCAACGCCAGGTAGAGACGCGAGCTTTTATGATTTAAAATTTTCACTCACTTACTTACTTAGTGAATCACCTACAGTCGATTCACTGTACAGTACAGTATATCCCGCGGATTCCCTTGGCGATGTCTCGTTGATGTGATAAAGACCTTCACTGATGCAAACGCGCAGATTGTTCGTTTGTTTGCAAAGATAATTGTTCGCAACCCCTCTGTCTCCCAACCCCCCCCCCCCCCCCCCCCCATCTCAGCCCCTGTTGATTTCGGGAATGCAAGGATCTTCGAGGTAAAAAGTCTCCGACACGGTTTCGAAATAAAAGGAGATTTGATTGCGTTCCCAATTGTACGGGTTTTGTTGTTTTTAAAATGTATTTTGATTTTTTTTTTCTCTGTTCAAGGTGAGGGAGACCGTGGGAAGCAATTTGCGTGTGGATTCAACTCCTAACCTCACACCACACACACACACACACGCGCACATACACACACACATATTCACCCCACCCAATTCTGTCACCCACATTTTGCATTAAGCACAGGTTGGATTCAACATGGTTATATAAAGTGAGCTTCCTCTACCATACCCAACTGCCCCTACCTTGTGGAGCCCAGTAGCTCAGTGGTTAGAGAACTCTCCTTACAAGAGTGAGACCTGTGTTCGAATACAGACAGGTCAGGGCGAAACCTTGGACAAGTTTCCTTACTCCACACACCTAATAATAATCCGTTCGAAAAACAAACACAATCATAAAAATTGGTCATTTCAATCCACGACTGTGTGGGGGGACACTGCTGTGTGCAATTGGCTGCCCCATTTCGCCCACAAATATATACAGTCAATTCACTTTACAGTATATTCTGTGAAGCGCTTTGAGATGTTGATAAGATGTGAAAAGCGCTATATCAAATGCAAGGATTATTATTAAGAGCTCACTGTACTGAATCAAAGTGGCATTTTAGAGTCCGCAATAATAAAAACAGAAGCTGCTGGTCAGATATTTTAAAGTCCCCGCTATTCTGATGGAATCCTCTGCATCAGATTGCATTGCCTTTTGTGCTGTAATCCTTCCAGGAACAGGGATGCGATGGAAGATATATGATAGTAATCTTTGCATTTGATATAGCTCCTTATCACTGCATCGAGCTGTCTCGCAGTGCTGTACAGGCAGGACTTACAGTGACTCTGTATTTGTAGGCGAACAAGATGATCAATATGTCCTACAAACAGCCATGCAGTGAAGTGAATCACCAACTTTATCTGGTTTATTTCACAATTAGACACATACAGCCGCCAAAACCTCAGTATCGAAGGTGCAAGCAAAGTGTATAAACCGTCAACGAGCAATCATTAATTTAATACGTTCACGAAAAATTCTCTTTTTTTCCAGTAAAAATGGAAACATATTGTGGAAGTATGCATTGCAGCTGACACTAATTTGCCACAGCTGCCTGAATGGAGACAGGTAAAAGTTCAATACATTTACAGAAGTGTATTGTGTATTGCAGCTGAGTAGTCAGGAAATGTTTGAAGACACTCACTACCTGTACTTAATTTCACTTGCCTGTCACTCTTTGCAAGATGCTGTTTTACCTGTCCCTGCCCTGCTCTTTTTTTTCATTAATCTTGCTTATGCTGATGATTCCTAACGTGTTGGTAAAGCTTGGAGTTGGCAACTGGGAGACAAGTAAATGGAGTCCTGCAGCTCAATGGTCAGAGCACTCACCTTACAAGCGTGGGACCTGCGTTCGAATCCAGGCAGGTCAGGGTGAAACCTTTGGCAAGTTTCCTTACTCCATACATATAATAATAATCCCTAAAAAAAAATCTGTGACTGTTTGTGGGACACTGCTGTGTGCAATTGGCTGCCACATTTTGCCCACATATATACAGTCAATTCACTTTACAGTGTATTCTGTGAGACGTCTGGAAGACGTAAAAAGCTCTACATCTAATGTAAGTATTATATTATTATTGAAGTTGCAATATTATTTGATGAACAACAAAGTTATTTTTTAAAAGGTAAACTTTGGTTTGCCAGTAGGGTGGCATGGTTCAGGATCTGAATTCAAATCTAATCCAAACAGTGTCTTTCTTCTCTCTCCCCTTCTCTAACAATGCTGACAGAATCCTATCATATGAACAATAATAATATTAATAATAACAACAGGGATCTGAGAGCCGAAACAGAAACTATTTTAACATCAGCATAAGATCAAGCTATTACTACCCCTTATTACATAAATAAGATTTTGAAGAAAAGCATTGATCTGAAATGCTGAATATTCCAGCAAGCAACAGATATGATCGTATCCAGCCCCTGTGTCATTGGAGTACCTGATTATAGGAATCTGTTTTTTCATTGATCAGAAGATCGCTTTTCCGGGAGTAATAATTCCTTCAAAAAAATAAATTAATTAGAAAATATATAATCATTTGGTAACTAAATTCACGGCTGTTTGTGGGACACTGCCAAGCACAATTGGTTGCTGCGTTTCGTTAGTAATAATAATCCTTGCATTTTGTATAGCTCCTGTTCACATCGTAAAAATATTCAGTCAATTCACTTTACGGTGTATTCGGTGAAGCGCTTTGAGACGTTGATATATGTGAAAAGCGCTATATCAAATGCAAGGATCATAATTATTATTATTATTTATTCTATACAGTATTCTGTAAAGCACTTGGAGACGTCTCGAAGATGTGATAAGGCGTTATATCACTATAAGGATAAATATTATTATTAAATAACAATGTAGCTAAATCTATTCACTGGACAATTTGTAAACACTTTAATACTGATGAAAGCGTCAATTGAACAATCTGGGACTCACAAGTGTATATAGATAGAGTAGTAATCTGTATTAAACCAGATACCTTCCCCAAAAAAACTGTAGATTGTATATGCAGTATCATCGATGTCGCCATTCCAAGTGGATACAATGTATGAAATAAGGAACTAGGGAAGATCAGAAAGAATAAATTCAATATGTACACGCATAACAAGAGTACAGTACTGTACTAGACAAAGGATAGTTCCTATAGTCAATGCTGCAGCTAACTAACTGACAGTGTATTTTGTGAGCGAAAAATGGCGACCAGTTGCACACAACAATTTCCCACAAACAGCCATGGAGTGAGTGCCCAATTTTATTTGGGAGATTGAGTGACTAAATTGTTATTTTTAAAATTTATTTTTAACCGGATCATTACCCCACGGAAAGCGATCTGACAATTCACTAGCAACCGGGTTTCCTACTTAACGCTAGGAAAATAAAGGGGTGTGGAGGCCTAAGGTTTTGCCCTGCCTGGTGTTGGGATATGGAGGTACTGTATTAAAAATTAATTATAGTTAGTTCCAATCAGGCACCAATTAAAACAATCTATCCACAGCACAGGCATGGTCAGAAACCTTGAGCAAAAGGGAGAGAAACAACTTGTCTACACAAAACACCAGGTGCACATTTCCCTGCACTGAGACAACCTTGGGTACTGGTCCGTGCCAATAATCCAAGGAGCACAATAACATCAGTAGCTTCTAGGATAAATAAAGAATTGAAGGAGAGCGGCTCGAGATATAGATAGGGACAGAGGACTCAATTAACAAAGGCGCAAAGGATTGTACTAATTTGGGAAATTGCCAAGTTAGTAGCTGGAGAGCCATCTCAAGGTCTGGGAAAAGAAGGGAGGCGAATAACTCCCTATAACCCCGGCCTTTAGATAGTCTGGTTTTGACATCGCTTCTGGACAATGTCCAAGTGATCAACTGGCTGAGTTAGTTATGGTGGAGAAGTATAAAGATAGGAGAGAAAGAGTGGCTCATTGGAACAGTTGGGGAGTGTCTCAGGGTAAACCGAGATCTCCAGCCTGGCACTGTTGTCCAGATCCACTGGAACAGGTCATGGTTCCAGTTGTTCTGTTTTACAGGCAGAGAAGGGTCAGTTAGAGAAGGAAACTTAGAAGGAGTGAGTATTGTGACAAGCTTGAATCTTATGGTGTAACAGCCTGAACACAACATTGTATTCTACATAGAACTGGTAGTATGATTCTTTTATTCTATCATTCTAAAATTGCTTATAATCATTAAATCACTATACCTTTATTAAGGATTGTTGAGTCATTATTTTGAACTCTCGGGATCGGAAATCCCAACACCCAGTCCTCTCGCTTGTGAGGCAAGTGCTCTAAGCAAAACGTTGTGGGACTCCACATTTCCCACAGAAACTGATCCACCAATCGACTAACAACCGGGTACCTGTTTGCTGCGAGGTAAATAGTGAGCTACAACAACAACAACAACTTTGATTTATATAGCGCCCTCCACGCCGGACGGAATCTCAGAGTACTTCATGCAGGACATGCTCAGAGCTCCTCTCAGTCTTTGAACGAGACTAAGGAAGCGTAAAATATAAAAAAGATTTCCCACTCTCAAACAGTCCACTGTTAGAAGCAAAATACATAATTTTTCTCTGTACAAAATGGGCATCGTATCTTTGGAATGTGCTATTTTGACACTTTTAGTAATTATATGCAAAGTCCAACATTTTCCCTAATCCTGAGATCATCAGAGACATTTGAATTGCCTTTACAGTGTTAGTGACTTTAAAGCATTTTTTTTCCAAAGCAATTGTTCTGTTCTTATGGCTGTAAGTAGTTGACTTGGTGTGCACTGTAATGCAGCATTGCCAGGAAACCATTGCTGCATTTGGCAATGCAAAGCTAGCTTTTCAGGAAGTGCAAAATGCATTTTGTATCATCAGATGAATATGACTTATTCAATTTAAAATGACATTCCTGGTCCTTTAGTAGTAAGCAAACTAATAATATATCACTTCAGCATCATTGCAATCGAGCTACCCTTGAGTTTCAGCTAACATGTAGCTTCACATTGCACTGAACAATTAGAGAGCCCTGTTTTCCTATTCTACTGTAACCTCCAAAGAATTCTAATAATTTTAAGTGCAACCTGGTTTTTATTTAACAGAGAGGCCCGTTCCCCCCCCACCTCCCACCATTTGGGAGCCAAATACAATTCAGAATGCAATGCAATACAGCACTAAGGCCATTGTGAATTGTTAATCCATCAGGCACTTCATTTTATAGTCGACAGTTATTGGATCCTGTACTGACCCTCTCTCAGTTATGCCTCCTTGGCCTCACAAGTAACCAGTGAACCCCACAACATTCCTTGGTAATGGACAGTTGCAACTTTCACAGATACTGGAAGTCCAGTATCTGCACCAGAGTTCGGGGTTGGGGTCTGATCTGCGGAGGGATGGAAGGTAGAGAAAAGTTTTGAGATGGGCCTTTGAAGGAGCTAATAGAGGGAACTAGCAAAGGGACAGTGGAATGATGTTTCAAAGGGTGGGGGCAGAAAGGCTGAAGGCTTGACCGCCGATGGTGCGGCAAGCAGGGCATGTGAAGTGAGGCAGGCCAGAGTCCACAGAGCGGAGGGAGGGGACAGACCATTATGGGGTTAGTAGGTCACAGAGGTAGAGAGGAACGCTGCTAAGAACAACTCCCAAAATGAAAAGTAACAATAATAATAATAATCATCCATGCATTTGATATAGCACCACATCACATTGTTGCGACGTCTCAAAGCACTTCATGGGATAAACTGTGAAAGTAAACAGAATGTTCAAATTGAGCCTACCCTTGATGATTGCTCAGTAAACAAGTTTCCAAGCCACAGAAATCAGAGACAGTCTGGCTCATCCGCAGGACTTGGCAGGGCAGGTTAGTCACTGGGAACAGGGAATCTTCCCACTCAACTCCTGTTAACTTTGCAAGTCAAATCTCTAAGGTGGTCCTAGCTGGAGAAACAGGTGAAAAACTTGCCAGATAGAGCTATCAAAGGCAAGTTATGTAGTTTAAGTTGGTTAGACTCCAGCATTTACTCAACACACATTCGGAGGTCTCCAAACCTTGGCTTTTGCCAACTGTGTCTAATACTTTCTGGAATTAGGTAAGCAGGAAGCGTCCCTCCAGGGAGAGAGCATTCCATTACAAGAATGAAAATCTTGATTTAGTTTGGAAACTCGTAAGCATGTGATAGGTTTTCACATGTGTCAGACACCCACCTGACGCCCCCAAAAAGGTGTCGTCAAACAAACTTTGAGCTTGTTAACATTGATTTCAGCCATTTCAGACCATAGGAGCTTTTCCCCACTTCTCCACCCCCCCCCCCCCCACCTCCCCCCCCCCCGCTCCCCCATCACAATCATAACTCCAGACACCCCTTGCCTCCCTGGTGTTTTGCTTTGTTCTATCACCACTAAACACCTCTTCTCCCCAGTTTCTTTTAAACCCACCCACTTCTCTTTCTCCCCCTGAAGTCTTTAACACATATTCAACCCATCAGTTAACACTCTTTTTTTCTTTTCCTTTGTCTTCTTTCTCTTCTTTGGTTTCCATGTCCTGCCTCTTCCCCTTTAATGTCCTTAAGAAACCTTTCCCTCCAAACAAGCCCCAGTTCTGATGAAGGGTTGTAGACCCGAAACATTGACTCTTTTTCCTTTCTCCATGGATGCTGCCTGACCTGCTGAGTTTCCCCAGCAACTTCTGTTTTTGTTTCAGATTCCCAGCATCTGTAGTATTTTGTGCTTTGTTTAAACTTTGAGCTTGTTTCAGCTTGATTGCGTAGAAGACTCAACAAAAAAGTGATGTTCAAATATATTTTTTTAATACCAGATCAGAACGGTAGACCTGAGCAAACACAAAGGACATGAATAGTTGATAGGTTGTGAAAACAGTGAATCGTACAGTAGACTTCTTACTAGTAGCAAAGGGCATATTATTAGTCAAACCCAAAAGGAGAAGGCAGAGCTGCAAAGGAACAAAGGGCACTGCTCTCCTAAGAACATAAGAACACAAGAATAAGGAGCAGGAGTAGGCCATTTGGCCCTTCGAGCCTGCCCTGGTTGATCATGTCTGATCTTCTATCTAACTCCACCTGCCCGCCTTATCCCCATAATCCCTTAATCCCTTTATCCATTGGAAATCTATCAATTTCAGTCTTGAATATGTTCAAGGACTGAGCATCTACAGCCTTTTGGGGTAGAGAATTCCATACATTCACTACCCTCTGAGTGAAGAGGTTTTTCCTCAACTCAGTGCAAAACGACTGACCCCTAATCTTAAGACTATGATCACTAGTTACAGTTTCTCCAACCAGGGAAAACAGTCTCCTACTATCTATTCTGTCATGCCCATTAATAATCTTATAGGTTTCTATAAAATCACCTCTAATTCTTCTATATTCTTGAAAATATAGGCCTAGATTACTCAACCTAACCTCATACTACAATCCCCTCATCCCAGGAACCAACCAAGTGAATTTACGCTGCTCCACCTCTAAGGCAAGTACGTCCTTTCTTAAATAAGGAGACCAAAACTGCCCACAATATTCTAGGTGTGGTCTCACCAGGGCCCTATACAATTGTAGCAAGACTTCCCTACTCTTATATTCTAACCCTTTTGTAATGAACGCCAATATACTATTAGCCTTCCTAGTTGCTTGCTGTACCTGCATACAAACTTTTTGTGACTGGTGTACAAGGACACCCAAGTCCCTCTGAATGCTAACTCTATCTAGTCTCTCCCCTTCTAGAAAATAATCAGCTTTTCTGTTTTAACTGACTGGGTCAGTGGTTTCCAAACTGTGGGGCACGTCTCCTTTGGTGGGTGCATACCATTGGCTGGGGGCAGGGGCACAGATATTATTGTTCCTGCTACAGGTAAACCCCGCTTAGCGTTGCAACATTCACTAATACGTCATTCGCCAGCATATGGAAAGGGGCACGATAGAGCTAAGACCTGAGGGTAACAATTTAATGTTTTTTGGTAATACTTAAGAAAATTGATTAAAAATAGATAAAGAAAATATTGAATTTGCTGTTATCATTTGCGAAAATTATTCAATATGAAGTGGGGTGGGGGGGTTGGGGGGATGCAACGAAAATTTTGCTGAATTAGCGGGGGCGCCGCTATTTAAACTTTGGAAGCCACTGCCCTGACCACACTTCCTCACATTATATTTCATCTGTTTCACCTTCCTGCCTACTCTCCTAGCCCATCTATATCCCATTGCATTTTATTTGTGTCATCCTCAGTGCTTACTCTCCCAACTAGTTTAGTATCATCTGTGAATTTAGATATTTTAAGTTTGATGTCCTCATCTAGATCATACAATAGGCATTACCCTAGATCAGGGATGGCCAATTTGAGGCCCACTGGCTGCTTGGTAGCAGCCAGTACTCATGCATCAAACAGAGCTGCAATTAGCCATTCCTGCCCTAGATAATGGAAGTCTACAGTTATTTGGTGAGATATCCTGCAATGACAAAAGTGTGATGACTGAGAAGTGATTCAGCTCACAAGGATGCTGTGACCGAGGTGTAACATCTAGTCATTTGTTGGTGCAAAAAGCTGAGCGCAAATGTTCCCATTTTATTTATGGCAGTAAAATTTAACTCAGTTTCAAACTTTGAGGACTCAGATTTGCCTCAAAAAAGGTGCTGTTCAAAAACATGCTCTGCCTGGAACAATTTGTGCTTTGAAATGCGGTCAGTCTCACAGAGGTGATATACTGTACAGCACATGAAAAACAACAAACTTCTTTGAACAACTTCTTCCATCCCGGCAAACGTCATATGTGTTCCTATGAACAGAAGATAGTCTTCAATACTGTAGCAGTAGAGTCTGTACACTTCACAACAAGTTTGTAAGATCTATAACAATTATTGAGAGATGTCTAGTATTCACAACTTTGCAAGATTGACTTGGATGAAGAAAGATCTTTGATCCAATTACCGTAATGCCATATTTCCCAAATACACATCCTTTCATTTTCTCAATACAGCATCAGTCAGCTTTATTTTAAATGAGTCCAGTGACCTTGCCTCACCAGACCTATAAAATAATAGGCAAGAGCCTACTGACCGACGGGTCTGAACAGGTTAATACAGGGTCAGCGGATGGCAGAGTTAGGAAGGGGCAAGGCCGTACAGGGCCTTAACAATGGGATTGAATGAATTCCTTGCTCTGAATGCTGGTGCAACCTCAGTGGGCTGAATGGCCTCATTCTGTGCTGTAAATGTGTGTGATTCTACTAATGGAGACTAATTTAGAGCAGTGGAAGAGAAATCCTTTGCATTACAATTATTTCATTTCCATCTGTGTGGAGATGGAAATGACCGATAATAAATTGGTCATTTCAATCCATGACTGTTTGTGGGACACTGCTGTGTGCATTTACTACCACGTTTCGCCCACATATATACAGTAGACTCAATTCAATTTATAGTATATTCTGTGAAGCACTTTAAGACATCTATGATGTGATAAGGTTCTATATAAAATGCAAAGATTATTATTATTATCAGAGCTCCAGCAGTCAGAATTAGTAACACATAATACTATTTCCAAATGTGTATTTTTATATAAGAAGACAATCCATAAAGGCACCTTTATGTCACCAACGTTTCTGGTTTCCTTTCCGTATTCCATTTCAGCATTTTTTGAGTTACGTTTACAGTCTGATTGGCCAAAAGCCAAGGAGATAAATAAGTGCTTTCAAAAATTTGCCAAGAGATTTAAGGGGTGGCAGCCTGTAAGTCAATAAGAATTCAGTGACCATGGAAACAGCTACAGTTGCGCCAATCTCCACGAGTGTCACAAGACCTTGAACTGCCAGTAAAATATAAGGGCTCCTTAAAAGGCAACTCAAACTAAGTTATTTTGGACGTAGAGTCAAGGATCCCATACCACATCGATCAAGCTATGTTTTAATCAAACTAAGCTTTGCACATAGCATGTGGCCTGTATACATTTTATTTAATGTATATTATCTTAATTTTCTTGTTGCATGATGGCAGGGCACAGGAAATGCCTGTCGCAAGTATTTCCTGTTTTGGACAAGAAATTTAGTGGAACAATTTTTGTTTAAATTTTCTTTATTTTCAGAGTCACTCCCTACCCTTTCCCACTTCCGTTCCTCTATGCATGGCACCGCCTGTCTCTGTCTAATCGATTGACCACACAATTTCGTCCCAGGCCTTACCACCTCGTAACTTTTCTACAGTAAAGCAAGAATTTCATATGATCTTTTGCCTTACAGCATTGTCAACACATCCCACTGGATTTAATGCAAAGTGGTGTGAGTGTACGTCTTTTGTTGGTGTCTTCTAACCTCTTTAATGCTATAGGCATTCATACTTTATGTCATTTATTTTATTGTTGCAATTTTTCTCCTATTTCTAAAAAGATTCCCACTTTCTCTGTTAACTGTAGAAATATTATGGATTTGCACTTAATTTGATTTGTCATCCTAACTCAGTAGTTTCTATTTCTGGGTTCAGTTTAGCCAAGCAGTTACAACTACAGATTCTTTGCTCTTTTGAGTACAGTATTATAAGTGCAAAATGCAACTATGTTCGTCTTATTTGTGTTTGCTTTCAACCCTTGTGACTAAGTGGATTTTTAAATGTAAATGGTCACACATTCAGTCTTTCTGTAGAGAACAGACTGGTCCTTTGAAGAAACACAATGGTAACACCACTGCCCTGCACTCATCTTGGGCCTCAAGTCCAGGACTGAATATCCTTGGGAGCTGGGTGTGGGGGGATGAGATAGGGGAGTAGGGTGTGGGCGGAGAAGATGGGGGAGGGGGCGGGCGGGTGGAGGAAATGAGGGTGCGGAGAAATGGGGAACAGAGGAAGCGGGGGCAGAGGAAGGGGCAGGCGGAGGAAATGGGGGTATGGTGGTGGCGCGGACGAAGAGGTGGGGAGGAAGTGTGGGTAGAAAGGGGGCAGTGGGAGGTAAGGAGCTGTCTTAACTGAACATGTAATGAGAAGTTCAACACAGTGCTTTGAATGAGAAGCTATGGTAGTTTAGCTAGTTAATTTCCATCAGTACTCAATCCAAGCTCTGTGGGCCCCAATCCTTGGCTCTCACTAATTAATGCCTAATACTCTTTCAAATTAGTGAAGCAGATTGCATCCCTCCAGGAGAGAGTGTGCATTCAATTCCAAATACAGGGTAAGATGTCAAACATTTTGTTACACTGAGGGTAATTCATGACTGTAACAGGTTGTCAGAAAGGATGGCTCTAACCACGACACTGGACTAGTTTAAAAAGCAACTTGATGTTATGATTGGTAAGGGCTAAAGATCCTTGTGACATGTATCTGGTTTGGATTCACTTAAGAATGATGATAGGTTTCTCATGTCCCAGACATTTACCTGACTGGAAACAAAATCCAAGACTGCTACAGATGGATTCTTAAAAATATATTTTTAATGAGATAATAGTGCAGACCTGTAGCATGTGCCTCGCTAATGAGAGACCTGGTTTCAATTCCCAGCAGGGTGAAACCTTGGGAAAATTTCCTTATTGCCTGGAGAGTGGAAGGTGATTCAATAACAACTTTTAAGAGAGAAGTAGATAGTTAACCCCTCACAAATCCCTCATAAGCCCTCACAAAAAAATAAAAACAATAATAAATTGTCACTTCAATCCACGACTGTTGATGGGATTCTGATTTGTGCAATTGGCCGCTGCGTTTCGCCCACGAATATACAGTCAATTCATTTTACAGTATATTCTGTGAAGCGCTTTGAGATATCTGGAAGACATGAAAAGCGCTATATTAAATGCTAGGATTGATTCTGAAATAGAAAACATATTGCCAGCATGTTTTCGAATCCATTATTCCTGTAAGTATCAACAAAGCATCTCTTTCATTCTCGCTAGTGGGATGTAACACTACAACTATTGCCTCTGTCACGTTGGGAGTTGCAGTCACACTGGGTCATAGCTTTGCCTAATCTGACTGCTTGATGGTGATTCAAAGATGTTTAGGGAGTTGAATCAATGGTCCAAATATTTTCAGGCAATACTATCAGGAGGCAATAGCAGTCTGTGGGACAGGTATGTTTATAAGAACAAAATGCGCAGCTTGCAATGAAAGTTTAGCACCAGCAAGCAGTTCAGAATTTCACGAAGCTTTTCATTAGGCTGCACGCACATCATTCAGAAGATGATCCAAGTGATTTCAGGTGATATTTGTCAGGGCACAGCCGATCATGGGGATCCTCAGTTTAAACGAATCATAGAATTGATTACATAGAATTCATTAATTCTACGATTACATTAATTCTAGATTACATTAATTCTAAATACATAGAATTGTACACCACAGACAAGGCCATTCGGCCCATTGTGTCTGTGCTTTCTCTTTGAAAAGAGCTGGCCAGGTCAATCCCAATTCCCCGCTCCCTCCCCATAAACCTTGCAAACCTGTCTTCACAAATAACTATCTATTTCTCTCTTAAAAGTTGTTATTGAATCACCTTCCACTGTGTTTTCAGGCAATGCATCCCAGATTCAAACAACTCACTGTGTGAAAACATTTCTCCTCACCAACCCATTGTTTCTTTTAACAACAATTTTCAATCGGTATCCTCGGGTTACCAACTCAATTTCCAGTGGAAATAGTTTCTCCTTGTTCACCCTATTGAATCCCTCCATAATTTGGGAAACTTCTGATAAGTCTCCTCTTAACTTTCAAGGGGAATAATCCTAGCTTCTCTAGCCTCTCCTGATAACTAAAGTTTCTCATTCCTGGTACCATCCTGGTAAATCTCCTCTCCAATACCTTGACATCCTTCCTAAAGTGTAATGCCCAGAACTGAACGCAGTATTCCAGCTGAGGCCTAACCACTGTTTCATAAAGACTGATTCGCGTGCAGTTCCTGAGTTCATCCTTCTGCCCCTTCTTGTACAGGCGAATAACATTTGCAACCCTCCTTTCCTCTGGCACTAACCAAGGAAGATTGAAAGATTGTGGTCAGAGCCTCTGAGTTATTTCCACTCATTCACTACATCAGGAATACCCCTTCTGCCTCCACAAGAAGATTCCACCTTTGCCCCTAATTGAATCTACTGTAGCTTTGAGTAACCTTTTATTCATTACGAGCTATGTTTCCTTTCTGTTTGTGAGTATTTTTTTTCTCTCGAAAGAATTCAGTTTAGAAATTAAAGAAATCTCACGCCAATTCCTGATACTTCTTAGCAGCCCAGAACCTCTATTGTATTTGGCACACAAGGCTGTTAATTGATTAATGTTCCATAACAGATCTTAGCCCCTAGAGTATCTGAGAAATATGAGGGCTATTCATCTGAAGATGATAGATAGACTGTATTAAGGAAATGCTATACTCAACTTAATGTTGCCACTGAATGTACTGTACATCGATATTTTTGGCACTGTTATCCACTACTTTCATAAACATCCCAGATAATGTTTGTGTATTACCAAGTAAGACATTCTACCTGGGTTTTAGATTTACTCCTTTGTTTTTTAGCATTGAAGACTAATGTTAAGACCGAACAGTATTATTTTTAAAGACAATATTTCTGTACGTTTCTTTTAAGAACTAATAATAAATGACCAATTTATTATTGTTTTTTTTGAGGTATTGTTGTCAGGCATGTGGAATAAGGAAACTTTCCCAAGGTTTCGCACTGCCTGGAATTGAACTCAAATCTCTCGCTTGTAAGGCAAATACTCTAACCACTGTACTACACTACCATTGTATTTAATGTAGACGATAACAAGGTAATAAAGAATTGCAAGATAATGAGGGTAATGTTTTGATTATTAAAATAGTTATTGTGTAGTTTAAAATAATTGGCATGGAAATGCCTTGGAGTTTAATATAGATTCTCAAGTTCATTATCTATGATATAGCAAAGACACTGACAAAAAGAAGTAGATGAACAATTAGAATAAAAAGGAATGAATGGGATCTGAATCATCAAGTGGAACATTTTGAGTGTGTACAGTGAAGATTTTATAGCAATGAGGTAGCTATTCATAGGCCTCAGATAGTTTCACTAATGTCTTAATCTAATGGACTAATATTTGCCCATAAAACACACAGTCAGTACTCTATACAGTTACATCCTATGAAGCGCTTTGAGACATCCTCTCGAAGTGAAAGTTACTCTACCAAATGTAAGGATCATTATTATTATTATACATATATATTGTTATAAACACATGTTATTCAAGATCAGTAAAATTAACTAAAGCAGAAAATATGCACTAATGGGTGTGTGTGCACATACGCTCAGAATCTTTCTCGTTTAGAATTTCTTCTCACATTTAGATGATGAACTTGGGAATCTGTAATGAACTCCAATGATTTATTAAAATGTTCTAATAATTTTTATACAGTGCAAGCTTTTTAATAGTCATCAGCGTGAAATGATGTTTCAACCTTGCATTTGATATAGCAACAACTTCAACAGCTTGCATTTATATACCTGTGGCGTCCTGTAGCTCAGAGAGCACTTGCCTTGCAAGCATGAGACCTGGATTTGATTCCTGTCAGGGTGAAACCTTGGGTAAATTGCCTTACTCCACACTCCTGATAATAATCCCTCGAAAAAACAACAATAATAAATTGGTCATTTCAATCCACTACTGTTTGTGGGACAGTGCCATGTGCAATTGGCTACCACGTATCACCCACAAATATACAATCAATTAACTTTAGGGTATATTTTGTGAAGCGCATTGAGATGTCTAGAAGATGTAAAAAGTGCTATATCAAATGCAAGGATTATTATATGGTACCCTTCATTCAAGGTTGTATCTTGGAGCACTTCAATAATGTTATAGCACCTGATAACATCATTCAAAACTTTCAAAGTGCTTCACAAGATATTACTGTAAACTGTAGTGTATTTGTAGGTGAACACAGCAGCCAATTTGTGCACATGAATGCCCTCTCTAACAAAAAGCCATGAAGTCAATGATTGATTTTAACTGGGATTATGTTTGAACAGAAACGTTTCATGACCTGCTCAAATGAATAGCATCCATTATAATTTCACTGTATCTTTATACATTTGTAGAATCAACAGATTAGGAAGAGGCTTTAGCTTGTACACCAGCTCCTCCATTGGAGCTGAATAAGTCTAATACCATTGATTTGCTTGTTCCCCATATCCCTTTATCCTGTTCAATTGTTGCCTTAATAATAATGATAATCCTTGCATTTGAGACGTTTCAAATGTACCCTTAGATACTATTTCTCTCCCAATACATATCCAATTCCCTTTGAATTGTTGTTGAGCATTTTGTGATCCAAAAATCACTACTTAAAAACAACTCTAACCACCGTCCCACCTCTTCCAGTGACAATCCTGAGATTATCCTGAGGTGGTACCCATAGACGGTGTATCTCTACAGCTAGAGCCCTTACCATCTCAAGTCTACTTACAGCACACTGCTTCATTAGGAGGTGACAGGAAAAAACCTTGAACCCCGAGGAGGATCGCAGTGCAGCGTCATTCCCCTTTTGTCCCTCTCCCAAAACGTTAGTGTCAACATCGGTGCCTGCCCACTTCCAGTCCAGCAAGCCGCTCATCTTAAAGGCAAGCCAATGGCTTGACTGATAGATCCACTGGTCAAAGGTGAGGACAATCTAAAGTATTTTAACCATTCGCTAACAATGTTTCTTCCCTTTCTTCCCTTTCCTCTTTCAAGGCCGGTTTGAAGACTTTCCTCTTCGACCGTGCCTTTTGTTCCACCCCGAACTCTTCGACCTTCCCTTCGTGTTTCACACCTTCCCAAACACTCCCCTCTCAGCTCAGGTCATACACCTCCTGTGCAGCGCCTTGGGATGTCCTCCCGACGTGAAAGGCGCTCTATAAATGTAATTTGTTGTTGTTGTTGTTGTAGTACCAATTTACCAAGTGGGAATAATATGTCACTCTTTATCCTGTCAAAATCTTTCAAATTGTGACAACTTCCATTACAAATACAGTCTCTCAACATTCTCTGTACCAATGAAGATAGAAGAGTCTAACATCAATAACTTGTATCTGGTATCTGGTAGAATTCAGTTTAGAAATTAAAGAAATCTCACGCCAATTCCTGATACTTCTTAGCAGCCCAGAACCTCTATTGTATTTGGCACACAAGGCTGTTAATTGATTAATGTTCCATAACAGATCTTAGCCCCTAGAGTATCTGAGAAATATGAGGGCTATTCATCTGAAGATGATAGATAGACTGTATTAAGGAAATGCTATACTCAACTTAATGTTGCCACTGAATGTACTGTACATCGATATTTTTGGCACTGTTATCCACTACTTTCATAAACATCCCAGCACTTTGGAATGTCCTCCCAACATGTTATATAAAATCCAAGAAAACAATTCTACCCTTGACCCACCAGTTGTTTGTTAATGGGGCAACTGATTTTATGCTTTGATTGAACTGCTTACTGTCCCACTCTGGTTCCTGTCCCCTCCATAAAATACTGCAAATTAGGGAGATTATAAATCAAAGATAAAAGTTTTATTTTTGTTGCCTCTGATGTTTGATTAACATTGTAAGACAGACTATATTAATTTTCTTCTTTTTCCATAGCATTGGATGAGATTTATTTTATGATTTAACATTGCAATGGGTTGGGACAGAAAAATAAAACTCTGATCCTCAACAAAACACTTGAGATCTGACTGCAAAAGAGAAGTGCTGTTCAGCAGCTTTCTTATTAATGGGTTGACTATTTAAATAACAGGGGCTAAAGCATGGAATTAATCTGTTACACAATGAGCCGTCCATTCTGTTCATGGAACAACATTGCGTATATGTTTGATTTGGTTCTCAGCTCCTGTTCTGAACAAGAGTTGTGACATTGCCAGGATAAGATTTACAAACACTGCTCTTCAGTTTTTGTGAAGTTTGTTAGGTGGGCAACTGATGTTAGGCAATGACTGAATAAGCTGTAATCTGTTTCAGCCAAGGTTCACTCAGCGTCACGCAAATGAAATTGCTTCGTTCTCAACACTGACTCATTTCATCCCCACACAATGAGAACAAGTGCTCCATTTATTTCACACCAACCACGTACTGTCTCGTGGAAATTAATGATTTATTGTTACTGGATGATGGGATTTAAAATGTCACATTTGCAAACTGGACTTGTCATGTTAATTGTGATTTCCAGCGTGTGAATATCAGATTGTGAAAATTGCAAATCGAAAACGGATGCATATATGAAGGAGAAGGGAATAGCTGATCCCAAACTCTGCTGCCCGCGTACTCACCCACACAGAACGCCGTACCCTCATCTCACCATTTCTATCCAGGCTCCAATGGCTCCCTATCACTGAACGGATTGATTTCAAGACCCTCACACTCATTTTCAAATCCCTTCATGCCCTGGCACCTCGCTACCTCTCCGACCTGCTTACCTTCACAAACCTCAACCCGCTGCCTCTGTTCGAGTGGCTCCGGTCTCCTGCTTGTCCATCATGCCTCCGTTCCACCAGCAATGGCCGAGCCTTCAGCCACTACGCCCTGAAACTCGGGAACACACTTCTTCTATTCCTCCACCTTGCCCCTTCCTTCTCCATGTTCAGTTTGCACCTGAAGACCTTGCTCCTCGACCATACCTATGGTCACCTATCCCTCCCCCCTGCTGGGCGCCGTGCTCCGTCACTGGCAAACTCTTTGGGTGCTACCCTATATAAGGGCCGCTGTATAAATACAAGTTGTGCTTGCTATTAATGCATGATTTTGCAACCTTGAATCGTGCAATGTAACATTCACAAAGCGGCAGCTGCGGTCGACCCAGCGAAACCAGCTTGCAAGTGATGCATTTTCGATCCAATGTCAAGGTGTCAGCTGGTGCTGACTGTCCTGTATGAGGAACAAAACTAAATGAGAGATTTTTTTTTAAGTATTGAATTCATAAATGTATGTAAATCAAATCCCTCCATTTACGTACTATGTGCAGATGCAGCGCTCCACGGACTGGTATCCGAAATCATAGAATCTTATGGCACAAAAGGAGGCCATTCGGCCCATCGAGTCTGTGCCGGCTCTTTAAAAAGAGTAATTCAATCCCACTTCCCAGCTCTCTCCCCATAACCGCGCAAACGTCCTCCCCAAATAAATGTCTACCTCTCTTTTAAAAGTTGTTGTTATCGAAATAACAGTAACATTCTCTTTGACCACTTTTTTCTTAATTGAACACAGATGAATCAATCGGGGCTTTGAACTCATAATGTGTAGGTTGTTGTTCCACTGCAGTGCTCTTGACGTACGAAGTGAGGACGTCCCCATCACCTAAGTAAACAGGATGTTGCACATTCCAAAAAATTCTTAAGGGTGAAAATATTCCTCCTAAGTTCTTCATTCGCTGTTCTTGTGACCACATTATAACTATGTTCCCTAGCCACTGACTCTCCTATCAATCTAAATGATTTGATGGAAATAATTTCATTGATAGTGGTAAATAATAATTAAGGATTTTTTAAAAATTGTATTGGATTAAAAATTGCACCCATCTATCATGTCAAGAATGGTTCAAAGCCCCTTTGCAATCATTATACCTTCGGTAAATCCACTCACATTTGCAATCCACTCAAGTTTCCTCTTTATAATCTCCCCCGATTTCCAAATTTGCTTGTTTTTCTCTGTGTTCTTCGGGACATTATCCTACATGAAAGTTGCTGTATAAGTGCAAATTGTTATATTTCTGAGAAGCAATTTTGTTGCCTCAAGTTATCATGTGCAAAGGTGCAATACTGAATTGTTAAAAAATAATTACAAAAAATAGAACTGCTGAAAACTTTGCATATTCTACCACATATCTATTTGGCACCAGTTTCAGTTTTTTTTTCTTCATTCCCCCCCTCCCCCTATTAAAATGAATAAGAGCATGTCTCTCACATTGACAATCACATATGTCATTTCTGGAAGCCACAACATTGCAAAGTCATTGTAAAGAGACAGTAATGGTCTCAACCAGATAATTTACTGCAGGGAATCTGAGAATGAGTGCGGTGTTGGCAGGCCTGGTGTTGTTGTTGGTGGTGATCTATCATGTGTGCCATACTGTGGTGAGAGATAGATTAGGGCATTTCCCACAGACAAAATTCTTGAACTTAACCTTGCTGTCAGCGGGAAGATGTTAAGCAGATGAAATTTATTCCTTCGGGGCTTAGAGGGAGGAAAAATCTGAGGGCAAATAAGACTGTTCCTTTTGTTTCCTACCTGATACGAGTGACAGTGATGGAGGACTAAGAAGAATTCAGATGGATGAGAAACGATAAGGAGACTATTAAAAATAATGTGGGAGGAGCAGAACATAAAATATACATTGAAAACTGGCATAAAACTATTGATATTAAAAAGGAGTAGGGTCGGGGCCACTTTAAATTCGGATTGTGCAAGATGTTTTCAGGAATTGGCAACCTCCTTCCCCACCCAGATTCAACAATAACAATCTTATGTTTATATAATGTCTATCACATCAGGAGATTCAGATAATTTAGTAAACTATCTCTGTCTTTAGTTTTTTTAGTTCAATTAGTTTTTTAAACAGTAAATATCCATCACTAAAATTTCATTTCTCATCAAGCTACAGAGGTATTTACTGCCTTTCCTCCCCTATATCCAAACAATGACTTGCTCTGCCTTTCCCACCTCCGCAACATTGCCTGGCTCCGCCACTACCCCATCCCCAAAACCGTGGAAACCCTCATCCACGCCTTCATTATACCCCGGCTGGACTATGAAAATGCCCTGCTTGTCTGCCTTCCCAATTCCTCCCTCCACAGGCTGCAGATAATCCATAACTCTGTGGCCCGTGTCCTCTACCGTTCCAAACTCCATGATCCCATCTCCCCCAAACTCGCCCGACTCCATTGGCTCCCCATCATCCAGAGGATCCAATTCAAGATCCTGAATTGGATTCACATTTAAAGCCCTCCACAATCTCGCCGCACCCTACATCTGTGACCTCCTATCTCCTTACCAACCTGCCTGCGTCCTCCACTCAACAAGCGCTGACCTGCTCCATGTCCCCCAACCCACCCGCCCCACCATTGTCGGGCGAGCTTTCAGCCACTCTGCTCCCAACCTCTGGAACTCGTCTGCCTCGCCTTCTCCCTGGCCTCATTCAAGTACCACCTCAAGACTCTCCTCTTCGATGGACCCATCAGCACCTCCTAATCCCCACTTCCTTCCCCCCCCCACCCCATCCCCCACCCATCCTAAGGAGGTCTGAAGCAGTAACTGTCCAGCGCCTTGGGACATCCTCCTGATGTGAAAGGCACTAGACAAGTGTAATTTTGTTGTTATTTTTGTTCAGCACCTTGCGGCGTCCTCCCAATGTCAAACGCACCCTACAATTGTAATTTTGTTGTTGTTCCCATCCTCCAGAGGATAAAATTCAAAATCCTCAACTCCACTTTCAAAGCCCTCCACTATCTCTGTGAGCTGCTCCTTATCGATCTGTCCTTTCATTCTGCTTTGCTCAGCAACCTGCTCCACAACCTCCACCCTATCCTGCCAGCCCCACCATTGGCGGTCGGACATTCAGCCTTGGTGCCCCCACCCTTTGAAACCCCATCCCACAGTTCCTCCGCCTTACCCCGTCCTTTGCCTCCTTCAAAGCTCGTCATCAAACCTAAAGCACCTTTCACGTCAGGAGGATGTCCCAAGGAGATGGACAGTCAGAGATTTGAACCCAATGTGCTTTGAAACCGTAAATTACATCTAACCATTATTATGTTCTATTGAGAAGAACAGAAACATCTTTTAAAAATAATATGCAAGTCAAGGAGTATGTTTCTAGTACTTTAATTTGTGAACAATCTTTAATTGTCAGAATATTTCCGAGACACAGTGCTTGACTAACCGAGGCCAGCCTTGTTGCTTAATATTGTATCCTGTGAGCTGGCAGAAGCAATGTCAATGAGTAATTGGTACAATGCAGACTGTACAATGACTGGCTCACATTCAGCTTCCTGAACCTGAGACATTTCCTTGAACCAATGCATCCGAGCATATTACTCACATTAATTCAATTGGCTGCCCAGTTGTACCCACAAAATATAGTCAATCCAGTTTATAATATATTTTGGGAAGCGCTTTGAGATATCTTAAGAATGTGATAAGGCACTTCATCAAATGAGAGGATTATTATTATTACATAGAAAATCCTGCCTTTAACTGGATGATATTAACTGTGTTATTTTGAACAAATATTTAAGAATCATTCAAACAAAAATCATGAATGAATTTATGCAGTAATTGATAATATGGTTCCACTGCCACAAATTATACAGAGTGCTTGGCAAATAAACAAAGGGTGACTGTCAGATACCCAGGCATGGTGTTTACATGCTAAAATAATTTTAGATTTACCTACGGAGAGGGTGTAAGTATGTAATTAAGAACGAGTGAGAAGGGTTACAGTTAATTCTATAATCCTATGTTCAGTTCATTATATAAAGACCCAGAGTATGCTTGCAAATCGTAAACCTGTCCCGCGCATTGTTATTTAATGGGCAAGTTTATAAATACAAGCCAAAGCAATCTTAATACTGATTGCTGAAAAGATCTGCATCCATACCAATCATCATGAATACGGATGAAGCAAAGATCATCAAAATACAATCCATGATTAATTCTGAGCTGATAATTACACCTTACAAGAATACTTGCTAGAAATTACAAAATTGATAATACTGAATGAAGCATATGTGTCTACTATACAAAGTTGTTTTTAAAACATAAATCATTCTACGACTGCCTTACTGACGGTCTTAATTTGGAAGCCTGTTATACTTGAGAGCTGCAGAAAGAAACATTAAGATGAAGTCTTGATTTTTCTACAATAATGTTGGTTTTATTTTCTAAAACAACTTGCTCCTACAAACTAAGATGAGAACTTAAACGGTAAAGCTTCTTATCAATAGAAACATGGAAATGTATGACATGATAGGAGATCATTGAGTCCATTTTTCAGGTTCATGTTTGCTCGTTCAAAACACTTTCGTATGAGGTGGCAACATGTCTACAATTGTATTGTGAGCATTGAATCAACCTCATTAGATGTTGACCACTCTGTGATGCTGTCCGTTATGAAGGACGTTATATAAATCAAGTTATTATTGTTATTGTTATGGACTTGAAATATACAATTTTAATAGAAGTTTTTAACATGATAATAATAATCCTTGCAGTTGATAGAGCAAGTCTTTTAGATGTCTCAAAGTGTATCACAGAATAATAATTCTTGAATTTGATATAGCTCTTTCATATTTTCCAGACAACAACAACAACATCATCAACAACAATAACAACAAAATTGCACTTATGTAGCACTTTTCACGTCGGGAGGATGTCCGAAAGCGCTGAACAGTCTCGTCGGGACCCAAGCGGGGCGGGTGGGGGAGGTTCGAAGTAGGGGGAAGGGGAAGGAGAATGGGAGAGGGGAAAGAATTAATGGGGCAGTCGAAAAGGCACGGTCGAAAATACGCAGTCGAAAAAGAAGGTCTTGAGACTGGCCTTGAAGGAGGAAAGGGAGGAAGCGTGGCTGAGGGGCTGCGACATCTCAAAGCACTTCACAGAATATACTGTAAAGTGAATTGATTGTATATTTCTGGGCAAAACGTGGCAGCCAATTGAGCACAGCAGTGTCCCACTAACACTCATGACTAATTGTTTTCTTGAGGGATTATTCTCAGGTGTGTGGAATAAGAAAACTTGCGCAAGGTTTCACCCTGCCAGGAATCGAACCCATTCACTCTCACGTATGAGGTGAATGCTCTAACCATTGATCTACGGGACAGAATATACTGTGAAGTGAATTGACAGTATATTTGTGGGCAAAACGCGGCAGCCAGTTTCTAACATGGAAATAGTATAGATTTCCATTTGATTGTATTATTCTGTCTTGGTAGTTCCTTGCTGTAACATGTAAAATGTGTGAACCAAAAGTCAGATTTCTTAAAGGTGTAGATAAGATCTTTTATGTTTGAAGCAGTAACTGTCCAGCGCCTTGGGATGTTCTCCTGACAAGGAAGGCGCTATACAAATGTAATTTTGTCAACGTTTCGGGTCCACGACCCTTCGTCAGAACTGTGGACCCGAAACGTTGGCTGACTTTCCTTTCTCCATGGATGCTTCTTGACCTGCTGAGTTTTCCCAGCAACTTCTGTTTTTGTTTCAGATTTCCAGCATCTGTAGTATTTTGTGTTTCACTTTAGAGTATGTTATGTGAATCGCTTTGAGACGTCTCGAAGATGTGAAAAGCGCTATATCAAATGCACAGACTATTATTATACATCTGTTAGTGGAACCTAAGGTTGTTTTGTATCAGAGAACATTTATCTGGTGCAAAAAATGTGTGGAATCCATCGTTAGGATGAGATTCGGATGCTGGTCTGTCAGGCATGGGTTGAATTGGGGATTTATTAACTACAGTATCGTGACAGGAAACAGATAGTCACGTGAATAGATTGCTTCCATCCTGGGCAGAAATGTTCAAAAATTGGATTCTTGCTTTAGATGAGCACGAGGTAAATATTCACAGTACCTGAACGCTCTTTCCTTTTTCGGTTTGTTCTTCAGAGTGAAATTGCACAGCAATTTGATCAGCTTTACCTGAATAGCTCTAGGCGCTTTTTTATGTGGACATTGATCATAAGAGTCAGTACTTCAGAATCATACTGTCTAGCTTGGAAATCAGCAGAGGAACAAAATATCTGATGTCTTCCTCCAATCATGCAGCCTTCCTTCTTCACATATGCCATTGAAAGAGAACCCCTTTGCATAATGCTGCAACTGCAAGACAGCATTGCAGATTTGCAAATAGGTCAGACTGTTTTCATGGTGTTTCATTGCACAGGCCTTTAACACTCACCAAGCTCTGCTATTACCCAGTCATATGTTTTTGCTGCTACTTATTTATGTGCTATTAAGCTTCACCAGAATAACTAGCACACAATGCTGCTGTAAATCAGAAAACTCAATCAACTATTTTCCTTTAAATCCTTTAAAAGGATCAAAACATAATAATAAGGTTTAAAATTCACCAGCCAGGAACACGGGCATCTAAAGTTACCTCACGCCAGGAAAACAAGGAACCCATGTTCTTCACGTTGACCCATGAGAATGTTCAGACTGCCTATAATTCAAGTTCAGAATGTCTCAAAATGAGCTACTGCATGACATATGTTCCCTGCAAAAGATATTCTAAGATATATTTTCTTTCATAAGGCCCTCATTTACACTGCGGTTTCCTTATTCCACACTCCTTATTCCATTACCTAAAAGTAAATAGAAGCCCAGTTGTGAGCCGATTGGTGGATCGCTTTTCTGGGAGTAATAATTCCTTTTAAAAATTGTTCACTCAGTCCACGACTGTTAGACACTACTGTGCACAATTCGCTGCCATGTTTCGCTCACATTAATATAGGGTCAATTCACTTAGCAGTATATTTTGTGAAGTGCTTTGAGACGTTGATAAGATGTGAAAAACGCTATATCAAATGCAAGGATTATTATTATTATCTTATAGCAGTCTTTCATACTTTTATATATCTCTAACAAAGCCATGCACTATATCTAGATTTGATAAAAAAGTGTTTGAGAAACTACCTCACAAAAGATTCCTTCACAAACTGTGGTCACCCAGGTAAGACAAGTGCAAAACATGGGGCTGGATTTAGAAATAGCTGAAGGGAGGGAAGCAGAAGGTCTTTGTAAGGGAGCTGGATCAAAATAGGGAGAGACTTGGTACACTGTACTTGATCCCCCCCTATTCTTCCTGTGTATCAATGCCCTGGATTCACAGACCTAGTGTAAAATAATTACATTTACAGATAACTTTATCTTGGAAGGACCAATTTTTTGTTGTTGTTCCAACAACAAAAAATTATATTTGTATAGCTCCTCGTCCCAAAGCACTGGGCAGTCAAAGATTAGCTGGGGGTAGGGATCAGGAAGAGTGAAGGGTAGGAATGGTGGAAGTTGGAGGGTGATGGAAGGCCCTGTTGAAGAGGAAGGTTTTGAGTCAAGCCTTGAAGGTGGCAAGGTAGGGGACAAGGTGAAGGGAATTTGGGATGGATTTCCAAAGGGTGAGGGCAAAAAGGCTGAAAGCGTAACTGACCTGATGGGACAGGGTGGGGGACATGGAGCCAGATTCTGCCAGGCAGAGGAAAGGGACAGAGGTTAGCAGAGGTAGGGAGGTGAGGACGAGTATATTGAACTCTATCCTCTGGGGGATGGGGAACCAGTGAAGCCTACAGAGGTCTTGCAAACAGAACTTGATATGGCCCACATACAGACTGATACCTGGTGAATGAAATTCACAACTGTTAAATGCAAGATACTACATATATGATCCAAAAATAGGAAACGCCAAGTGCTCTATGGATGGGATTGAAGATGCTAAAGTGGGAAGCTGAAAGAGATTTAGGGGTCTAAACACAAAATACTGCAGATGCTGGGAATCTGAAACAAAAACAAAGGTTGCTGGGGAAACTCAGCGGGTCAAGCAGCATCCACAGAGAAAGGAAGAGTCAACATTTCGGGTCCACAGGACAGATTCCTGTAGGAATCGTCAGGACAGATTTAGGGGTGTTAGTTGACTCATTGCTTTCCTCATCAAAACAGCATATGGCGGCAATAAACAAGGTAGAGAGAAAGACGGGCTACATTGCTGAATCAGTTGGGCCAAGAGTCTTTACCCTCTTTCATACTTTTTATGTTCTTATGAGATGAGGAAACTTTCATTGGTTATGGATGATTAAATGAAAGCCAAACTGACGTCCTAAAGAATTAATGTTGACCTACTTTCTTGAAATGCTGTAAGTACTTAATAGCATTTTCCCTCAGCACGTCATTTTTAATGCTGATAGTGGCACTCAATCTTCTTAAAGAAAGAAAAACACAATTTGCGAATATCCAAGATTTACAAGATGTAACTTAATTAGAATTTTACATCCTGTTAACCTAAGAAGAGCTGTCTATTTTTTTTGGGGGGGCGGTGGGGGTTGGGGTGGGGGCTGTATGTTTTATTCAAACTCGTCCAGCTCCCTCTATCCTAATCTTACTTCAGTTACTGTGGACAATGCTATGTTTGTGGTCTGATTGTAAATTTACTGTTTTTTTAAATAGCATATGCATATTAGCATATCTTAAGTGGCTCTCCATGCCAGACGGTGTTCCCAGAGCACTTCCCAATAACGGATCCTGGGGGAGGGGAAAAAGGATCAAAAAGAAAGGTCTTTAGCCTTCAGTCTTTAGTCGAGACCTGAAAGAAGGCGAAGGAAGTGAGAAAGGGAGTTCCAGAGCCTTGGGGCATAGTGGCTGAAGGCATGGCCACTGATAGTGGAGTGGAGTATTCGGGGAACGAGGAGGAGGCCAAACCCGGTAGGCCGGAGGTAGGAGGGTGCAGAGGAGTGGAGAGATTTGAAAACAAGAGTGAATGCATGAATGACAAAACAATACAGTATATCATTGAAAAACTATAGCACACTCTATGGGCACACAACACAAATTAAGGTTCATCTGAATGACTGATGGATGTAAATTACCGCCATCATTTTAGTTTTATTCTTCAATCAACAATCTATTAGGCAAGACTCTGTTGAATTCAGAGCAAGGCACGTTCCTGACTGGGAATCAAACCAGCTGCAGCAGTGAAAACACAAAATCCTAACCACTTTACCATAGTTTGTATTTGTGCTATGCTTCTACTTTCCCCTACAACATGAGAACGGAAAACGCCACCAAAAGTAAAGCGTTAGGATAGCTTGGTTTCTTTCCCCCTTCCCCACTTCAACATCCTCGATGTACTGCATAAAGAGCATCAGCAGAGAACACTGAGTCTTGAGATGCCCTGGTGAGGGGTCCTTATTTCTTCCTGGTGAAGCTCTATATGCAACTATCCATCTCTGCCAATTTCAGATCCCCTTCAAAATTCTCCTTTCTAAATCAACCTCCTTGTGTTGAAAGCTTGACTAAGATATACAACATCTACCTTAGTTCTTTCTCATTATCACAAGATTTATTCTCTTCAAAGAATCCCAAGAGGATTGTTATGCATAATCTTCCTTCTACAATATCGCCCTGAGTCTCTTTCATAATTCAATATTTCTCTACTTGATACACCATAAACACCTGATATCTTGGCATTTCAAGGGAAAAGGCTTCAGCCGCTAATTATCCAACAAGAACAAATGACATTTGTATATTGCCTTTCAAGTTGGGATGGAGGGGTGGAGTGTAGGAAGGGTAGTGGTAGTAGGGTGAACAAAGAAGGTCTTGAAACATGCCTTGAAGGAAGCAATGGAGGGAGTAAAGCCAAGGGACTGAGAGATGGAGTTCTAAATGATGGGGGCAGAGAGGCTGAAGGCCTGACTGCAGATGGTTGGGGCAGGCTGTGCAGAGCAGGTGGAGTCTGCTGAGTGGAGGGAGCGTTTAAAATAATATGAAATGATCTGAAGGAGGAGGTAAGGTTGAGCGATTGAAGCAGGAAGTTCCAGTATGTTGCGTCAGTGTCTGAAAGCTGAAAACAACCAAACACTGACCACAATCTCCACTGCAAAATGTAGATTGAGAGTGCCCACATTTACAGGAAGTAAGATCCAATCAAGTAGAGTCCCATAGTTCAGTAGTTAGAGCACTCGTCTTCGAAGCGAGAGACCTGGGTTGAATTCCAGACAGAGTGAAACCTTAATAAATTGGTTACTTCAATCCACAGCCGTGCACAATTGGCTGTCACGTTTCACCAACATATATACAGTACTGTATATTCTGTGAAGCACTTTGAGACGTCTAGAATACGTGAAAAGCGCTATATCAAATGATTATTTGTTTTTGTTTCAGATTCCCAGCATCTGTAGTATTTTGTGTTTTGCAAGGATTATTATTATTATTAAAACACTGCAATTGTACACTGGCTTCACGAACCACAGTATGCAGGCAGGAGAAGGTCCGGCCAAGCATCGTTGGGTCCATTTTGTGAAACATTCACATGAAGGATATTACAGCTCACCTCAGCCTGTCAGACTGTATGTCGGGACAACAGTGGTCCTGGTACCATGGGTGCCAGGGATTATTTCAATAACAAGAGATGCCAAAAATAAATGCCAGTGATTTTTTAATCAAGCATATGGCTGTATTGCATTTCCCCTCCACTTTGCTTCCTTTTCCCTTCTGGTTTCCTTCTTGAGGTATAACATGGAATTCTGGCATCGTCTCATTCATGCATTCAATGTTTCCGAGCCAGATGAGCATCTGTTTCTGTCCTTTCTAATGACATTGTCACTTCATTTCTTTGGGTTTCAATTTGAATTTAACTGCCCCCATCCTGGATAAAAATTGTGCAGGGCAGCTGTTCATATAGAAAATGGTAAGGGTCTGGATATCAATGATGATTCGATCCTGCTGTGTTTCAGTAACAATTTGTGTTAAATGACTCATTTATATCTGTGTAATAAATTGTATTTTGAGGTGGGCAGGAAGTTGGTTTAAACATCCAACTGCTTATCGCATAAATTGTTCTGCCTAACACACATTATTGCTGCTTTTCATTTTCATAAGGTCTGGGTTAATTGACTCTGCAGCAATGCATGCCTTGAACAGTCAAGCTGTAAGCAAGGGATCGTAGTGGCTACAGTAATTATATACAAATACCTATGGAGTAAAAAAATTCAATATTCTCAAAAACATTCAATTTCTTATTTAAGGAACTGTGTTAAAATGTCTTTGTGAGGCTCCCGTCAAACACACACATGCACATATGCACACACATATACGCACAAAGACGGCAATCATGGCCCACAAACACTGCAACCGGCTCATTTCTTGGTGTACTTTAGTGGGCCTTTGTCATTTGGGATCTTTCAATGCCACTTTACAGAATAATAAATAAATCAATACACAGAAAGTCTGCCAGTTACATTAAGCCTCGGCACGATTCACCTAGCCTGTCATTTCAATTTACAGACAGAATTGCTGACACTGAGGTCTCTCTTTGCCTCCATCTCATTAAGCTGCACATGACTTTGCATCACTTCACATTGCACATATTCAAAAGCCCTCAACGGTTTATGTTGGCTAGTTCATGGTCATTCTTCTCTTGTACCAGTGCTGAAGTACCCACAAATATGAATTATTCCTCCTGATTTTGAAGTCATTGTGCATTTTGAAATTGGAAAGAAAACACTTAAAGAAGTGTTTCTGTCAAAATGTTAAAATATTTCACATACTAGCCGATTGGTATACTATTCAATTATTTCCCACCCCCATTAATTAATATTATTAATATTAATTATTATATATTATATATTATTAATATTATTATTAGGTCTCATTATAGTTCTCCTTTAAGATTTATTTTAAATACTGTATATATTTTGCATTACTGTATATTGCATACCAAAATTATAAATTCATGAAGCAGTTATTTTGCAAACACTTTCTTGCTTCTTCCTCCTGTATGTCACCTGTTGGAATCATGATCCCCAGTGGTCGGAAACACAATGGACAGATCGATGGCACACAAGCTACTGGCTTTCACTGGCTCCAAGGAAAAGACAAGATGATAATGACTGAACCTAACATCCTAAATGCAATCAGTCCAAAGTGGTGACATTCAACAATACATTAATAATAATCTTTGCATTCGATATAGTGCCTTATTGCATTGTTGAGGCATCTCAAAATGTTTACAGAATATATTGTAAAGTGAATTGACTGTGTATTTTGTGGGCGACACGTGGCACTTTAGTGTCCCAAAGCAGTCGTGGATTGAGTGACATAATTTTTTGGGGAGGGATTATTACGCCCGGAAAGCAATCTGCTAATCGACTAACAACCAGATTACTACTTACTGGTGGGTAAACAGGGCAGATGGAATAAGAAAACTTGCCTATGGTTTTGCTCCGTTCCTGAATTAAAGCTGGGTCCTCTCACTTGTGAAACGAGCTCACTAAACACTATGCTACCGGACATTGTCCATGCTGGCAGAATGTGACAGATCTAATGTACAGTACTGTGAAACTATACCTGAAAGTCTACCAGTTACATTAAGGATGGGCACAATTCACCTATCCTGTCATTTCAAGACTTAATATTAAAGGGCGAGGATCTCAGTAACATCTGAAATTTCAATGTTAGTTTTAGTTCAACTTGTGAAGTGCTCCAATACGCTAACTTGTGTGAAGAGTTCTACACAAATTCAACTTGTTGTTATAAAGAAACATTCCCTTGAACAAAAAGTATTCCCTCAGTTTTTCCCTTCATTTTTGAATAAAATGCCTCACGTACATTATAGAAAGGAACATTAAGAAATCTTGAATACATTCATCTCAAAAGAACGTAGTAGTAGTTAAAAAATACACTTATACCATGAATGAGAACCAACATCTAACTCTAGGGCCATCTTGTGCAACAAACTGGTACTGTAGACTTTCATGAATCTCAATCACAATCATCTCTTTAATGAAGTTGAATAATACGAACAATATGATTATTTTCCAATTGGGAACTCATGTCCTCGAGTACACACAGAGCTGCAATGAATATCTTGTACACATGCAATTGGCTTCCATGTTTCGCCCACAAAATACACAAGTCAATTCACTTTACAGTATATTTTGTGAAGCGTCGAGATGTCTAGAAGACATGATAAAGCGCTATATCAAATGCAAGGATATTATGTTATCAAGACATCTCAAAGTGCTTCACAGCAGCTTAGTGTAAAGTGTAGTGACTGTGTATTTAAAGGTGAACATGGCAGCCAATTTGCACACAGCAATGTCCACAAATATCTACAAACTAATCCAATTTCATAGTAATAATATTCTTACATTTGATATAGTGCTTTTCACTTCTTCTAGACGTCTCAAAACACCTCACAGTGCATACACTGTAAAGTGAATTGACAGTACATATGTGGACGAAATGCAGCAGCCAATTGCACACAGCAGTGTCGCACAAATATCTATTAAGTAATCTAATTTTATTCAGGTGATTGTAGACCAGGACACAGGAAGAAACTCCCTTCATCAGCCATCTGAATAGTCATTGAACGCAAATCGTTTCCAATTGTAGTTACAGTTATAAAGCTTCTGAATGGAAAACATACGAGACTTGCACAATCTGGTTGGAAACTCATGTAAAGTCAATAGAAATTGATCATTCCAACAGTCAAGGTATCACTCTAATCCAGTCAGGGCTGGAGGTGGCCAGATACCTGCATTCCAAAAGTCAACATGAAACAGAACATAATTGACTACAGCAATGTGAGTCGAGCTTCAATCCCACTGGTATGCTCTATGCCCATTCCCTTCAAGCCTGTAACCTTCATATAGCCATTTAATCCCTCCCCCAAAAAACACAATAATAAAATTGGTCATTTCAATCCATGAATGTTTGTGGGACCATGCTGTGCGCAATTAGCTGCCGCATTTTGCCCACAAATATACAGTTAATTCACTTTACAGTTCATTCTGTGAAGAGCTTTGAAATGTCTACAAGATGTGAAAAGCGCTATATCAAAATTCAAGGATTATTATTAGCTGCTACTTGCTTGAAACCTGCATTGAACTCTTCCTCTACCACCTCATCTATCAGGGCATTCCACCGGATGGGTTTTTGTAGCTGTGTAATATGAAATGCTGGGTTACATTCAGTTTTTGGACAGACTTCTCCTTAATGAGGTGGTGGTGCAAAATAAATTGGGAAAATCTAACATTATATGATATGATTTTCTCCTGTCTGTTTTAGAAATATTATTACTATACTTTGTATTCAAAAGAAGTCAAGTGTTTTTTTTACGTATGTATTAGAAAATTCTTTATTGAGGCCACGGATCAAAAGACATTTAAAATATTCTGTAAAATATCTGAAACTGTACATTTTATGAAAGCAATAGAGTTCCAGGAAGCGGGAGGTATTTCAATCTGGCAACGTGCACACAGCATGAGGAGCAGAACACAGATCAGGAACTCAGTGTCTTGGAGGTGTTGGGAAATCAAACCAACTTCTCACCATCACAGTGCTTCATTCCATTCTCCTTCAACATGCCCTGTGGCCATTGTAACTCCTGAGACTTATATGTGCCTTGTCACTAGGTCACCACTTCTAACATTGTAGACTCGTAATAAGACTGCTTGTGTTTCGACATGTCCTTACGTTTCTCTCTTCGGCTTTTTGCATTTGCATTGCAGAAACACCCTTGGAACACAGAGACCCTCTTTCTTATTAACAGTTTCACGCTGTACATATTCATTGACCAGCAATTTGTATCCTGCAGCTGTCAAGAGCCGACACACATACTCTAGAGGGAAAACAGAAACACGCCGCATGAAGAATAAGTCAGTTCTGAACAGAAACATGCAGCCAGAGTTCTGAAAATCACAATAAGTTTTAATAATTTGCCTAACAATTCTTATAATAATGTAATCAAAATAGGTATGTGATGTAGCTCCTTATCACACTGGCGAAACGTCTCAAAGCACTTCACAGGATATACTGTAAAGTGAATGTAACTGTATTTTGTGGATGAAACTCAGCAGCTAACATTGCGGATTAACGGGATTTCCATGGGATTTAAGAATGGCAATGGGTGTCCGCAGGTGTTGGGACACCCGGAAGTCATCCTAATGCAGTCAAGAGTTTGCACTCGAGCTTGGGTTGGATTCAAGGGGTGGGGTAACAGTGGGGATGGTGTGAATGGTGGGGGAAAGATGACTGAAGGCACGGTTAAAAAAGGCAAGTCTTGAGAGTTCTCCTCCGCATTGCTTTGGAATGTCAACCGAGACTGCGTGTCAGGACATGGGACTTGAACCCACAATCTTCTGACTCAGGGGTGAGAATGCTACTAATTCACTTTTCAGGATATTCTGTGAAGTGCTTTCAGACATCTAGAAGACATGAAAAACGCTATCGAATGCAAGGATTATTATTATCTAAGAGTCCCGGAAAATCCCTTGACTTCTTTAAACAATGACATAAGAGTATCTCACCATCAGAAAAGAAGAAGGTCCGGGTTCCATCTTGCCTAACATAAAAATTTGATCCAAGTTTGTGACCGGTTTTAAAACGGAGCATGGTGTGGTCATATAGTCCGTAGTCTCGGAATAGGAGGCATCCACCTGGCTTCAATACCTGCCAGCAACACACAGAGAGCTGTCAGCAGCTCAGCCACAACAAGCACATTAGCATTCCCAACAACTGTAGGAATTGATATATGTATAGCAGTTCAGTGGGCACCTATACAACAATTAATGCACAAAATATGCAACATTTAAAGATTTAAAAGTAAACAACGACGAAAGTCTAATTTACAATATTGACAAACTAGATTTGGAGCGACTTCTGTTTTGTGGTTATCAGAATGCCAGTGCATCACTGATGGGAGTCAGTGGAATCCTGTAGCTCGGTGATTAGAGCACTCGCCTTACCAGCGTGAGACCTGTGGTTGAATCCAGGCAGGTCAGGGCGAAACCTTGGGCAAGTTTCCTTACTCCACACGCCTAACAATAATCCCTCGAAAAAACAAAATAATAAAATTGATCATTTCAATCCACAATTCTATGTGGGACACTGCTATGCGCTATTGGCTGCCACATTTTGACTACAAATATACAGTTACTTTACAGTATATTCTGTGAAGCGCTTTGAGACGTCTAGAAGATATGAAAATTGCTATATCAAATGCAAGGATTATTAAGTGCATTTACATTCTGACATTTGGTCAGATTTTTCATGCCATAGAGGTAAGTAAGATAGGTCTCCCTGGGCTGGCTCCAAGCTGACGTGTCTGCTAGTGGAATATTAATCCTCTGTGGCAAACTCAGGCGACTAGCTCCAGAGCAGTCGAATCCACAAGACTCCAAGGCACTGCTGATGACAGAACAGCCTGCCTGACTTGCTGGCATGACTTGGGAGGTGCAGACCAGATACTGGGGGCAATGGTTATCCCTCAAGCCAAAGACCTAACATTGTAGCCTCAGGAGAGCAGAGCCAAATAGTCAATGGAATATTGCTGTTGAATCTTTTCAAACCTCCTCACTCACTCCTCGCTGCATAAGTGTCAGTAGGTACTAGGGAACGGCGATTAATCGGTTTTTCGATTAAACCCGATGTGATTTTCACATCGGTGTGCCGATATGGTAATTCTAAAAAACCTGTTATATCGAGGGATTCGATTTTAAAAATATACATCGATATATTTTTAATATCGTTCCTGGCAATATATCAATATTGTTGGTATTATCAGTGTAATGCGATGTTTTCCAGCTTACCTTGTCGCCGGCATTGCAACCTCCTAGATCTAGAGCATGGAATGCGCGTACATTCGGTGCGCGCGCACAATTAACGGGCGCCCACATCCGATGCACGCGCACACTTTACTGTGTATACTCGACGTGAGTCGTGGCGTCTTAACAAAGTCGCATCGCTGAAAATTGTAGTTTGAAAATTGACCTTTCTCATCATGGGGAAAAGAAGCCCCATATGGGACTACTTTGAAAGCAATGCAGTCAGTAATGGTGTGTATAGATGTACAGTTTGCAAGGGCTTGGTTAAGACATCTGATTCGAGCACGAGCAACCTGCGACATCACATTAAGCAGCACCACCCCGCCCAGCACGCTGCCCTCAGAGCGAAATCATTGTCGACAACAGCAGGAAGTCGAACCAGCGCTTCGGAGAAAGCGACAGGTAGTGGGGCCAGTGCAGCTCAAACAATTCCTGCTTTATTTAAGAGGAGAACATTGTACCAGAGAGGGGACAAAAAGTGGCAAAATATCACGAACGCTGTCACTTTTTGCATAGTAAAGGAGAGCTTGCCAATGGCGAAGGACATTAATTCAGACTTCAGACTACATAAAAATAAGTGGCATTTTGTGGCTGTAAGTGTTATTTTTGTGTGTGAGAGAGTTAGAAGCCAAACTATCACTGCCTCTATGTGTGTGTCTAGTCAGACACACACAGCAGTGATAATCTGGCTTCTAACTCTAACAGTCAGACTGTCTGTCTCTCTCTTTTCTATTGTAATAGATCTCATTTACACGTGGACATTACATGCTACTTTCAAGCAAGAAATGGAGGAGAATAAATCTCTAGATTTTGTTTTTGGTGTGTGTGTGTTCTATTTTGAGAGAAGGAGAGAGGGGAGGGAGGGAGAGGGGGAAAGTTGGGAGAGAAGGAGAAAGGAAGAGAGGAGAGGGAGGGAGAGAATGAGAGGGGGAAAGGAGGGAGAGAAGGAGCGAGGGGAAAGGAGGGAGGGAGGGAGGGAGAGAGGGGAGGGAGAGAAGGAGAGGGGGAAAGTTGGGAGAGGAGAGAGGAAGAGAGAAGAAGGAGGGAGAGAATGAGAGGGTGAAAGGAGGGAGAGAAGGAGCGAGGGGACAGGAGGGAGAGAAGGAGAGAGGAAGAGAGGAGAGGGAGGGAGGGAGGGAGGGAGGGAGGGAGGGAGGGAGGGAGGGAGGGAGGGAGGGAGGGAGGGAGGGAGGGAGAGAAGGAGAGGGGGAAAGGAGGGAGAGAAGGAGCGAGGGGAAAGGAGGGAGAGAAGGAGAGAGGGGAGGGAGGGAGAGGGGGGAAGTTGGGAGAGAGGAAGAGAGGAGAGGGAGGGAGAGAAGGAGAGGGGGAAAGGAGGGAGAGGAGACAGGGAGAGTGGAGGGGGAGGGAGAGAAGGAGAGGGGAAAGGAGGGAGAGAAGGGAGAGAGGGAGGGAGAGAAGGAGAGAGGGGAAGGAGAGAGGGGAGGGTGGGAGGGGGGGAGAGTGGAGGGGGAGGGAGAGAAGGAGAGGGGAAAGGAGGGAGAGAAGGAGAGAGGAGAGGAGGGAGAGAAGGAGGTAGGGAGCAAACAACATCGTATAATTCAACAGACCTTGACACCAACATTACAAACTTTCTGGACCTAGAGCACGCATTTCGAAATGTGCGTGCACCGCAACTGCGCGCGCATCGTCAGTGCGCACGTACCGCAACTGAGCGCGCGTGCGCGCCATCAATGCACGCGCACTTCGAATGCACGCGCATGCGCAGTATAAAAACTCGATAGATCGGTTTAAGCAGGTATGAGCCAAACGATATAACCATATCCGGAAAAATCCCATATCGCCGTTCCCTAGTAGGTACTAACTTTATAAATGTTTTCTAAGACCAGCTGCATGTTGTCTGGGTGAATGGCAGAGAGAACAAAAATCAATGTTACAGCGTCCACCGAGTCCGCCGGCACGTTTCCCAGGAGGTTATCTTTCGTCAGGTCACACTGGAAGGCCTTGCAACGCTCAGGGTCATACAGAGGATTTTGCTTTTAAAATGAAAAAACAGGCAGGTCAGGTTTAAATGTCAACCACCGTCATACTGCAGCAATAACAACATCAATTTGCTTCTGTATAGCAACTTTCACACCAGGAGGACCTCCCAAGACGCTATACGATATGTAGTAAACTATATCAATGACAAGGGGGGTCTGATTTACAGCGTTCACCTACCGGATTTGGTGCGTTCATTTCAACTTCTATTTGGCTGTTATAAATTTGCTGGAAAATCATGAATCCCAAATTGGTAAAACCAAGCATTTGCCTTCCAAATTCTTGTCCAATTTTTTATAACCCCCAGAAATAATAATAACAAATAATAATATGTGTAAATTTCAATCCGAAACAATGTGACTCAGATATGAAATGGTGCGGGGTATCAAGTACAAAAAGTTTAAAGGATAATTGCCAGTAATAGTAGGGGAAAGGCATTAGTGGAGGTAGTTCTTCCAAAGAGCCGCACAGGCACAATGGGCCGAATGGCCTCTGTCTATGCTGTAGGATTCTATATGAATACACCAATGGCAACGTGTTGGGAGAAACTAAGTTAACTTATTTGGGAGTTTTCCTGTCAGCTAAATTTGCTTCCGTACACAAAAAAAATTACAAAGCACTTAAAAGATACAAGCACCTACAAAATACAGTACTATGCAACAAAGGTGTCACTGTTCCCAGCAGTGCCACCAACAGTGCCAAATGTGCCAGAAAACACTGCAGTCGCAAAGCATTATTTGGTGTTAAAAACAAGGACGAACCTTGACAAATTCTACAGCTCGGGGAGAGAAGTCACAAGCATAAATAAATATATTCAAATCTTCTTCCAGGAGAGGAAACAAACAGTTTCCCACTCCGCAGCCGGCTTCCAACACAATCAGTTTTTGAGCCGGAAACTGTAGGGAGGAGAAACACATAAAGTTAGATACCCAATCACTAAAATATTGCTGAATAACAAAACCATCAAGCAGAGAGGTGCTGACATTACACCAATTACAGTAATCAGCTATATTGTGAATAAAGATCCATTTCAATATTGCGCAAGGGAATACAACAATGTTCATTTACATTCTTTCTTTCACACACACAAAAAAGCTTAAAGCACTTGGCAGATATTTTGGTGGATGCCAGGCAGGGAAATAAGGGGATTCAAAGTTGTTGAAAGAGATATGTTTTTAGGATCTTGAAGGTCGTAAGAGAAGTAGCAAGGCATTGTTAAAGAGGTTTCATTGAATAAAAGCAGAGCTTTTACTTGACGGAAGGTATTCTTCTCGTGCTATTGATTTCCACCTCAAATGATCAAATTTTCTGCAGGTTTTCACTCAACTGATCACAGTATCAGTGCATAAGTGCTCGGCCTTGCTGTAATGCCATCTTGCTTCAGTCAACAGCACTTACTTCTCTACATGATTTCAGCTCTTCAAACTCCCTAGTTGTCCAATGCCTATCCTTGAAAAAGTTGGTACTGTTTCTCTTATAAAATAAATCCCAATTCTTCTGTGCTTCTCTTTCCAGTTTTTCTTGTTTAAAATCAGACACAAGAATCCGGTCTTTTTCGAGCTTCTCTGCCTCCTCAGGATCCAACATTCTTGCACTGTGTCCTATTGTTTGAACAGCCACTTTTGGCCTGTGAGGTGTTACAGTCACCATTTTGTCTCCTAAAGTGCAATCACTTAGCCATTCTGTTCTCTGTGGTTCAGTAACACAAGCTTCCTTTGTGTCACCCATTGATTTTACTCTGGAGATGATCCAAACAATTTTCCTAAGGACGAAAAAAAATCAAAGAGTCAACAGATTCCTCCGAGCAAGATGGGCTAAATAGAGTAGGGTAGGAGGAGAGAATTTGATCTTTGTGCAATGGGATTGACAGGATCCCTGGATGTCATTCCCACCGCATGCTCTCCATACTGAGATCAATATAATCATATCCAGTGTTTTAACATTCTACATAGTTCTATGTAAACTGACTAAACACTGCACAAGTCTACCCTGGGTGGCTTTCAAAATATGTGAGCCATGAGGTCAATGATAAGTGGACTTTTTGATTGTGGCACTGAACAATGTAGATCACTTGGAAGGCCCCAGGATTTAACTTGTTCTTCATTGGGTTTACTGGTCATAGTTGGGCGCAGGTGGTGAAGAGGTCTATAACTTGAGCCATTTTCCTGACAGGGAAAATCTAATTATGGGCGTGTTTGTATGTGAAAATTTTGAGCTGCTTTCCAGTTAATAGCCCAGAGACACCTGGAACTATTCGAGCTGTTGTCGCCAACAGTTGTACAAAGTAAAATTGGTCATTCAATCCATGACTGTCTGTGGGCGCAATTGGCTGCTCTGAACCCGTGTCTCTGGGCTAGTATTATATTATTATGATTAGGATATTATTGTTGTTACTATATATAAGGATGTTATTGATGTCATTATGTTATTATAATGTTATTATGATTGTTATTATCTTATTATGATGTTATTATTGTTGTTTAGATGATACATATGACCTGGTCTCTGGTGAACCCGCTGCCACTGACCCTGTTCTCTGGGCTACGATATCATTACGCCTTTATCATTACTATAACGTTATTATGATGTTATTATTGTCAATTAACTCTTCCCTTCCCCCCCCTCTCCTTCTCTCGCCCCCCCACCCCCCACCCACCCTCAGGTCCCGACCTGACCGATCAGCGCTTCCGGACGTCCTCCCGACGTGAAAGTCGCTCTATAAGCGCAATTTTGTTGTTGTTGTTGTTACTACGATGATACACATATAATCGATTGATAACAGTATAATATGATGGTGGTGGTGGTGGCGATGAACCCGCGACTCTGGCCCGGTGTCTCTGGGCTGTCATTATTATTATTATTATTATATTATTATTATTATTATCATGTGATTATCATTACTAATAATGTTATCACTATGATCATGATGATGGTGTTGCTAATATTATTGTGATGATATACATACATACATACATACATACATACATACATACATACATACATACATACATACATACATACATACATACATACATACATACATACATACATACATACATACATACATACATACATACATACATACATACATACATACATACATACATACATACATACATACATACATACATACATACATACATACATACATACATACATACATACATACATGACCTGGTCTCTGCTGAAGCCCGGTGTCTCTGGGCTGTTATTACCTCATTACGCCCTTTACCATGACTATAATGTAACCATGATAATATCTAATGATGTTATTAAAGTCACTGTGATGATATATGTATATAGATATATAGATAGTTATACTGTACAGTATAGATGATGATGATGATGATGATGATGATCTCTGAGCCCGCGCGTCGCTGGCTCCTGTGACGTCACAGAGGGCACCAGAAGCGGAAGTTGCCAGGGACAGGCCGGCACCGCCCCTCCCCCCCCAGCCCCGCCCCCCCCCCCCCACCTCGCTCCCTCTCCCCTCCCCCCCCCCCACCCTCCCAGCCACCCAGGCCCGGGCCCCGGCCTCAGCCTCAGCCATGAACGGCACCCCCTCCTCCCAGCCCGGACCCGGCCTCAGCCTCAGCCTCGGCAAAGAGGAGCACGTCCTCAAGCTCGGCGAGAGCTTCGAGAAGAGGCCCAAGAGCTCCTTCCACACCATCCGCTGTGAGTACGGCCCGGGGGTGGGGTAGGGGGGGGGGTAGGGGGGGAGGGACTGGGAGAGACAAGGGGGGAGCGGGAGGAGAGTGGGGAGTGGGTGTGAGAGAAGGGGAGGGGGAGAGTGGGGGGAGTGGGTGGGGGGGGGGGAGAGAAGAGGAGGGGGAGAGTGGGTGGGGGGGGGAGAGAGAGAGAGTGGGGAGGGGGAGAGTGGGGTGGGGGTGTGAGAGAAGGGGAGGGGGAGAGTGGGAGGGAGAGAGTGGGGAGGGGGAGACTGGGGAGTGGGAGGGAGAGAGTGGGTGGGGTGGGGGAGTGAGAGAAGGGGAGGGGGAGAGTGGGGTGGGGAGTGAGAGAAGGGGGAGAGTGGGGAGGGGGAGAGTGGGGTGGGGAGTGAGAGAAGGGGGAGAGTGGGGAGGGGCAGAGTGGGTGGGGTGGGGAGAGAGAGAGTGGGGAGGGGGAGAGTGGGTGGGGAGGGGGAGAGTGGGTGGGGGGGGAGAGAGAGTGGGGAGGGGGAGAGTGGGTGGGGGGGAGAGAGAGAGTGGGGAGGGGGAGAGTGGGTGGGGGGGGAGAGAGAGAGTGGGGAGGGAGGAGGGGGAGAGTGGGTGGGGGGGGAGAGAGAGAGTGGGGAGGGAGAGAGTGGGTGGGGGGGTGAGTGAGAGAGTGGGGAGTGGGAGGGGGAGAGTGGGTGGGGGGGGGGAGTGAGAGAGTGGGGAGGGGGAGGGAGAGAGTGGGTGGGGTGGGGAGTGAGAGAAGGGGGAGAGTGAGAGAGTGGGGAGGGGGTGTGAGAGAAGGGCAGGGGTGAGTGGGTAGTGGGAGGGGGAGACTGGGGAGGGGGTGTGAAAGGGGGAGGGGGAGAGTGGGTGGGGGGGGAGTGAGAGGAGGGGGAGAGTGGGGAGGGGATGTGAGAGAGGGGGAGAGTGGGTACGGGGGGTAGTGAGAGAAGGGGGAGAGTGGGGAGGGGGAGGGGGTGTGAGAGAAGGGGAGAGGGAGAGTGGGTGGTGGGGGGGAGTGTGAGAGTGGGGAGGGGGAGGGGAGAGTGGGTGGTGGGGGTGTGTGAGAGTGTGGGGAGGGGGAGAGTAGGGAGGGGGTGTGAGAGAGTGGGGAGGGGGAGGGTGGGGAGGGTCAGTGAGAGAGTGGGAAGGGGGAGAGAGTGGGGAGGGTCAGTGAGAGTGTGGGGAGGGGGAGTGGGGAGGGGGAGTGAGAGAGTGGGGAGGGGAGTGAGAGTGGGGAGGGGGAGTGAGAGAGTGGGGAGGGGAGTGAGAGAGTGGGGAGGGGGAGTGAGAGAGTGGGGAGGGGGAGTGAGAGAGTGCGGAGGGGGAGTGAGAGAGTGGGGAGGGGGAGTGAGAGAGTGGGGAGGGGAGTGAGAGAGTGGGGAGGGGGAATGAGAGAGTGGGGAGGGCGAGGGGAGTGAGAGAATGGGTAGTGGAGAGAGTGTGGAGGGGGAGAAAGAGAGGGGAGGGAGTGGGAGAATAGGGGGAGGAAAGGACTGAGAGAGAGCACCTTCCATTCTACCACAACCACAACGATTTTCATCATTTTGTGGAGCTTTCAGCTATTATCTCCCAAACATTGATATAGTGCCTTATAATAATTATAATAATCATCATAACATTAATCCATGCATTTGATATAGCACTTTTCACATGTTATTGATGTCTCAAAGCGCTTCACAGAATATACTGTAAAGTAAAGATTGTTTATATGTGGCGGAAACGAGGGAGACAATTATAATAATAATCCTTACATTTATATAACGCTTTCCACGTCTTATCGACGTCTCAAAGCACTTAAATTGCGCACAGCAGTGTCCCACAAACTGTCAATGATTGAAATGACCAATTTTATTATTGTGTTTTTTTTAATCCCATCTTCTAGACAATAACAACAACAAAATTATACTTGTACAGCGCCTTTCACTTTTTTTTGGAGGGATTATTATCAGTGGAGTAAGGAAACTTGCACAAGGTTTCGCCCTACTTGGAATCGAACCCAGGTCTTGCTTGTAAGGCAAGTGCTCTAACCACTGGGCTACAAGACTCCACATGTCCTAATCAGATGGCAGATTTGAGAGCACCAATCAACTTGTCTCTGCTAAAGATCGGGCACAAATGGTGTCTATCGTGGGAAGTTCAGAAGAACCAAAATAGTGGATAATTACTGTTTATTTTAAAATGTTAAACTTTATCTAATGGGAGATTCATGTCCCCCTGACATGAGAGCTGCTGTATAAAAGCAATTTGTTGTATTTAAATGTGCAAGCACAAATCTACAAACCCTATGTGCAGTGAAACTATAACATACTGCAATGACTCTGATTCAGTTTTAGAGCAGTGCAATGTGAACAAGGCTCTTGCACTTGCCTGGCCCTGGCAATGGTGGACAGTTCGTTTGGGAGATAATAGCTGAAAGGTGCAAAAAATAATGAAAATCATTGGGGACTGTGGAAGAATGGATTGGCAGACCAAACCTGATGTGTTGATTGAAAAGAGCAGTTGTATTAATTAGCATTTACACTTACAGAGCATTTCAAGTAAAAGAACTTCTCAAACACTAGATAAATAGAGCGGCAGACACATAGCAAGCAATTAATTATATAACAATACTTACATTTCATAAAAGCGTAAAAATGACTCCATTCACTTCACAGATGTTTCTGTGACGTGTACTGATTGTATTTGGGAGCAACAACAACAAAATTATACTTGTATAGCGCTTCTCACGTCAGGAGGACCTCCCAAGGCGCTGGACAGTCATTGTCAGACCTGAGCGGGGGAGGGTGGAGGGGAAGGGGGGGATTTGGGGATACCAATTTTCGCAAAGAAGTGTCCCACAAATCATGAAGAGAGTGACAATTTTTTATATGGGGGATTGTTGTCAAATGTCAAATAGTGTCATAGTCTTTAATGCCTGCATGAACAAAACATTGGAACCGCAGTTTAATGACATTCAAAAGGCACTCATGGCACCAAAAGGCACCAATGACAATTCAGCACTGTGCTCCACACTATATTCAAGTGTCAGTTTAGACTATAAAATCCCAATATAAGATTTGAACATAAGCAAAATGAGTTGATGCGATTTCACACCATCTTAACTGCCTGAGTAGGAGCTTGCAAATGTCAATAACTTTGGATTTCTACTGGTTAAACATCTGCTTAGACAAATATTTATACAATTTTTTTTGAAAAGGAGCAGCAAAAGTAAGAGGCATAACCAGCTAGAAAATTTGTATGGGAATTTGAATGATACAATTCATTAAAGTTGATTCAGTCCTGATCTCTATAGGCTCATAAAACTAGCTACTGATCTGCGCTTCTCTTTCTCTTTAGATGATTTTAAACCAGCATCCATAGATACGTCACGTGAGGGTGAGCTGCAGGTTGGCAAAGGTGACCAGGTCACCATAACTTTGCCACACATCCCAGTAAGTTAACGGTCTTTATCATTTTGTGTATTTTTTGTAACCTATTTGCATTCTAAATGTAAATTCCATCAAGTATTTGACAATTGCAGAGAAAACTAAAATCCTATCTGGTTTTGTTGCTCACCAGGGCTCCACTCCACCGATGACTGTGTTCAAAGGTAATAAAAGGCCATATCAGAAGGATTGCGTTCTTATCATTAACCATGACACTGGAGAGTTTGTGCTGGAAAAACTTAGTAGCAGTATACAGGTGAAAAAAACCAGGTGAGATTACATAGGTGTGCTAACTGAATCCTTGAATACTTGATTTATTTTGCTTTTTCATTTTATTGAGGTTTGATTCTATGATTCCTGAGTATAAAATTAAATTTTTGGTCTCATGAGTGGATCCCGTTTGACAGAATGTTTTTAGGGTACATCCCAATTAGATATATGATGGTTTAAGTAGACTTTCAATTTGTTTTAAAGTATGCTAATGACCCATCCTTTACTTATGGGTCGCGGATATCTAAAGGTATACAGCTTGTTCATGACTCCCTCTATTCCGCACAAAATTGATAAATGTAATCTCGTAGTTGGTGAAGAAAGAATAAAAATTCACACTGATGCTGACCATCCACAATGATTCCTCTATAATGTCTTGTCATCAGAAGTAGAGTTTGGAGACAGATCTGGCAAAACTCTTCTAGGCCTTCATTTTGACACCTTGGTTCTTTGAAGGACAAGCTTTGTGTTTTGTGAGAGTTGATGGCACTCTCACCCCTGAATCAGAAGGATTTGGATTCAAGCCCCCATCGGTATTTTGAACTTGTGTAGATTAGGCTCCAATGCAGTTTCATTCCACTGCAATACTGGGGTGTACTGCATTGTTTGGGGTATGTACAGTAAAAGCCTGTTTATCCAGCATCCTTGAGACCTGGCCAATGCCAGTTAAAGCGCGTGCCGGATATTCGGCCGAAAACTCCCCCCCCAAAAAAATGTTAATTAAAAAAACATACATTGTGCCGGATAAATTCTGGTTGATCGAATGTGGACTTTTTTTTGAGGTGCAGTTTATACGGAAGTTATGGTTGATCGGGTCACAGATAAACGGGCTTTTACTGTACTATGATAAGTTAATACAAGGCCTTGTCTGCTTGGACAGGCTGATATTCAAAATGCCTTGATATGAGTTGATTGTGTTTGTTTTAGTGTTTACGTGGATAGTGTTTCAACACAGTGTGACATTTCAAAATGACCCAAATATTTCAGAGCTGAAGGAAGCAGTAAAATCCAGGCTCAGTTTGAGCAGCAGCTAGCCCGAAGACCCCAGCCTTCCTCACAATTCAGGGCCCCTAATAAGCCTATTGCTGGCCCCAAAACATCTCCATCAAAGGACAACCCATCGCCTGAACCCCAACTTGATGACATAAAACGAGGTATGTAAACATGTGAGAATTTTTTATTTCCTGAGCAATTCCAGTAGTTTCAAACTAGAAAACATAAGGTATGATTTGGCTGTTCAAGGTTTAGTTTGAATCTTAACATTTGTTGGATGTCTTGTGGTTTGCGTTGGTTACAAAGTGGTGGAACTCCATAATGTGGTTCGCTATAACATGAGATTTACTTATAACTTAAGTGGGCTTGTTACATGAAAACCAAACCCCCTCACCTCTACATTTTAATTCACGTTAGAGTAATACAAAGCTGCCATCAGCTTTCTACGTGCCAATTGAGTAGCATCAACAGTCATGTGGTTGATGATTTCATGACCCATAACTACAGCTAAGATGATATTGCGCACTCTTTGCAGCAATGTGGGAGTTTCTATCAATGTAATTTTGTTGTTGTTGTTCTGGTGGTTGGCATTGAAGTACAGTGTAGACCTTTGAGTGACCACTATAGTTCTAAATTGCTCACATACTGTAGTTGTCTTTTCAACAATCGGAATATACGGACATACATGTTTGTTTGCAGCAACAGTGTAGCCCATGCTGAGCAGTGACTTGAAGATAAATGAGAGAAGATTGAGTTCTGAAATAATTTTTCCCATCTCGTCTCTCGTTCCTTCCCCCAGAACTGCGAGCTGAAGTTGACATAATTGAACAGATGAGCAGCAGCAGCAGTAGTTCCTCTGGTTCAGGAAGTTCCTCTGGCAGTGATGATAGCTCTAGCAGCGATGTGGAAAACGAAGCTCAGCCTTCCTCCACGCCACCACAACTACAGCCTCAGCCACAACCACAGCATCAGTACCAGCAGTACAGCAACCGAAACTCTGCTTCAAATGGCACAAGCAGACCAGGGAGCGTTCAGCTCATGAGCACTCTCAGTAAGTACTTTCTTATTGCCAGTGTTACAATTTGATAAGTTCATTACCTTTTCTTTAAAGGTGAGAAATGTAGGTGAATGAGGTTCCACCACCAACGTTAGAGAGTAAAAACACATCAGGTCGAAACGAATTGGTTTAGGTGAAAATAGAAATTGAGATTTCTATAGATGGTTGCAGCATTGGAGGATGTGTGACAATTCCATCTGAGATCAGAGGAGAGACTTGAGTCTAGAATATCTAGATAAATAGTGAAGCTGGCTGACAGTGTGCAGTAGCTGTTAGTTACATTCACAAGATACTTAAAAAAAAGCTCTTTGAGGAATTTAAATTAATTGCTTACTCCAAGCCCTGCTTGCCAGGACCTGTACACGCTGTAGACCGTCCAGAACCCTGTAGTACCCTCTCCTGTAGCAGGCTGTGCATGCCTATCACCCCTATCTGTGCAAGTCTCCATTGGCCAAATTATTGAATCCAGGATCCTTGTCCTTGTCTTGAGGTATCGAGCATTCCTTAAGTGCAATCTAAAGAACCACATTTACATAATGCTCACAGATGTTAATCTCGAAATTGTGATACTATTATGACTTCCTAACTCCCTCCAACATACCTGCTCCCTCTGCTCAGCCCGCTCCAGCCTGATTCACCTCATCTGCCTTGCCCACCCCATCATTGGTGAGCAGGCCTTCAGTCTCTCTGCCCCCACCCTCTGGAACTCCGGGGCAAAGCTGATGACAATCCAGTCAGCCTGGCTTATCAGCAGAACATTAACATATGGACTGTTCACTACGGGCAGGGATTCTTTCCACTCGGCTCTTGTCAACACTGGAAGCCAAAGCCCTAAAGTGTAGTGTGGTCCTAGCTGGTCAAGCAGTGCTTTCAGTGGCAAGCTGGTTAGACTCCCAACATACATTCTGGATACGACATTTACTCCTCAAGCCTTGGCTCTTGCAAACCAGCGCCTTATCCATTCTGGAATTGGGTAAATGGGGTGCAACCCTCTTGGGAGGGAGTGTATATTCCATCAGGCGTGTTGGTAACAGGCACAAAACAGGCTGGTTTGGATCCTCTGAAGCATCGTACTGGATATGGATATGTCAGACACTTGGCTGATCAAAAAATGTCATTTTTTAAATGAACTGGACAAATTGCAAATTCTACTCTGCAAATTGACCTTTTTTATTGGTTTACATATTCATCAGAACTATCCTTTAATTCATGAGAACCTAAAACTTGTTTTTCAGGAAATGATTTGCAACTGAGTGAATCTGGAAGTGACAGTGATGATTGAAGACTTAAAAGAAAATAATTCTTCACCTCCATTATGACTCAATGCGGAGATGTTGTTAAAAGTTTGCAGAGAAAATTATCCAAACTACTGGTTTATTGCAAAGTCTTATTTTATCGTGTGCCCTATTACAGTTTTAATATCAGAAGAAGCGTTATCTTAGATAATTATTTAATGCAGTACATTTTGTTATGAAAATATATTTAATAAAGCTAGATACTGTATGCTGGAAATCCACAGCAGGTCAATCTGCATCTGAAAAGAAAAATAGCTTGATTTTCAGGCATGACGTTTCATGTGTAGAAAAACGGAGTGAGCCTAATATAGGTCACAGGTTAACACTGTTGGTTTGGGTTAAGAAGATCCTTTGACCCATCTGATCACGCCCTTCCAGAACCAACACCCGTCCCCCATCACTGCATCTAGCTGCTGTTTTTTCTAGATGAATCCAGTTTCCTGGCCTTTTTACTGCCAACCTATTCCACTTGTTAATTACCATTTGCGTATCTGTTTTGAAATTGCCCTTCAGAACTCTTAAACCTATGTCCTCTTGTACTACTGTCTTGTTGCATCCTGAAGAAATGATAAGTGGATGGAAAATGAAGAAACAAATATGAAAATACAAATCTGGGAGTAAAGGTGAGAAATGGAAGATGACTGAGGTTTGATAATGAGAAGATATGAAGATTGAAGGCTTCTGTCAACATTTACTATACATCCACACCTAATTGGACTATTTTTCCAGAATAAACCTCAATTTTTTTTAGGTTATCTGTAGTATTTGTTTGCACAAAAATTACCTTTTCTCTCCCAAAGAGCCACATCCTCACATAATTTAAAAGACCCTTAAAATTAGGTACCCAATGCCTCCATACACTGTTGTCTCGCAACAATGACAAATCCCTCCTGGTCCTTTCCAACTCACCAGTTTCAGCAGCTAGCTATCATTGTTTTAATACAGCACCAGGTATATTTCCCCTCCCCCTGACATCTTCGAACTTTGTGACCCAACCTTCGAAATTAAATTGTGTGATTTGCATCTGTTCACCTATACTGCTGGGAGAATGTTGATTAGAACATCAGAATAACATTTAAATGCAAACACAGTTACAAGTACATTTGCAACATTAAAAGGCTTGTATTTTCTCTTTTTAATTGAGTTGAACTGGAATTTCACACCACCTTACTGCTGTCTATTTGTGTTAATCCTGCCATTAACATAATTCCACAATTTGTCTCTTTATTATTTACTATTGAGAAATTCTCTACTCTTAAATGTTTCACTTGCCTTCCAATGTAAGGTGTTCCTTGCCTAGTCCTCAATTTGATTCCTATTAAGGCACTATCAAAACATAATCTATTTTACTCATTCCAATGCTGGTTATCTTGCTGTACATTTCCAGTGTTTAATTTTATTTCAGAGTTCCAGCATTTTCAAGTTTTCTACTTTTATTCGTTCTCAAATATATATCTCTTTTAATGAAACTAGAATCCGTTGTCTTACTTGTGTTTTTGTCAAGTATCTGAATGGCAAGCTTACATATTCATAACAGAACTGGCCTCCAGGAAGAAATCGATTTCAATGCCTCTATCATGTATGTAGCATTGTTTACATATTCAGTTTATATATCAGCTTTGATATCATGCAATGTGTAATTAGAACAATTCCCCAGAATTGGTATAAACCTTAAATGTAAACCTTCATGTTTGTAAAGTGACTATTTTGTGCTAATTTGGATGTTTTATGATCGCTTATTATACAGTCTTTTTATGGATACAAAGATACTTTTATGTCTCACTGGAATCTGATGAACTTTTCAGCAACTACTGAAGGTGTGGGGAATCAGCAGCTGATAACAAAGTTATCAGACTGAGTTTTATAACCTTCCTCCGATGAAAATACAGTATTTAGGAACCACCTGATCCAAATATGTAAATGTACAATGTGATTGAAATTCATCCTAAAAAGCTCTTAGTGGGAGAACATGTTGGGAACAGAATGCTAGTCAATTCACTTGACTGAACCTCCCATATCCCTGTCATCAATTTTCAAACAATGGCATTTCTTATTCCTGGGACAGTTCAGTGAAGAGGCTGAGTATAATCTGTGTCCAGAAAAACGTTTGGATTCATGCTGTTTTGGAATTTGTGTATAATTTGTGTATAAAAATACAGCTGAAGCATTACTGTTGTGATTTATTTTGTTAAAAAAAACTTTTAATTTCCTACCAGTCTCAAAGTGCTATTCCCAGGCCAATTTTAGGAGTGGGTAAACAACAACAACAAAGTGACGTTTATAGAGCACCTTTCACGTCGGGAGGACGTCCCAAAGATGGAGGGAAAGTTGCAGAATGTGTCAGAGAGCTTAGTGAGATTCCTCTTCGGGTGACTCACTAATGTGCAGGGTACTGATAGGAGGGTGACTAAAGGCCAATCTTGAGATGGGCTTTGAAGGAAGCAATGGAAGGGGAGAGGTTGGGGGCAGTGAGGCTGAAGGCTGGCTTGCCAATGGTGGGACTGGCAATGTGAAGCAGGCCGAGCCTGCCGAGCAGAGGGAGTGGACAGGTAGGTAGGGGGTTAGGAGGTCATAGGGAGGAGCAGCCTAGGCCATGGAGGGCTTTGAAGGTGAGGACCTGGATCTTGAACTGTATCCTCTGAGTGATGGGGAGCCAGTGGAGTCGGGCGAGAATGTGGTTGATTTGGTTGCATAGGCTGGTGCGGGAGAGGATACAGGCTGCAGAATTCTGGATAATATGCAGCCCGTGGAGGGAGCAGTTGGGGAGTAACGATGGCTTTGAAAAATTGGGGAAAGGGAGAGGTTGATGATGTCAGCTAACGGTAATGAGAAGCTGTAACTGGGTGAAGAAGAGCTGTGCGAGGCAATGGGGTCAAGGGAATGAGTGCATCTAGTACACATGCATTCACGTGCACCTGCAGCAATCAGTTTGAGATTTTGTCAGGGTGAAGGTAAATCTAGAAGCAAGAGCGTTATTCAGAAGCCGAAAGGATGTGTTGATATGATGAGCGGAGGGCTAGTGGGTGGTTTCATTGTATTTGTGAGTCAAAGAGAAGGATCCTCTATTTCCATGGTTGGAAGGAATTAGTGGTACATAGAGGGGACTAAGGTAATAATAATAATAATTATAATAATACTAATTGCATTTGATACAGTGTTTTATCATGTTTTCAAGATGTCTCAAAGCTTTCCACTGCATATACTGTACTATAAAGTGAATTGACTATATTTTCTGGGACAAACAAAATGACAAACAGTCCAAGGTATCTTTTTTGGAGATTGAGATCTCAGAAATTAAGATAATGGGGTTTCAAATATATAATTATAACAATTTGTTGTCCTTAATTAAGAAGTATTTAAACACAATTCTTTGTTTCAATTGTATTGGTAAGGGCATATCCAGAGTTAAGGGGAACAGTTAAATCCAGAGAAAGATTAATGCATCCATAGTTTATTTATTAAAACCTGTGCATTACAAAGCTGTAATTTATGCATGTCTCCAGAGAATAAATTGGACATTTAAATATTTCCCATTATATGTATGTATGTTATAGCTTTTTAAATACAGAATTATATATTTTGATGCGTATCAAACTCGAATGTTATGTTTCTGCAAGCCGTGTCTTCAAGACAGCTGAATTCAGAAAACTAGAAATCTGAACTAATTTTAACTGGGTGATCAAATTCAGAAGGATATCTTAATGTCAAATTCTCCAACTCATTATTATACTGTATATCAAAAATATGTTGAAGAGCTTATAAAGGTCTCACCATTTGCCTAGTTGGTAAAGGCACTGCGTAATCAGCACTAGCCCATTCTGACCAGAAAGTTGCATGTTAAATCTTTATCATGACATTGTAGGAAGAACATTGCATCCAACTAATTCCACTTCGACCCAACTATTCTTTTGACCTCTGTTTGAAAGTTGCTAATCTGTGCCACTAATCTGTGATATATGCAGCATGGAGCACCAAAAGTGCTACATATTTTTATTGTTAGTCACAATATTTTTACATAATTGTTCACAGATAACCATTAAACAGTGTTACCAAAGTCAGGGCATCTATTCAGGATTAGTATAAGTTATACTGTACTAGTAAAGGGTAGTATGAAGCTACCCTTCACAAAATGTAAAATCAAAAAATATTGACTGGAGTATAAAACATCTGCAAACAGAATAATATATGTATTTTACCACCTTAATTATACTTAATAATGAGATCCTACCCAACCTTAGCGTGTGTGTTTTTTTAGTCAGCTGGGTGTCTGACACATTCAAAAACATATCACCAATCTTAAAAGTATCCAAACCAAACTACTATACATGGAAATTCAAGAGATGTTGATTGGAATGGAACAGGTAACCCAACACATACTCTGGGTCCCTTGGCTCTTGCCAATCTACACGTAATATTTTCCAGAATTAAACAGGATGTGAGTGTTTCCAGGGAGAGTTCACATCCGTTCCAATAAACGTCTCTGAAATTTGCTTGTACAGTCTGGGTTGCATACATTTCAGCATGGTAAAGATACCCAGCTGACCCCCCCCTAAAAGGATAGAAACCACAATTGTATTCTGGAACACTGACGAGATCTGTGCCTTGGAGAGAGTCCTGTTGACCAGCACTAGGAGGGCGGTTCCAAGGTGAGAGTTGGAGATTTCTGGCTTGGATCTGTAAGATCGTCACAGTTCTCCATCCCCCTTCCGTTCCTCAGAGTAGCTTTTAGGAACTCATCATTGATGCCGCCCACTCCGGCTGCCACTAGCGAGGCTCTGCAGTGAGGTATCCACCTCCTCCCAATGGATTGGGTCGATCAGACTCCATGTCTCACTTCAAGTCTTCCAAACTCCATAGTCTGTTGGTCAGGCGCCTAATATGCTTGGTGCTGCATATTATTATTATTATTAACATGTAGTATGAAGCACTCTGAGACGCCATCCGGGGTGGAGAGCACTATATAAATCAAAATTGTTTATTATGCTCCCTCCAGGTTCTCAATGATGCTCTCGGGGGTCTGTTCTAGAACACCAGACTTGTCCAAGACTGAAACCAGCCCTGTCTGACAACGGCCATCAGCCAGCAGAAGAAATATTTATTTAGTTGCTGTAGTTGGTGTCATCAACTACACTGTGTACCTATGCCAACTTTCCCCAGAACAATTGAAATGTATCTCCTACCCACAATACTAATGCTAAAAATATGTTGTACAGAACTGTGTTTGGCTTGTCTCAGGTGGCAACACTCTCACCTCTGGGACAAGTTTGTGGGATGTTCCATGTTTGGTTTTGATCTCATAGTCCAATTAGTACATTATTAGGGGAACACTGCATTGTCGGAGATGCTGTCTTTTGCAGCAGCTGTTAAACTTATGTTATGTTTACTAGTCCACTGGACATTAAAGATCTATGGCACTACAGGTCTAAGCCTCTATTTAGGACACTTCTATTTAGGATGTTTCAATTGAAGGACCATAATGTTTTAACATCTTTTGATCGATATTGGACACCTGGATTTATTTTAACGAACAAGTATTTTTTTGCGCATGCGCAGAACATATTTTGAATATCGTGGTCGCATTTCGCGCGTCTTTTTTGTCCATACGCGCAGTCCATAGTATATTCGCGGTAAATCGCGCTCGCGCCTGATATCCAGGCATTTGAACTGGCCAATAACATGTCGTTACGTCATTATTTAAAAGTCAGCTGATTTTGAAGAGACACCACGCCACGTCAGTATTACAGTAATTTCCAAACGTCCCTAAGTAACTTTGAGCGAGTTATACTCTCTACTGCATTTATAGCAAGTTTATAGTAAGTGAAATGAGCAGCGGTAATACCGCTAGTGGCCAAAGACCCCGCAAAGTCAGCACTTTAAATACCAAATTGTTGGTAATAAAGCGCATTGATTCTGGTGAAAAACTGTTTAGGGAGTTATATGATCAGGAAGGAGAAGGCTCAACGGCACCATCTTTGAGTGCTAGCAGAGGGTGGTTTCAAAGGTTTAAAAGACGCTATGGGCTCCACAACATCAAGATGAGTGGGGAAGTTGCAAGTGCCACTGTCACACTGCCAGTATTGAAGTTTGCCAGTAGTGTACTGTATTAAAGTTTGCCTGTATTAAAGTACAATACTGTACATTTACCCCAAGTGTTCCCCTTCTTGCCTATGTGTGTTAATTTGTGTGTTTTGTGTGTTATGTTGGGTGGTTTTGTGTGTTATTTAGTGGGTTTAAGGTCCAAAAATTTTGTGAAAAGAACACATCTCTGGTAATATAATGGGACTGCATGGGAAATCGAGTTTCGATTTAGGACTTTTCGATCTAGATACAGTTTTTCGGGAATGCAACCCCATCCTAAATAGAGGTTTACCTGTATTTGAAAAGAGAAGGGAGTTTGTGCCAATGACTTGGTGGACGATACTCCAGATAAATAGGAATGGTCACTGACCTCCACTTAAAGGACTTTGCTATTTAAGCAACAGACAATATTGATTTTGAATGAAGAGTATTTTGAAAGGAGCGTTATTGACCTTGTAACTGAAGAGCACCACTGTCTATTGCAGAATAGACAAACCATCAAAAGGCATCATGTCTCTGTGGAGTAGTCTGAAACACATTGTATGCAACTGAGGAATGACCATTAAATTAGGGAATTGTAACAATGGTGGCTATTGGGAATTCTGAGATATGTTTTATTTGTAAAGATTGGCATCAAGTCAATTCAAGTGAATTCGCTATTGGTTAGTTAGGGAAAGGTAATCCAACATTTTTCTTCCTATGGGTTAGGTACTGGATTTGAGAAACTTCTGTGGGCTGCATAAGCAACATTTTTATGTTTCTGTTCCAGAAACATAATCCATAAGAATCATATAGTAATCCTATATTTAACATTTTGTAAATGTATTACTTCATTTCACTAGATTTGAGTTACAATGCAAACGTTAAATAAGCAATGAAAAAATTCATACAAATTTTAAGACAATAATACAGGCAGTGACTACGCTGTCTCTCTGTGTCTCTTTCTGTGTGTCTCTATCTCTGTCACTCTCACTCTCTTATCTGTGTGTTTCTGTATTTGTCTGTATGTCTCTGTGTCATGCTTTCTGTCTGTGTGTGTGTATCTCTCTATCTCTCTGTGTGTCATTTATTTTCTCTCAATCTCTGTCTGTGTGTATCTCTCTCTCTCTCTCTCTCTCCTGTTACCGATTTGAAAGTGATCGACAGGTTTTGTTGCCAATAGACTGGTGGTTGAATAGCACCTTGTGCCGTTGTTTATCCCGGTGGGTCAGACCAGGCCTCGGCTCCAGACACCTCGTGTGACTGTGATCATGGGTCGGATGAAATCAGCTCCTGGCTGGATGTGGATGTGACAAGTCAGACTACCCTGAGTTAGGGAAATGTTAGAATGACAGTGTCATTGCAGCTATTCAGAAAGCAGAAAGATATTTGATAGGCAAATGTTTTATTAGAACATAAGAACTAGGCCATTCGGCCTCTCGAGCCTGCCCCGCCATTCAATAAGATCATGGTTGATTTTCTAATCTATTTCCACCTCCCCTGCCTTATCTCCATATCCCTAATCACTTTATCCACAAGAAATCTATCAATCTCAGTATTGAATATGTTCAAGGACTGAGCATCTACAGCCCTTCGGGGTAGAGAATTCCATAAATTCACTATCCTCTGAAGAAGTTTTTCCTCAACTCAGTGCGAAAGGGCTGACCCCTAATTTTAAGACCGTGACCCCTGGTTATAGTTTCTCCAACCAGGGGAAACAGTCTCCCACTATCTACTCTGTCATGCCCCTTAATAATCTTATAGGTTTCTATAAGATCACCTCTGATTCTTCTATATTCTTCTTATTCATTGTGAATAAAGTATATTTTTAATAATCCTTCAACTGAAAATAAGCTTGTGGAGCCCTGTAGCTCAGTGGTTAGAGTACTCGCATTGCAAGCGAAAGACCTAGGTTCGATTCCAGGATGGGGCACATTTCCACCCTGGGCAAGTTTCCTTACTGCATATGCCCAATAATAATCCCACCCCCCCAAAAAATCAATAAATTGGTCATTTCAATCCATGACTGTTTGTGGGACACTGCTGTGCACAATTGGCTGCTACATTTCACCCAAAAATATGCAAGTTATTATAAGTCTAAATATGGCTCAAAATATGTTTATTATTGTAAAGTGTATTGACTGCGTTTGTAAAATAAATTTGAAATCTATAAGACATTACAGCCATTCTACTGAAGACTCATACCTGAAATATTATGTTTCTGTCACTGACTAGGACCGCCTGCCTTTGTCACATTGCCTGCTTTTGGCCATACCTTACTCCAAATGCAGCTGCAACCCTTGTTCATGCTTTTGTCATCTTCTGCCTAGTTTATTCAAATGAATTCACGCAGGTTTCCCTAACTTCACTATTCAAAAATTCCAGCTCATTCAGAACTCTGCTGCTCACGTACATACCCGGACCAAATGCCGAACCCCCATCTCACCACTTCTGGCTAGCCACCACTGGATTCATTCATCACTGAATGAATCGACTTTGAGATATGTTTAAATTGCTTCACTCCCTGGCACTTTCCTACCTCTCCGAACTCCTCAATCCCAAATCCACCACTCTGTACCTCCGCTCAACTGGCACCAGCCTTCTGCTTGTCCTTCGCATACTCTGCTTCACCATTGGAGGTTGTGCTTTCAGCCACTACGCCCAAAACTTTACAACACTTCCCTCAATCCCTCACCTTGCCCACTCTCCTTGTTCAAGTTCTGCCTTCAAATCTTTCTCTTCAACCGTGCTCCTACCTTTCTCATCCTCTCCACTTTGTCACCACCAACGGCTTCTCTTCCAGCTCCCGCACTGTCACCTGCAGTATCCCCCAGTGGGACACTGCAGGTGACAGTGCGGGGGCTGGAAGAGGGGGGCTGTCCTCTCGCTACTGAATTCAGAAAATATCTCAGTGAACATACTTCTAGGTTGTTCACTTTTGGAATAAAATATTGGAAGGGTTAGGAAGAGTGGTTTGGAAAGTCTAGGGGAGTGTTGTATTGTCTGAGGTGTTGTCCATAGGAAATGATTTAAAGGAGGCAATGCATATATATTTATATTGAAAAATAACAAATGAAAAAATCCGATGGCTAGGAAGGCAACAAGAACAAAATGAGTTAGTGAGGGAAGAAATCACCCAAGCACTGACTCCCCGGTGCTTGGGTCCTGACCTTGAAGGAGGCAAGGGGTGATGTGTGGCGAACGGACTGTGGGATGGAGTTCCAGAGTGTGGGGGAAGAGAGGCTGAAAGCCTAGCCACCATTGGTAGAGCGGGTTGGGCCGGACACATAGAGCAGACTGGAGTTGCGGGCAGGTTGATAGAGAGTCAGCAGGTCAAAGAGATAGGAAGGGGCAAGGCTGTGAATGTCCTTGAAAGTGAGGATGGGGATCTTGAATTCGATCCTCTGGGAGATGGGAAGCCAATGGAGCCAGGCGAGGGTGGGTGTGATGTGGTCATGGAGCTTAGTGCGCGACAGGACATGAGCTGCAGAGTTCTGGATGATCTGCAGCTCGTGAAGGGAAGAGTCAGGAATGCCAATGAGGAGGGAGTTTCTATAGTCAAAACCAAGAAGACTCAAAAGAATAAGTGCTTCTCACCACAATTTGGAAAGGTATACTGAAGACAGGATGTCTCAAAGAATGTGGTGTCATCTGCCAGAACATATATTTCTCCAGTAATATTGTAAAACAACTTGCATTCATCCTCTATAGTGCCCTTCATGCAGGGTAATGTCTCAGACTGCTTGGTGATTAAAGTGCACCCAAAATGTAGGAAGTGGATCAAATGAACTCTGCAGAATTTAGAAAAAATCTCAGTGAACGTACTTCTAGGTTGTTCACTTTTGGAAAAAAATATTGGAAGGGTTAGGAAGAGTGGTTGGGAAAGTCTAGGGGAGTGCTGTATTGTCTGAGGTGTTGTCCTTCGGATAAGACTGCAACTAAAGTCTTGTCTGCCTGTTCACATTGAAGGTGCTAGGACTTTATTCAAAGAGCGAAAGGAGTTTTTCTTGTATCCGAGCCACCAATTCACCAGAAAACATTAGTCAATCACTTCATGCCTGTTTGTGTGGCATTGGGATGGAAAATGGCTGTTACAATCACCCACAAAACAAAACTACATTTATAGAGTGCCTTTCACATCCTGAAGACGCTACCCTGGTGTCTCAGGGTACAGTTTTGGAATAAAGCATTCCTCCAGATTCGCTCCAATTTGTGTTTTTCACACAAAATATACAGTCAATTTACTTTATATTACATTCTGTGAAGTGCTTTGAGACGTCCTGAAGATATGATCAGGCGCTATATCAAATGCAAGTACTGTATTACTATTATTATTATTACACACAGGGCTGTGAAAAATAAAGAGATGGAGAAAGAAAGAGATAGAGAGAACAAAGAGACAGGGAAAGAGAGATAGAAAAAGAGAGGAAAGGAGATTAAGAGAGATAGAGAGAAAGAAAGCAGTAGAGAGAAAAAAATAGGAAAAGAGAGGTAGGGAGATAAAAAATATAGAGAAACATAAGACCATAAGAATTAGGAGCAGGAGTAGGCCATTCGGCCCTTCGAGCCTGCTCCGCCATTCAACAAGATCATGGCTGATCTTCTCACCTAACTTTGATTACAACAACAACTTCAATTTATATAGCACCCTCCATGCCGGACAGCGTCTCAGAGCGCTTCACAGTAGCGGATCCCGGGACCGAGCCAGGAGCAGGGGCAGGAAGATAACTAAAAGCTCGGTCGAAGAGAAAGGTCTTCAACTGTGACCTGAAACTGGGAAGAGAGGGAGCGAGGTAAAGGGAGTGAGGAAGGGAGTTCCAGAGCCTCGGGGCGTAGTGGCTAAAGGCACGGCCGCCGAGGGTGGAGTGGAGGACTCGGGCGACATGGAGGAGGCCAGACCCAGGGGAGCGAAGGCAGCGGGTGCAGGGATGGGGGGGAGAGGAGATCAGAGAGATAGGGGGGTGCAGAGGAGTGGAGAGATTTTAAGTTGAGGTATTGCCGGAGACGGGCGATCCGTCGGAGGTGATAGAAGGCAGTGCTGGTGACGTACTGGATGTGGGGGAGGAAGGACAGTTGGGGGTCGAACCTGATGCCAAGGTTGCAGACAGATTCGGATTACCTGCCCTATCCCCATATCCCCTGATCCCTCTATTTTTCAAAAATCTATCAGTCTCAGCCTTGAAAATGTTCAAGGGCTGAGCATCTACAGCCTTCTGGGGTAATGAATTCCATAAATTCACTACCCTCTGAGTGAAGAAATGTTTCCTCAACTCTGTTCCAAAAGGCTGACCTTTAATTTTAAGACTGTGACCCCTGGTTATAGATTCTCCTACCAGGGGAAACAGTCCCTCAGTGCCTACTTTAAGAATCTTATATGTTTCAATAAGATCCCTCCGAATTATTTTGTATTCTAGAGATTCCAGCCCTAGTTTATTCAGAGACAGAAACAGAGATGGAGACAAAGAGATGGAGAAAAATAGAAAGAGAGAGAGAGAGAGAAAAAAAAGGTAGAGATAATATAAGAGAGAAATTAAGATAAAGAAAAAAAAGATGGAGAAAGAAAGAGATGGAGAAAATGAGAGACAAGAGCCAATAAAATAACAATTAAACAAACAACTGGACAGACACGTTAGGTGGAGCGCACAGACCCATCACAGCGCAGGCAGGGGCTCCCCCATCGGTCGCCAACGAGGGGGCGCAGTCAGAACACGGCACCACAGAGGGGCGTTCATCACAATCCAGATTAAGGGCGAGAGAGGACAACACAACAACATACAGCACAACACACACAACCAACAACACGCAACAGAAACTACAACAACACACAACACAACCCAGCACAACCAACAACACACACAGCACAGACAATACGATACAGCACAGACAACAATATACAGCACAACCCAGCACACAAAATAATACAGCACAATAACACAACATACATACAGCACAACCCACCAGAGCACACACAATATATACAGCACAACATATTACAGCACAATCCAACAGAACACACAGAGAACATACAGCACAGATAACATACAGCATACATAACATACAGCACAACATACAGCACACAACATACAGCACACACAACATACAGCACACAACATACAGCACACACAACATACAGCACAAAGTGCAGCAGAACAACATAACACAGGCAGCGCGGGGGCGAGCAGGGACGATGCACTAGAACTGCGACAGTCAGCCCCCCTTTCCCCCAGCCCCAACCGTCCCCCTCTCCCCCCCTCCCTCCTCCCCCAGCCCTTCCCGCCCTGCCCTCAGCCCCTCTCCCACAGTCCCCCCATCACCCCTCAGCCACTCCTTCTCCCCAGCCCCCTCCCCCTCCTCCTGCCAGCCCCCTCCCTCCCCCCTCCAACCCCACCCTCTCCTCCACCAGGCCCCCCCCCCCCCTCCCCAGCCCCACCCCCTCTCCCCAGCCCCACCCCCCTCCGCACCTCCCTCCCCTCCAGGCACCTCCCTCCCCCTCCAGCCCCACCCCCTCCTCCCCGGCCCCTCCCTCCCCCGGCCCCTCCCACCCCCTCACCCCGGCCCCTCCCTCCCCCTCCAGCCCCACCCCCTCCTGGCCCCTCCCTCCCCCCTCCAGCCCCACCCCCTCCTCCCCCACCCCCTCCTCCACCAAGCCCCACCCCCTCCTCCTCCCCCTGGCCCCTCCAGCCCCACCCCCTCCTCCCCCTGGCCCCTCCTCCTCCTGGCCCCTCCAGCCCCACCCCCTCCTCCCCCGGCCCCTCCCTCCCCCTTCAGCCCCACCCCCCTTCTCCCCCTTCTCCCCCTTCAGCCCCACCCCCCTCCTCCCCCTGGCCCCTCCAGCCCCACCCCCCTCCTCCTCCCGGCCCCTCCCACCCACCCCCCTGGCCCCTCCCACCCACCCCCCTGGCCCCTCCTCCCCCTGGCCCCTCCAGCCCCCACCGCCCTTCAGGACAATAACAAAGGGCGGCGCGCGCAGTGTGCAGGGCTCCAGCTCATGCAGACAGGCGGCTGGTTACCTGTGTCTGAGACCCCCCCCACCCACCTCTCACTGACTAACTGACTGCCTGACCCTCTCTCCCTCCCCCACTGAGCCCCCTCCCCCCACTGACTGCCTGACCCTCTCTCCCTCCCCCACTGCGCTCCCTCCCCCCACTGACTGCCTGACCCTCCCCCACTGACTGCCTGACCCTCCCCCCACTGACTGCCTGACCCTCTCCTCTCCCCCCACTGCGCTCCCTCCCCCCCACTGACTGCCTGACCCTCTCCCCTCCCCCACTTGCGCTCCCTCCCCCACACTTGACTGCCTGACCCTCCCCCACTGACTGCCTGACCCCTCTCCCTCCCCCACTGACTGCCTGACCCTCTCCCTCTCCCACTGCGCTCCCCTCCCCCACTGACTGCCTGACCCTCTCCCTCTCTCCCACTGCGCCCCCTCCCCCCACTGACTGCCTGACCCTCTCCCTCCCCCACTGAGCCCCCTCCCCCACTGACTGCCTGACCCTCTCCCTCCCCCCACTGACTGACTGACCCTCTCCCTCCTCTCATTGACCTCCCCCCTCCCTCACTGACTGACCCTCTCCCTCCTCTCATTGACCCCCCCCCCCCCACTGACTGACTGACCCTCTTCCCTCAATGACTGACCCTCCCTCCTCTCATTGACCCTCTTCCCTCGTTGACTGACCCTCTCCCTCCTCTCACTGCCCCA